>CM034155.1:80905296-82126671 GCA_019776745.2 Taxus chinensis | reverse complement strand
GACAGGTCTGATATGTCGGAATCTTGGCGAAACCCGACACTTGCTTTCAATGGCGGAAACAGGAGAAAACCCGGCACCCACTTTCGATGATGGAACTTAGGAGATGCCCAGGCACTTAGTGTTGAGGTCGGAATGTTGAGAAACCCCGTCACTTCGAGCTTCCAATGTTCTTCGGACTTTTGAATCTGCAACACAACCTTCAAAATCCGGGAAACAAAAACAGAGTCTTTCCTTTGAATTTCTACATACACAACTTCCTTTCTTTTTTGTTATTCATATTCCATACATCATGCAAGTAATTGAAATTTGGAAGGAACAGCACCAATTGATAGTCTCAAAAAGAAAATAAACCCTAAAAACCCAAAACCCTTTCCAAAACAACACAGAAAGAAGAAGGAAGAAAAACCCTCAACAACTGGCAAGAAATTGGAAAGAAAATACACGCAGTCGATCCAGAAAAATCAAGAATAAAGAAGGAACGAAAAATACCTTCAATTCGAGACAGGTAAAATCGAAAACAAACGATCCAGTCTGGTAACGCGAGTTTGCGGTTTTGGGAGCGGAAGAGCATGCGAAAAATCCACGAATTAAAAATATGAACGGTAAGAATGACGTGGAAATCCACGTATTTATAAGAAAATCAGTAATAAATACACTTCAACTCGGCACGTGCCAACTCACCGACCACTCGGCATGAATGCCACGTCAGCATGTTGGAGGAGTCTGAAAACCCGACACGAGGAGATTTAGTGCATTTCGGGTTTCGGGCTTCGGAAAACATGGAGCACAAAACATGTTTTGAATCATGAATGTTCCGATGCATTGAACTTCCGAAAACCTGATTACAAAGGATTGAGCGGACTTCGGGAATCAGAGAACATGGCGCATAAAACATGTTTTGGAACATGAATGTCCCGATGCTTTAGAGTTCCGAAAACCCGAATACAAAGGATTGTCTTAACACAAGGCGGGTCTCGGGTTTCGGAAGTCACGCGACACAAAGTATGTTTTAACTCAAGTATGTTCCGATGAGTTGAATTTCCGAAAACCTGATTACAAAGGATTGTCTCATTGCAAGGCGGGTTTCGAGTTTCGGAGGTCATAAGACATAAATCATGTTAAAACTTATGTCAAGCTGTTAGTAACACCTGAAAACCCGATTTTTCTCTAAAAGAGGTCATAATGCAAAATCACTTCAAAAATTTTGTAGGGGTTATCCGATCGTTTCGTTGTGAACTCAAAACGGGGATAACAGCTGGCTCCAGTTGGGGACTTTCTTTGTAATACCAAAGGAAGAGAACTCAAAGTCTCTGGTCTCACTCATTGGGCTACGGGGTCAAGGAGAAAACCAAAACAAAACAAAACGAAGAAAGAAAGAAAGAAAACCAAAAGCAAACACACAACAAAAGCAAAATATGTACAATGCAAGAGAGCATCTTGCATTAATGGTGGAACAGCTTTAGATGTTGTCCACTGAAAGGCAAAGGGAGTAACCCTCCATCCAGATATGATAGAAGGAAACTATTTTCACCATTCAACTCGTGGATCTTGAAAGGTCCTTTCCATAAAGAATCAAACTTTCCATGCATTCCTTTCTGTTCTCTTCTTTTATCCCAAAGCAACACCAGGTCTCCAATCTGGAAGTCATGTTGCTTTGATTTTTTATCAAAAATCTTCTTCACCCTGCTCTGATGATCTGCTATACGATCAACCACCTTAATTCGCTCTTCTTCTAGCCTGGTTAGGTACATAACCCTCTTTTCGATAGAATTCTGAAAAGCTACATCTTCAACCGCTTTTGCCAACTGCAAGGCTGGCAATTCTACTGAGATAGGAATTTCAGCATCAATCCCATATAGCAACTGAAAAGGGGACATCCCTATGGCTCGCTTTGGAGTGATCCGATCAGCCCACAACGCATCATACAATGCTTTGTGCCAATTCCTCTGATTTTCGTCTACTAATTTCCTGATTATAGTAACCAGATTCTTATTGCTGGACTCAGCTTGCCCATTGCCCTGGGGATAATAGTCAGATGAGTGAGCCAAAGTAATGCCGAATCCATAGCAGAATTCTGTCAACTCATGTGACGAGAAGTTAGACGCATTATCCGCTACAATCTTATGAGGAATACCGATTCTGACGATTATGTTTTCTTTCAGGAACTTGCAAACAGCTTCAGAAGTTGCTTGCTTGATTGGTACAGCCTCTACCCACTTGGTAAAATAATCTGTAGCAGTTAGCACATAGTTGTGTCCAGCACTGGAAGCAGGATTCAATGTTCCGATAAAATCAATCCCCCATTGGCGAAAAGGTTCTTCAATCACCACAGGCTTCAGAGGAAGAGCTGCTAACTTGGGACGACCAACAAAATGTTGACAAGCTTCACATTTAGACACCCATTCTGCTGAGTCCCGGAAAAGAGTAGGCCAATAATACCTAGCCCGTAAGATCTTATATGCTATTACAGAGGACAAAAAATGTCCTCCGCATGCTAGGCTATGAAAGGATTCTAATAACTTTTCCTGTTGCGATTTATCAACACAACGCAAGAAGACACCATCGATACCTTTCTTGTATATTGCATTATTCCACAAAAGGTATTTCGCAGATCTCAACTTGACGGTCCTCTTCTCTTTTTGATTTAAATGTGGAGGGCATTCACCATAAGTTAAGAAGAAAGCAATGTCCGTGTACCATTCATCGGTCATACTCACAAAAAGCACCATAGGCAGCTCGGAAGAAGTATCTTGATTCTTCTCACACTCTGCTTCAGCATGATTCTCTGCAATCAATTGACACAGGCCTCTTCCTTGTACCAACTTGGTAGGTTTGATGTCCAAGTCATACTCCTGAACCTTAGCAATCCAAGTACCTCGTTGGCTTCCCAACTATTGTTGAGTTAGAATGGATTTAACAGCAGTATCAGGAACGAGAACACGAGTATGAGAATTCAGCACATAGTACCTGAAATGCTTCACCGCTCGCACCACCGCATAAGCATGTTTTTCAATCTGCGACATCTTCAATTCATGCTCTTTCAATGGACAGCTCATGAATGTGATAGGAGCTTCAATGCCTTCTCCATTTTCCTGCATCAGGATCGCTGACACTGTGTGGGCAGAAGCATAGCTATACATGATGAAATCTTTCTTGAAGTCTGGACATACTAAGGTAGGAGCGCAAGCAACTGCCCTTTTGATTTCTTCAAATGAAAGTTTTCCTTCTGCACTCCATCTGAATGGGACTTTGCCTTTCATCATTCCAAGGATATCCTTGGTTTTGTCAGCGAAATCAGGTACAAATCTTCTCAAGAAATTAACCTTTCCGAAGAAAGAATGAACTCCTGTTTTACTTGTGGGCAAGGTAAGGCTCTGAATAGCCTTTACCCTTTCTGGGTCAATTTTAGTTCCTTCTCTAGTCACAATATGACCCAGCAGCTTTCCTTCTGTTACCCTGAACATAGACTTCTTGGGATTCAATGAAATCCCATGACGTCTACACCTTAAAAGTACCTGTTCTAAATGACCATAATGATCACTCCGCTTTTTAGAAAAAATGGTCAAGTCATCCAAATACACGACTATGACCTTGCCCATCAGATCTCTGAATGCTAGATCCATAGCCCTCTGAAAAGTAGCTCCGGCGTTGATCAGGCCGAATGGCATCCTTCTGTAAGCAAAGGTACCCCATGGGGTCGTGAAAGCTGTCTTGTGTTGATCCTCTGTGGTTACTTCGACTTAATTATATCCCGAAAACCCATCAAGCATGGATAACATTTCCGATCCAGTTACAGTTTGTAATACCTGATCCATGATAGGCAAGGGATAGTTATCCTTCAGTGAGGACTGATTTAAGTTACGGAAGTCAACACAAATCCGGATCTCACCATTCTTCTTCCTGACAGGGACAATGTTTGCAATCCAAGTGGAGTGATGGATTGGGAAAATAATCCTAGCATCTAACATCTTCTGAATTTCTGCCAGGATTGTCCCTGAAATCTTCAGATTATAATGTCTTTGCTTCTGTCTATACGGCTTGACATCAGGCTTCAAAGGGATACTGTGCTGAACATCTTTAGGCTTGAAGGATTTCAAATCTGCATAAGACCAGGCCAACACATCGATGTATTTCTTCAAAAGCAAAATGAATCTTACCTTCTCTTCAGGAGAACAACATTTACCGATATTCACCATCCGAGGTTGATCAGATGAACCTAGATTGATTTGATCTACTGCAGAGGAAGAAGCTCCTTCAACTTGCCTTTTGTTTTGGATAAAGCGATCATGTTTGTCAAACAGGCCCTCCAGGGAAACCAGACCTTTTGGTATCTTGTTGCCTTTCAGCTGGATAAATTCACCATCAACCTCTTGATATGGCTCTGAAATAGTTTCATGAAAGGCTGATTCCGAACCTTCAAAATATAGCTCACTGAAATTGTCAGCCTTTTCTAGAAAAGCCAACACCTGTTGATCATCATTGAATACCTGCCAGTGAGTTGCATTATCTGGGACGCTAGGGCGGTACACAATCTCGATAGAGTATGTGTCTTGCTTGAACTGAGGATGAGGAAGAAGAAGAGATGCAGATACGGCCAAAGAATCAGCCTTGTCATTATAATCTCTTAAAACTGCCTTAATAGAAAATGCATCAAAGCATTCTATACTATCCCAAACTTTGTTCCTGTAATGCCTCAACCGATCATTTTTCACCTGATATATACCCCTGACCTGATTAACAATCAGCTCCGCATCCCCCTGAACCTTGAGATTCCTGATTCCCTTCTGTCTGGCCAATTCTAATCCTAATAACAGGGCTTCATATTCGGCCGTGTTGTTAGTATTATCAAATTGCAACTTATAAGCTGATGGGAAAATCTCGGAGCTAGGAGATATGAGAACAACACCAGCGCCTGATCCAGAGGTTGAGCAGCTACCATCAAATTCGAGCGTCCAAATAGCATTGGGATCTTCCTCTTCAACATCTACAATGGGTATCTCTGATGCCATGAAATAATTCCCGAAGCTAGCATCTTCGAAAAGAATCTGAGCCTTAGGATCATCTGATTTAGTCACCAAATACTTTGCCTGCGGTTCAGGATGAAGAACCTGTTGAACCCCTTTGACTGGGATCTTGGCTTTGGTCCAATCCATACTAATTTCTCCTCCGACATCTTTACAAAATCCTCTACCCAAGAGAATACCATAAGCCGCAGGAATATCAGCAACCAGAATAGTCATTTTTACTCTCTTCTCAGGGAAGGCAACAAATGCAAACTGTGCGTCCTTGATTTGACCAATCAGAGGGACTTGTTTAGTTTCCATGGAATAGCACCGTCCATATGACTTAGTCAAAGTAAGCCCAAGGGCATGGGCCACTTTTGCGGGCATAACATTATCAGAGGCCCCTGAATCAATAATGCAATTGCTGAGTTTAAACCCATTTATAAGTAGAGACAAATAAAATGGTTCAATCTTTCCTGAGGAAGAAGCAGAAGTCAGATTATTCTGAGGTGTGGGTTGAGTAGGATTTGAAAGGAGACCTTTAGCAGGTGACGGAACGGCCGCTTTACTTCTGATAAACTTGGCCAGCTTTTCAAATTGTTCGGGATTCGACTGAAGGTATTCTGCTTCTGACATTTGAATTTTGGTTCTCTTTGCATGATCAATAATATCGAAAGCAGTGTAAGAAGGAATGATAGTAGGCTCAGTTCTAATTACATGAGCTTGTGCTGGGGCACTGGCCTTAGGAGAAGGAGAATAAGGAGCAGCTGTCTTTTTAGTAACCTCTCTTTCAGTTTGCACCGAAATAGGGGTACCCCTTTTGACTATGGATACAGGAGGTTCCTTATTCTTCTCCTTAGTATTTTCCAGAGGCTTTCTGGGAACCTGAGATTGGGACCGAGTGAACACAGCAAATGATTGACCATCTGGCTCACATTCATCTTCATCATATTCCAAATAACCAATGCTGGAGTCGCCAGCTGACTCATCATAAGACTCATCAGCATATCCTGAAGCTTCGAAATCCTCACGGGAATCTTGCTCTTCTGGTTTGTCATCTTCTTCAATCAGTTCCACTACTGCATTGACAGGCGGAGCTTCAATTGCTAATCTCGGTTGAGCAGGAGCTAACCGTGGCCTATCTCTGGTAGGTACACCATTGTTATTAAAATTCCGCCTAGGGATATCCCGGTACGGAACATTGCTCCCCTGCTGAGACACTTGCTTCTTTAAAGCAATCAAATCATTAGCCATTTTTTGAAACATAGGGTCAGTATTACCTTGAGAAGAACCTTGATTTTTGAGTTTGGGTATATCTTTCTTGATCCTTCCGGCTAAGATGAGATCATCCTCTATTTCAGTAGCCGTTGACTGAGCAGTAGCCAGATCTGGGATAACCGACCTTCGTAATAAAAAGCTTATATCAGGAGGTTGAGCATTGATGAAGAAGCACTTTTGGTTTTCCAAAGTTGGTACAGCTATAACTGGAATTTTCCGGATCAGCTTATTGAACTTAGCCACGAATTCCCGCATAGGTTCATGCGATTCCTTCTTCATATGAGTAAGCTGAGCTAACAATGCATGAGAATCTTCGGCTGGTTTGAAACGTGCCTCAAACTTGGTCCGCATGGTAGCCCAATCTGGAATGCATGCATTCGGGAGGTGATAAAACCATTCAGCTGCTACTCCCTGCAATGTTTCAACGAAGAGTCGAACAGAGACATCTTCGTGGGCTACTCCGAGGACACCGCATGCAACAAAGAAAGACGCAATATGCTCATCAGGATGCTGCTTCCCATCCCCATTGAACTTGGGAATGTTTTTACGTGATCCACGTGGTAACTCATGCAATGGAGGAGTCAAAGTAAGAGGACCAATGACTGCACCCCAAGGCACAGGTTGAACCGCCATCCTTCTGAAAAGAGTGCGTACAGGGATCCGGGTATCAGACAAGAGTAGTGCACGACAAGTTGCAGATGCTTCCCGTTCTTCAGGGATCCGATTTCTCCGAACAGGTGAAGAACTTCTGGCTCGGTTAGAGACAACGCTGTTGGGAGAAAGGCTGAAATTATGCTGTTGCAGTAACTCGAAGAGTGGATCAATTTCACCTTGAGCTCGGCGAGACCGAGTGAAGATCCTCCTGGCCAGCTTGAACTGAAAGGAGATCTTATTAAAAATAAGGCAAATATGGAGTCGCCAGACACCGAGAGGATAAGCTTTATACTATTGATCCGTATTTCCCCAGCGGAGTCGCCAAAAACTGTTGGTTGGATATTTTGTCAAACCAAAATATGAGGTTCAACCACAGTACATGGGATTAAATCCCTCCTCAAAGACAGGTGAGGCTGCCTGTTTATTGCTAATCTAAAACACAGTAAATAATATATACAATATTCACACTAATCTAACCATTGGGGGTTGGGATGAAATCCCGAAATCCACATTCACACGATTCAAGGATATTGCTTTCGTAAGTGAAATAGGTTAGAAACTGTTACAGTGAAAGAAGCACGGTAGAAAAGAAATGGGAGAAACGTATTTTCTTTCGAGTAAACACAGAGCACGAAATAATCATACGAGTTTTAGATCACAGATATAGCGTCCGAGATAATTAGAAACACTGAGATTCTATGCAAAGAATAGCTTTAAGATCATGAACATAAGAACACTGTCTTAAATAAGATATATTTCACAACACAAAGTCTGCAAAACAATATCAACTTCTATTCTTCAAAATGATTGAAAGAAAACACAAAGTTTTTCTCCTTTCCAATAGCCTCTTAATGCTTCAAAAATTCTCGACCCTTTAGAATGCACAAGCATCCCTTATTTATAACAAAAGAAGCTAGAGATAAAACAGGACAGATCCTGAAAAGTAGCATGCTAACTAGAGTTCAGCTTTGCATGATTCTCACGCAGGAGATCAAGTCAAAGTATGAATTAAAAATAATGACAAAACGGAAATAAAAGATATGTCATTCTAAAAATAGAAATGTCATGGGACGTTGGAACTTAATCCGAGTCATCATCTTTTGATTCTTCTTCTTTCTCTTCCTCCAGCTGAGACTGTTTGTTCCGGAACTCCTGGAACTTCCGAATAATGCCTTGCATTTCATTTTCCTCAGGTGCAGTGGAATGATCATTCCACATTTCGCAGGTCTCATGGATATCACTGGCACTGCCGGGAAGCTTTTTCAACCTTTTGCTGAGCTTTCTTAAGGCCTCCAACGTATGTTCAATCCTCACAAACTGACCAATGACTTCAAGGTCGAATCCATCTACAGGTTCATGCTGAACAGTCTCTTGAACTTGTTTGAAGAGATCATCTGCTGATAGGGCACTTGAGTTCCCAACTGACACCTTTGGACAAATCTTTAGCAATTCTTCTTCCAGATCACTTTTCCCATCGATCAATTTATCCCTTGATTCTCTCAACTTGCTGCAGGCTTCGTTGAGGATCTTTACTCTGAACTTGATGGCCTTGATCAGCTGAAAGTGTTTATCTGTATGTGGAAGAACGCCTTCTTCTACCAAGAGATGTGCTGGTATTTGCTTTAGCACTTGGAGAGCTTCACAAGTCAAATCAAGCTGTCCAAGTTCTTCAGTGAATTCCTCATCCATCTTCTCTCCTTCCTTCTGAATCTCTGCCAAGGACTGATGAACTTTCACCACGTCTTGAATTACTTCCTTCCCTTGTTGGAGCAACTTTTGGATCCATTCGTCAACCACTCTTCCTTTTTTGGCAATCTTCTCAATCGTAGGCACCGATGAGAAATCAAATCCGGCAGAAGCAGAAGCAGAAGAAGGTGGTATGGATTCAAGGGGTTTTGAGAGTTTGATCAAAACCTCTGTCAACTGCTCCACTTTTTCCTTAAGCTCATTTCTGCTGTCCTTTGTTTCTTTCAACTTTTGGCACAGGACGTCTATGGAATCCTTTGCATCTTGCTGCGCCCCTTTTGCTGTTACTTTCCCTAGAGACACCCTGGTTACCTGGTAATCAGCAGTTGTTACATCATCTCTAGTTTTGTCAGCTGAGGGAGTGGCAATCTCTGCGAACTTATCTCCTGAAGCATCCACCAAAACCCTTGAAACTGTTTTGGGTTTCTTGGCTGATCTCGCAGTAGAAGCCTTGAGTGAGCTGAAATCAAAGGCTGGTAGGGGTACAATCACTTTCCTCTTCCTCGGAGTTTGCTCGAGTAGCCATTGTGGAGTATCAGAGGAAATTGCCAATGTTGTAGTAACTGGTATTCTACTCTCAAGGGGAGCAGATTCTACTATTGGAGGGGGAACAGTAGTCAACGTGGTAGTAGGTGCAATGAATAGAGGCACAGGTTGTGGGGGAGTGTTGGTGATCACTTGGGTTCCAGCAGAGAGGGGTGAGAGCCCGGAGAAAATATTGGCCATACTTGAAGAAGTGGATGGGGAATGAGGAGGCTGGAGTGGTTGTTGAGGGGGAGGCACAGATTCAGTTTCCAAAGCCTGAGATGCAAGAGACAAAGTTTCTTCAATTTGATAATCAGCAAATGGTGAAGTCAAGAGCTGGCTTCCTCCTTCTTCTAAATTAATCTCCCCTATTTCTGGTGGTGTTGGTGATTCTGGCACAACCACCGTTTGAGCTGGAGAAACAATTGAAGAGATTTGTCTTTCTTTCCTCTTCTTAGGGATCCTGATCTTTATAGGCCCCTCAGTAGATTCTTTGTCCTTTTTCTTTTGGGAGGGCCCCACCTCCGTTTCAGCCAACTTTGGAAACTTGTCATCTTTAAAATTCATGCCCCAAGAAGAGAGCCATTTTTTGGTGCGAGCAAGAATGAGAGCCGACCTATCTGTGATAGAGGCTTTTTCGCTGGCCGACCAATCAATAGGCGGGAAAACGTATCGATCTTCATTAAGCCCATCATAGGACATATCCAACACACTTTCATTGTCAGTTGTGCCATCTGGCAAATCAGAAAGCTCTAGCGTCTGAATCTCATTAATAGTTAACCTACTATTATCTTTTCTGTGAACTGCAACTTCGTTACGCAGATCCACCCAGATATCCTCAATGTCGGGCCTGTGCAGATGTAGGGCTCCATAGGTTCTAAGTACTCCTCGGATGTCAAAACCATCCCGAGACTTCATATGCTTCTTTAATTTCTCCTGGAGTTCACATTCAACATTTTTGGCCTTTGCCACTGTTGAGCAAGTATATCTCCCAATAGAAATTGGGAAGGATACTGCTGCCTTATGCTTGCTCTGTTGGAATTTGTGAAAATCCAATAGCTGTCTGACCAATTCTATTAGTATCAATCTATCCCCTGGATAGCGAGGCAGACGGAAAGGCTCTCCTGAGTACATGACCGTTCGAAGGTAGGTAAACTTCTTGAACTGTAAGAAGATACATCCCCATTTAGATACCTCAGTCCAAGCTTCGTCTGATACCCTTGTCTTTCTTAGCCCTGGGTTCAGTTGGCAGATGTTCTCGTAGAAAAAGGCGTCATTTACCCTCCTAAAATGATCCTTGGACCCCTTCTTTGTTATTTGAGGATAATACTTATAGACTGGGTTTGTCGTTCTGCTTCCTTTAGTATCCAGTCCGGGATAGCTCCTCATTCCAGCTGCTGCATAGGCCACATATGAGAACATATAAAACTTTCCGGTCGATAAGACCGTCGTCATCTGAGAGTCAATCTCATTACTGATAAGGGTTCCCCAGTCAATCCCTTGCTGGTTCTTCTTGATGGTGACCATAAACTGATACATCCATCCATGAAATAAATTTGATTCCGGCAAGCCAAAAACCCGGCTCAGCAGGGTGATAATGTCATTGATTTCTTGTATGAAATCACATCTAGGAATAGTTCTTGGAAATCTAGATATTACTGGTTTTGCCTTGACCAAGAACTTCTTATTGACATCCTTAATGCAATTTTCCTGGTTACTGTCCCAGGCCTTCTGAGCCGACTTGATGTCTAGGTCCCCATACTCCTCGAAATTAGGTAGTTTCAGGAGATCATCAAAATAAGCTCCATCTAGTTTGATAACTACCTCACCAGCCTGATTCCTTACTGAACGAGAAGCTGAGTCGTAACTGGACGCACAAGCCAAAACAAACTCTGGACATTGGGCAGACATGGGAAAGCCTGCTGCAAGGGGCAAGCCACTGTTAGCTAAAGCCACCATCCATGGGGTTTGAGAAGAACTCTTCACCCTATTCCAAAAGTCGTCCATATCTATGTTTCCCATTTCAGTATCCCTGATATCATAATTACAGTCGATATATGACGGGGATTCTGGTTTCTTAAATTTGTATTTCATCCTGCTAGATTTTTCGGCCTTCTCCTGTGATGAACCAGGATCTGACATGAAGAATATTGGAAGGAGAAAGGCTCGAAACTCCAGAGATGCTGTGCACACTGAAAAACCTGATTGACTGAATGCGTCGGAAGAAGAGAAGAACCCGACACGCAGAAGAAGATATCGGAAAACTTTGAGAACCCGACAGGTCTGATATGTCAGAATCTTGGCGAAACCCGACACTTGCTTTCAATGGCGGAAACAGGAGAAAACCCGGCACCCACTTTCGATGACGGAACTTAGGAGATGCCCGGCACTTAGTGTTGAGGTCGGAATGTTGAGAAACCCCGTCACTTCGAGCTTCCAATGTTCTTCGGACTTTTGAATCTGCAACACAACCTTCAAAATCCGGGAAACAAAAACAGAGTCTTTCCTTTGAATTTCTACATACACAACTTCCTTTCTTTTTTGTTATTCATATTCCATACATCATGCAAGTAATTGAAATTTGGAAGGAACAGCACCAATTGATAGTCTCAAAAAGAAAATAAACCCTAAAAACCCAAAACCCTTTCCAAAACAACACAGAAAGAAGAAGGAAGAAAAACCCTCAACAACTGGCAAGAAATTGGAAAGAAAATACACGCAGTCGATCCAGAAAAATCAAGAATAAAGAAGGAACGAAAAATACCTTCAATTCGAGACAGGTAAAATCGAAAACAAACGATCCAGTCTGGTAACGCGAGTTTGCGGGTTTTGGGAGCGGAAGAGCATGCAAAAAATCCACGAATTAAAAATATGAACGGTAAGAATGACGTGGAAATCCGCGTATTTATAAGAAAATCAGTAATAAATACACTTCACCTCGGCACGTGCCAACTCACCGACCACTCGGCATGAATGCCACGTCAGCATGTTGGAGGAGTCCGAAAACCCGACACGAGGAGATTTAGTGCATTTCGGGTTTCGGGCTTCGGAAAACATGGAGCACAAAACATGTTTTGAATCATGAATGTTCCGATGCATTGAACTTCCGAAAACCCGATTACAAAGGATTGAGCGGACTTCGGGAATCGGAGAACATGGCGCATAAAACATGTTTTGGAACATGAATGTCCCGATGCTTTAGAGTTCCGAAAACCCGAATACAAAGGATTGTCTTAACACAAGGCGGGTCTCGGGTTTCGGAAGTCACGCGACACAAAGCATGTTTTAACTCAAGTATGTTCCGATGAGTTGAATTTCTGAAAACCCGATTACAAAGGATTTTCTCATTGCAAGGCGGGTTTCGGGTTTCGGAGGTCATAAGACATAAAGCATGTTAAAACTTATGTCAAGCTGTTAGTAACACCCGAAAACCTGATTTTCTCTAAAAGAGGTCATAATGCAAAATCACTTCAAAAATTTTGTAGGGGTTATCCGATCGTTTCGTTGTGAACTCAAAACGGGGATAACAAGGATTCCAACAGAATCAATATCAATAAGTATTCACAACTAAGCTTATACAGAATTTGAAACACTAGTTACATTTCAATGACTCCAACTTTATCAATACCAACCATATTCACAACTAAGCCACAGTATTCCTAACTGAGCAACCGTATTCACAACTAAGCAACAATATTCCTGAGCAACAATATTCGCAACTAAGCAACAATATTCACAACCAGGGCTTTGATTGAAGTCGAATTCATATGACAACAATTCAAGGACTCCTATAGACTCAAAACCAATGAGTATCCATAACAAGCTTCTGTAGAAGTCAATAACATACTATCCATTTCAAGGATTCCAACAATATGCACAAAGAAACTACTACAGAAGTTAAAAACATAAGTTACGTTTCAAGGATTCAAAAGGATTCGAAACCATATAGTATTCTCAACTAAACTTCTACAGAAGTAACATACTATCCATTTCAAACATTCCAACAATATCATGCTAAAAAGTATTCACTGAAAAACTTCAACAGAAGTCGTAACATACTATCAATTTCAAGAATTCCAACCATATCATGCTAAAAGTATCCGATACAAAACTTCAACAGAAGTCGAAACATACGAAACATTACAAAGACTCTCACTGAGTCATTTTCATATTTAATCCTTGCTACTTTCAACAGATTCTAACCCAAAATCGCAAACTCAGTAAGGACCTCGACAATAGTCACATTCAAGTGGTATAATCACAACAAGATTTAATAGGATTAAATCAACAATAAAAGCACAGCCGGTCTGTAATCGAAATGAAACCAAAAGGAAGAATAAATACAGTAACCATTCCAACAAAGTCTTGTAAAACCCCGAGATTCCTAATTCCATAGGAAAAGAAGAACCAATACATTGCTTCAAACCAACTGAACTAAAATCAAGATCTTTTAAAAGTTAGAGCCTAACGTGCCTTGTTATCATGCCTGGTAATGTCACTTTAAAAATCGGAAGAAGACCTCTGAATGAGCTCGAGCCTTCTCCTCTTCTTCCACAATAGATTCAGCAACAATAATTTGTTATTTCTCATGCCTTATAAACTTTCCTCGACAGAGAAAACAACTGAGTTATTCTCATAGTTACCATGCAACACCAAGTAGACTGGTGTCGAAGAACCAGTGATCAAACAGAGAGAAAAACGGAGCGAATGGAAAACCAAACAATACCAACCAATTTTCCATTTTGCATGCCTTCCCAAGCGAAACCTGCGCTCGAGGAACCAAAGTTCATCAATGACATTAACTCCAAGATTTCTCACCCAATCTCCATTGCCACCGACCGCCATAGTTGGTGATTGAAAAATGCAAACAAAAGACCATATCCCAGACTTTGGTGACTACCACCACGTCAGGCTCTCACTAGATATTTACAACCTCCGCCAAATTACCAAGTCCTTCATCCTTATCCACCTCAATTTAATGCCATAGAAACTACCGCCCATGGCCCGCACCCCTTCATAGGTCCCCCTTCATTCCATGATCATTAGTTAGGTTAGAAACATAGGTTAGGATCATAAGGTAATACTTTAGTCTTACTTCCATAGTGCTAGGTGGCTAACCTTAGGAACATTTAGTTTATAGTTTAGGGCTAGGTTAGATTAGCACTAATCCAACCCATAGGTTATAGTTTAGGTTTAGGTTATTAACTTTAATAAATCCAGTCTAGGTCCCTCAAGTAGGTTCGAATGCTCAGTATAAGAACCTACAAACATACATTCACAAACAGGATTCACTCCTGCACTGCCGATAGGCTAGTAGTATACATGTATCTAAATTTATTACCTGGCTTAAGGTCTAGGCCTTCCCGATGTTATGGTATTGTGGAACCGATTTTCATTTAACAAGATCAGCCTGAGTTAGACTCCTGGAATTGCTCATTCAACACGTTCAGACCTTGCAACCTTCGTAAGGTCTATAATTTTTGTTCATCCCGAATAAAATTAAAACATCTCTTGGATCAATGCCACTGATCCAAGGCTGAGTCATAAAGATGGGTAAATCCACAATTCATCCCGAAATCATATTGAACTCAGGTGCTAAAAATGAAAGAAATAAAAGAGTCCAAGCATATTCCTGACTCAGTCAAAGATCTTCAATTTTAGCAAAGAAGATACAATCCATATCAAGCATGACTTCACACTCAAAGGAACACATCCTTATACATAAGAAATCATATATCAACACTTGAATGCTCAGGAGGAAGTAACAATATTTCAAGAGTGTTACATGCTTCCCTCCTAAAAGATTCATTGTCCCGATGATTACATATTTGATTTACCTTCTGGTCAACCAATTTATTAGTTCACAATACAATAAGACTATTTTCCAACTTGAATAGTTCCAGAAATCAATGTCACGATACATTTTATTCAGCCTGAATAATGTTTGCCTCCATCTGGCTTTCATATAGACATGAAAAAGATAAGTTCATAAAAAAAAATGTTTTTTCAACAGATTTCATTCTATTGAAAAAGAAAAGGAAAAGCAATTTTCATCTCTTCCAGAGTTTCCCAAGTTGCACTTTCTTCATTAAATTGGTCCCACTGGACCTTACTATTGCTGTATTTCACGATTTCTCAAATGCAATTGGTTAGTTTCTAGCACTCATGTTTGGGTTTAACCACGATTATTCCTGGGTCTTGGACCTGCAAGGAATTCCAATTTAAGACATGTGACAAATCTGAAACGTATTTCTTAAGTAAAGAAATATGGAAAACATCATGCATGCGAGACAAAGCAGGTGGTAATGTTAATCGATAAGCTACAGGATTGATTATTTCGACAATTTCGAAAGGTCCCACGATAACGAGGTGACAACTTGGCAGCCTTGCCAAAAGTTATAGAACTCTTTTTGGGTTTAACACGAAGAAAAACCTTCTCACCAAGCTCAAACCTTCGATCAACCCGCTTAAGGTTAGCATAACTCTTCTGCCTATCTGTTGCTTCCTTTAATCGTTCACGAATAAACTTTACTTGCTGTTCCATTTCTAGTGAGGATTTCTAGTCCAATTACCACTCTATCCTCTATACTATCCCAATTAACAGGGGTTCTGCACTTCCTTCCATAAAGTGCTTCAAAATGTTCCAATTTTAGGAGATGAGTGATAAGTGTTGTTGTATGCGAATTCAACTAAGGGAAGATACTCTTCCCATTTATACTATTGATCCATGCAATACATTCGCAACATGTCTTCCAGCACTTGATTTACTCTCTCAGTTTGTCCATCCGTTTCCGGATGATATGCAAAACTAAAGTTTAGTTTCGTTCCAAGAGTTGTATTAAGCGTCTGCCAAAATCTTGACGTCATTCTCAGATCCCTGTCTGATATAATCAATTCCGGTACACCATGTAACCTCTGAAAATTTCATGCACGAATCTTTTGGCCAACACTGGTGAATCATCGTTTAGATTTCCAGCGATGAAATGAGCTACCTTAGTTAGTTTATCTACAACTACCAGGATAACATCATGTTTATTCCTGGACATAGGTAACCCTTGTACAAAGTCCATGCTTATTACTTGCCATTTATACTGCGGTATGCTATGGGGATATAATAGTCCAGCAGGGTGCATGTGTTCTGCCTTAACCCACTGACATTCCAGACAATGTGTCATAAAACTCAATAACATCCTTTTTCATACCTTTCCAAAAGTATTGTCTGTTTTAGATCAGCGAGCATTTTTGTGATACCCGGGTGTCCAGAGAAGGGCGAATTATGAAATTCAACTAACAACTTCTTTCTCAAATCGTTTAGCATAGGTACGTATACCCTATTTTCGTCACGTAAGATTCCTTCATTATCAAAATGAAAACCCTTATACCTTTCATCATTAGGTTCTGCAGCAAGCGCTACTTTTACTTGCTGAAAGTATATATCAGATTCTGAGGCACTTTTTACCTCATCCTTAAACAGAGTTCTTAATGTTATAAGAGCAGAAATGTGCTTCCTACGACTTAGATCATCTTCTACCCTATTCTCTTTCCCTTTGATGTAGCTAATATCAAAATCATATTGAGATAAAAACTCTAACCACCTTCTCTGTCTGGCATTTAGATTAGGCTGAGTGAAAATATATTTCAGTCCTAAGTGATCAGTTTTCAACTCAAAAGGTTTCCCAAGTAAATAGTGTCTCCAGACTTGAAGCGCATGAACAATGGCAGCAAGCTCCAAATCATGAGGAGCATAATTCATCTCATGTAACTTAAGTTTTCTACTTTCATATGCTATGATTTGATCACTTTGTAACAAAACACCTCCAATGCCTTCCCTAGAAGCATCCGTTACAACAGTAAAGCTCCCATTAGGGTCTGGTACAACTAAAATAGGTGCGGAAGTCAACTGACTTTTCAGAATTTTGAAAGCAGTTTCGCACTTATCATTGCAAATAAATTTCTTATCCTTCTTCTGTAATGAAGTTATTGGTGTAGCTACTTTAGAAAATTCCTTAACAAATTTTCTATAGTAACCAGCAAGACCCATGAAGCTTCTTACTTTGTGCACATTCTTTGGTGTAGGCCACTCAGTTATTGCCACTATTTTTGAAGGATCTATAGCAATTCCTTCTTTGCTAATGACATGACCCAAATAGTGAACTTCTGAATCAAAGAAAGAACATTTGGATAACTTACCATACAACTTTCTTTTTCTCAAAATTCCCAAAACTATCTTTAAATGCTCATTGTGCTCCTCAACGCTTTTAGAATAAATGAGAATATCGTCTAAGAATAAAAGTACAAACTTGTCCAGATATTCTTGAAAAATATTGTTCATTAAGTTCATAAAGGCTGCGGGTGCATTAGTTAATCCAAAGGGTAGAACCATGAATTCATAATGTCCGTACCTTGTTCAGAAAGCTGTTTTATGAATATCTTCTTCTCTAATCCTTAACTGATGGTAACCAGATCGAAGATCTATCTTAGAATAAACTGCTGCCCCACGCATCTGATCAAATAAATCGTCGATCCTTAGAAGTGGGTATCTGTTCTTGATTGTTGCTTTGTTCAACATCCGATAATCAATACACAGCCTAAGTGTTCCATCCTTCTTTTTCAAAAATATTATAGGCGCTCCCCAAGGTGAAACACTTGGTCTAATAAAACCTTTAGACAAAAGTTCTTGCAATTGTACCTTAAGCTCTACTAACTCTCCAGTAGTCATCTGATAAGGTGCTTTGGAAATAGGTTCAGTCCCTTGTTTGATTTCGATGGTGAAGTCAAATTCCCTCTTTGGTGGTAACCCTGGTAATTCCTCAGGAAAAACATCCCTGAAACTTTGTAGCAGAGGAAATCGTTTCATGTAATCACCATCTTCTTCTGAGAATTCAGATATCTTTACTGCATAAATGGTACATCCTTTATTTATAGCCTTTTTAAGCTACATAGCTGACAGTTTTCTAACTGAATTTTCCTGTTTCACACCTTCAATCTCTGTTGTTTCTAGCTGATCATCTAAACATTTTATGTTCTTTTCATAGCAGTCTACCTTTGCTTTATGGTCAGCTAACCAATTGACACCAATGACAATGTCATACGATCCCAAAGGTGTAACATAGAGGTCAACTTCCGTGGAGAAATTAGGTAAGTCAAGGACTGCCCCAAAAAGACACATACTCACTGTATGAACAGAGTTATTACCATACTGTACAGTCCAAGATTTATCCATTTTTCCAACTTTTCTCTTAAGTTTAGAAGCAAGTTTATTAGAAATGAAACATTCAGTAGCTCCTGTATCAAAAAGAATAGTGACAGGTATGCCAAATAACTTACCCGAAACTTCTATAGGTGTCACTTGCTTTTCAGCTTGCTTGTCTGCTACTGCAGCATGTATCTTATTTTGTTGATTACGATCATCCTTCTTCAAAGGGCACTAATTTGTGTAGTGGTCTTTGCCACAATTGTAGCAGCCTCCTACAGGTCCCTTTTTAGGCTCAAAATTTCCTCCAGTCTTGTAATTGTCACGTTGTCCTCCATAGGGCTTCTGCCCATTGTTATAATTTTTGGCAAAATTATCCCTTACATTTCTAGCAGGCTTATTTGCTACTGCTTTCTTACTGTTATCCCCTGGAAACTTACTTTTGTTTCCAAACTTTTTCCATGGTCCCTTTTTGGGTGCAAGAGAGGTTGAAGAAGGGTTTGCAGTCTTCTTCCGCACTTCCTCCTTATGAGCAGAAATAGCCTTTAATTTCTGTTCTTGTCTTATGGCCTTTTCAACAACTCCTTCCATAGTGGTTGGACTGTGAACATCGACCTCTCCCCCTATCATGGGATTCAGTCCCATGATGAATTTCCGTATTCTGAACTTCTCATCAGTTTGATACTGCGGTACATACTTGAGGAGTTTTGTAAACCACTCCCAGTATTCAGTTACCGTTAGCTTCCCTTGAGCTAAGTTCTGGAATTCTGTCATTTTCTGGTCATAGAAAAGTTGTGGAAGCCAACGTTGCCTAAAATAGCCTTTAAATTGATCCCAAGTAACGTTGGTCTCATCAATATTTAACTTTGCTTTACGGCTATCCCACCACAAAGATGCTTCGTGGGAAAGCTGGTAGGCTCCCCAAATAGCTTTGGTTTCCTCAGAGAAGTTTGTTATTGTAAATTACTTCTCCATTTCGCTGAGCCAGTTGTCAGCTCCATCTCCTAATCTGGTGCCATCATACTTAGGTGGACTTATCCTTTTTATATCATTAGTAAGTTCTATTGCCAACCTGGCCTTTTTGTTTTCTGGTTGGACAGGTGCATTCCCAGCATTAACATCAACACCCATATCAGGGTTGTCCTCAGGAGGTGGCTAATTGTCATTACCAACATCTTCATCCTCCTCATTTCCCATCACCTACTGTTCAAGTACAGCTAAACGATCTCTTGTGTACAACAGGGCAGCAAGGATCTCATCAAGTTTCTGGGTTGTTGCTGCCCCTCCTTCAGGTGGAGCATTATTCGTAACGTTCCCCCTTGTTCTAACCATTTTCTGTTACAAGAAAATTTAGGTTCTTATCAGATTATGGACACAATAGGCCCAAGAGCTGCAACCTTCTGCTCTGATACCAAGATGTAACATCCTCATTTTATACATTAGAACAATTAATTTTATTTATTTTTAATAAATGTTTCCTGGTTCTAAATACATAATTTAGAACTCACAAATCAAAGCAACCATTCTTATAACAGATAACCATATGTAGCTGTAATGACTCGGAGTACCTCCGATCTATTCATTCCATGACTCGGTAATCTACTAATCTATTCATGTGTATTAAGAGTTAGTATTTTTATTTAACACATCCCTCTTCCGGCTCTCTTCCCTAATCTGGGATTCAAATTGCTCTGTCTAAGGAACCTATCTGAATAATTGTTACCATTATTCATCGGCATCTCATCCCTTAGACTAGGTGACTTAGGACAACGCAATCAACAACTTGCGATGCTTTGGCCAAAGATTTGAAACATACTGCTTATGTCTCGTATTCCTTGACGGCATACTCATCAATCTGGAATACGTCCTTCACCCCATTCCTATGTTATGTAGAATGTCTCATACTAACTTCTGTCAGTCTCTCCTATCCAAGTTATTCACTCAGAAATGGATTAGTAAGGTGACAACGTTATATGGATGCTCCCGAGGACTAGGGATATGCTGACATACTGGGTCAACCCTAGTTAAACCAGTGTGTCAAGATACCCTGAGTCTCCTAGGCAGCCTTATAACATGACCACATTCCTAATCAGTCCCGGAGTAACATGTTTGAGTCAAAGGTGTAAATCTTAACAATCAATGCAAAGGGTGTCGTCATAAGTCACATGCATTCTTGCATATTCGAGAAGATCCTAATCTTCTCGAAGGTACAACCCTACAGTTGACTTGTGCCGTCAACCTTTAAATCCGCCTCAAAAAGATCTACTTATTAATAAGTGTTACGCACGTTGAGTTTAAATTATACTAAAAGACGTTCCGCTAAGGTTAGCCTTTCCCGATCCCTGGGTTCCTCACCTTAGAATGACCTTTCTTAATAAAACCCAATACACAAGAGAAGTTATTAAGACTAGAGGTCCCATCAAGGAAATCATAGAATATACATAATTCTATATCAACGAAATTGGACAATTACTCTCATCCTTCACATGAGAGTGCTAACCAAACCCTTTTTAGGTTTATATCAATTCTCATAACTGAATTTATATCTTACTTATTAATATCGAGATATAGTGATTAAGAATCCAATTAAATGTTGTCTTGACTTAGATCAAGACTAGGAAGTAATAATTTATTCAGCTTGTTTAACTTCCTGCTCAGGCTTATTTTAAACCTAGCTTCCAGAAAGACAGTGATCTAAATTCCAATTTTAGCTTTAGATAGAACATACTAGAACTACTAAATAATCATATGTATTCAGTCACTTATTCTTCCAAGCTTACATTGATAATCTCAAAAGTCTCCAAATTATACAATAATAACAATGCTCTCGAAATCATTTGAACCGAAGAAGGTCAAACTATCAAGATAAGAATACAAACATATAAGTAACAAATATCTCTTTTTATTCCCTTCAGGCTAATCAAATACATTTTATGCATTCAGCATACTTGATACAATATTTCAACAGAAAAAGAACATCTTTCCTCATATAGTACATTTAGAGAATCAAGCTGTAATTCATCATAAAACCAAATTAAACAATCTGAACATCCTATCAGATCTGCGTGCTTTTACCACTTATAGCAACCATCTGCAAAAATTTTCAACATGGGTCAGTTCGATGAACTGAGCATGATAAGCACTGACTCTTAAAACAATTGCAATCCACCAACGGTTTTCATTAAACAACCTGTTTAAATGATATCATTTCACCAAACAAGTAAACATATCAAGACTATGCTTTTGTAATACAACATGACTATAAATGCATAACTCAAATTATCATTACTGAATAGTCCTAGATACTTTTCAAATATTTCATCAAAATATTAGGGATCAAGAAGAACAAAAGTATCCAAAACAACTATCCATCTGAATCCCAAGGACAACAAACATCAGATAGATCATTACATTCAACATAGTAAAATGAATATCATAACAAATCATGATTCCATCAATATGTTAAAAACAATTCTAACAGTTAGATAAAAATATCAACATATACTTTACAACAGAAGAGAAAGAAACAAGCCATTCATTTTTCCCTTCAAACAAGCTCATGACTGTACCGTCTCCTCGAGAGTAAAGCATTCACCTTATACGCATATGAATAAGTCAGACAAGCCACAAGAAGAACCACAGTTTTGTTAAAATTAAATATAACAAAATCCTGTAGCTTACTAGTAGTACAGTAGCTCTCACGCCAAAAAAATGATGAATATCTATCAAATAGACTCCACATAACCTTCCATACGAAGCGACAAACAAGAAGATATTTAATGCCATTGCCTGTCGAGGTGTAGTCGATAGCTCCTTAGTTAAGTCAAGCTCGAGACTAGATATTCATGCTAATAGAAGATGTAATCATGTTCAAACACAAGAACAATCCCACTGAGTCGAAACTCACATCAACATTCAATTCAATATAATCCCTACTAAAATACAGCAAGGACAAAAATCAAGAATCGAACCAACATACAACATAACATGGCTCGAACAGTGCCAAATTCAACCAATACTTAAATTAAAGGTTTCATTTGAAGTTGAATTCATATGTCAACAAATCAAGAATACCAAAAGTACTCACAGCAAGAACTCCTACATATGTTACAACATAAATTACTTTTCAGTGTCTCCACCAAAGTTGATAACATTTAGTATTCATAATAACAACAACATTCACAACCCAGCTTTGGATGAAATTAAAAATACTAGACACCCTTCAAGGACTCCCACCATATCCAAAATCATACAGTATTCACGATATAGATTCTACAGAAGCCGATATACAAAATAAATATATATTAAGGATTTCAACCGTGCCAATAATGATAAATATTCACAATCAGGCTTTATACAGAAGCAAAATATTGGTTTCATAACAAGGATTCCAACTGAACCCCTACAACAATATTCTCTCTAAGCTTACACAGAGAGGAAAACATAAAAATTACACCAACTGAGTCTGTGCCAAGAAATTTCTTGCTAAACGAAGGTATTCATAACAATACAACAGAAGTCGTATTACCAGTTACCCCTCTAGGACTCTGACTGAATCAAACTACCAATATTCACATACATGACTTCTACAGTAGTCCATAATATACGAACCATTCCAAGGACTCCACAGAGTCATTTTGTATATAAATAAATATATTGCAAACTATCAACGGGTTAAATCCCATAATTGCAACTCAAGGGAGGGAAAACAACTTCTAGAAGGTCGCATTAAAATACTATAAACACAGCAAGTTATCCGTTCAAAATAACCTAAGTATATAGCGAAACCCAACAAGGTTCAGCAACCACCACTTATATTAACACGACTGAACTTACAAAGAAGTTGAATTATTCTGAACATTCAAACAAAAATCCAACAGTATCCTTTTCGACAAGAATCAACAGCAAGTATTGACTGTAGCCTGAACCCAACAAGAAAACAATTCATAAACTCCTACAGAGAAAATTTCAAATATTTTCCTTGTAACATTTCTTCAAAATCCAACCGGAATGCAAAACACAGCAAGGTAATACATCCGTTCGAAACAAAATGCACACCCATCAAGGGTTTACTCGAAAAATTGATCCGGTTAAGAAAATACAGGGACAAATCACACAAGGCTACCATAAAAACCAACTGAACCTGAAAATCATTTGAACAGAGTTGTTCTAATGAAATCATTTGAAAGAAATCAAGATCTTTAAAAGTTAGAGCCTAACATGCCTGGTTATTTGCTTAAAAAAATCCGAAGAAGACCACTGAAAGAGCTCGTGCCTTCTCCTCTTTTTCCACGTTAGATTCAACAACAATAACTTGTTATTTCCATGCCTTATAAACTTTCCTTGACAGAGAAAAGAGTGAGTTACAATCATTTTTTCCATGCAACACCAAGTAGACTGGTGCGAAGAACTAGTGATCAGACAAAGGGAAAACCAGAGCACATGAAAAACCAAACAAACTACCAGTTTTCCATTTTGCATGCCTTCCCGTGAAACCTGAGCTCGAAGATCCAGTTCATTAATTAAATTTACTCCAAATTTCCTGCTCAATTTCCATTGCCACCGACCGCCATAGTTGGTGATGGACAATTGCAATTCTAAGACCATATCTAACTTTGGTGACTCTGCCACATCGGCTCTTGCTAGCCGTTTAAACTTCTACCAAATTACCTGTCCTTCATGCTTATCCATCAATTTAATGCCATAGAAACTTCCGCCCATGGCTCGCACCCTTTCATAGGTCCCCTTTATTCCTTGTTCATAGTTAGGTTAGTAACGTAGGTTAGGATTTAAGATAACACTTAGTCTAACCTCCATAGCACAAAGTTACTAACTTAGAACATTTAGCTTATAGCTTAGGCCTAGGTTAGATTAACACTAATCTAACCCCTAGGTTATAGTTTATTTTTAGGTTACTAACCTTAATAAATCTAGTTTAGGTCTAACATTTCAAATGCTCAAAAAAAGAACCTACAAACATACATTCACGAACAGGATTCACTCCTGCACTACCGATAGGCTAGTGGAATAAATGTATCTAAATTTATTACGTGGCCCACTATCAAGACCTTCCTGATATTACAATATCGGGAACCAATTCTTTTAACACGATCAGCCTGAGTTAGACTCCGAAATAGCTTATTCAACGCATTGAGACCTTGCAACCTGCATAAGGTCTATATTTTTAGTTCATCCCGAATAAACTTAAAGCATCACTTGGATCAATGAACTGATCCAAGGCTGGGTCTTATAGATGGATAAATCCACAATTCATTCCGAGATCAGATTAAACTCAGGTGTAAAATGAAAGAAATAAAAGAGTCCAATCATATTCTGACTTAGTCAAAGATCTGCAATTTTACAAAGAAGATACAGTCCATATCAAACATGACTTCACAATCAAAGGAACACATCCTTTTATAAAAGAAATCACATATCAACACTTGAATGCTCAGGAGGAAGTAACAACAGTTCAAGGTGTTACACACTGGATGTTCAATGTCAAACTAGAAATCTGATAAACATCTAGGGGTGCAGTTGATTTACACTAACAATTTTGGCACACCCGGTGGGACCTTAGAGGTCTTCATCTTCATGGCAACAAAGTTGATGTGCATTTTTTGTAATTTTTTATTAAAAGTGCTATGATTTGCACATCTAGTGACTCCAAATAGAAAATTTAACTTGTTTTAGTAGTCCAGGTCTAAAGATTCATGAGAAGAATCAACACAAGATCAAAAGCCAGAGAAGAAGGGTTATCTGAGTATCTGCAGCTATCTCCTGGAAGAATCCATAGAGGAAGGAGGATTCAAAGGTCCCCATCTCCACCAAATAGAACTCTATCAACTCCTCCACCTTTTAGACCTTTCACTCAATCAACAAGGGTTCTCAGGACAATCAGAATGGCACAAGCCAACCCTTATGTCATCTTCACTTGCAGTAGCCCACTTGCTCTCAATGCACAAAATCTAGTTCCAGTTGTAGCATTGAAGAACATTCCATATTTCAGTGGAGAAAATCAGACCACCCCTAGTGATCATGTCAAGGATATTGCTAATGTGTGTGCAATCCATGAGATTAATGAGATGCAAATTGCTGTCAAGTTATTGGCATCTTTATTCAAAAGGAAAGCGTTGCAATTGTTCAGGAGCCTTGTAGTAGGCTCTATCCAAAATTGGAACCAATTGTGCATAGCTCTCCATGAGCAGTTTAGAGAAAGGGGGGATAATTTATCTCTATTGGAACGATTGACAACTATCAAGAGAGCTCCCAATGAGCAGCTGACATACTTCAACTTCAGATATCAAAGGACTTGGGATAGAATTCTAGTGGCAGTAAGGCCAACAACTAAAGGTTCTTTTCTATACTATCTCAAAGCTTTAAATTCTAATATTTCTATGTTAATTCAATCAATGGGAGGTACCACTATACATGTTGCTTATAGAATTGCCATTAGAGCTGAAAATTGTCTCATTCACACTGGTAAGCTAGCTCCAAGGCCTCCCATACCCTTGCATCCAAACATAGAAAATCCAAGCACTAGTCAAGCACCTACTATAGCTCCTATCCCCACTCCTAGAAATCAGATTTCAAATGAAACTTCTATTTCATCCTCTAGTGCCTCAAATGAACTTCAAGAAGTCATGAAACAACTGCAAAATTTAGGCAATGAGCTGGTTACACTCAGGAGGTAGTAGGCTTAAATTTTTAGACCTCCTTATCAGTCTCAAGCTCAGCCTAATAGGCAACCATATCAGCCCAATAGGCCACCCAATCCAGATGCAAATCAAAATCAAGTAAGGCCTCCTGCTAATAGACCATTTCAGCCCTATAATCCCAATGTTGTATCTACCTCTAAAGCCTTAGTGCTAGTGCAAAATAATGTAGCACAAGAGTATGAGTGGTGTTTCCCATGCAATGAGCCTCACAACCAATCTATGTGTTTTAATGGTGCTTTGAACCAAGCTTTGATGGTGACAACAACTAGCGTAGAAGGTGAGATGAGCCAAGAAACAAGCCAACAATAAGGAACATCCCAGCAAAATGTAGCCTCAAATGAGACTACACTGGTGAATTGGCAGGCTGAGGATTTTTGTGGAATGAATCAAGCAACGTCTCAGAATGTGGTAGCTAACATAAGATCAAAAAAGAGGAATATTGGTGAAGGGCAGTCATTAACTCAAGGTGATCCACAACCTTCCATCACTCCACAAAGTGATGGTAAGCAAAATGTAATTCCAAACATACAAGGACAGCCCAAACCACCTTCTAGGCCATCTCAAATTCCAGTTGTTACTGCCCATGCATAAGAAAAGAATGTGCAGCCCAAGGGGTAGAAAATAGATGTTTCATCTCCATTTAGCATCATTAACCAGATGAAGAAGACAAATGTGAATATATCTATGTGGGAATCATTATCCATCCCAGGCTAGAGGGATCTACTACAAGCTGCCATGAAGAATTGGTCAACTTCAAATCAGCAGGCTCATGTGCAAGAGAAGGTACTCAAAAAATCTGCTCAACCTGAGGGGAATCATGGAGGACAACAAGGTAAAGTTTTGAAGCCCCCCCCTCCCCCCAATCTACGTTTCACTGATCATTGGGGATAAACTAATACACAATTGTATGATTGATTCTGGGGCAAGTAGTTCTGTAATTCCCAAGCAAATAGTTGATCAGCTAGGCCTCCAATATGAAGTCATATCCAAAGGGGTAGTGCAATTGGATGGGAAAACAGTAAAAATAGTGGGAGAGATTAAATATTTGAGCCTTACTTTGCATGCATGCTCCAATGTTACTATTTCAGAAGATGTGTCAGTGATAGATTTTCCACCACTCTTTGCCCTATGTTTATCAAGGGATTTTATAGCTAAAATTGGAGGTTACTTATCTGCTAATTGGTCACACATGTTGTTTAGAAAAAGATATGGAACCAAAGCCATAATCAGATCTGAACCTATTGCAAACTTTCACATTGAGCCTCATACTCCAAGCCAAATCAATGCCAACTGTTTAACATTTGATCAAGAGGATTACCCAAGCAAAAATGAAGCTGACACCAAATTTGGGAGCATCCCAGATTTGACTCTTGATGAGTGGGCAAACAAGGTACATTCTTTTGACCCCTACCAAGAAATAGAAGAATCTGAGATAGGAGTCTATTGCACATATGAAGAAAATCAGCCTGCTCCTAGCATCTCCAAGCCAAACCATGAAGATGAAAATGAGGTATGGTAGATATTTTTTGATGGATCAAGAAGTAGACAAGGTGCAGGAGGGGAGCTATAATTGTTTCACCTCAAGGCATTGAGTATTATTCAGCTTTTAGATTTCATTTTACATGTTCTAACAACACTGCTGAATATGAAGCTCTGATACAAGGATTACATTGGTCAATCAAGAGAGGTATAAAAAACCTACAAGCTTTTGGTGACAATGATCTGATTGTTAACCAAGTTAAAGGGCATCATGCTACCAAGAATGATCTACTCAAGTGTTACAAGAATAGGGTGTGGAACCTCATTAAATATTTTGAGGGCTTTAACATCAATTCCATCCCTAGGAAAGAGAACCCAACTGCTGACATGATTACAACAGTTAGGGAAGCCTTTGATGTTGTTGAGAGCATCAAGGAAGATAAAATACATCTAAGAATTCATGTGATTGTAAGGCCATCAGTGCCAGATAATAATGTAAGTTGGCAAGTGTTTGAAAATGACCATAAAATCATCAATTTCTTGCAAGAAGAGGTTGAGTTCTCAGCCGAAAATCAAGAAAATTTAGAACAACAGTATGGTGATCAAGTGGTACAGCTAAGAAAAAATAAACTTCCAAAGGGACTTGTCACTTTAGAGTCCATTTTTAATCTTAATGATCAATTTAGGAAGGAGAAGGAAAATATCCATGTTAAGGGAGAAGTTTCAGTGCCCATCTTGGTTGAAGAAGAAAAGTCACTTCAAATTGGTAAAGTGATAACCGAGCAAGAAAGGTATGAGTTTATGTAACTTTTTCAAGAGTTCCCTGATATATTTGCTTGGATCTATAAGGATTTGAAGGGTTTCGATCCCAAGCTAGCTCAACATATAATTGAATTGGATCCAAGTGCTAAACCCATCAGGCAAAAACAAAGGCTAGTCAATCCACACATGGAGCCTCTCATGAAGAGGGAATTGAACAAGTTAATAGAGGAAAGTATCATATTTCCCATCAAGCATTCTAGTTGGGTATCAAACTTAGTTCCAATCAGAAATAAAAGTGGAGAAATCAGATTGTGTGTAGACTTCAGAGACTTGAATAGAGCATCTCTCAAGGATCATTACCCATTTCCTTCTATGGAGCATATTTTGCAAGTTGTTGTTGGCTCTGAGAGATTTTCATTGTTGGATGGTTATTTAGGGCACAATTAGATCATGGTCAAGGAAGAAGATCAATTCAAGACAACCTTCACCAAAAAATGGGGAACTTATGCATATAGAAAAATGTCATTTGGGTTGTCCAACAATGGAGCTACCTTCCAAAGAGAAATGGATATGGTGTTCAATGTATTGATCAACAAGATAGTGCTGATATACTTAGATGATATCACTATTTTTTCTAAAAGTACAGCAGATCATCTCTTTCATTTGAGAAAAGTGTTCCAAAGGTGTAGAAGATTTGGGGTATCCTTGAATCCTAAAAAAATGTATTTTTCTAGCTCATGAAGGAAAGCTCCTTGGCCACATTGTCTTCAAAGAAGGATTAGCAATTGATCCAGAGAGGGTTGAAGTAATAACATCACTACCATTACCAAGTCATAAGAAAGCCCTCCAAAGTTTCTTGGGAAGGATTAATTTTGTTCAGAGGTTTGTGCCAAATTTTGTAGCCCTTGTCAAGCCAATAACTATAATGTTGAAGAAAATCATGGCTTTCAAATGGACAACTGAAGGTAAGGCAAGTTTTGAAGCAATCAAAGAATCCATTTCACAATATCCAACTCTCATTAATCTAGATTTCTCCAAGGATTTGATTCTTTATGCATTTGGAGGTGATGATACAATCTCTGCCATTTTAGTACAGTAGAACAAAGAAAATGTAGAGCAACCAATTGTTTTATTTAGCCAAAGCCTAGAGGAATATGAGGTGAGATATTATTTCATTGAGAAGCAAGTTCTTGCAGTGATTAGGAGCTTGAAGAAATTTAAGCATCTAGTTTCAAACAACAAGGTTCAACTACTGGTTTCTCATGTGGGAGTTAAATACTTCCTCCTCAACAAGGATTTAAATGAAAAACGTGTAGGGTGGATTACTCGTGTCATGGAGTATGGCATTGAGATCAAAGTCACCAAGTTTGTCTGAGGAAAGGGATTATGTGAACAGCTAGTCTTAAGCAAATCAATGGAAGTAAACAATGAGAAGGATGTTGTTTTGGTGCTGCAAAACAACCAAGAACGAGGTAATGTTCAAGAAGAGAATGATAGTTTCCTCACTCCTTGTTGGACCCAAGACATAATGCAATTCCTACACACATGAATATGCCCTCTAGAGATGAACAAAACAAAGAGAAGACACTTCAGATTGCAGGCTGTCCCATATGCACTTGTTGATGGTGTTTTGTTTAAGAAAGATGTAAATGGAGTCCTTCTGAGATGCATTGGAACAAATCATATTAATAGAACATTAGAAGAGTTCCATGATGGATTAGCTAGAGGTCACTTTTCTCTAAGGGTGATAGCCCTCAAGATTATGAAGGCTGGATATTATTGGTCCAAGGTATTCAGTGATTGTTATGCATGGATAAAGAGGTACAAAAATTGTGCATTCTTCACAGGCAAGGAGAGGTTAACAGCCCTTCCATTGCACCCAATTTCAGTTGACCAGCCATTCATGCAATGGGGTTTGGACTTCATTGGAGTCATTAACCAAAACTCAAGCCCAGGATGCAAATGGATACTAACAACCAAAGATTACTTCACCAAATGGACTGAGGTAGTGGCACTTAAAGAAGAAAATGAATCTAGTATTCTAGACTTTTATGAGGGGATAGTAACAAAATTTGGTATACCTACCACTATAATATTATATAATACTTTAGAATTCATAGGATCAAAGGTAACTGAATGGGATGTTAAGAATGGGGTCTATCTAAGCACTTCATCAAATTATTACCCTTAGGGTAATGGCCAAGCTGAGTCTTCAAACAAGAACTTGTTAAGGATCATCAAGAGGACTCTTGATGAAAATCAGAGGACTTGACATACTAAATTTAAATCATCCTTGTGGGATGATAGGATCACTCCCAAGAGATCCACAGGTAATTCTCCATTCAAGATTGTTTATGAAAGAGAGGCAATCTTTCCTATGTCACTTGAGTTACCAACGTTGAAACTCATGAAGAAATTGGAGTTGTTGGAGTTTGAACCCATGGAGGTTAGATATGTAGAATTGATGGAGCTCCAAGAAGTTAGAGAGCAAGCAGCCCAAGCAATGGAGAAGGATCAAGCTCTGATCAAGAATACCTTTGATAGGAAAGGTAAGGCTAGAGCCCTCCAAGTTGGAGATCTAGTGTTGAAATGGGATGGAGACCAAGCAAAGATAGGAAGGCATTCAAAGTTTTATGCCATTTGGAGTGGCCCCTACATGGTCACAAAGTGTAAGATTAGCAATGCATTCCAATTGTCTACATTGGATGGTGAAGAACTACTGATTCCAATTAATGGAATCCATCTAAAACATTGCTACTAGAAGGGAAGCTCTCCACCTTGTACATGTTAGCTTAGATTTTCTTTCCTCCAAGTGCTTATGCACATTTTTTTTTTGTAGCTTAGTATCCATTTCCCTAAGTGCTTTGGCACAATCTTGCTGTCCCAGGAATTCCATTTTGCAAGTCATGTTCTAGATCAAATGATGTTCCACTATTTCATCTTCCTCCTTGTAATTCTATAATCAGTTGGGGGTACCTAAATGAAAATTTAATGACTCCATGCCCAATGGATTTCTTCAAGAAACTAGTAACTTCATCCAGTAAGTAGATGACCCCTCTGAGTCGCCAAAATTGTTATCCAAAATAAGCCCCTTGCTCATTTTTTGGCTAACTCCCTTCATTCCTTCCTTCCTTGTGTCTCAGCCAGAAATTTTTATCTTTCAGGCACTCAAGACCTCTTAAAAATGGCTTCATTAGATAGATCATCTTCTCAACTTTCCAGAATGGTAAATTTTTCCTTCTAACTCCTTGTATTTTTCAAGTTATGGCTCAACAGAGTTGGGGAGGGAAATTTTCCCATGAGAGGTCCACCAACCAATCAAAATGTGCCACGTCAGTGGCGGAATGGTGGGAGGAGTGAGAAATTTGGAAATATTTCCAAGTATTGGTGGGGCACACAAAAGAAATTTTTCATCCCTAAGGCCCGCAAGCCAATAGGAAGAGGCCACGTGTCCTTGGGATCGTCAGAGATCAGAGCAGCGGCAGGAAGTTGGAAAATTTTCCAAGGTTGGCGCAAATGGAATATCTCGGCCCGAAGGCCCACCAATGAATCAAAAAGTGTGACATATCCTCAGATCACTAGGTGGTGGAGGTGTAGAAGAAAATTTTCCCTTTTTCCAAAATAGGGGAAAATATGGAATGAAATCTGGCCTGCGATGGCCTGCGCCAATCAGCAGCTGCCACATGTCCATGTGGCCGATGAAAATTTTAAGGTGGGTCCGTAGAGGAGAAAGAACTTGTTCAGACCTGTGCCAATGACAAAGCACCATGTGTCCCATTTTTGGAAATGGTCAGAGTCAAAGGAAAATTTGGAAGCATACCCCTGAGGGATAATAAGAACGTGCCATGTGTCATCGGAGCATCGTGCCGGCGGAGATTTTTTGGAAAATTTTCCAAAGACCGAAAAGGCGTAAAAAGGTAAGGGGAAGGCTCATGACCAATCAAAAGATGCCACATGGCATCAGAGCTTCGAGGGGTCGAGATTTTTGGGGAAATTTTACCAAAGTCAAAATAGAGGGAAAATTTCAAATTTCGAGCTCGCCAAGATTCAATTTTGCCCTAGTTTTGCCCTAAATCTTCAGAAGAGCATAACGTTTGATCCAGAACTTAGATTTTCATGTTCTTGGTGTCATTGGAAATCTAGTAAAATTATCTACACAATGGAGGGCTCAATTTTGTGTTTTGATAAGGTTTGGAGAGATAAAAATGGAAAACACCTCTGGCATGGGGAAAAGAAACAAAACTGACATCTCAACCACCATTTTGATGAAGTATGGCTTGCATTCTCTCCCAGCATGGTCAGAAACATTGGAGAATGGAATTTTGAAGGTGCCTATGTTGTTTTAATGCAATTTCGTTGGTGGTTGAAGCATCCTCTTATGTTTTCCTGTGTTTCTTCTTCCTGGCTCGGTTTTTTTATTGTTAAAAGCCAAATTTGGCTCATTTTGTAAGGGTTGAACATTTTTATTTTTTTCAGACTCCCTCTTTCACCCCAGAAAGTTATTTTGTGGAACATCAGACCTCTTCTAGGATTGCAACATGTTTGTTTCCTCTCTACTATTGTAATGCATGTATTTTTGATATTGGAAATGACAATGCAAGCTCTGTGAATGAGTTTCAGTCCTCTTCTTGTGTTGTTTGATTCATTTCTTGTCTTTCATTACACTTTAGCAGTCGGTGCATGATGGTTTTGTTGTATTTCTATGATCTATGTCAATTTGTAGAAGTAAATGTTCACCACTCCTTTGGTGTATCACCTTATTAGTCTTAGTTTCATTTCTTTTGCATTCTCTATCTTTGTCCCCTTGGAATTTAGAGTAGGATCTGAGTCTAAACCTCAGCAATTTGTAAGCATACAATTGATTAGAGGAGTTGAGGAAATAGCTTCTGATCTAGAGATTCTTTTCCCATTTCACAAGTCCCACTCTTGAGGAAAATATTCAATGTTGTGTAATCACACTGGATGTTCAATGTCAAACTAGAAATCTGATAAACATCCAGGGGGTGCTGCCGATTTGCACTAACAGTAACCTTCTTAATGATATTAATAGAGAAGTGATCTAAGAAGGCTTGGGATACTTGATTAAATGAGAATATAGAGTGTCTGGGAAACCCACTATACCAATCTTATGTGGGTCTAGTTAGAGACATGGGACAGGTCCTCAAGAGCAAAGCATCATCATGGGCAATCAAATAACACCCATGTTTAAAAGACAACAAATGTTGTTGCGGGTCTTCTTTGCTATTGAAATGGTTGAATTTAGGAATTTCCCAATGCATGGGATATGGATGGATATGAATGGATGGGTGTATAGGCTCATTACAAATCTCATCATAGACAAGAGTGTTATGAGAGCTAGAAACCGATGCCTCTAATGTCTGCATCTTGTCCATCATTAACTTGATTAGGTCGTTGGTAGGTTATGAAGGATGGGTGCCTCCTGTATCATAAGAAGGTTAGTATTGGGAATGTAACAAGGGTGGCATTATAGTATATGGTGCTGCCGCATAGGTGGATTGAGAAGAAGGAAGTGAAGTAGGGGTATGTATCCAGAGTGAATAATAGATGACACAAGAGGTTGTTGATAGTACATATATGGAGGTGGAAGGGTCATGGTGACCCTAGTGGTAATGGGGGCTACAGATTGCGGAATAGAAAGGATGACATTTTGAAAAGGGGTAGGGGTAACTGACACCAAGCGTGGTAGTGTAGCTACGGGTATATGCAAGACAATAAGGACAGATGAGGTTATGTACTGGGTGGTTGGAAAAAGTATACTGGATGCGGCAGGTGCAATGGATGTAGCAAATGTGGAAGTCATAGCGGGTATAGGGCCTAGCTATGAAATGATAGGTGGTAAAGTAGGCGAGGCTAGTGTGGAGCCAGATGGGGCTGACGCTGGAGTGGGAATGAGAGTTGGGGGGATAGATATAGGCATGTCGTATATCAACTAACCTGAGGAATCTCGAGTGGACGAGTGGGAAAGATAAAACTGCAAGGCTACAAGATTTTTGTCAAGGATTCAAGTGAACTCCTCATCTCCTATGGTGATAGTGATAGCTTGGTTAGGATCCATGGGTGATAAAATAGAAGGTTGTGAAGGACTAGAGGGGATTGGTTGACTACTGGCATGGAATATGAGGGCATTCACTTAGCTTCAGGTTAGCATCATGTGAATGGGTACTGATCAAGTTGGATTGTTTTCTATAAATGACATAGAAATATAGCATAAATAGGAGAAACAGGTAGTAGTATGTGGATTGGGGGTCAAAATGTCAGCTAGAAAATGACATAGGCTAACCGATGCCGGTTAGGTTAAACCGACGCCAGTCACAGGTAACCGCTACCGGTCACTGTGGAAAGTGGATAGTTCGTCAAAAATAAGGTATAAGCCCAAATTTACTAGGTATACAAAATGTTGATGGGACTTACCAGGTCAATGGATATGATAAGAGTGATAGGGACTCTAAATAGCTGAAGAAGGTGAATAGGTGTCCTTTTGGGTAGGTTAACCAAAAGAATAGTGAACCGATGCCGGTTGGGTATAAGCGATGACGGTCAAAGGTTAACTGATGATGGTCTCTGGACTGACACCAGTTACTGTGAAATTGAAACAGTGATGAATAAAATGTGATTTTTAGTTACAATTAAGGTCGAATCAAACCCAGAATCCTAAAAATGATGAGAATATGGTCTAGGCACACTTAGATGAAGCTGCAATGCACCAACTATGATGATGAGTGTGCAAGGATAAATAAGAAAAATGAAGAACGTGACCTCTCACCTCAAAATGAAAGCCAAGAAGAAACACTAAGAAAAATATGATCCTAACAGTGATTTTTCTATTATGTTTGTTTAGCTTATGCTATTTAAGGACTGGCTCATGAACTGTAGAATAGAGTTTATTGGTGAGGATGGCTTCCTATGAATAAGGAGATCTACAAGGAGAGGTTTTAGGTATGTTATGGTGGGGGCAGGATTTTCTTGAAAGTATGAATCAATAGAAGCAATGAGATGGGGAGTACCCATTAATCCTCTGATCAGTGTGATCATTGACAGGTGTTCTCGGGTAAGATGTTGTCTTAAGAAAGATATGTATATTTTGATTTTGTGAAAGTTTGGTAAGACATCAGAGAGAGAGAGAGAGAGATGTGCTTTTTATGATTCTGTTGTGTCAACCATTAGCTGGGCATGACTTCCAGCATATAGGTTGCCCTCAGTTTTAATGTGAGCTAATGTATGCAACAAATCGGAATGCAAATGCAATGTTTTTAAAACCCAAATCGAAAGTGTAGATGTTCGATGTAGCCAAAAATGAATGAATAGGAGAGAGGGATGCTCTTTCACTAATGCAATGCAAAAGAAAGGGAAGATGTGTTCTTTTTAAAGCACCAAAAATATGATTATTTTTAGACAATAGAAAGAAGGAGAATGATTCCAAAGAATAAAATTAAATGTAAGAATCTTTTTGAAAAGGAAACAAACACACAAATTTTCACCTAGGAATGAATAAATGCAAAATAACCCTTGAATGGGTCCCACCGGGCGTGCCAAAATGTTTCACCTGTTTTCTAGATTACATTCTTCGAATGTTGACGAAATAAATAAGGGTAAAGGCCAAGGACGAATACCTGTTAAGATGTTGGTCGGTTGATGGTTTTTGCATGCATTCTAAATTATTGAATCCATAACTGAATCGTGAGAGCTTCCTTTTTTCTTAGGAGGAACTACCTGTAATAGAAAACAAGACCACCAAATAATATAGTTAGATGATATATGACAATGGACTACCTAGTGTATGTGCTAGTTCCGGGAAGTGTGATACTTCCTAGATGGTTGTCAATCCACTGTTTAAAGAAAAGTTAATGTAAGAAAGAAAGGAAATTCCTATTGTAGTCGATATGATTTAGGTATCGCATTCAAATAAAATAAGTAAAACGTTAACATAATAGGCTAGGCTATGGTCAAATCAGAAAGGTAGATGGTTAGCAGGGTGTTGGAACTAGTCAGGGTCAAATTCTAGGTTGTTTAGGTCAACTAGTGAGATGGTTGTTGGGTTTTTTCTTAGTCAAGGTATAAAATAAAGAGACTGACGTCAGTCTAGTTTAACCAACAACGGTTTAGGCAGACGAATGACAGTAAAATTTTGGGTTGTTTAGGTCACTCAATAAAAGGTTGTTTTGTTTTGTTATTAGCAAATGTGTAAAACACAGAGACCAATGTCGATTTGGTATAGCCGATGACAGTTTTGGGTATCCGGTGTCTGTATGGTCGGGGTGAAATGAACTCAGTGAAATCTTGTTGGGGGGATTGAATTGGAGCTAAACAGAGATAGAAGGGTAGAGAGGGAGGTAGGTAAAGGTCTTAAGTATGCTCAAAGGTGGGTAACAAGTGAGAATGGGTGATTTTGTGGTGTGGGTATAATAATGGTTGAGTCTACCAGTGGGTAAGAGGTGGAAAATGGACATGCAAGGTATGAACTGATAACAAAAGTAACAACAACCTATATATTTAAATAGACCATGCTGGTAGAAAGTATACTTACTGTGATGTAGATTTGGATGGCTGAATGGAGGTGACTATTGATCAGAAGAATGGTGTTGGATATCGTAGGAGTGGCTCCCGGAGTGATTCTGTGAGTGTAATGCCTCTAAAATCTATCCTGGTGATGGATCTTGATGTTTGGATACTTGAAAGGATGTTGGTTTCACTTGCATACAGCTCTGATCTCCTTTTCTTGCTCTTAGAATCTGCCAACCCAAAAAAAAGGTTATTTAGGTGAATAAATGGTAACCGATGGCAGTTTCGGGTTAACTGAAGTTGGTTTAGGGTGACCGGAGTCGGTTAAGGTGGGATTCCTTAGGTTTACTAAAATTGGCAGATCTCACCTCTTTTAGCTCAAGTTCGTTCCTTAATCTGAGGATTTGGAACAAACGTTACATTTTTTATGAGTGGGAAGGTGGTTAGGGATATTTTAGGCATTGATTTTAGGGTTGGACCAAATCTTAGCTCATTAAGGAAAGTAAAATTAGGTCTTAGTTAATTATGGAAACATGCCAAGAATAATTCTAGGGTAAGGTGGCTAGATGAGGTGGCTAGGTGAGGTGGTGGGGTAGAAATTAAGGTAATTAGATATTAAATATTAAGAACATACATATTAATTAAATTAAATTAATTAAATTAAAGGTGATGTGGGGTGAAAGGGGCCATGGTTAGATGAGTATGTTTGAGGTGGTTATTTGACAAAGGACCAAGGGGAGTGTGACCCAATTTTGGTGTCTACACTTACGCTAACACTGGACTCATTTCTTGTCTAACAGAACAATATGGTTATAACAAGGGGAAATGTATCTAATAACCAACCGGATAGAGCTTAGGCTACTATAGCCAAAAAAAATTGGATGAGATAATTGTTGTGATGTAAGAAACTCAAAACAAAATTTAAATGTAGAACAACATATACTGGTTAAGGATGATGACATGGAAAATGAGGAAATTTAATAACATGAGGGTTCATCAACTAATAATGATACAAATAAAAATGAAAACGCAATGAATAATAATGTTGTAAATCATGATGAACATGTTACAAATACCAATACAAATTCTACATATCCAAATGTTGTAAACTAGAACTAGCTTGAGAATAAAAGAGCATGTTTGGCAACAAAGTTGTTAAATGATATCAAGTGAATCAGTCCTCCAAAATTTGATGGGAAAACGCTTGGGGATGGATCTGAGAACTGGCTTAGCGAGATGGAAAAGTATTTTCCCATCCAGAATTTATCTAAGGAAACTAAGGTAGTTTGGGGAGTGTATCAACTCTCTAACAAGGTTTCCTCATGGTGGGACAACTGAAAGGTAGAACTAGGGGTTCATGTAACTAACATCACTTGGGATTAGTTCAAGTTTTACTTTAAGTAGCGCTTGTTTCCATAGCTTTATTATGATCAGAAAATGTTTGAATTTCATAAATTAACTAAAGGAAAATTAACTGTAACAGAGTACTGGGAAAGGTTCACTAAGTTGTTGAAATATGTACCTCAATACCAAGCTGATGAAAAGTTAAGAATAAGGAAATTCATCATGGGATTAAACCCTGTTATAGGAATGGAAGTGGTCTGTACATGGGATTAATACCCTAGTCACTAGGTGGGGATGTGGATGCCGACATGGGGCCTTCAACTCATGGAGGTATCAAATTGAACTTAACAACCATCCATCAAGAGAAGAAATTACCAAGTTATATATTCTCACCATGCCTGAGAAAAGGAAAAAAAAATCCATCTCAGCCTCATACAACTGGTCTAGCCTCAAACACCTCTGAAAACTTCCCCATTTCCGTCCATCGTAAGGGCTGAGAAATAAACCTTAAGAATGGAAAGAAAGTCTACAACAACGAAACTTGCTGCTAATTATAAGACAACCTGGTACTGACAGCAATGAGCCTTTGTTGCAAATGATTCACAAAATAGAAAGAAATACCCTCACCAGTCACCCAGGCATTTTTTACCACTGTGGTGGTGATCACTACGCAATAGTTAGCTATCCCCTCAACAGAATAAAGAAAATAACCGGTAACCCATAGGATACATGTTGCAGTAGTAAACCTAGGCAAGCTGAACCATTAGGCCACACGCAACTCGGTAAAGTACCCATTGGTAAGTTGTATGATCTTCCACCATGTAAATATTCTTTTCTCATATTGGTGTTACTCCCATGTCACCTTTATTTCCAATAAGTTAGCTGACCCAAAGATTAGAACCCACTAGACTCTAATATGGTTAGTCATGAATCAACTCATGGACTCTGCAATACGGGAATAATTTTTTTACACCACCTGGTACCCAACAATATGCCTTTTTTGAATAGCATTAGAGTTGTCTAGTTTTACCACATACCAAATAGACTTGTACTTAGCACCATGTAGGTTATCCTATGATGCCTCTTCCCTATATGTGATCATCCAATTGGTTGTCACAACATAAACCCACATGGTTGACTTGCTATGAGAATCAAATAAAGTGATTGGTCTGACCTGCAGAAAATTTTAACAGTCATATAGGGCATAAAAAGAGACATAATAGTCAGAAAAATATCACCACTATGACCTTACAATCCTCTAAAATGCCAAAAAAAAATGGTTTGATGATTCTTTACGCATGTTGTGCCTATGAAAATATGTCAGGACATGATGTAGATCATGGGGAAGGCATGCCAACAGACTGTGCAGGGCATACTTTTTCCTCCTAAACAAAATTTTGACGATAGCAAAGTGAAACTAGTTGGTGAGGACCATGTTCCACCTTCTACCTAGCAAGACACCTGTGCAAGTCTTACAGTATTCTACCCATTCAGGGGGTTTGACCAATCTCATCCACCCCCAGAGGTAGTTCCGAATTTATCCACCTAGAAACAGTTGAGAGGGGAGGATATGGAGGATAGGATAGAGTCTGAAGGGAGAATCACTACCCAAATGTCAGTGTGACCAAGATAGAAAGGTCAGAAGGCTCTTATGCACCATTGGGCTGGTAGTCCCTCAGAGCCATTACTTACCTTGCATAAAACACCCTAAATAAATCCACCCGCACTGAACAAATGACAAAAGAAAAGAAGAATCCAACTAGAATAGAAACACAAATCTAACTTAAGAGAGATCTAATGGCACCCCTAACACATAATTTCAGTACAAAGTCTACAGATGTATGTATTAACCTATCTTTCTTCTGTTCACCCATCGCATAATGATACAACAGTTACTTTAATCTCCTCTAAAGATCTATTTTTCATAAAAAATTGTCCACACTTCTGAATCTCACAGATAAGCTATTCCAGAGGTATTTATAGAAGGATTGAGGAGTTTTACCCAATGACCCCACACCAGAATGGCCAACCACTTATTTACAAAATATCTACAAAATATCCTGAAAGTACAAAAGTTAACTCCTTGGGGCAATTTTAGGATGGCAACATGCCCATGGTGCAACATGGATGATGTCATCACGTGTGCCAACTTATGCTGATTAGGATATTTTACAAAAATAGTGAGATGAGCATCCATCCCGGAGGAAGCTATTCATTTATTGTCTCTCGGCTCGATAACTTAGCTTGCATGGCTGAGGCATCAAGATTGATGGTCAATGCTGGCACTGCGCCTGATACTCCTGCAACACTTTCTGATTATCTTTTGATGTAACATACCTAATTTAAGACCTTAGAAACAAGTCGTGAATCAATTTTTCGCCACAATGTTCTCTATTCTCATTTTTTAGCATAATTTCAGGACACACATTCAACGCCACTCAATCTCATAATAGATAACCATATGCATCTATAATGACTCTATAAATTCACGGCAGGCTAAGAGGTTGTCATGACTCGGTTACTAACTCAATCAATCAGTGACCTCTTGCACTTAGAACTATGAGAGACAATTTACCCTTGATACTATGTATGGAATTGTGTCATCTGCTTCTCTGTAACTCATAAGTACTGCACTGAGTATGTTCTAAGAGGCTATCTTTGAAACCATTTGTCTACCAATGTTGTGTAGTGACATCACAAGGATTCTTTAAACTAGGTGACATTTGTCGATTCTTTCCAAGATGAATTGCGATAGTTGATCGACCAAATAATCTCAACAGTAGTGAGAGATTTATAATGTTCCCGTGGGTGATCAATAATCGCTGACCTTTGGAACAGGTCATTCAACTGAACATTTGACCATGGTATCTAGAATGTTCCCTACTGCAACTTAGTGTCTATCCAACTGCCTCAGAAAGGTTTGCTCACTAACCCAGCTTAGTAGCTCTTTATTTCCTCGAGTTATATCTTGGTGACAGCTCACGATGAACCTAGGGTATTATGGGCATACTCGACCGATCCTAGAGGATCTTCTCAATCCAGGATGACACTAGTTGTACCTTGTTTAGTAATCTACTAGGAGCCTGAACAGGTTCTACAGTGGTTGCTGAAGGATCTTTGCCCATTTTCTTGCAAATATTGGAGGAGATGTTTGTTTTGTTCTTTAAGCACTCTCTTCTCCTCTGTGGCCTCCTATATGAACAATCTATGTAGAGGGCACCTGACAGCATAACAAGGCTGTCTCCTTGTAGGCTTTCGGATGATGTTCCCATTATGACTTCTCAAAGGTACACTCATGAAGTTGGCATGTAGGAGACAGGTCTTCTTTCTTCTTTATGGGATCCGGATAGGATATCTCCATGACCCTTTCTTCTGAGGCACTTTTTGAGAAGTGAGTCAATGCATTTTTGTCTTCATGGGTCCCTTTGGTCAAAATGACAGAGAAGTCAATAGCTATGCAATGGGGACCTTCCTCTTATGTTGACTTAGGTGGTCATAGATCCAACCAAGGGCTTATAGGATTGGGATCTGGAAGAAGAAGAGGAAATCGGGGGTGAAAGGGGGAGCAACTAGTAGTGGACTCAAAGAAGAAAGTGGAAACACATTGGTGGTGGCATGGATAGAAGATTCCAATGCACTAGTGCTTACGAAGGGCTCTGGAGTCACTACAGGGGAAGAGAAGGACATGGAGATGGAAGGGATCTGGGACAGGATGGAGGAAACACTGGATAACATATCCGCAAGGGAGGAGAAGATGGAAGAGGTAGGATATGGAAGGGAGGAAGACAGAGGAGAAGACACAACCAAAGGAATGGTTACCTAAGTGACAGGAGGAGGAGGGGGAGAAAAAGAGGGAAAGATGGGAACCTCCATAGTTGTAGATGTGAGAACATCCTGAGTGGATGTGTCTGTTGGAATACTCTGCCGCTTCTTCTTTTCCTAGAGGACACTAAGTCCACTATTTGCTTTCAGGAAGAAGGAGGGCTATCAAGAGCTTTCTCCTGCTTGCTTAGACTCTCCAGCTTCATCCTTTCTTTTTCCCTTTGGCAAGTGATCTGGCCTTGGACGCACTCTTCCTACAGGGATAAGTAGTGAAATCCACTCCAAGGTAGATGAGACCATTTCATTTGCACCAATGCTTGGTGCGTTACAGTGTGGGATAGACCCTTTCTTCTATGGTCTTGGGCACCTCGGTCCTATTGATACTTACAAAAGGCCAATCATCCCCATCCGTGTCAAGGTATACTTGATCAATTCACTGATCAAATTCTTTGAAATATTTTGGAATGATGGAAATTCCATAATGGACGATCTTTTCCAGAGCCAACCGGGAGTGATCCTTTCACCTAATATCAATTTCATGGTTCAGGTCTATCCATATGTCCTTGATTTCTGGGACATGGTTGGGATCAATCTTTTCCTTGGGGAGGCAACTCCTGTAACATTCTTAATTTAGTACATTAGAACAAGATTTTTTTGATAAGTTATTACTAGTTCTAAATACATAATTTAGAACTCACAGATCATAACAATCATTCTTATAATAGATAACCATATGTAGCTGTAATGACTCAGTGTACCACCGATCTATTCATTCCATGACATGGTGATCTACCGATCTATTCATGAGTATCATAGAGTTGGCATTTTTATTTTAACACTTCACTCTTGCGGTTCTCTTCCCTAATATGGGATTTCAGAATGCTCTATCCAAGGAACCTATCTGAATAACTATTACCACTATTCATCAGCATCACATCCCTCATACTAGGTGACATAGGACAATGCAATCAGTAGCTTGCGATACTTTGGCCAAAGATTTGAAACATACTATTCATATCTCGTATTCCTTGATGGCATACTCGTCAATCTGGAATAAGTCCTTCAACCCACTCCGATGTTAATTAGAATGTCTTATACTGACTTCTATCAGCCTCTCCTGTCCCAAGTCATTCACTCAGGAACGGATTAATAACATGACAACGTTATAAGGATGCTCTCGAGGACTAGGGTAAGATGATATACTGGGTCAACCCTAGTCAACCCTGTGTGTCAAGGTACCCTGAGTCTCCAAGGGCAGCCTCATAACATGACCATGTTCCTAACCAGTCCCAGAGTAAAAACTTGTTCGAGTTTAAGGTGTAAATCTTAATGATCAATGCAAAGGGTCTCACCATAAGTCACTAGCATTGTTATATCCTCGAGAAGATCCTAATCTTCTCGAAGGTACAACCCTACAGTTGACATGTTCCGACATCCTACAAAACCACCTCGAAACGATTTACTTAACTTCAAGGTGTTACTTACGTTGATTTGAAATTATACTTTAAGACTCTCCTATCTGGGTAGTCTTTTCCCAACCCCTAGGTTCCTCACCTTTGAATTACCTTACTTAATTAAGATCCATTTCACAGAGAGAAGTTTAATAAGATTTGAGATCTTGTCAAGGAGATCATTGATTCACAATAATCTTAATCAAAGAAATTGGGCAGTAGCCCTAAGTCCTCTCATAGGATGCTAACTATACCCATATGAGTTTATATCAGTTCTCAAGACTAAAATATATCTTACTTATTGTTATTAAGATATATTGATTTAAAATCATCAGTTACGTTGTCTTGACTTAGATCATGGATAGGAAGTAATAGATTACTCTTCCTGTTTTAGGTACCTATTGAGATGTAGTTTAATCTTAACTTCCTGTAAACAGTGGACTAATTTTCCAACTTTAGCCTTATTCAAAACATAAAAGAATTACCAATCATTCATGAAGTATTCAGTCACATAATTTTTACAAAGCCTACTTAGAGAATCCAAATAACTCAATGGTATTTGAATAATAAAAATGCACTTAAAATCAATCGAAACTAAGAAGATCAATTCCATCAATTAAAAATGCAGCCACATAAGTAACAATTTTCCCCTTTTCATATATTTCTAAGCCATACAATTACAACTTATGCACTTCGGCATATTGGATACAATACTCAACAGTAAAAGAACAACTTTCTTACTATAGTACAATTAGAGATTCAAATAGGAATTCATCATAAAACCAGATTAAACAATCTGAGCATCATATCAGATCCGTGTGCCTTTATTACTTACAATGTCCATCTGCAAAATTGCTAGCATAGGTCAGTTCTGTGAACTGAGCTTGATAAGCACTAATTCTTAAAACAATTGCATTCTACCAATTGCTCTCATTAAACAACCTGTTTAAATGAAATCATTTCTTCAAATCCTTAAACATGAATCAAGGTAATAATCTTTCTACAATTCTAACATGACTTTAACGCATGACTCATATTATAGCTGCCAATTAAACCTAAATATTTTTCAGATGATTCATCATATATATTAGAGACTAAGAAGAAAAAAATGAATCCAAAACATCCATCCATCTGAATCCCAAGGACATCAATAATACAACAAATTATTCCATTCAAAAATGAATATACTATCAATTCATGTATCCAACAGGTATGTTTCTTTTTAACAATTCCGCAAAGGTAGATTATAACATCCAGCAAGCTCAACTGACGGGATCCCTTTATAATCATAACATTATTTCAATGGTATTGACAAGTACACCAACTTATACTGCAATACAATTTTTACCAGTCTCTCCATACAATTTAACAGTCTTTTCTTCTTAAGCCCGTACCATAGAGTTCAAATAAGGATACAAAAGAAGAAAGCACTCAAAGTTTCTAGACAAGGAGAGAATATTTTCTTATTCCTACAGTTATATAACAACATATACTTTACAACTTAGGAGAAAGAAACAGAGGCAATCAGATTTCCATTCCAATCATGTTCAAGACTGTACCGACTTCTCAAGAATAACGCATATACATTCAAGCTTGAATTCAATAAGGAAGAAGAGAAGGAAAGAAAATCAACACCCATTCCTTCCAAATACAAACCTGATTTCCATCCATGCAGACCCAGGATTACCCATATGTTAATAAACATCAGAGTTCCTCAAAGCAAGATTTCTCTCAGTCAGGATGTGTTCCCATTAACCAAGCAAGGTCGTAAAGAAAACAATAATCACAATAATATTTCATCATATATAGATTATATTTTTATTGACCATCCAGACCCTTTTTACAGAGGTGTAGGCTCAAATATAACATACATTATACGCATGCGACTAAATCAGTCGAGATCAAAAGAAGAAACTACAGTTTCATCAAAATTCAATTATAAAATCACCTATAGCTATTAAGCAATACAAGAGTTCTTGAGACCAAGTAATAATCAATAAAACAATCAAATTAGACCCAACAATTCTTTCCATGTCATTCCTCAAACATGAAATTACCCAACGCCATCGCCTGTCATGGTACAGTTAGGAACTCATTACCTCAGTCGAACAAGAGACTAGGTAACATCATAAACAAAAGTCGAGATCATATACAAACACAACAAACATTTCAACAGAGTCGAATCCATACGAATAAATAGTAAACATTTCAACTGAATCGAATCCATATGAATAAACAACAAACATTTCAACTGAATCGAATCCATATGAATATACAACAAGGGCTTTAACAGAAGTCGAGCCAACTCGCAAACACATCAAGGACTTCAACCGGAGTCACATTCACATGAGAACACTACAAGGACTTCTATAGAAGTCGTATCCAACAAGTATTCACAACAAAGGCTTCAACAGAAGTCAAATCATACGAAAACATTACGAGGACTCCAACAGAGTCGTTTCCAACAAGTATTCACAACAAAGGATTCAACATAAGTCAAAATCATAAGAAAAATTTGCAAGGACTCCAACAGAGTCATTTCCAACAAGTATTCACAACAAAGGCTTTGACAAAAGTCAAAATCATACGAAAACATTGTAAGGACTCCAACAGAGTCGTATTCATACGTAATCCCAACACACACCTCAACAGAGTCGAACCAAATGGAAATCAATCTATAAGTATGCTCAGTAAAGATTCAATCTAAAGTTCAACCACATGCTAATACAACAAGGTCTTCATCTGAAGATTAATCCATAAAATAAATACAGCAAATCTGTTCAACAGAGTCTACACATAACTAGGGATTCCTAAATCCATAAGAAAAGAAGAACCCAATACATTTCTTCAAACCAACTATACTAAGATCACCTGAACAGAGTTGTTTTATTGAAATCATTTGAAGGAAAGCAAGATTTTTAAAAGTTAGGGCCTATCATGCCTGATAGTGTCGCTTAAAAATCCGAAGAAGACCTCTAAATGTGCTCACACCTTCTCTTCTTCTTCCACGATAAAGTAAACAACAATAAATTTTTACCTTCATCCCTTATAAAATTTCCCCAACATAGAAAGGAGCTAGAAATTCTCAAAGTTGCCATGCAACACAGAGTAGACAACTGGTTCGAAGAACTAGTGCTCAAGCAGAGAGAAAAACGGAAAGCATGGAAAACCAAACAACCAAATAATAATTTCCATTTGCATGCCTTCCCAAGCAATCCGCACTCGGGAACCGAAGTTCATTAATTTCATTAACTCCCATCCTCCTACCTATTCTCCATTGCCACTGACCACCAAAATTGGTGATTGCCAAAAGAAAACAAACAAACATTCCCATATTTGGTGATACTGCCACGTCAGGTCATATAGCCGTTTACAACCTCCACCAAATGTGACAGCATCCCAAGTCTTTCAACCTTATCCACCTCATAAATGCCATAGAAACCACTGCCCATGATTCACACCCCTTCATAGGTCCCCCTCCATTCTTATCATTAGTTAAGATAGGTTAGATCATAGGGTAGATCATAAGGTAAGACATTAGTCTTACTTCCATAGTGCTAGGTGTAGTTAACCTTAGGAGCATTAAGCTTATAGTTTAAGACTAGGTTAAATTAGCAATTATTTAACCAATAGGTTATAGTTTAGGTTAAGGTTATTAATCTTAACGAATCCAGTCTAGGTCTCCTAAGTAGGACCATTCAGTATTAGAACCAAACAGGGTAAAACATTCCTATAAAGGATCCTATCTGCAATAGCTAAATTAAGCTTACGGTATAAACATGAACATCTTACCTGGCTTAAGGTCTAAGCCTTCCCGATGTTACGATATTTGGAACCAATTTCATTTAACACGATCAGCCTGAGTTAAACTACGGAATTGCTCATTCAACTCATTCAGACGTTGCAACTTTTGTAAGGTCAATAATTTTTGTTCATCCTGAATAAGCTTAAAACATCTCTTGGATCAATGCAACTGATCCAAGGCTGAGTCATAAAGATGGATAAATCCACAATTCTTCCCAAAATCAAATTGAACTTAGGTGCTAAAAATGAAAGAAATAAAAGAGTCCAAGCATATTCTGACTCAGTCAAAGATCTTCAAGAGCAAAGAAGATACAATCCATATCAAGCATGACTTCACAAATCAAAGGAACACATCCTTATACAGAAGAAATCATATATCAACATTTGAGTGCTCAGGAGGAAGTGATAACAGTTCAGGGTGTTACATGCTTCCCTCCTAAAAGATTCATCGTCCCGATGATTACATCTTTTGATTTACCTTCATGTCAGTCAATTTCTTAGTTCACAATACAAAAGACTATTTCCAACTTGAATAATTCCAAAAATCAATGTCATGATACAATTTATTCAACCTGAATAATGTTTGCCTCAAAGCTGGCTTACATAAAGACATGAAAAAGATAAGTTCATAATCATTTTTTTTTGTCAACAGATTCCATTCTGTTAAAAAAGAAAGGGAAAAGCAACTTTCATCTCTTTCAGATTTTCCAAAGTTGCACTCTCATCATTAAATTGGTCCCATTGGACCTTACATTGTTGTATTTCATGATTTCTCATATTCAATTGGCGAGTTTCCAGCACTTGTGTGGGTTTAACCACGATTATTCCTGGGTCTTGGACCTGCAAGGAATTCCAATTTAAAACATGTGACAAGTCTGAAATGTATTTCTTAAGCAAAGAAATATGGAAAACATCATGCATGTGAGACAAAGTAGGTGGTAATGCTAATTGATAAGCTACAGGATTGATTATTTCGACAATTTCGAAAGGTCCCACGTAACGAGGTGACAACTTAGTAGCCTTGCCAAAAGTTATAGAACTCTTTCTAGGTTTAACACGAAGAAAAACTTTTTCACCAAGTTGAAACTTTCGATCAACCCACTTTAGGTCAACATAGCTCTTCTGCCTGTCTGTTGCTTCTTTCAATCATTCATGAATCATTTTAACTTGTTGTTCCATTTCAGTGAGGATTTCTGGGCCAATTACCATTCTGTCCTCAATACTATCCCAACTAATAGGGGTTCTGCACTTTCTCCCATAAAGTGCCTCAAAAGGTGTCATTTTAAGAGAAGAGTGATATGTGTTGTTGTATGTGAACTTAACTAATGGAAGATACTCTTCCCATTTATACTATTGATCCATGCAATACATTCGCAACATATCTTCCAACACTTGATTTACTCTCTCAGTTTGTCCATCCGTTTCCAGATGATATGTAGAACTGAAGTTTAGTTTCATTCCTAGCACTGCATTAAGTGTTTTCCAAAATCTTGACATCATTCTAGGATCCCCGTCAAATATAATTAATTCGGGTACTCCATGCAACCTGAAAATTTTGTGTACAAACCTTTTTGCTAACACTGGAGAATCATCCTTCATATTTCCAGTGATGAAATGAGCTACCTTTGTTAGTTTTTCTACAACTACCAAGATAACATCATGTTTATTTCTCGACATAGGCAATCCTTGTACAAATTCCATGCTTATTACTTTCCATTTATACTGTGGTATGCTATGGGGATATAATAGTCCAGCAGGGTGCATGTGTTCTGCCTTAACCCGCTGACATTCCAGACAATGAGTCACAAAATCCATAACATCCTTTTTCATACCTTTCCAAAAGTATTGTTGTTTTAGATCAGTAAGCATTTTTGTGATACCCGGGTGTCCAGAGAAGTGTGAATTATGAAATTCAACTAACAATTTCTTTCTCAAGTCGTTTAACAAAGGTACATATACCCTATTTTCATAACGTAAGATTCCTTCATTATCAAAATGAAAACCTTTATGCCTTTCATCCTTTGGTTCTGTAGCAAGTGTTGCTTTTACTTGCTGAAAGTATATATCAGATTCTGAGGCACTTTTTACCTCATCTTTAAACTGAGTTCTTAATGTTATAAGAGCACAAATGTGCTTCCTACGACTTAGAGCATCCGCTACTCTATTCTCTTTCCCTTTGATGTAGCTAATATCAAAATCATATTGAGATAAAAACTCTAACCACCTTCACTGTCTTGCATTTAGGTTGGGCTAAGTGAAAATATATTTCAGCCCTAAATGATCAATTTTCAACTCAAAAGGTTTCCCAAGTAAATAGTGCCTCCATATTTGAACCGCACGAACAATTGCAGCAAGCTCTAAATCATGAGGGGCATAATTCAGCTCATGTAACTTAATGTTTCTACTTTCATATGATATGACTTGATCATTTTGTAACAAAACACCTCCAAGGCCTTCCCCAGAACCATCCGTTACAACAGTAAAGTTCCCATTAGGGTCTAGTACAGCTAATATAGGTGCTGAAGTCAACTGGATTTTCAGACTTTTGAAAGTAGTTTCACACTTATCATTCCAAATAAATTTCTTATCCTTCTTCTGTAATGAAGTTATCGGTGCAGCCACTTTAGAAAAATCCTTAACAAATTTTCTATAATAACCAGCAAGGCCCATGAAGCTCCTTACTTCATGTACATTCTTTTGTGCAGACCACTCAGTTATTGCCACTATTTTTGAAGGATCTACTGCAATTCCCTCTTTACTAATAACATGACCCAAATAGTGAACTTCAGTATCAAAGAAAGAACATTTGGATAACTTACTGTACAACTTTCTTTTTCTCAATATTTCCAAAACTATCTTCAAATGCTCATTGTGCTCTTCAACACTTTAGAATATATGAGAATATCATCCAAGAATACAAGCACAAATTTGTCTAAACATTCTTGAAAGACATTATTAATTAAGTTCATAAAAGCTACGGGTGCATTAGTTAATCCAAATGGTAAAACCGTGAACTCATAATGTCCATACCTGGTTCAGAAAGCTATTTTATGAATATCTTCTTCTCTAATCCTTAATTGATGATAACTAGATCAAAGATATATCTTGGAATAAACCGCTACCCCATGCATCTGATCAAATAGATCGTTAATCCTTGGAAGTGGGTATCTGTTCTTAATTGTTTCCTTGTTTAACATACGATAGTCAATACACAGCCTAAGTGTTCCATCTTTCTTTTTTACAAATATTATTGGCACTCCCTAAGGTGAAACACTTGGTCTAATCAAGCCCTTAGACAAAATTTCTTACAATTGTGCCTTAAGCTTGACTAACTCTGTAGTAGTCATCCGATAAGGTGCCTTAGAAATAGGTTCTGTCCCTGGTTTGATTTCAATGGTGAAATCAAATTCCCTCTTGGGTGGTAAACCTGGTAATTCCTCTAGAAATACATCCTTGAAACTTTGCAACAGTGGGAATCATTTCTTGGAATCACCATCTTCTTGTAAAAATTTAGATATCTTTACTGCATATAAGGTAAATCCTTTGTTTTTAGCCTTTTTAAGTTACATAGCTGACAGTTTCCTAACTGAAATTTCCCGTTTCACACCTTGAATCTCTACTGCTTTCAGCCGATCATCTAAACATCTTATATTCTTTTCAAATCAGTTTACTTTTGCTTTATGGTCAGCTACCAATTGACACTGATGACAATGTCATAGGATCCCAAAGGTGTAACATAGAGGTCAACTTCTGTCAAAAAGTTAGGTAAGTCAAGGACTGCCCCAAAAAGACACATACTCACTATATGAACAGAGTTATTATCATACTATACAGTCCAAGATTTATCCATTTTTCCAGCTTTTCTTTTAATTTTAGAAGCAAGTTTACTAGAAATAAAACATTCAGTAGCTCCTGTATCAAAAAGAATAGTGACAAGTATGCCAAATAACTTACCCGGAACTTCTATAGGTGTCACTTGCTTTTCAGCTTGCTTGTCTACTACTGTAGCATGTATCTTATGCTGCTAATTATGATCATCCGTCTTCAAAGGGCACTGATTTGTGTAGTGGTCTTTGCCACAATTGTAGCAGCCTCCTACAGGTCCCTTTTTAGGCTCAAAATTACTTCCAGCCTTAAAATTATCACGTTTTCCTCCATAGGGCTTCTGCCCATTGTTATAATTTTTGGCAAAACTATCCCTTACATTTCTAGCAGGCTTATTCGCTATCGTTTTCTTACTATTATCCACTGGAAACTTACTTCTATTTCCAAACTTTTTCCATGGCCCCTTCTTGGGTGCAAGCGAAGTTGAAGAAGGGTTTGCAATCTTCTTCCGTACTTCCTCTTTATGAGTAGAAATAGCCTTTAATTTTTGTTCTTGCCTTATGGCCTTTTCAACAACTCCTTCCATAGTGGTTGGGCTGTGAACATCGACCTCTCCTCCAATCATGGGATTTAGTCCCATAATAAATTTTCGTATTCTGAACTTCTCATCAGTTTGATATTACGGTACGTACTTGAGGAGTTTCATAAATCACTCCCAGTATTCAGTTACCATTAGCTTCCCTTGAGCTAATTTCTGGAATTCTGTCATTTTCTGATAATAGAAAAGTTGTGGCAGACAACGTTGCCTATAATAGCCTTTAAATTAATCCCAAGTGATATTGGTCTCATCAATATTTAGCTCAGCTTTACAGCCGTCCCACCTCGAAGATGCTTCATGGGAAAGTTGATAGGATCCCCAAATAGCTTTAGTTTCCTCAGAGAAGTTTCTTATTGCAAAGTACTTTTCTATTTCGCTGAGCCAATTCTCATCTCCATCTCCTAATGTGGTGCCGTCATATTTAGGTGGACTTATCCTTTTTATATCATTAGTGAGTTCTGCTGCCAACCTGGCCTTTTTGTTTTCTTATTGGATAGGTACATTTCCAGTGTTATTATCAACACCCATATCGTGGTTGTCCTCAGGAGTTAGCTGATTGTTATTACCAGCTTCATCATCCTACTCATTTCCCATGACATGCTGTTCAAGTACAGTCAAATGATCTCTTGTGTCCAATAGGGCAGCAAGGATCTCATCAAGTTTTTGGGTTATTGCCGCCCCTCCTTCAGGTGGAGCATTATTTGCAACATTCCCTCTTGTTCTAACAATTTTCTGTTACAAGAAAATTTAGGTTTTTATAGTATTATGGACACAATAGGTCCAAGAGCTGTAACCTTCAGCTCTGATACCAAGATGTAACATTCCCAATTTAGTACATTAGAACAAGAAATTTTTATTTTTTTTATAAGTGCTTCCTAGTTCTAAATACATAATTTAGAACTCATAGATCATAACAATCATTCTTATAACAGATAACCATATGCAGCTGTAATGACTCAGTGTACCACCGATCTATTCATTCCATGACATGGTGATCTACCGATCTATTCATGAGTATCATAGAGTTGGCATTTTTATTTTAACACTTCACTCTTGTAGTTCTCTTCCCTAATCTGGGATTTCAGAATGCTCTATACAAGGAACCTATCTGAATAATTATTACCACTATTCATCGGCATCACATCCCTCAGACTAGGTGACATAGGACAATGCAATCAGTAGCTTGCGATACTTTGGCCAAAGATTTGAAACATACTGTTCGTATCTCGTATTCCTTGACGACATACTCGTCAATCTGGAATACATCCTTCACCCCACTCTGATGTTAATTAGAATGTCTTATACTAACTTCTGTCAGCCTCTCCTGTCCCAAGTCATTCACTCAGGAATGGATTAATAACATGACAACGTTATAAGGATGATCTCGAGGACTAGGGTAAGCTGACATACTGGGTCAACCCTAGTTAACCCTGTGTGTCAAGGTACCCTAAGTCTCCAAGGGCAGCCTCATAACATGACCATGTTCCTAACCAGTCCTAGAGTAAAAACTTGTTCAAGTTTAAGGTGTAAATCTTAATGATCAATGCAAAGGGTGTCGCCATAAGTCACCAACATTGTTGTATCCTTGAGAAGATCCTAATCTTCTCGAAGGTACAACCCTGCAGTTGACATGTGCCAACATCCTACAAAACCGCCTCGGAAAGATTTACTTAACTTCAAGGTGTTACTTATGTTGAGTTGAAATTATACTTTAAGACTCTCCTATCTGGGTAGTCTTTTCCCAACCCCTGGGTTCCTCACCTTTGAATTGCATTACTTAATTAAGATCCATTTCACAGAGAGAAGTTTAATAAGATTTGGGATCTCGTCAAGGAGATCATTGATTCACAATAATCTTAATCAATGAAATTGGGCAGTAGCCCTAAGTCCTCTCATTAGGATACTAACTATACCCATATGAGTTTATATCAGTTCTCAAGACTAAAATATATCTTACTTATTGTTATTAAGATATAGTGATTTAAAATCATCAGTTATGTTTTCTTGACTTAGATCATGGATAGGAAGTAATAGATTACTCTTCCTATTTCAGATACCTATTGAGATGTAGTTTAATCTTAACTTCCCGTAAACAGTGGACTAATTTTCCAACTTTAGCCTTATTCAAAACATAAAAGAATTACCAATCATTCACAAAGTATTCAGTCACATAATTTTTACAAGGCCTACTTAGAGAATCCAAATAACTCAATGGTATTTGAATAATAAAAATGAACTTAAAATCAATCGAACCTAAGAAGATCAATTCCATCAATTAAAAATGCAGCCACATAAGTAACAAATTTCCCCTTTTCATTTATTTCTAAGCCATACAATTACAACTTATGCACTTCGGCATATTGGATACAATACTCAACAGCAAAAGAACAACTTTCTTACTATAGTACAATTAGAGATTCAAATAGGAATTCATCATAAAACCAGATTAAACAATCTGAGCATCATATCAGATCCGCGTGCCTTTATTACTTACAATGTCCATCTGCAAAATTGCTAGCACAGGTCAGTTCTGTGAACTGAGCATGATAAGCACTAATTCTTAAAACAATTGCATTATACTAATTGCTCTCATTAAACAACCTGTTTAAATGAAATCATTTCTTCAAATCCTTAAACATGAATCAGGGTAATCATCTTTCTACAATTCTAACATGACTTTAACGCATGACTCATATTATAGCTACCAATTAAACCTAAATATTTTTCAGATGATTCATCATATATATTAGAGACTAAGAAGAACAAAATGAATCCAAAACATCCATCCATCTGAATCCCAAGGACAACAATAATCCAACAAATTATTCCATTCAAAAATGAATATACTATAAATTCGTGTATCCAACAAGTATGGTTCTTTTTAACAATTCCGCAAAGGCATATTATAACATCTAGCAAGCTCAACTGACGGGATCCCTTTATAATCATAACATTATTTCAATGGTATTGACAAGTACACCAACTTATACTGCAATACAATTTTTACCAGTCTCTCCATACAATTTAACAGTCTTTTCTTCTTAAGCCCGTACCATAGAGTTCAAATAAGGATACAAAAGAAGAAAGCACTCAAATTTTCTAGACAAGGAGAGAATATTTTCTTATTCCTATAGTTATATAACAACATATACTTTACATCTTAGGAGAAAGAAACAGAGGCAATCAAATTTCCATTCCAATCATGTTCAGGACTATACCGACTTCTCAAGAATAACGCATATACATTCAAGCTTGAATTCAATAAGGAAGAAGAGAAGGCAAGAAAATCAACACCTATTCCTTCCAAATACAAACCTGATTTCCATCCATGTAGACCCAGGATTACCCATATGTTAATAAACATCACAATTCCTCAAAGGAAGATTTCTCTCGGTCAGGATGTGTTCCCATTAACCAATCAAGGTCATAAAGAAAACAATAATCACAATAATATTTCATCATATACATATTCTATTTTTATTGACCATCCAGACCCTTTTTACAGAGGTGTAGGCTCAAATATAACATACGTTATACGCATGCGACTAAATCAGTCGAGATCAAAAGAAGAAACTACAGTTTCATCAAAATTCAATTATAAAATCACCTATAGCTATTAAGCAATACAAGAGTTCTTGCGACCAAGTAATAATCAATAAAACAATCAAATTAGACCCAACAATTCTTTCCATGTCATTCCTCAAACATGAAATTACCCAACGCCATCGCCTGTCATGGTACAGTTAGGAACTCATTACCTCAGTCGAACAAGAGACTAGGTAACATCATAAACAGAAGTCGAGATCATATACAAACACAACAAACATTTCAACAGAGTCGAATCCATACGTATAAATAGTAAAAATTTCGACAGAATCGAATCCATATAAATAAATAGAAAACATTTCAACTGAATTGAATCCATATGAATATATAGCAAGGGCTTTAACAGAAGTTGAGCCAACTCGAAAGCACATCAAGGACTTCAACCAGAGTCGCATTCACATGAGAATACTGCAAGGACTTCTACAGAAGTCGTATCCAACAAGTATTCACAACAAAGGCTTAAACAAAAGTTGAAATCATATGAAAACATTACAAGGACTCAAACAGAGTCATTTCCAACAAGTATTCACAACAAAGGATTCAACAGAAGTTGAAATCATATGAAAACATTGCAAGGACTCCAATAGAGTCGTTTCCAACAAGTATTCACAACAAAGGCTTTGAAAAAATTTGAAATCATACAAAAACATTGCAAGGACTCCAACATAGTCGTATTTGTATGTAATCCTAGCACACACCTCAACAGATTCAAACCAAATGTAAACACAGCAAGCATTTTAATACAAATCAATCTATAAGTATGATCAGTAAAGATTCAATCTAAAGTTCAACCACATGCGAATACTACAAGGTTTTCATCCAAAGATGAATCCATAAAATAAATACAGCAAATCCGTTCAACAGAGTCTACACATAACTAGGGATTCCTAAATCCACAAGAAAAGAAGAACCCAATACATTTCTTCAAACCAACTGTACTAAGATCACCTGAACAGAGTTGTTTTATTGAAATCATTTAAAGGAAAGCAAGATTTTTAAAAGTTAGGGCCTATCATGCCTGATAGTGTCGCTTAAAAATCTGAAGAAGACCTCTGAATGTGCTCACACCTTCTCTTCTTCTTCCACGATAAATTAAAGAACAATAAATTGTTACCTTCATGCCTTATAAACTTTCCCTGACAGAGAAAGGAGCTAGAAATTCTCAAAGTTGCCATGCAACACAGAGTAGACGACTGGTTTGAAGAACCAGTGCTCAAGTAGAGAGAAAAACAGAATGCATGGAAAACCAAACAACCAAATAATTTTCCATTTGCATGCCTTCGCAAGTAATCCGCGCTCGGGAACCGAAGCTCATTAATTACATTAACTCCCATCTTCCCACCTATTCTCCATTGCCACCAACCACCAAAGTTGGTGATTACCAAAAGAAAACAAACAAACATTCCCATATTTGGTGATACTGCCACGTTATGTCATATAGCCGTTTGCAACCTCCACCAAATCTGATAGCATCCCAAGTCTTTCAACCTTATCCACCTCATAAATGTCATGGAAACCACCACCCATGACTCGCTCCCCTTCATAGGTCCCCCTCCATTCTTATCATTAGTTAAGATAGGTTAGATCATAGGGTAGATCATAAGGTAATACATTAGTCTTATTTCCATAGTGCTAGTTGTAGTTAACCTTAGAAGCATTAAGCTTATAGTTTAGGACTAGGTTAGATTAGCAATTATTTAACCAATAGGTTATAGTTTAGGTTAAGGTTATTAATCTTAACGAATCTAGTCTAGGTCTCCCAAGTAGGACCATTCAGTATTAGAACCAAACAGGGTAAAACATTCCTGTAAAGGATCCTATCTGGAATAGCTAAATTAAGCTTATGGTATAAACATGAACATCTTACCTGGCTTAAGGTCTAATCCTTCCCGATGTTACGATATTTGGAACCAATTTCATTTAACACGATCAGCCTGAGTTAAACTCTGGAATTTCTCATTCAAATCATTGAGACCTTACAACTTTCGTAAGGTCAATAATTTTTGTTCATCCTGAATAAGCTTAAAACATCTCTTGGATCAATGCAACTGATCCAAGGCTGAGTCATAAAGATGGATAAATCCACAATTCATCCTGAAATCAAATTGAACTCAGGTGCTAAAAATGAAAGAAATAAAAGAGTCCAAGCATATTCTGACTCAGTCAAAGATCTTCAAGAGTAAAGAAGATACAATCCATATCAAGCATGACTTCACAAATCAAAGGAACACATCCTTATACAAAAGAAATCATATATCAACACTTGAGTTCTTAGGAGGAAGTGACAAAATTTTAGGGTGTTACAACTCCAGTAGTCAAAGGTTGGCCCATGCCTTACCAAGTGAGGGACACATGTATCTGCCAACTATAAGGGGGAAAGTGGTTCCCCCTCTCTTCCTCTTCATGAATTTCTCATGGTAGGTGATTAGATGCCTTGATAGCTCCAGAAGAATCAATTTAGGCCCTGCATACCTTGGTAAATTTTTTGGCTCTTCTAAAAAGTTGGAAGCCCTGAGATACGTGAAGGTGGGGAATTGTGTAAACAAAGCCCCCCATTTCTTTGTGGCAGTGATCATGCTTGTGCTGGTCCAACCATGTCTCATGTTCAGCCTCAATAGGCAGTTCCCCTCATGGAAGAAGGCATCGTTGATCTTGTTAAACTAGGCGATACTGGCCTCGAGCCTTAGCTCTGGGTAGTACTCATATATTTTGACCTGGGGCCATGTTCCACTCTGAATTAGTCTTGGTAACTCTCTCTCTGATACAGCTACATATACAACATGGGAATTCATATAGAACCTCCCAGTTGTTGAAACCTTTTGGCGCTGCTGCGAGATAGTATCACTTATGATCTCCCCCCAGCAAAAACATTGATTGGGAGTGTTCTTGCTCATATTTTCTAGATATCTAGGCATCCATTTGTGAAAGTAGTGGGCATCAGGAAGCCCAAATACTCTTACAAGGAAGGTCATGGTATCAATCAGCTCCTCATTGAAGTCATTGCGATGGATGGTCTGGGGCTATCTACTCACAACCTTCTTATTTTTCAGGTAAACTTCGTTCGTCATCTACATACACTTGTCTTCATTATCGGTCCATGTCTTTAAGAATTCTTCAATGCTTACTGCCACATACTGGCTATGGTGAGGAATGCCTAACATGATTTCAAAGTGGCAGGCATTGAGGTTAATGATCACCTTACCCTCCTTATCTTTGACACATCTTGTGTCTTTGTTGTAACAACGGGCCACCAACATGATGAACTCATTGTTCATTACACTTAGTGGGAGTCCTACTGCAAAGTGTAGCCTGCTTCCTACTAGTTTTTCCATCCATGGGCCATCAGTAACCTTTTTGGTTCTCTCCCAGAAGTCATCCATATCTATGTGACCCAGTTCGGAGTCTCTGATGTCAAGACTACACTCTGTAAGTAAGTTAGGCATCCTGACTCTTTGATATTTGTATTTCATTTCCTGCTCTGTCAATTTAGACTTGGATTTACCTTTAGTTGGCTTCTTGCTCGATGAAGACATGTGTGAGCTTGAGGATGGCTGTTGTTGTTCTACATGGAGAATCAAAGAGGTCCAACATAGAAGAGCCATGTCAACCATCATGTGATCCATAATAACAACTTTTAGAATGAAAAAAAATAACTATTATAAGTGTTAAGGTGCAAGGTGCAGGTTAATAGCATGTTGCAGAGGTTTAAATAGGTTGGGCGCACTTTTGAGGATGTCAACATGCAAAAAGATGCGCCTTTGTTGAAAGGGGGAAAGCCACGCCAAAGGATTATTGAGGGACACACTTTTGAGGAGTGTTGCACAAAAGATATTAGCACCAAAGAGAAAGGCACGGGGCACGGGTTTGCAACACACAACATGTAGTGTTGATGTTAAGGTTCATGCGCCAATGCCTTTGGAAAATTGCTTAAACTGGGCGCTTCAAAAGATGATGTTGCATGGATTTTTAGTGCACCTAAGGCATGGTTTTGGAACGTGCTGCACAGAAGCTTAATGCACCAAAGGGTTTATAAAGGGTGCAGATTTGGGTAACACAACATCAAATTTTGATGTTGGTTGGGACATGCCTGCGCCTTGAGGATATTTTTTAAGTGTTTATACCTGGTGTAAGTTTAAAATATGTTGCATGCGGGGATAGTGCACCTTGGCGCAACTATGGGGTTTACAACATGAAAGGACAGCGCGCCAAAGGAAAAAGACTTATTTTTTACATTTTCTATACAAATTCTCAGGTTCCTCTCTCCTTTGATTTTTCCAAAATAACAAAGAGAGGGTTTATGGGATTTCCAGCAAGGCATCAGGTAGGGAAAATGGGATTTTATTTATTTTAGAGGTAGAGCCTTCTCAGATTTGTAGATCTGGAAGGAGAGATAAGGTGTTTTACATAGTTCATGGATTGTTAAGTCTATTCATTTTTTGATTTCTAGATTTAACCTTTTATAACAAACCTAAAACCATAACAACCAAGAAGCAAAAACCACAAACAACCATACGGGTGATAAAAACCACTTACCCGGGATAAAAAATGATGAAGGAATGATGTGGGATCCACAAACATGACAAACGGTATGTGACACTAACAGGAAAGGCTGATAGGCATAGAGGAATAAATTTTCTCAAATTTAATTCGTGAAAATGGCAGATGTTAACCACATATTTATAGGAAAATACCGCATTTATTTCCCCACCCACTTTTCTTTGGAGTGGTTTTGAGAATGTCAACATGCGTTTGTGTGTGCCTTGGCGTGACTTCTTTAATGTCAACATGATGCCCTTAGCACCTTAAGCACATATCCTCTGGTGGCAACATGAAGTCCCTAGCACCTTAGCACACTTTTTAATGTGTTGACATCATGTTTCTAGCGCCTTAGTGCACTTTGTAAGCAAACTTTTGAAGGTGTTAACATGTTCTCCTCTACGCCAAAGGGGTGCAACTTCCATGATGTTGACATGTTATTTAGGGTGCCAAAGACCATTTTCTAAGGGGCACACATTTCTATGTGTCGACACAACATTTCTTGCGCCCAGTTCAAAAAGGTTGAAAAATGGCTAAGTCCTTAAAACTTGATTTTTGGAAGGGAATTTTTAGGCCATTTTGAACGTTATCAGACTTCTATGGGGGACCAAAATGAAATTTTGGTATGGTTATTTGCAAAATTTCCCTTGACAATTTTATAGGATAACAGCTGGCTCTTTCTGGGGGCTATCCTTAAGTGAAACTTAAGGGTAGAGAATGTCAGTCTTCATGTGCCTATCCATTGGGTTACAAAGAGTCAAAAACAAGGGCGACCCAAAAAGGGAAGAAAGGGGACACACAACAAATAGGGAACAAACACACGATGAAAGCAAACACGTAACGAAAGAAAACTATACAAAGAAGAGAGAAAGCTCTACTTCCTAAAGATCTTGAGATGCTGCCCGGTATAGGGAAGTGGGAGCTCAGTTCTATATAAATACGAGAGATAGAAACTATTCTCTCTGTTGAGCTGCTTAATCTTGTATGGCCCTCTCCAAAGAGAGTCAAACATCTTGTGCATTCCTTTTGGTTCTCTTCATTTGTCCCACAGAAGGACAAGATCCCCTACCTAAAAATCTTTCTGCTTGGCTTTCTTGTCAAACAACTTCTTAACTTGATTTTGATGCTCAGTGATCTTGTTGACCACTTTCACTCACTTTTCTTCAAGTTCTGTCAAATACATAATCCTCTTTTCAAGAGAATTCTGAAAAGTTTCATCTTCGATAGCTCATGCCAAGTGTAAACCAGGAAGTTCCACAGAGATAGGGACTTTAACATCGGTCCCATATAATACCTGAAAAGGAGACGTACTAAGATATCTCTTTAGAGTGATACAATCCGTCCACAAAGCATCATGCAATGACTTGTGCCAAGACCGTTGGTTTTCATCGACTAGCTTCTGTATGATAGTTACTAGGTTCTTATTGTTAGATTCTACCTGACTATTTCCCTAAGGATAGTGATCACATGCGTGAGCTAAGGTGATTTTGTATCCATAGTAAAAACTGATTACTTCTCGTGAAGATAAATTGGAAGCATTTTCAGCAACAATTTTGTGTGGGATGTAAAATTTTATGATAATATTTTCTTTGATGAAGTTACAAACAACTTCAGAAGTGGCATATTTGACAGGTATGGCCTCCACCCATTTGGTGAAGTAATCTGTTGCTGTCAGGATGTAAGTATGTCCTACACTTGATTGAGGATGGAGTGCTCCAATAAAGTAAATCCCCCATTACCTAAATGGTTCATCAATAATGATGGGCCTGAGAGGAAATGCAGCCAGCTCTGGTTTGCCAACGAACTGTTGGAAAAGTTCACATTTCACTACCCAGGTGGCTACATCCTGAAATAGCATTGGCCAGTAGTACCTGGCCTGAATGATCTTATGTGCCATGATAGAAGAGGAAAAATTACCACCATAGGTTGAATCATGAAAGCTTTTTAGTAATCTTACCTGCTACGGTTTGTCAACACATCGTAGGAATATGCCGTCAATTCCATGCTTGTAAAACCCGTCATCCCAAATAATGTACCTCACTACTCTGAGCTTTACTACTTTCTTTTCCTTTGTAGTTAGATGAGTTGGGCACTCTCCATAGGTGAGAAATAAAGTGATGTCGAAATACCATTCGTCTTTGGTTGCGACAAATAGGACCATAAGCAGAGAATCCACTTTCTCTAGCTCACTTTGTTCTTCATCAACATGAGAAGCTTACTCCTTAGGTGCTTCTGAGTATTTATTTTCAGCCATAAGCTAGCATAGTCCCTTACCTCTTACCAAATTAGTTGGTTTGATGTCCAAATCGTACTCTTAGACCTTTGCGATCCAATTCCCTCGTAAGCCCCCCAACTCCTGTTGAGTCAAGATAGACTTAACTGCCGCATCTGGGACCATTACTACTGTATGAGAATTTAGAATGTAGTAGTGGAAAATTTTAACTACTTTTACCATGGTGAAGGCGTGTTTTTCTAGTTGTGCCATCTTTAGTTCATAAGGCTTGAGAGGAGAGCTCATGAAATTGATCGGGGATTCAACATCCTCAGAGTTCTTCTGCATTAAGATAACTAATATAGTATTCGTGGATGCATAACTGTACATGAAGAAATCCTTGGAGAAGTCTAGACATACTAGAATAGGTGCATGGGTAATGGAGGCTTTTATATCCTCAAATGGCATCTTTCCTTCTTCACTCCATCAGAATGTTTGTGACCCTTTCATCATATTGGATATATGATGAGTCTTCTCAGCAAAATCGAGAACAAAACGTTTGAGAAAATTTACCTTTCCGAAGAAAGAGTGAACGCTGGTCTTGCTTGTGGGCAAGGTAAGGCTCTGAATAGCCTTGACTCTTTCGATGTCTATCTTTGTCCCTTCTTTGCTGATGCTGTGTCCTAGAAATTTTCCTTTGGTGACCCTGAAAACTGACTTTTTAGGGTTTAGATAAATTTTGTGTTCTTAACATCTAATCAAGACTTGCTCCAAATGATCACAGTGATCACTTAATTTTTTAGAGAATACGGTTAAATCATCTAGGTAGACTATGATGACCTTACCCATCATACCCTTGAACGTGAAGTCCATCGCTCGTTGAAAGGTGGCACTGGCATTGGTTAAAATGAACGGCATCCTGCAGTAGGTGAAGGTGCCCCAAGGAGTGGTGAATGTTGTTTTGAATTGGTCTTCAAGCGTAACCTCAATTTGATTGTAACCCAAAAAACCATCAAGCATGGACAACATCTCTGAACTAGTTATTGCCTACAAAACTTGATCCATTATTGGTAGTGGATAGTTATCCTGTAAGGATGCCTGGTTTAGGTTGTGAAAGTCTACGCATATGTGTATTTCACCGTTCTTCCATATGGGCACAATGTTTGCAACCCAGGTGAATAGGAAAAACAATTCTCACATCTAGCATCTTCTATATTTCATCCTGGATGGTACCTAAGATCTTAGGGTTGTAATGCCTCTGTTTCTGGTGAAAAGGCTTGACGTCGTCATTTAACGGGATGTCATGCTAAATGTCCTTAGGCTTAAATGACTTTAGATCAACATAATACCATGCCAATACATCCATATATTTTTTCAGCAATTTGAGAAATTTCTACTTTTCCTCGGGTGTACAACACTTCCTAATGTTTACAGACTAAGGATGTTTTGTAGTACCCAAATTGATAGATCCAATTTTTGGAAAAGAGCCAGGGTTATCTTGTCACCTTTTCTTGACAAAACGGTCATGCTTATCAAATAATTGTTCTAGGGAAACTAAACCTTTCAGAATCTTATTTCCCTTGAGTTGACATATGCCCTGACCTTCTACTGATTCCTACACTTGGTCCATGAGAGACTCATGACACGCAGAATTTGATCCATCAAAATGGAGCTCTTTGAAATTAACAGCTTTCTCCAAAAAAGTGAAAATCTAATTATCATCATTAAATACCTACTAGTGTTGTGAATTATCTGGCACACTTGGGTGGAAAAATACCTCAATAGTATATGTTTCCATCTTTAACCCTGGGTGAGGGAGCATGAGAGAGGCCGAGATAGCCAAAGAATTAGCCATGTTGTTCTGAGCTTGCATAACTACTTTGATTGAGAAAGCGTTAAATTCCTTGATGTTGTCCAACACGGCATTGCAGTAGTGTCTGAGCCTGTCATTATTTACTTGCTATACCCCTTTCACTTGATTTTCAATTAGCTTAGCATCACCTTGTAATTTTAAATTCTTGATTCCCCTTTCCTTTGCAGCTTGCATTCCAAGTAGCAAAGATTCATACTCAGTAGTGTTTTTTGTATTGAAAAATTACAATTTGAAAGAAAGAGGGAAAATATCCTCTTCAGGAGATATCAGAATGGCCCTAGCATCGCACCCACTTGTTGCACAACTACCATTGAACTGTAGTTTCCATATCTTGTTGAGGTCCTCCTCTTGGATGAGAACCTCCATCTTATCGGAATCGGTGGACAAGAAGTAATTCCCCATCCCTGATGATTCAAAAAGAATCTGGGCCTTGGGGTCATCGAAGTTGGTGACCAGATATTTCTTTTGTGATTCAGGCTCCAATGTTTGCATCACCCCTTTGATAGGGATTCTGGATTTAGACTAGTCCATATGGATTTCTCCACCAACTTCTCTACAAAAACTCCTCCCTAGTAATATTTTGTGTGCTGCTGGAATATCAGCTATGAGGATAGTCATTTTTACTCTTTTCTTAGGGAATGCTGCGAATGCGAACTACACATATTTGATCTGACCTATTCATGGTACCTACTTGGTTTCCATGGAGTAACACCTTCTAAAAGGTTTAGTGAGTGTGAGGCCCAAAGCATGGGTGACCTTTTATGGCATGATGTTATCAGAATCTCTAGAATCAATTATACAGTTGCTTAGTTTGTGACCATTGATTAGGAGAGAGAGATAAAAAGGTTCAATTTTACCTGATGTAGAAGTTGAGGCAATGTTTATATGAGATGCGGGAGGATTGGAAAGAATTATTTTTGGGGAGATGGGAGGAATTATGGTACCATAGTCTTGGATATACTTATTTAATCTTACGAGCTGCTCTGGATTATACTGAAGGTATTCAACCTCAGACATCTGGATCTTGGTCTTTTTAGCATGATCAATTATATCAAATGTGACCAAGGGTTGCACCAACAAAGGAATGAGTCCTTCATTTCACATTTAAGGGGGAGGATTACTAGTTTTTATGGAATGGGAGGAAAGCCAAATTGGAGGAGAAACGGGAGGAAAATATTTCTTTGTAACAGGTTTAACAGGAGTTTGAGTAGGAAGGGGATTACCTCTCTTGACAATCGTTGGAGGAGTTACCTTCTCTTTTTTTAATTAGCAGCAACCTCTACTTATTTTCCCTGTGAGTGAGTGAAAACAACATATGACTATCTACTCACGTACCCTTGGGTACCTTCTTCTTTATCAGACTCCTCTTCCTTGAATTACATGTACCCAATAGTAGAGTCGCCATTCGGTTCACTGACATCTTGATCATCTTCACCTTGCGACAAAGGTTCTTCATAAATTTACTCATCTTCTTCAATCTTGACTAAGGCATTAACCAAAGGGGCCTCAAGAGCTAACCTTGGAGTAGTAGTAGGAAAACTTGGCCTTTGGGGGGTGTTGTTGGGAGTGAAGTTCCTCCATGGGATATCTTGATATGGAGGGGTAGATGATGTTTGAGCTAATTGTTTTTTTAATCTGAAAAAGTCATTTTCCATCTTCTGGAACACTGGATCTGATGACGTGGCTTGAGAAGGAGTCGAAGCCTTTGATTTTGATGGCTCCCATCTTAACTCGCCAGATATAAGTAGGTTGTCCTCTATCTGAATGGCCGCAACTTGAGTGAGGACCAAGGTGGCAATTTGTTCCTATAAGAGAAAGAAACTTACTCTTGAACTCATGGCATTCACAAAGAAACACTTTTGATTCTCTGGTGTTGGAAACATCGCAAGCGGCACACAGTTGATTAGAGAATTACAACGGGTGATAAAATCACGCATGGTTTCATTGTCCTCCTTCTTCAAGTGAGTGATCTTTGACAGTAATGTAAATGTGTCTTCTAAAGGCTTATACTTGTCTTTAAATGTAGTTCGTAATGTGACCCAACTGGTGATAGATCCAGCTGGTAAATGTTGGAATGACTCTAATGCAGGCCCTTGCAAAGTCTCGAGAAAGAGACGTACTAACATGTCTTCATGGGTCATGTCTAGAATACTACATGACATAATGAATGCAGCGATATGTGTGTCTATGCTTTGATTTCCACTCCCATCAAACTTCAGGAAATTCTAACTATTTTTGTGAGGGAGGGAATGAACTAGATGTGCGAGTGCTAGAGGGCCCATGGCATTTCCCCATGGTACTTCCATTTGAAATGTGGGGAAAAGAACATGAGTAGGGAGTCTGGTTCCACTTAGTAAAAGAACGCTGTAAATAGATGTCGAAGCACCCTGTGAAATCTAACTTCTTCTTGGAGGTGAGGCACTTCTTGCTGATAGATCCACTGAATTTAGTGATGCGAATTGTGCTGGAGTGATACTGAAATTGTGCCTTTGAAGTAGATCAAAGAGTGGATCAAATTCTCCATGAGCTCTCCTGCCGTGAGTAAATTTCTCACCTGTCAGCGTATCTATTTAGATCTGCAATAATTAAGAGAAGATCTATAATAATCTTTTTGTTTGTACTTGCTGATTTTTTTATTTTTCTGGCAAAAATCAGTAGCATGTACTTTTTAAATATTTAATATTTATCCTCTTAAAAAAGTAACCGATTACGGTTTTCTGACAAAGGTGAATGAGGATAAAAAGTGGGTCAATTTTAGAAAGCTGATTTTTGAATCTTTGACCTGAAATTTGCAAGGTTTTGAAAATATTATGAAATATCAGAATCTCAGATCTACAAAAATATACAAGTTTTTGTAAAAACTTAGTGAACTAAAATCTCCTATCTAGCCCAGATCTATGGATTTTCCTAAGGAAATTTTCAGTTTGGATTACTTCTGCAAAAAAATTAATTTGCAAACTAGTAGTGATTTTTTACATTTTTTTAGTTATTTCCTTAGTTTGATCCCCAATGGAGTCGCCAAAAACTATTGGTTTGAAAATCTGTCAGATAGGCAGATCATGGGGAAATAGGCCAACAGTGTGCAAGGCATAGCCCCTCTTTGAGACAACAAAATGAAATTGGTTTATTGTTATTCTATCAAGCAAGAATCTATGCAAATATACACTATTCTAACTTCAAGGGTTTGGGATTTCATCCCAGTAGAGGTAGTTATAACTATGAACATAAATGTAAGAAGGAAGGAATGGAGGAAGGTAGATCTAAAGGGAGAAAAGAATTGAATTCCAAGAGAGAAAGGTTGGAGGGTTTATGCTTTGGGCTGGTAGTAAACAGAGCCTGAATTACTTGCATAAAAAAATAAAGCAATAATGATGAACATCTGACAATAATAAGAATGAATCCAACAGAATAGAAAAATAGATCTAACGTAAGAAAGATCAAATGCAAATAACACATATATGAAGCAAAAAGTCGTAATATATGTATTAATATATCTTATGTTACAAGAAAGCACAAATTATTTCTCTCCTCGCTTATTTTTTTATACAAAATGGTCCACCTAAAATACAACAAGTATTCCAGTATTTATAGAAAGAGAAGGAGGAAGAAGACAAAAAGAAGCCAACCACTATTTATAAACTATCCACAAAATATCTAAAAAGTCAAAAGTTGACTTTGAGGCACGTTTGTGGATGGAAACATCCCATGGTGCAACATGGATGATGTTATTGCATGTGCCAACATGCCTTTTAAATATTTTACAAAAAAGAGAATTTATCCAGGAGGAAGAAGCCACTCATCATCATCTCTCAGCTCAAACTTAGTATCCTTCTTAGGCTCAGGGGAGTCAATGTGACACTATGCTCAATACTCTGCAAACTTGCTGATCATCTCTTGAAGTTGGTATTGATCAGGACCCTTGAAATCATCATGAATAACCTCACAAGTTTCCTTCTTGATCTTGAGCTTATCAAGAAACTCAGCAAAATCTTCATTTGCATTGATCAAAAATCCAATGAAGTCATGGCAGGCCAAGAGTCTGTTGATGGACTCTCAGTCGAAAGTGACCTCTTGTGCTAGATCTTGAGAGACAATAGCTTTGAAGTGTTTGTATGTATCATCTACCTCTCTCAATTCATAGGATGCACTGAGCAGTATAGGAGTCATCTTTGAAACTGTCTTCTCCATGCTATGCAGCGCTTCCAGGGCTTGATCCTTCATTTTATCAATTCACTCCAAAATGTATTCCATTTGATCCACCCGGTAATCTAAATTAGTGAGAGCTTTGTAATGTTCGTACGGGTGATCGATAACGCTGACCTTTAATAGGTCGTCAGCTGAATAGTTGACCATCATCTAGAATGTTCCTTGCTACAACTTAGTGTTATCCAGTTCTTTAGAGAGGGAACCTGCTACTTCTTATAGCTCTTTATTTTCCTGAGTCATACCTTGGTACAGCAAGGTGGACTTGCCAATTATCGCCTGACCATCCTGGAGGATCTTCTCAATCCAGGATGACATAGCTATACCCTGTTCAGCAATCTTTATGTATTCATTTATCTTCTCATGACTGGGAGGTTGAACAGGTTCCACGGCAGTTGTTGAAGGTACTCTGCCCATTTTCTACAAAGCTTGGATGAGATGTTTGTTCTGTTCCTTGAGCACTCTCTTCTCCTCTTTGGCAACTTGTAGCTTCTTGTAGAGGGCATCTACAACTGACAAGGCTTCTCATTGTAGACTTTATGATGAGGTTCCCATTGTGACTTGAGTCACTGTGAAGTCTGTAGGAGATAGATCTTCTTTCTTCTTTCTGGGATCCGGGAAGGCTATCTCCATGACCCTTTCTCTTGAGGCACTTTTTAAGAAGTGAGTTATTGCTTTTTGCTTCTTGGGTCTCTTTGCCGTAATGACAAAGAAGTCCATAGATGTATTAGGGACATTCCTCTTGTGTTGAATTAAGTGGTCGGAGATCTAACCAGGACTTATAGGATCAGGATCGGAAGAAGAACAGGAAACGAGGATGAAAGGTAGAGAAACTGTAGCTGACTCGGGGAAGAAAGTGGAAACACTTGGTGGTGGCATGGATAGAGAGTCCAATGCACTAGTGCTTACAAGGCTTTTATTCACTACAAAGGAAGAGAAGGACATGGAGATGAAAGGGATCTACGAAAGGATGGAGGAAATGCTGGAGGACAGATCCGCGAGAGAGGAGAAGATGGAAGAGGTGGGAGATGGAAGGGAGGAAGATGGAGGAGAAGACACAACCATAGGAGCAGTTACTTGAGTGATAGGAGGAGGATGAGGAGAAGAAGAGGGAATGGTGGGCATCTCCACAGTTGTAGCCATGATAACATCCTGAGTGGATGTGTCTATTAGAACACTTGCCGCTTCTTTTTTTCCTATGGACACTAAGTCCACTATTTACTCTGAAGTAGAAGGAGGGCTATCAGGAGCTCTCTCCTATTTTCTTGTCTCTCCAACTTTATCCTTTCCTTTTCCCTTTGGTAAGTGATCTAGCCTTGGAGGCATACTTTCACAAGGGGAAGTAGTGAAATACACTCCAAGGTAGTTGAGACCATTTCGTTTGCACTAATTCTCAGTGCGTTATAGTGTGGGCTGGACCTTTTCTTCTATGGTCTTGGGTGCCTTGGTCCTATCAATACTTGCAAATGGCCAATCGTCCCCATCCGTGTCAAGGTAAACCTGATCAATTTCTTGATCATTTTTTTTGAAATCTTTTGGGATGATGGTAACTTCATAGTGGATAATCTCTGCTAGAGCCAACCGGGATTGATCCTTTCACTTGATATCAATTTCATGGTTTTGGTCTAACCATATGTCCTCGATTTCTGGGACATGGATGGGATCAATATTTTCCTTGCAGAGGAAACTCCGGTAGTTAAAGGTTGGCCTTACTGAGAAATTGCGCTTCAAGTGGAGCAGTTCAAGTTCTGCATACATTTCCCACGCCTTACCAAGTGAGGGGCACATGTATCTTCCAACTATAAGGGGGAAAGGAGTTTCCCCTTTCTTCCTCTTCATGCATTTCTCATGGTAGGTGATTAGCTTCCTTGAAAGCTCCAGAAGAATCAGTTTGGGCCCTGGATACCTTGGTAACTTTGTTGGCTCTCTCAAAAAGTTGGCAGCCATGAGATACATGAAGGTGTGGAATTATGTAAACAAAGCCCCCCATTTCTTTGTGGCAGTGATCATGCTCATCCTGGTCCAGCCATGTCTCATTTTCGGCCTCAATAGGCAGATCGACTCATAGAAGAAGGCATCGTTGATCTTGTTAAACTAGGTGATACTGGCCTTGAGCCTTAGCTCCGGGTAGTACTCATATATTTTGTCCTGGGGCCATGTTCCACTCTGAATTAGTCCTGGTAACTCTCTCTTTGATGTGGCTGTATATACAACATAGGAATTCATATAGAACCTCCCAGTTGTTAAAACCTATTGCAGCTACTGCGAGATAGTATCACTTATGATCTCCTCCCAGCTAAAACATTGATTGGGAGCATTCTTGCTCATATTTTCTAGATATTTGAGCATCCTTTTGTGAAATTAGTGGGCATTAGGAAGCCCAAATACTCTACTGAGGAAGGTGATGGTATCACTCAGCTCCTCGTTGAAGTCACTACAATGGATGGTCTGGGGCCATCTACTCACCACCTTCTTATTTTTCAGGTAAACTTCGTTCATCATCTACATACACTTGTCTTCATTATCAGTCCATTTATTTAAGCATTCTTTAATGCTTATTGCCACATACTAGATATGGTGAGAAATTCCCAACATGATTTAAAAGTGGCGGGTAGTGAGGTTAATGATCACCTTACCCTCCTTATCTTCGACACATCTTGTGTCTTTGTTGTAACAATGGGCCACCAACATGATGAACTCATTGTTCATTGCACTTACTGGAAGTCTTGCTGCAAAGTGTAGCCGACTGCCTACTAGTTTGTCCATCAATGGACCATCAGTAACCTTTTTGGTCCTCTCCATGAAGTCATCCATATCTATGTTTCCCAGCTTGGAGTCTCTGATGTCGAGACTGCACTCTACAAGTGAGTTAGGTATCCTGAGTCTCTGATATTTGTATTTCATTTCCTGCTATGTCAATTTAGACTTGGCTTTACCTTTAGTTGGATTCTTGCTTGATGAAGACATGTGTGAGCTTGAGGATGGTTGTTGTTCTTCATGGAGAATCAAAGAGGTCCAACACAGAAGAGCCATGTCAACTGTCATGTGATCCATAATAATAGCTTGCAGAAAGAAAAAAAGAGCTATTATAAGCCTTAAGGCACAAGGTGCGGGTTTATAGCATGCTGCAGAGGTTTAAATAGGCTGGGAGAACTTTTGAGGATGTCAACATGTAAAAAGATGCACCTGTGCTGAAAGGGGGAAAGCCATGCCAAAGGATTATAGAGGGATGTACTTTTGAGGAGCACTGCACGAAAGATCTTAGTGCTAAAGAGAAAGGCGCAGGGCACAGGTTTGTCACAAAAAACATGCAGTGTTAATGTTAAGGTTCATGCACCAGCACCTTTGGAACATTGCTTAATCTGAGCGCTGCAAAAGATGATGTTGCATGGATTTTCAGTGTGCCCAATGCGCGGTTTTAGAACGTGTTGCACATAAGCTTAATGTGCCAAAGGGTTTATAAAGGGCACAAATTTGTGGAACACAACATCAAATGTTGATGTTGGTTGGGACACACCTGCACCTTGAGGATATTTGTTAATTTTTTATACCTGGCGCAAGTTGAAAATATGTTACATGCGGGGAAAGTGCACCTTGGCACAACTGTGGGGTTTACAACATGAAAGGATAGCACACCAAAGGAAAAAGATTGATTTTTTGCATTTTCTATACAACTTCTCAGGTTCTTCTCTCCTTTTATTTTTCCAAAATAATAAAGAGAAGGTTTGTGGGATTTGCAGCAAGGCAGTAGGTAGGGAAAATGGGCTTTTATTTCTTTCAGAGGTATAGCCTTCTCAGATTTGCAGATCTGGAAGGAGAGATAAGATGTTTTAGATAGTTCATGGATTGTTAAGTCTATTCATTTTTAGAGTTCTAGATTTAACCTTTTATAACAAACCTAAAACCATAACAACCAAGAAGAAAAACCACAAACAACCATAAGGATGATAAAAACCACTTACACGGGATAAAAAATGACAAAGGAAAGACATGGAATCCACAAACATGACAAATGACATGCGGGGATGACAAGAAAGGCTGACAGGTGTAGAGGAATAACTTTTCTCAATTTTAATTCGTGAAAATGACAATTGTTAACTACATATTTATAGGAAAATACCACATTTATTTCCCCACCCACTTTTCTTTGGCACAGTTTTGAGAATGTCAACATGTGTTTGGGTACGCCTTGTCATGAATTCTTTAATGTTGACATGACACCCTTAGCGCCTTAAGCACATATCCTCTGGTGGCAACATGAAGTCCCTAACACCTTAGCATACTTTTTAATGCGTTGACATCATGTTTCTAGCACCTTAATGCACTTTTTAAGCACACTTTTGAAGGTGTTAACATGTTCTCCTCTACGCCAAAGGGGCACAATTTCCATGATGTTGACATGATATTTATGGCACCAAAGACCATTTTCTAAGGGGTGCACATTTCTATGTGTCGGCACAACATTTCTTGTGCCCAGTTCAAAAATGATGAAAAATGGCTAAGTCCTTAAAACTTGATTTTTGGAAGGGAATGTTTAGGCCATTTTGAACATTATCAGACTTCTATGGGGGACCAAAATGAAATTTTGGTATGGTTATCTAGAAAATTTCCCTTGACAATTTTACAAGATAACATGTTTTTACAAGTTTATAGAATCATGTACATAAAAATTCATTTCACCATAGTACATATTTAGGATGATTCATCCTACAATTTAAATAAATAAGAATAAGAATCAATATAGACTATCCATGATTCACCATTCATCTAAAAGATAGAAAATAGGTTTAGAAAGTACATAACTGATTGCCTACATATCTGCATCAATCAAGGAAACCAATAAAAGGATTCACCATTTAAGAGACAACATCTGATACAAGAATCCCAAATAAATCTGAGAAGGGAGAGAATAAAAAAAGTCATCATCCTACTTGCAAGCCTTAAGTATATTCTATATTATAGAAGATATCGTTAAGAGATCTGAAACCATACATTCCAAAAGTCAAGAAATACTTACACAAGGATTATCTCTTACTCGTGTCCATCAAAGGCAGATTAATAATTTTATTGATTTCTTATAAAGGAGTCCATCCGAAAATAATATCCTAATAATGCATGGCTCATTCATTCAAAACAGCAAGACTAGAAACGATTACCTTATCCTTTCTACAAGACAGACTCAACTACACACTTCCCGAATCGACATGACAATAGATCTATACAAATTAAACTAAACAATCCAAAAGGAATTTTTCATTTCTGAAGAGTGAGTTCACACTATTTCATACAAGATAGAAAGGGTAAAAAACTGAACTTAGGAAGTTGAATAGGCCCAGGATAGTAATCACCCTACAATAAGGAAGAGAGTCGATCTACAAATAATTTAGAACAACTAAACTTAACTTTACAAAAGTTAAAGGAAACTCAATAGAAAGGATCATATCCTAGGTTTCATTCACTAGTGTTTCATCATTATAATTCCAAATCCCATTTAAAACCTAGAAATTCTTTGGATAGCTCTCAAAAGAGAGTACAAAACAAAACACAAAGTTTATAGAAAACAACACTACTATTTTCCTTATGAATTCAAACCTCATTAGAACAACAATATCAACACTAACCCGGTTCATCTATTAAATGTTATTTGAACACAAGTTAGATTTCATTCAGAAGAGAAAGTAAATAGTTACAGTTTCGAAGCAAAAGTACAAATCTTGGCAAAACAAGATACATTCCACAAGAGTATTCAACTCCTATCTCATTTAAAAACTAGAAATCCATTCAAATGGATCTGAAAGAGAATACGAAAACCCAACACAAGTTTAAGTCAAACAAGTTTCAACATTACTCACAAACTCAAACTGTAACCGAAATCCAAACAAAATAACTTTCACAACTCCATCTAGCACATAAATATCAAGGCAGAGAAGGTAATTGTTCCAATCAAATTAACACAAGTAGAAGTATGAACACATCACTTCCATATACTTCAAAAACTCATTATCGACTGCTTTCAAAAGAGTTTTAATTCACACCGAATGGTAAGTAACAATACAGTCTCAAACTATAGGTTCTATATCCTCACAACAAGATACATTTGCATAAAAGGTCTAGCATCCTTCTATCAAAACAATCAAAGACTTTCAAACAAGATGTGGTTTACCCAAAATAGAGGAGAGAAGAATATCCTCAAATGTTTGCACTCCATTACATGTTCAAACTAAACGGTACAGTCTGGGACGAAAGTACTACAACCTTTCCAAACTCAAGATGCATCAAGGAGAAGATTTTAAAAGAGACTATCAGTTAAAACTCAAATCAAACACATTTACTTAAGCTCCTTTTGAGTAGACAGTCCTAAATATGAGTTCTAAACAACACAGAGCCTCAAATATGAGTTCTAAAGAAACACAAAGCCTCAAATATGAGTTCTAAACAAACACAAAGCCTCAAAATTTCCATATGCATATTAGCATTGAAATTTCGTAGAGAAAAACATCCAAAGACTAACATTATCATGCAATGGATTCATATCCAAAAATTAGAGAGATTCATTCAATCATGAAAGTAAATAACCAAACAAAACATGTAACCATTTATCTCATGAGACCAAAGTTAATTTAATGAAACATTTAAAGGAAAATAAGAAATCATAATGGGTAGAGCCTATCATTCCTGATAATGCTTCTACTAATTCGAAGGAGACTTCCAGCCGAGCTTCCAACTCTTTTTCTCCTCCAAGAAAGATCAAAAACCAAACATCTCTTTCTCCAATGCCTCATATACTTTCCTTTGATCAAAATAGACTGGGGAAACAAAAAATAGCCACAAAGTGAAATTTTAACTACTGGTATGAAGAACTAGATAGCTCCATGCAGAGAAAAAATCACAAAGCATGCAAGACCAAATAATCTCCAACAAATCCACCCTCATTTTTTCCAAGACGGATTGCTCGTAAAACTTGAGGTTCATTAATTCCATTACTCCCCAATCTCCCTCCTATCTCTCCTTGCCACTGCCTCCCATAATTGGTGAATGCTATTTCAACCTCTACATGCATTTCTAAATTTAACTATGATTCCACATAAGATTTCACCAAGTTTACATGTCTCTGCCAAAATTGGCAATACTTCCTATTTATTCAAAAAAAATTAAATCAAATAAAATCCTTTGGAACCGACGCCAACTTACCATGTGACCCTAGCTCCCTTTCATTAGTTTAGGATAGATTTCCATAACTTAGGTTATGACCTTAGGCTAGTCTAGAAAATAATTACCTTAGGTTTATAAACATTGCCTTAGGTGATTTGCTAACTTAAGATAGGTTATTATTGAAATAAATTTAGTAGTAGGTAATAGGTTAAGAGTATACCTAACATCACCTTAGGGTTTTCCCATCCCAACATAGAATATGAAGCTTAGGATAGATTATCACCTGAATAAGTAGAAATAGCTTAGGAAATAGTTACATTTACCTTAGTTTAGAATACCGCAGGGATAAATCCCATAGGTTTGGGACTTATATTCCATTCATAGTAATGAAGTAGACTTCATTCCACTTAACATCATTAAAATTCCTGAAGAGATCAGTCCTAAATATCCAAGCACAAAACAATCAACCGAATGCAGGCATGATCTTACAAGACCAAAAAGAATTTGTAAACATATAAAAACTCAGTCAGCTACGTCTCTCAACCTATGAATGTCAGTTTACCATTCAAACCAGTAAGGAGATTTAAAACATTCCTTGGATGAATGGAATTGATCCAAGGATGAGTCATTTAATAGAGATAAGTTTACAATTATCTTAACTAGATTACAACTCACCTATCCGAAGTGAAAATGGATTATTGCAAGCATCAACATTTTAATCTAATGAATCCAAGAGTAAAAATTATTTATCCCTGACAAGCATGATTTTCAACAAGCAAAGGATCACACCACATCAAGAAAATCACATGTCAATGCTTGCAATGCAAAAGAGAAATATAACAGTTTGTCAAAGGTGTTACATACTTCCCTCCTAAAAAGAATCATCCTACCGATGATTATCTTATTTAACCATTTCATTAGGGATAATCAATTTATTCACTTTCTTATCATATGTTTGTAACAATATCAGAATTTTGAAGTTCCAGAAATCAACATTCACATAGCTATTTATTTAAAAATATATAGTTATCTTCCCAAAACTGGCAGACTTATTATCATATAAAAATAAAATCACAAATTTCTATGAGTCATCTGAATCAATTATGATCTAATAAATATGGAAAAGCAACTTTCATATCTTCTAAATTTTCCTAGGTTGCACTTTCTTTGTTAAACTAGTTCCACTGGACCTTACATTGACTTATTTCATGATTTCTTAAATGTAACTAGTGAGTTTCTATAACGCCCACATTTTACACAAAAAAAAAACAGTAAAATACTAGGATAAATTTTGTTTGACTTACATTTCTCACTACACAACACCGCAAGGGCTCCAAATACATAAACTCGACAATGCATACTACACTTACATAAGTCATTCACTCATATAGACACATGAAAATACCTTATACATGTCGATGACACACTTTTTCCAATGAACAAATGTTAGCAATGACCCAACAATTAAAAAAAAGGACCCAAGGATTGACAAGCCCACACACATATTTACCATGATTACCTCTTAATTACGATTAGCATTCCAGGAATATTATTATGCGAGGATAATTTGTCCACTTTCCGCATACAGATTCTTCAATTCATTTCGAATTCAACTTATTGTTCGACCGTTTAAGTTTTGTTTTTATCCCTTAAGACAATCTCCATAACTTACATAATTAAATTCCATATTTCCAATTACATACACATTTCCTAATTCTCTCGTTCTTATGTCAAAGGTTTGTTTCTTAAAATATGTTTAGTTGACATTTAAATTTTATTTTTTTTATCTACATGAAGCAAGGGGACCAACCATAAGTTGTCGAGGGAGAAATAATACGATTCAAAGAGGTGAAGGTTCAAGTTTCCCTTTCCTAAAAAACATCCTTCCATTAGAAGCACATTTGTTGTCGTACTATGGTTTTTTTAGTTCCAAAGTTTAGTTGATTCAGTTAAGCCTTTACATGACATAATATTATTTTATTTTATTTTTAGTGGACTCTATAATGGCTCAAAAGCCTAGTCCCACCACGAGCAATTTATATCCACTCTCCACAAAAAATTCAATTCTTAAATCAACCATAAGGACTTCAAGTGAAATTGTTATCTTAATCCATTGACACATATAATATTGTTTCTCATTTCATTTACATTGTTTCTTAGATCTCTTTTGGCTTCACTTAATAGCATGAAGAGTTACGAAATTACTTATCTAACATCTTGAAGAAGTATATCTTTTGTTATCCCAAAGTTTTCTCTGACCAAGGAAATTCATATTCTTTTTAACATAAGTAAAAGTCAAATTGGGTTATAAGGATTCCAAGAGTGACATTATTCTCAACCTCAAATATATTTTTCCTTTTATATGATTTACTCTTACATCGCACTAAAGTCTCATTTAGAGCATCGTTTTATAACATTTGTAACATAATAAACTCACTACTAATGGATTCACTACTACATGGATAATCACAACCTACAACTCAATTATTTTCTCTTATACACAATAGTGTTAATGTGTACTGCAACTAAGACATGCACTTGTGTATTTTAAATCCCACAAAGAGAACAATCATAGAAATGTCATAGAAAAACTACCTTAGTTGATATAATTCCAATTACACCTAAGGATCTATGCCCCAACTACAAAAATATATTTAAGGTGAGAAGACATGTTTAAGGTAGACAACCTTCATGAAAGACCAAGGTGATATGTTGTTAGTAACCAGGGTGACACATTTAACTAAGAGGGACTAAAGAGTTCACTAACAAGAGTTTAAGTCACAGAACAACTATTTCACGATCTCCATTTATGTCGTTTGGATCCAACAGGGACTTCATTCGCTGATGAAGTTAATTTTTAGATCTAATCTCGTAAGACCTGGCAATCCAAAAGGATACTAAAGGAGTATTAGCTCTACTTACCTGACATATGGTAAGGTTATACTGTATAGTCGTTGCTTTGAACAAGGACTCATAAGGTGACTTCCAAGGCAGTCTTGACCACTCAACACGGTGTCGGGCCTGAAGAGAGGACATTCTCCTCGCGGTTACCAAAAGTAGAAGGAAACCACATACTTTGGATAAAAGTTGGACCATGTCATTCCTAAAAGATGGGTTCATGACAATGTCGCTAAACATAACGACTATGACGGTAAACTCCAACTAGGGGTTTTATTTACTAACCTAGGAGGCGCCATCGAGTACAGAGGTTTAAGTTTATTCTATGGTTTTCATTTTTTTATTCTACGCTAAAAAGGATCACACACATTAAGAGAAGTTATGCTCCAATATCGTATACTAGGGTTGAGTGTTTCGATTAAATCTCTTTATTACATTTACAAGGTACAAGATGATTCATTAATCATTTATTGCACACTATATGCACTACAAGATATTACTTCAAACTCATTTATTATATACATATATATAAAATTTTTTCCATACGTACTATGAATCAAATTGAACCTATGATTAAATACACATTTCCTAGATATCCCTATAAACTAGCATCTCATACATATCAGCAAATTATCAAATATAACCTTCTGTAACATGAGACTATATTTCACTTCATTTCGTACCAAGGAGAGAGAAAAAGAACGGAAGAGAGAGAAACACCATTTTGTCAAAAGTTCTATTTCACACAACAAGTTACACAATGGAGTTTCAAACAGTTATTTACATGTGTCAAAAGTTTCGACGGTGGTTTGACAACCCAACAGGGGTCCTGCAACTTTCATTTTACATTTTCCTATTAGCTACAAAAATTTTCAACTCAGGCTCGGAGGCTAAGAAACCACTTTCAAACGTTGTCTTCCCATGAGAAAACACACCACAGTTAAATTTCTACGTGTCCACTTATATACCTAGATTTCATAGGAACTGACGGAATTTGGAACTAACGAACAATTTACGATTGGCGGCTAGTTTTTTGAGGCCATAAGTCGTAATTGGCCTAGTTGCAAATGATTAAAAGTTAGCTCAACGGATCAGTAAACCACATCCAAAACTAACGTTTGATGGATGTATGCACCAAGATAAAAGTCCTACAAGTTCCCCCATATATGGATAATACACCAGAGTCGGCGGAATTCAGAACTAGAAAACTGTTTTCAAAAGGCAACATGTTTTCTGGAGCGACAAGTCGTAATTGGTCCGGTTTGACTTCGTCAAACTGCGACCAGAGGCCAACAAAATGGCTTTTCCAAACTATACAGAAAATTATTTTTCCTCAGATTGAAAGTACCAGGGAATTGTCTAGTAAAAATACTAGAGGTTTGCGAAGATGGATAAGCATTTCGTTGTCTAGGATTCAAATGGCGGTTCAAAACGAAAGCCAACTTTATAGTTTTAGTAGCTTCTTATAACTATAAAATGGTGTAACATTGCTCCCAGTAGGGTGTCAAAAAAATCACAAATGTTCATTCGGGGTCAAATCAAAGGTTAAGGTGACTCCCCACATAACAAGATACACGAATGAAACATAACATCTCATTTTCGAAGTTACGAAGGGTACTTAACGAGTCTCCGAAAAACGTAATTTATCTATTTAAATAGAGTGATGGTCAACATTTTTACCGAGAAGTCAAATTTCATCTCGTCGATAAAACAAAATTGCAGTGATCTAGTTTAGGCAGGGAGTTTTCTAAATCACCTCAGAATGAGGGTTGAAGTTCATGGTTTAATACAAAAGGGTTATTTTGATTGTGTGAGTTACGATATGACATTTATTGATTTGTAACCAGTTAATATAAAAAATTAAATGTATGATAATTCTAAGCTTTTAAAATTATCTTTTGTCACGAATGAGAAACTAAAGTACGATAATTACGAAAGAAAAAAGAGAGATGAACCATGCCTAGAGGAATGAAGCCAGTCAAACCCGCGGGATTGAGTTTGGCATCACACGTTGGTGTTTCGTCAAACATTTCACAAGCACTGATCTATCCTCCACGATGACACACAAATCTTCTCGATCCCTTGAAAATTTCAAACAAGATATGTTTCCCATTATGTTTTGATGATTGACTAAGGCCTGCTCAAGACTCCAAACTGAACATACACTGCAATCATTAAATTCCATTTTGACCCAGGCTGGGAAGGTGCTGGCAAAGGTTGTAGAAATATGGATTTGCACCTACTCGCCATATTTTCTTGAGAGTTTCTAAAACTTTTCAACGAACTCATTTTTTGTATATCTGACAAAAGTTGCAGTCCACGAGCCACATTTCATGTGTTTAAAACTAACAGTTCACCTGTCAACGCATGCTTCCACGTTTTTGCATACCTATCTACCAGAGCACCTCAAACTACAACCTCTGACACTATTTCTATATCTTGTATGCTTTGATGGATGTCCATACTATGTCCCGTAGCTCGCATCTGGCACTAGACGGGAGACACTAGCAACAGTTATTGAATCTGACTTTAAATTTGTCACTATAATTTCCTCAAAAGTCTCTATAGCCTTTTCAACAAACCCATTTTGTTTATATCCTACAATCGTTGCAGGAAGAACTGTTAGGGAACATACAACTACGAAATCTGACAAAATTTACATTTCGACACTGACAGGGAGGAGCTGGAATGAATTCAGATTTCCATTATGCTTTGACGGATGTCCTTTCCCTGTTCTAGCACTTCCTTTTCAACGCAGGATGGGAGTATGTGGCAAAAACGTGAGTTGATCAGGTTGGAGGTGTGTCTGTTGCAATGTGACTTTCTCGAGGGAAAACCCATATCTTCTGCACACTGTCGTGGACTCTCATGGCCGCAACTATCCAAACAATGTTAAATTTACAATGTTTCCTTGGGTTTTAGTGTGTCACAGTCTTTGGATCCAAATAAAGTGCTTGCATTATTACTCAAGGAAAGTGACAGGTTTGAAAAGCTTCTTAGGACGTGACAGGTATTAAAGTCTTTATGGGCACCATATCTTGTAGGATCTCTTCCACACGCCATACCTGCCATAAATCACCGTCCACCAACCACATTCATTTTTATTTTTATTTTTGTATTTTGAGTTGGGCACTACATTTCCCTCACCTTATAAGAGCATCTTCCTCGATGCGATGCACTTCCGAAACTCGAAGGGTTGGTAGGGAAGAAAGTCAATAAGGACACACGTCGCTTAACAAAACAACTGGGTGATACAACACAACCACAAGAGATCAAACTAAATTTAGAAATATCTTAAATTTTAATGTTCTGTGAAGATTGGCAGTTCTCTTTTACTTTATTACTTAGTTTTTTCCTTTAAAGTATTTATTCATCTCAATGCTTATTATTTCACTATTTAAGAGTTTAATTATCTTGTGTTCGTCGGTGCCTAACAAAATTGACATCACAATACCACATTAAGGACAAACAAAACACTAATGGTTCACAAGACATATTTCTACATACTTCCACGACTGTATCACATCAGAAGAACTCAACTAACCCAAGGATAGAACATACATAGCTCTCACAACATAGTACTTGTCACACATGTGCTCCCGACACAATAGTACCCATAACATAAGTAGACTACAACAACGTGGAATTCCCAACAGGTACACATACGAAGGTTTCACAAAACTCTAGACCATAACTATAGCTACATAGTGTCAAGATGGAAACAATGTCCCAAGACATAAACCAGAATCTTAAGAGTACACAAAGCCATAATACTAACACCATACACCTCCCACAACATCATGAAACAAATCCATATACCTCCCAAAACATCACCAAGAACTACATGAAATAAAATAAAATAAATAAAACTCCAAGTGCACTAATCACACACACATACACAAGTCTCTTATGCCTCCCTCAAAGCATCACAAAACAACTCCATATACCTCCCAAGCATCAATCACACCCACACAAATATTTTATGGCTCCCTCAAGTCTCTTATGCCTCCCTCAAGTAATAAAAATAAAGATAAATTTTCCTTTTCACTCCCCAAAAGAGGTCGGTCACCCTATGGCCCTGCGTGCACAGGGTCCAGATACCTCTAACCCAAGTGACATAATAACTCATGGTTCAACAACCTGCTAGTTATATGTAACTTCTTGGGGTGTACCCCCATACAACGAAGCGGGTCCATAGGTTCCACCACTTCATGGTGAATCTCATGACCCTATTCCAATACATTACGACATTAGAACCAACACAAACAAACCATTCAAATGCCAAGTGGCAAGATCGAAAGATTTGGACTAAGCTATAAAAATTTTAAACTTAAAAAATAAAATTTAAATCTAAGCAAAACAAATGGCCAAATAACCATAGTTAGTGTAAAAATTTTCATGTTAGTACATCAACCATATAAATGCCCAAAATATAAGAACATGTTAATCAAGAAAATTGCTGGTTCTAGCAAGAAAATGGGAAGTTTTCAATTTACGAATAAAATACATGTATAGGAATAACACATTACAATAACTACACGACCTTATATGGCCAGCATGGGGTTACTCAATGAGCTACTGACACTCGGAACATCGAGCCTTAGCTCGTAAAATAACATATCAAATAATACAATTGTCATCATCTCTATCTGAATCATCCCACCACCACTTTGACAAGGCTCAACATAGTCAAAATCACATAGGTTGAATCCATACGATAACCATATCAGGAGAGAGAAAGGATTACAAGTCACCATCTACTGAGCCTAAGGTGTCCACGAAACACAATATGCATGACACCCGTTGAGCAAGTTCCACACATACCAAATGAACAAAAGTGGGTTTTCAACCTATATAAGGCTCCACTTCCTATCTTGTACTCGGCTCAAGTGACTGGTCAACGGTACACATTTCCTCACTCCAAACATACACCTTTACCGATTTCCCTCAGGGTCGGTTAGTGTAGGTTCCACAACATAACATATAGCTACATCACTAACACAATGGTGATTCACTCACATAAACCATAGCGTCGTACGCATGGTATATATACATAGTATAACACAATCATTAATTTTACGGGTTACGATACATCACATTACCACATTCTACACCCAAAGTGCAATCACTGTACATTAGAGATCATACACTCACCATATGCCCCTAAATCAAGACATGAACCATCCCATTTTACATGAATTTTACGTATGAGGAACACAATGTGTAACCTTACAACATATAGTCAATTCCAATTACAACATGGTGACAACATCACGATAAAATCCAATTCACTTTACAACAATTTTGTCATGTAATACCTCAATACACCTTCATATCACTTAATGCCAAAATGCTCCAATACTCCGCAATCCACAATAACATTATTTTTCACACACAATAAGGTGGTACATCACACATGAATTCCTCATTGAATCAACGAAAAAGAGAGTGAATAGTCTCATCACAAGCACATAACCATGATAACAAATACGCACTAAGTGACATGCACCGCATGTGCTTTGATAAGGTCACAATTACAACATTGTTGACAGCACGCTTATATCACAATACTCTTCCAATATCCACCACCATCATGCAACACCATCACAACTCCAATCTGCCTCAGAGGTTCGAGAGCATGAACCTTTGATCTGATACCAAATGTAACGCCCACATTTTACACAGAAAAATAACAGTAAAATACCAGGATAAATTTTTCTTGACTTACATTTCTCACTACACAACACCGCAAGGGCTCCAAATACAGAAACTTGACAATGCATACTACACTTACATAATTCATCCACTCACATAGACACATAACAACACTATATACATGTTGATGCCACACTTTCCCCAATGAACAAATGCTAGCAATGACCCAACAATAAAAAAAAAGGACCCAAGGATTGACAAGCCCACACACATCATTACCATGATTACCTCTTAATTACGATTAGCATTCTAGGAATATTATTATGCAAGGATAATTTTTCAATTTTCCACATACATATTCTTCAATTCATTTCACATTCAACTTATTGTTCGACCATTTAAGTTTTGTCTTTATCCCCTAAGACAATCTCCATGACTTACATAATTAAATTCCATATTTCCAATTACATACACAGTTCCTAATTCTCTCGTTCTTATGTCAAAGGTTTGTTTCTTAAAATATGTTTATTTGACGTTTAAATTTTATTTTTTTATCTACATGAAGTAAGGGGACCAACCATAAGTTGTCGAGGGAGAAATAATACGATTAAAAGAGGTGAAGGTTCAAGTTTCCCTTTTCTAAAAAACATCCATCCATTAGAAGCACATTTGTTGTCATACTATGGTTGTTTTAGTTCCAAATTTTAGTTGATTCAGTTAAGCCTTTACATGACATAATATTATTTTATTTTATTTTTAGTGGACTCTACAATGGCTCAAAAGCCTAGTCCCACCACGAGCAGTTTATATCCACTCTCCACAAAAAATTCAATTCTTAAATCAACCATAAGGACTTCAAGTGAAATTGTTATCTTAATCCATTGACACATATAATATTGTTTCTCATTTCATTTACATTGTTTCTTAGATCTTTTTTGGCTTCACTTAATAGCATGAAGAGTTACGAAATTACGTATCTAACATCTTGAAGAAGTATATCTTTTGTTATCCCAAAGTTTTCTCTAGCTAAGGGAGTTCATATTCTTTTTAACATAAGTAAATTTCAAATTGAGTTATAAGGATTCCAAGAGTGAAATTATTCTCATCCTCAAATAGCTTTTTCCTTTTATATGATTTACTCTTACATCACACCAAGGTCTCATTTAGAGCATCATTTTATAACATTTGTAACATAATAAACTCATACTTTTCACTAATGGATTCACTACTACATGGAGTGTAACCTAGCACGAGACAACTCAATTCTTTGATCTCATGCACAAAAGTGTTAACGTGTGCTAGAACCAAGACATCCACTTGTGCATTTTAAATCCCACCAAGAGAACAATCATAGAAATGCCATAAGAAAAACTACCTTGGTATAATTCCAACTGCACAGGTAAGGATCTATGCCCCAAATACAAAAGATATTTAAGGTGAGAAGACATGTTTAAGGTAGACAATCTTCATGAAAGACCAAGGTGATATGTTGTTAGTAACTAGGGTGACACATTTAACTAAGAGGTACTAAAGAGTTCATTAACAAGAGTTTAAGTCATAGAACAACTATTTCACGATCTCCATTTATGTCATTTGGATCCAATAGGGACTTCATTCGCTGATGAAATTAATTTCTAGATCTAATCTCGTAAGCCCTGGCAATCCAAAATGATACTAAAGGAGTATTCGCTCTCTACTTACCTGATAGATGGTAAGGTTATACTGCATAGTCGTTGCTTCGAACAAGGATTCATAAGGTGACTTCCAAGGCGGTCTTGACCACTCAACACGGTGTCAGGCCTGAAGAGAGGACATTCTCCTCGCGGTTACCAAAACTAGAAGGAAACCACATACTCTGGATAAAGGTTGACCATGTTATTCCTAAAAGATGGGTTCACGACAATGTCGCTAAACATAATGACTATGACGGTAAACTTCAACTAGGGGTTTTATTTACCTAACCTAGGAGGCGCCATCGAGTACAAGGTTTAAGTTTATTCTATGGTTTCATTTTTTTATTCTACGCTACGAAGAATCACACACATTATGACAAGTTATGCACAGATCTTATACTAGGGTTGAGTATTTCGATTAAATCTCTTTATTACATTTACAAGGTAAGAATACGACACAATAATTAATTAATCGTTTATTGAACACTGAAAAATGCCCCACAATGTATTAAATTCAAATTAATTTACTATATATATATATATCAAACCCTTTTACCATATGCAACTATGAATCAAATTGAACCTGTGATTAAATGCACATTTCCTAAGACATCCCTAAAACTAGCATCCCATACATATTAGCAAATTTCAAATATAACATTTCTATAGCATGGGACTACATTATACATATATTCATTTTACAATGACCTATAAAAATTACAATAATAAATAATGAAATACACATCGTTTTTCGTCATCGTTCTTGCATCCTGCAAAACCATGTGAGCATGAAATCAACGATAAATCACTGGAATGGAATCCACCCTAATCTAACATAATTAATGTCTTCAGTTTCCCATTTACATATAATAATTATAATTTGCATTCGAAATAAAATGTTTAGAAATATGTATTCATTTCATTTCATTTCACTTCATTTCGTAACCAAGGAGAGAGAAAAGAACGGAAGAGAGAAAAACACCATTTTGTCAAAATTTCTATTTCACACAAGTTACATAATGGAGTTTCAAATAGTTATTTACATGTGTCAAAAGTTTCCCCGGTGGTTTGGCAACCCGAGAGGGGTCCTGCAACTTTCATTTTACATTTTCCTACTAGCTACAAAAATGTTCAACTCAGGCTCAAAGGCTAAAAAACTAGTTTCAAATGTTGTCTTCCCATGAGAAAACACACCACAGTTAAATTTCTACGTGTCCACTTACATACCAAGAGTTCATAGGAATGGATAGAATTCGGAACTAATGAGCAGTTTACGATTGGCGGCTAGTTTTCTGGGGCCATCGGTCGTAATTGGCCTAGTTGCAAATGATTAAAAGTTATCTCAAGGGCTCAGTAAACCACATCCAAAACTAACGTTTGATGGATGTATGCGCCAAGATAAAAGTCCTAAAAGTTCCCCCATATATGGATAATACACCAGAGTCGGCGGAACTCAGAACTAGAAAACTGTTTTCAAAAGGCAATATGTTTTTTGGAGCGACATGTCGTAATTGCTTTGGTTTGACTTCGTAAAACCGCGACCAGATGCCAAAAAAATGGCTTTGCCAAACTATATAGAAAACTATTTTTCCTCAGATTGAAAGTACCATGCAATTGTCTAGTAAAAATACTAGACGTTTGCGAAGATGGATAAGCATTTCGTTGTCCAGGATTCAAATGGCGGTTCAAAACGAAAGCCAACTTTATAGTTTTAGTAGCTTCTTATAACTACAAAACAATGTAACATTGCTCCTAGTAGGGTGTCAAAAAGATCACAAATGTTCATTCGGGGTCAAATCAAAGGTTAAGTTGACTCCCCACATAACAAGATACACGAATGAAACATAACATCTCATTTTCGAAGCTACGAAGGGTACTTAACGAGTCTCTGAAAAACACAAATTTATCTATTTAAATAGAGTGATGGTCAACATTTTTACCGAGAAGTCAAATTTCATCTCGTCGATAAAACAAAATTGCAGTGATCTAGTTTAGGCAGGAAGTTTTCTAAATCACCTCAGAATGAGGGTTGAAGTTCATGGTTTAATACAAAAGGGTTATTTTGATTGTGTGAGTTACGATACGAAATTTATTGATTTGTAACCAGTTAATATAAACAATTAAATCTATGATAATTCTAAGCGTTTAAAATTACCTTTCGTCGCAAATGAGAAACTAAAGTACGATAATTACGAAAGAAAAGGACAGATGAACCATGCCTAGAGAAACGAATCCAGTTAAACCCGCGGGATTGAGTTCGGCATCACACTTTGGCGTTTCGTCAAACATTTCACAAGCACCGATCTATCCTCCACGACGACACACAAATCTTCTCGATCCCTTGAAAATTTCAAACAGGATATGTTTCCCATTATGTTTTAACGATTGACTAAGGCCTGCTCAAGAATCCAAACTGAACATACACTGCAATCATTAAATTCCATTTTGACCCAGGCTGGGAAGGTGCTGACAAAGGTTATAGACATATGGATTTGCACCTACCCACCATATTTTCTTGAGAGTTTCTAAGACTTTTCAACGAACTCATTTTTTGTATATCCAACAAAAGTCGTAGTCCACGAGCCACGTTTCATGTGTTTAAAACTAACAGTTCACCTGTCAACACATGCTTCCACGTTTTTGTATAGCTATCTACCAGAGCACCTCAAACTACAACATCTAACACTATTTCTATATCGTATATGCTTTGATGGATATCCATACTCTGTCCCGTAGCTCGCATCTGGCACTGGACGAGAGACGCTAGCAGTAGTTATTGAATCTGGCTTTAAATCTGTCCATAAAATTTCCTCAAAAGTATCTATAGCCTTTTCAACAAACCCATTTTGTTTATATCCTACAATCGTTGTAGGAAGAATTGTCAGGGAACATACAACTACGAAATCTGACAAAAGTTTCATTTTGACGCTGATAGGGAGGAGCTAGAATGAATTTAGATTTCCATTATGCTTTGACAGGCATCCTTTCCCTGTTCTGGCGCTTCCTTTTCAACGCAGGCTGGGAGTATGTGGCCAAAACATGAGTTGATCAGGTTGGAGGTCTACCTATTGCAATGTGACTGTCTCGAGGGAAAACCCATATCTTTTGCACACTGTCGTGCCCTTTCATGGCCGCAACTATCCAAACAATGTTAAATTTACAATGTTTCATTGGGTTTTAGCGTGTCACATTCTCTGGATCCAAATAAAGTGCTTGCATTATTACTCAAGGAAAGTGACAGGTTTGAAAAGCTTCTTAGGACATGACAGGTATTAAAGTCCTTCTGGGCACCCATATCCTGTAGGATCTCTTCCACACGCCATACCTACCATAAACCACTATCCACAAACCACATTCATTTATTTTTTGTATTTTTTGTATTTTAAGTTGGGGACATACATAAAATGTATCCCTTTGGTTCCCCTTTAATAGGATATGATATATAAGTGAAAACCCCTAAGTGTGTACCTGGATTCACCTATGAAAACCACAGGCATCTCATAGCTTAGATAATGGTGAAATCTTGACAGTGTAATCAGCAACTTACACCAGTTTGCACAAATTTTCTAAGTCATGTATTCCATGCTTGATTTTATGATGGCACACCCATCATTGGAATCTTGTCATCTCATCTTATTCACTTGTTCAGTTATATAAAATGAAAAAATGTTAATGTTGTAAATAGCTACAAGCCTTGAATGAGGTACAAACTAGTTTAACCTACATGAAGACATACCTCTATGCCATCTTGTGATGCCTATGGGAAAGAAAGTGTTCTCATAACAATTCACCTTGTTACTCACCCACATATCTTCTTGTAGCCATCATAGGTTGATATAAGAGTGCATACCCAAGAGGTCCAATCTATCTTGTAACTCTATCAAGGTTTGTACTTAGAACAACACCATACTACAATCCAGTATCTTGATGAGACAACTCATTACAGATACTAAACAACAGTATCCTAATGGTGAAAATCGTCACCATAGGGATACGACTGTGTAGTATATGCAGTGAGTTCACCAACCTAGAATCCTAAATTGGTACATGGTGTTTAATGTTTTCAAGGTAATCATTATAGAAAAGCCTAGGACTTACAACACCTTCTCCATGAATGGGTCATACCTAAGGTTTGGACTGAGTTTGTAACATCCTCATTTTATACTTTAGAACAAGTGAATTTTTATTTTATTTTTTGTAATTGCATCCTGGTTCTAAATACATAATTTAGAACTCACAAATCATTAACCATTCATATAACAGACAACCATATGCATCTGTAATGACTCGGAGCACCTCCGATCTATTCATTCCATGACTCGGTAATCTACCGATCTATTCATGAGTAATAAGAGTTGGTGTTTTTATTTAACACATTACTCTTGCGGTTCTCTTCCCTAATTTGGGATTCAGAATGCTCTGTCCAAGGAATCTAATTGAATAATTGTTACTATTATTCATCGGCATCTCATCCCTTAGACTAGGTGAATTAGGACAACGCAATCAGCAGCTTGCGATACTTTGGCCAAAGATTTGAAACATACTGTTTATGTCTTGTATTCCTTAACGGCATACTCGTCAATCTGGAATACGCCCTTCACCCCATTCATATGTTATATAGAATGTCCTACACTAACTACTGCCAGTCCTTCCTTTCACAACTGATTCACTCGGAGGCAGATTAACAAGGTGATAATGTTATATGGATGCCCACGAGGATTAGGGATATGGTGACATACTGGTCCAACCTTGCAGTTCAACCAGTGTGTCATGATACCCCAAATCTCCTAGGCAGCCTTATAACATGACCACGTTCTTAATCGGACCCTGAGTAACTCGTGCGAAATCAAGTGTAAATCTTAGCGATCAATGCAAAGGGTGTCACCATAAGTCATCTGCATTGTTGTAACTTCGAGAAGATCCTAATCTTCTCGGAGGTACAACCCTGCAGTTGTCTTGTGTCGTCAACCTTTAAATCCGCCTCGAAAAGATCTACTTAATAACATGCGTTACGCACTAGAGTTTAAATTACTTTACAGACTTTTCCCTAAGGTTAGCCTTTCCCGATCCCTGGATTCTTCGTCTTAAGACGACCTTCCTCTATAAAACCCATTACATGGTAGAGGTATTAAGGTCAAGTTCTCATCAAGGAGTCATTAGAATACATCTGATTCTAAAGCAACAGAATTAGACAAAAACCTCATAACCTTTACTTGAGATTGCCATCTGAACTCCATTGATTGTATATCAGTTCTCTTAACTGAATTTATATCATACTTATTAGTATAAAGATATAAATGATTAAGAATCCAAATTAATATTGTCCTGTTATACTTAGGACTAGGGATTAGTAATTTAATCCAGCTTGTTTAGCATTCTCTTTAGGCTCATTTTTAACCTATCTTCTAGAAAGACAATTATTTAAATCCAATATTGCTTTTACTAGAACAAATTAGAACTACTAAACACTCTTAAGAATTCAATCTCATTTTCTTGCAAGCTTTCATTGACAATCACAAAAGCATCCATATTACACAAAGATAACATTACCACTCTGGTATATAGACCGGAGAAGGTCAACTATCAGAAATAGAATACAACATATAAGTATTAAACACTTATTTTCATTCCTTTCAAAACTATAAAATTACATTTTATGCAACAGCATACTTGATACAATGCTCAACGGAAAAGAAACATCTTTTCAAATATAGTACATTTATAAAATCAAGCTGTAATTCATTATAAATCAATTAAACAATCTGATCAGCCTGTCAGATCTGCATTGCTTTTACCTCTTATGGAAACCATCTGCAAAAATAGTCAACATGAGTCAGTTCAATGAACTGAGCATGATAAGCACTAACTTTTAAAACAATTGCAATCCATCAATTGTTTTCATTAAACACCCTGTTTAAATGAGATCAGATATCCACATAAGTAATCATATTCAGACTATGCCCTTGTAATACAAAATGATTACAAATATGTAACTCTAACATTGTTACAAAATAGTCTTAATCACTTTCTAATATTTCATCAAATATTAAAAGAAATCAAGGAACGAATGTACACAAACATTCATTGAATCCAAAAACACAACATTGGTCAGATTGTTTCATTCATCCAAAAAGGGAAATATCATAACAATTCGGGATTCCTCCAATATGTTACAAAACAATTCCCACTATTAGACAGATATCCTCAATTAAGCAAAAGAAGAGAAAGAACCAAATCATTCATACTTCCATTCACATTAGTTCATTACTGTACTACTTTCACATATGAAAACATTCAACCAATTTGTAAATGAACAAGACAGACAAGCCACAAGAAAGATCGCTGTTTTAAATCAAGAAATAGAAACAAAGCAAAACTCCTGTACATCAACTATCACATCAACAATCCATATATCAACCTTAAGCCCAATACTAGTTCCTTTTAAACACAGTAAGGCTTTTGAACCAAGTTCAAAATCAGGAACCTCTAGCATATCGCTGTCAACAACAGACTTATTTACATTAAGCAATTGATGCTTCTATAAGACCATACAGAGATTACCTTACAAATGCCGTAATATACACTACCGCATCCTATTAGGAAATCAGAAAAGAACATATCATCCTGTATATACATCTGTGCTAAATCGGAGTTGGTCAAAAAGTACTCACGATTCACTTATACAGAGTCACGTTACTTGATACAGACCATTACTCAGACAAAATGTCCAATATCAAACAACAGTATATCAAGTCAAGTTTCAACTGAGACAATAGAAGATACAGGTTAATTTCCACAATTCTCTAAACCCGAACAGCAGTGGATTGACAAAGGATTGCCAATGTTTCCCTCTGGACAAGTAAATAGTGTACATAATAAAACTCAGGAAGAACTTTTTAATTTACCGATTTCAAATCAAGAAACCCGACTAAGTCTTGCCAATTTTTTCGCACAAGATTGCAAGGAATGAACATAAAATTACACCCAAGAATCTGTACAACAAAATCCATGCAATACAACAGTAATTCCAGAAAATAACAGAGGCCTTAGTACGTGTTATTCCTTCAAGTCCCAGGTTCATCAATCACCAACTATTTAATATATTCAACTTGAACAACGGCTCGATTACAAATATAAATCATTCAATCGACTCCTCAGAGTCGTGCAGATTACAACCATTATAAATCCATATATTCACACTGTATACTGTTAACGGGTTTATACCCATAACCGCTGAACCCAACAATAGCGTAAGATGAAATTAGTTGATGAATCCTTCTATGCCAACTATGGCAATCATTTAGAATAAAACAAGTGTAAGCAAATCGAATACCCATTTCAAGGCAAGGAAATCAACTGAGCCTCTTCAAAAACTCTCGAACAGCTTACACAAAGAAATGCAAATGCATACCCAGGAAATCTATATCCATTAATCATTACAAATAGCAGTGAACAAAAGACCTGCTACCTCTACAAGGCTTCCACGAAAACAAATAACAAAACTCAAGGATGAATCTATATTCTCAGCAGTGGATAGTAATATACGACTCGATCAAGGACTCCACTGAGTCGTTCAAATAAATCATAGATATATCAATAATGTATACAGTCAACAAATAATCCCGTTACCACAATAACAAGAAAGAACAACTTCAACTGGGTCGTATAGACTACGGTAACACAACAGTTACCTATTTCCAAACAAATTAAAGACAAGACGAAACCCAAAAATCATCATTAGCCACTGTCACCCAAAAACCATGACAGAGTTTCCAAAGGATCAATAAAACTGATCCATCATACGATATCCATCAGTATCCCTTCATACAGTTCCCACCACAAGAACGGCGACCACAAATCAACAATATAACAGTGGTCTATATCCAACACAGGTATATTCTATGGGCTCACGCTGAACATGCCGAGCATTCATACTCATTTAAAAATAAATATCTCACATATTTAAGCCAGAATGAATACTCAAGAAATAGAGCCACAATTCGATTTTTAATAAACACCCATCAAGAGGAAATTGAAAAATCGAACCAGAGGAGATACAGTACCAAAAATCAAACAAGACCTCCATAGAAAATTATCTATTTACTCATAACATTTGAACAGAGTTGTTCTAATGAAATCACTTGAAAAACAGCAAGATATTTAAAGGTTAGGGCCTAACATGCCTGGATTTTTAATCAAATTTCCGAAGCAGACCACTGGAAGAGCTCAAAATTCCTTTTCTTCTTCCAAGTTAAAGCGACTAACAAAATTTCACTATCTCCATCACATATATATCCTCCATGACAGAGAAAAGAGCTGGATAAGTTCATACATTCCATGCAACACAAAGAGGACTAGTGCGAAGAACCAGTAAACAAGCAGAGAGAAATCCAAAAATTACGACAAGCTAAACAACCCCACAAAATTCCCGTTTGCATGCCTTCTCACGAGTTCCGGGCTCGTCTACCGAGAATATTGAATGCCATTAAACCAACTTTCCCGCTAAGACTCCACTTCCACCGACCGCCAGAGTTGGCGACAGTCCAACGAAAACTCAAGTTCATTTCCAAACTTAGCGACCTGCCACGTCAGAACAGGTTAGCTGCTGCTTAAACCTCCGCCATGACCTGTCCCTCATCCTTATCCATGCATTAAATGTCATAGAAAACGCCGCCCATGGTTCGCACCCCCTTCCATAGGCCCCTTTCCATTCTCCTCATTAGTTAGGTTAGTATCTTAGGTTAGAATTTAGGGTAACACATATTCTAACCATATTACACATAGATACTAACTTAGGACATTAACACATAGCCTAGGTCTAGGTTAGATTAACACTAATCTAACCCCTAGGTTAGGTTTAGTCTTAGGTTACTAACCATTAATAATTCCAGTTAGGTCTACGTTCTGTACACTCAGAAAAGACCTGTATCATACCTTCTTGAACAGGGTTAGCTCCTGTTCTACTGCAGAATCGTATGTAAACGAATTATTACCTGGTCCACGATCGAGACCTTCCAGATATACTTCCATATCGGGAACCAATTTATTTCACAAGATCAGCCTGAGTCATACTCCTGACCAGCTTAATCAATGCTTCCATACCTTGCAACCTGTTCAAGGTCTGTGATCTAATTCATCACGAACAAATTTAAAGCAATACTTGGATCAATTCCACTGATCCAAGACTAGATCTTATAGATGGATAACTCTATAATTTATTCCGAGATCAGATTAAACTCAGATACAAAATGAAATAGATAAAAGAGTCTAATCATATTCTGACTCAGTCAAGATCTGCAATCTGCAAAGAAATTACAGTACATATCAAGCATGATTTCTTAATCGAGGAACACATCCTTATACAAGAAATCACATATCAACACTTGTATGCTTAGGAGAAAGTAACAACAGTTCAGGGTGTTACATGCTTCCCTCCTAAAAAGATTCATCATCCCGATGAATTACATATTAAATTAACCTTCAGGTCAATCAACTTATCAATACACACATAATGTGCCTATTTCATATTTGAATAGTTTCAGAAATCAATGTCACAACACATTTTATTCAACCTGAATAAAGTCTGCCTTCATCTGGCTTTCATAAATACTTAAAAACAATCAGTTCATAAAAGTATATTTTATCAACAGATTTCATTCTGTTGAAAAAGAGAAGGAAAAGCAATTTTCATCTCTTCCAGATTTTCCCAAGTTGCACTTTCTTCGCTAAACTGGTCCCACTGGACCTTACATTGCTGTATATCACGATTTCTTAAATGCAATTGGCGAGTTTCCAGCACTCGTGTGGGTTTAACCACGATTATTCCTGGGTCTTGGACCTGCAAGGAATTCCAATTTAAAACATGTGACAGATCTGAAACGTATTTCTTAAGCAAAGAAATATGGAAAACATCATGCATGCGAGATAAAGCAGGTGGCAATGCTAAACGATAAGCTACAGGATTGATTATTTCGACAATTTCGAAAGGTCCCACAAATCGAGGTGACAACTTGGCAGCCTTGCCAAAAGTTATAGAACTCTTTCTGGGTTTAACACGCAGGAAAACCTTATCACCAAGCTCAAACTTTCTATCAACCCGCTTAAGGTCAGCATAGCTCTTCTGTCTATCCGCTGCTTCCTTTAATCGTTCACGAATCAGCTTAACTTGCTGTTCCATTTCTGTGAGAATCTCTGGTCCAATTACCACTCTATCCTCAACATTGTCCCAACTAACAGGGGTTCTGCACTTTCTTCCATAAAGTGCTTCAAATGGTGCCATCTTAAGAGATGAGTGATAAGTGTTGTTGTATGCGAACTCAACTAATGGAAGATACTCTTCCCATTTATACTGTTGATCCATGCAATACATTCGCAACATGTCCTCCAACACTTGATTTACCCTCTCAGTTTGCCCATCCGTTTCTGGATGATATGCAGAACTGAAGTTTAGTTTCGTTCCTAGGGCTGCGTTAAGCGTTTGCCAAAACCTTGACGTCATTCTAGGATCCCTGTCAGATATAATCAGTTCTGGTACACCATGCAATCTGAAAATTTCGTGTACGAACCTCTTGGCCAGCACTGGTGAATCATCCTTTAGATTTCCAGCGATGAAATGAGCTACCTTAGTCAGTTTATCTACAACTACCAGGATAACATCATGTTTATTTCTGGACATAGGTAGTCCTTGTACAAAATCCATGGTTATTACTTGCCATTTGTACTGCGGTATGCTATGAGGATATAACAGTCCAGCAGGGTGCATATGTTCTGCCTTCACCCGCTGACATTCCAGACAATGAGTCACAAAATTTATCACATCCTTTTTCATACCTTTCCAGAAGTATTGCTGTTTCATATCAGCAAGCATTTTTGTGATACCTGGGTGTCCTGAGAAAGGTGAATTATGAAATTCTACTAACAACTTCTTTCTCAAATCGTTCAGCACAGGTACATATACCCTGTTTTCATAACGCAAGATTCCTTCATTATCAAAATGAAAACCTTTATACCTTATATCCTTAGGTTCTGCAGCAAGCGCTGCTTTTACTTGCTGAAAATATGCATCTGATTCTGAGGCACTTTTTACCTCGTCTTTAAACTGAGTTCTTAATGTTATAAGAGCAGAAATGTGCCTCCTACGACTTAGAGCATCAGCTACTCTATTCTCCTTCCCTTTGATATAGCTGATATCAAAGTCATATTGTGATAAAAATTCTAACCACCTTCTCTGTCTGGCATTCAGATTGGGCTGAGTAAAAATATATTTCAGTCCTAAGTGATCAGTTTTCAACTCAAAAGGTTTCCCAAGTAAATAGTGTCTCCAGACTTGAAGCGCATGAACAATGGCAGCAAGTTCCAAATCATGAGGGGCATAATTCAGCTCATGTAACTTAAGTTTTCTACTTTCATAAGCTATGACCTGATCATTTTGTAACAAAACACCTCCAAGGCCTTCCCCAGAAGCATCCGTTACAACAGTAAAATTCCCATTAGGGTCTGGTACAGCTAGAATAGGTGCAGAAGTCAACTGGTCTTTCAGACTTTTGAAAGCCGCTTCGCACTTGTCATTCCACATGAATTTCTTATCCTTCTTTTGCAATGAAGTTATTGGTGCAGCTACCTTAGAAAAATCCTTTACAAATTTCCTATAGTAACCAGCAAGACCCATGAAGCTTCTTACTTCGTGCACATTCTTTGGTGCAGGCCACTCAGTTATTGCCACTATTTTTGAAGGATCTACAGCGATTCCTTCTTTACTTATGACATGACCCAAATAGTGAACTTCTGAATCAAAGAAAGAACATTTGGATAACTTACCATACAACTTTCTCTTTCTCAAAATTCCCAAAACTATCTTCAAATGCTCATTGTGCTCCTCAACACTTTTAGAATAAATGAGAATATCGTCCAAGAATACAAGTACAAACTTGTCCAGGTATTCTTGAAAAATATTGTTCATTAAATTCATAAAGGCTGCGGGTGCATTAGTTAACCCAAAGGGTAGAACTGTAAATTCATAATGTCCGTACCTTGTTCGGAAAGCTGTTTTATGAATATCTTCCTCTTTAATCCTTAACTGATGATAACCAGATCGAAGGTCTATCTTAGAATAAACCGCTGCTCCACGCATCTGATCAAACAGATCATCGATCCTAGGAAGTGGATATCGGTTCTTGACTGTTGCTTTGTTCAACATCCGATAATCAATACACAGCCTTAGTGTTCCATCCTTCTTTTTCACAAATATCACAGGTGCTCCCCAAGGTGAAACACTTGGTCTAATCAATCCTTTAGACAAAAGCTCTTGTAACTGTGCCTTAAGCTCAACTAACTCAGTAGTAGTCATTCGATAAGGCGCTTTGGAAATAGGTTCCGTTCCAGGCTTGATTTCAATGGTAAAATCAAATTCTCTCTTGGGTGGTAACCCTGGTAATTCCTCAGGAAAAACATCCCTGAAACCTTGTAGCAGAGGGAATTGTTCCATGAAATCATCATCTTCTTCTGAAGATTCAGATATCTTTACCGCATAAAGGGTACATCCTTTATTTTTAGCCTTTTTAAGCTGCATAGCTGACAGTTTTCTAACTGAAATTTCCCGTTTCACACCTTGAATCTCTGCTGATTCCAGCTGATCATCTAAACATTTTATGTTCTTTTCATAGCAATCTACCTTTGCTTTATGGTCAGCTAACCAATTGACACCGATGACAATGTCATACGATCCCAAAGGTGCAACATAGAGATCAACTTCCGTGGAAAAGTTAGGTAAGTCAAGGACTGCCCCAAAAAGACACATACTCACTGTATGAACAGAATTATTACCATACTGTACAGTCCAAGATTTATCCATTTTTCCAGCTTTTCTTTTAAGTTTAGAAGCTAGTTTATTAGATATAAAACATTCAGTAGCTCCTGTATCAAAAAGAATAGTGACAGGTATGCCGAATAACTTACCCGGAACTTCTATAGGTGTCACTTGCTTTTCAGCTTGCTTGTCCGCTACTGCAGCATGTATCTTATGCTGCTGATTACGATCATCCTTCTTCAAAGGGCACTGATTTGCATAATGATCTTTACCACAATTGTAGCAGCCTCCTACAGGTCCCTTTTTAGGCTCAAAATTGCCTCCAGTTTTATAATTGTCACGCTGTCCTCCATAGGACTTCTGTCCATTATTATAATTTTTAGCAAAATTATCCTTTACGTTTCCAGCAGGCTTATTTACTGCTGCTTTCTTATTATTATCTCCTGGAAACTTACTCTTGTTTCCAAACTTTTTCCATGGTCCTTTTCTGGGTGCAAGAGAGGTTGAAGAAGGGTTTGCAGTCTTCTTCCGCACTTCCTCCTTATGAGCAGAAATAGCCTTTAATTTCTGTTCTTGCCTTATGGCCTTTTCAACAACTCCTTCCATAGTGGTTGGACTGTGAACATCGACCTCTCCCCCTATCACAGGATTCAATCCCATGATGAATTTCCGTATTCTGAACTTTTCGTCAGTTTGATACTGCGGTACATACTTGAGGAGTTTTGTAAACCGCTCCCAGTATTCAGTTACCGTTAGCTTCCCTTGAGCTAAGTTCTGAAATTCTGTCATTTTCTGATCATAGAAAAGTTGTGGCAGCCAACGTTGCCTAAAATAGCCTTTAAATTGATCCCAAGTAATATTGGTCTCATCAATGTTTAGCTCAGCTTTTCGGCTATCCCACCACGAAGATGCTTCGTGAGAAAGCTGATAGGCTCCCCAAATAGCTTTGGTTTCCTCTGAGAAGTTCCTTATTGCAAAGTACTTCTCCATTTCGCTGAGCCAGTTCTCAGCTCCATCTCCTAATGTGGTGCCATCATACTTAGGTGGACTTATCCTTTTTATATCATTAGTGAGTTCCGCTGCCAATCTGGCCTTTTTGTTTTCTGGTTGGACAGGTGCATTTCCAGCATTAACATCAACACCCATTTCGGGGTTGTCCTCAGGAGGTTGCTGATTATTATTATCAGCTTCTTCATCCTCCTCATTTCCCATCACCTGCTGTTCAAGTACAGCTAAGCGATCTCTTGTGTCCAACAGGGCAGCAAGGATCTCATCAAGTTTCTGGGTTGTTGCCGCTCCTCCTTCAGGTGGAGCATTATCCGCAACGTTCCCCCTTGTTCTAACCATTTTCTGTTACAAGAAAATTCAGGTTTTTATCAGATTATGGACTCAATAGGTCCAAGAGCTGCAACCTTCAGCTCTGATACCAAGATGTAACATCCTCATTTTATACTTTAGAACAAGTGAATTTTTTTTTTTTTTTTTTTTGATAATTACATCCTGGTTCTAAATACATAATTTAGAACTCACAAATCATTAACCATTCATATAACAGACAACCATATGCAGCTGTAATGACTCGGAGCACCTCCGATCTATTCATTCCATGACTCGGTAATCTACCGATCTATTCATGAGTAATAAGAGTTGGTGTTTTTATTTAACACATTACTCTTGCGGTTCTCTTCCCTAATCTGGGATTCAGAATGCTCTGTCCAAGGAATCTAACTGAATAATTGTTACTATTATTCATCGGCATCTCATCCCTTAGACTAGGTGAATTAGGACAACGCAATCAGCAGCTTGCGATACTTTGGCCAAAGATTTGAAACATACTGTTTATGTCTTGTATTCCTTAACGGCATACTCGTCAATCTGGAATACGCCCTTCACCCCATTCATATGTTATATAGAATGTCCTACACTGACTACTGCCAGTCCTTCCTTTCACAACTGATTCACTCGGAGGCAGATTAACAAGGTGATAATGTTATATGGATGCCCACGAGGATTAGGGATATGGTGACATACTGGTCCAACCTTGCAGTTCAACCAGTGTGTCATGATACCCCGAATCTCCTAGGCAGCCTTATAACATGACCACGTTCTTAATCGGACCCTGAGTAACTCGTGCGAAATCAAGTGTAAATCTTAGCGATCAATGCAAAGGGTGTCGCCATAAGTCATCTGCATTGTTGTAACTTCGAGAAGATCCTAATCTTCTCGGAGGTACAACCCTGCAGTTGTCTTGTGTCGTCAACCTTTAAATCCGCCTCGAAAAGATCTACTTAATAACATGCGTTACGCACTTGAGTTTAAATTACTTTAAAGACTTTTCCCTAAGGTTAGCCTTTCCCGATCCCTGGATTCTTCGTCTTAAGACGACCCTCCTCTATAAAACCCATTACATGGTAGAGGTATTAAGGTCAAGTTCTCATCAAGGAGTCATTAGAATACATCTGATTCTAAAGCAACAGAATTGGACAAAAACCTCATAACCTTTACTTGAGATTGCCATCTGAACTCCATTTGATTGTATATCAGTTCTCTTAACTGAATTTATATCATACTTATTAGTATAAAGATATAAATGATTAAGAATCCAATTTAATATTGTCCTGTTATACTTAGGACTAGGGATTAGTAATTTAATCCAGCTTGTTTAGCGTTCTCTTTAGGCTCATTTTTAACCTATCTTCTAGAAAGACAATTATTTAAATCCAATATTGCTTTCACTAGAACAAATTAGAACTACTAAACACTCTTAAGAATTCAATCTCATTTTCTTGCAAGCTTTCATTGACAATCACAAAAGCATCCATATTACACAAAGATAACGTTACCACTCTGGTATATAGACCGGAGAAGGTCAACTATCAGAAATAGAATACAACACATAAGTATCAAACACTTATTTTCATTCCTTTCAAAACTATACAATTACATTTTATGCAACAGCATACTTGATACAATGCTCAACGGAAAAGAAACATCTTTTCACATATAGTACATTTATAAAATCAAGCTGTAATTCATTATAAATCAATTAAACAATCTGATCAGCCTGTCAGATCTGCATTGCTTTTACCTCTTACGGCAACCATCTGCAAAAATAGTCAACATGAGTCAGTTCAATGAACTGAGCATGATAAGCACTAACTTTTAAAACAATTGCAATCCATCAATTGTTTTCATTAAACACCCTGTTTAAATGAGATCAGATATCCACATAAGTAAACATATTCAGACTATGCCCTTGTAATACAAAATGATTACAAATATGTAACTCTAACATTGTTACAAAATAGTCTTAATCACTTTCTAATATTTCATCAAATATTAAAAGAAATCAAGGAACGAATGTACACAAACAATCATTGAATCCAAAAACACAACATTGGTCAGATTGTTTCATTCATCCAAAAAGGGAAATATCATAACAATTCGGGATTCCTCCAATATGTTACAAAACAATTCCCACTATTAGACAGATATCCTCAATTAAGCAAAAGAAGAGAAAGAACCAAATCATTCATACTTCCATTCACATTAGTTCATTACTGTACTGCTTTCACATATGAAAACATTCAACCAGTTTGTATATGAACAAGACAGACAAGCCACAAGAAAGATCGCTGTTTTAAATCAAGAAATAGAAACACAGCAAAACTCCTGTACAACAACTATCACATCAACAATCCATATATCAACCTTAAGCCCAATACTAGTTCCTTTTAAACACAGTAAGGCTTTCGAACCAAGTTCGAAATCAGGAACCTCTAGCATATCGCTGTCAACAACAGACTTATTTACATTAAGCAATTGATGCTTCTATAAGACCATACAGAGATTACCTTACAAATGCCGTAATATACACTACCGCATCCTATTAGGAAATCAGAAAGGAACATATCATCCTGTATATACATCTGTGCTAAATCGGAGTTGGTCAAAAAGTACTCACGATTCACTTATACAGAGTCACGTTACTTGATACAGACCATTACTCAGACAAAATGTCCAATATCAAACAACAGTATATCAAGTCAAGTTTCAACTGAGACAATAGAAGATACAGGTTAACTTCCACAATTCTCTAAACCCGAACAACAGTGGATTGACAAATGATTGCCAATGTTTCCCTCTGGACAAGTAAATAGTGTACATAATAAAACTCAGGAAGAACTTTTTAATTTACCGATTTCAAATCAAGAAACCCGACTAAGTCTTGCCAATTTTTCGCACAAGATTGCAAGGAATGAACATAAAATTACACCCAAGAATCTGTACAACAAAATCCATGCAATACAAAAGTAATTCCAGAAAATAACAGAGGCCTTAGTACGTGTTATTCCTTCAAGTCCCAGGTTCATCAATCACCAACTATTTAATATATTCAACTTGAACAACGGCTCAATTACAAATATAAATCATTCAATCGACTCCTCAGAGTCGTGCAGATTACAACCATTATAAATCCATATATTCACACTGTATACTGTTAACGGGTTTATACCCATAACCGCTGAACCCAACAACAGCGTAAGATGAAATTAGTTGATGAATCCTTCTATGCCAACTATGGCAATCATTCAGAATAAAACAAGTGTAAGCAAATCGAATACCCATTTCAAGGCAAGGAAATCAACTGAGCCTCTTCAAAACTCTCGAACAGCTTACACAAAGAAATGCAAATGCATACCCAGGAAATCTATATCCATTAATCATTACAAATGGCAGTGAACAAAAGACCTGTTACCTCTACAAGGCTTCCACGAAAACAAATAACAAAACTCAAGGATGAATCTATATTCTCAGCAGTGGATAGTAATATACGACTCGATCAAGGACTCCACTGAGTCGTTCAAATAAATCATAGATATATCAATAATGTATACAGTCAACAAATAATCCCGTTACCACAATAACAAGAAAGAACAACTTCCACTGGGTCGTATAGACTACGGTAACACAACAGTTACCTATTTCCAAACAAATTAAAGACAAGACGAAACCCAAAAAGCATCATTAGCCACTGTCACCCAAAAACCACGACAGAGTTTCCAAAGGATCAATAAAACTGATCCATCATACGATATCCATCAGTATCCCTTCATACAGTTCCCACAACAAGAACGGCGACCACAAATCAACAACATAACAGTGGTCTATATCCAACACAGGTATATTCTATGGGCTCACGCCAAACAGGCCGAGCATTCATACTCATTTAAAAATAAATATCTCACATATTTAAGCCAGAATGAATACTCAAGAAATAGAGCCACAATTCGATTTTTAATAAACACCCATCAAGAGGAAATTGAAAAATCGAACCAGAGGAGATACAGTACCAAAAATCAAACAAGACCTCCATAGAAAATTATCTATTTACTCATAACATTTGAACAGAGTTGTTCTAATGAAATCACTTGAAAAACAACAAGATATTTAAAGGTTAGGGCCTAACATGCCTGGATTTTTAATCAAATTTCCGAAGCAGACCACTGGAAGAGCTCAAACTTCCTTTTCTTCTTCCAAGTTAAAGCGACCAACAAAATTTCGCTATCTCCATCACATATATATCCTCCATGACAGAGAAAAGAGCTGGATAAGTTCATACTTGCCATGCAACACAAAGAAGACTGGTGCGAAGAACCAGTAAACAAGCAGAGAGAAATCCGAAAATTGCGACAAGCCAAACAACCCCACAAACTTCCCGTTTGCATGCCTTCTCGCGAGTTCCGAGCTCATCTACCGAGAATATTGAATGCCATTAAACCAACTTTCCCGCTAAGACTCCACTTCCACCGACCGCCAGAGTTGGCGACAGTCCAACGAAAACTCAAGTTCATTTCCAAACTTAGCGACCTGCCACGTCAGAACAGGTTAGCTGCTGCTTAAACCTCCGCCATGACCTGTCCCTCATCCTTATCCATGCATTAAATGTCATAGAAAATGCCGCCCATGGTTCGCACCCCCTTCCATAGGCCCCTTTCCATTCTCCTCATTAGTTAGGTTAGTATCTTAGGTTAGAATTTAGGGTAACACATATTCTAACCATATTACACATAGATACTAACTTAGGACATTAACACATAGCCTAGGTCTAGGTTAGATTAACACTAATCTAACCCCTAGGTTAGGTTTAGTCTTAGGTTACTAACCATTAATAATTCCAGTTAGGTCTACATTCTGTACACTCAGAAAAGACCTGTATCATACCTTCTTGAACAGGGTTAGCTCCTGTTCTACTGCAGAATCGTATGTAAACGAATTATTACCTGGTCCACGATCGAGACCTTCCAGATATACTTCCATATCGGGAACCAATTTATTTCACAAGATCAGCCTGAGTCATACTCCTGACCAGCTTAATCAATGCTTCCATACCTTGCAACCTGTTCAAGGTCTGTGATCTAATTCATCACGAACAAATTTAAAGCAATACTTGGATCAATTCCACTGATCCAAGACTAGATCTTATAGATGGATAACTCTATAATTTATTCCGAGATCAGATTAAACTCAGATACAAAATGAAATAGATAAAAGAGTCTAATCATATTCTGACTCAGTCAAGATCTGCAATCTGCAAAGAAATTACAGTACATATCAAGCATGATTTCTTAATCGAGGAACACATCCTTATACAAGAAATCACATATCAACACTTGTATGCTTAGGAGAAAGTAACAACAGTTCAGGGTGTTACAGCCACTTTCCCATATATTTTTTCCATATCATATCCTTTAAAATATCACTCTCTAATTCTCTTTAGAGATAATTACAGTATTGACTAGGGATGAGATTCAAATGCTATGTTCCTTTTAACTTAGTAAGCATGTTCCCATCTTACTTCCATTGTATCTAACATGCTTATGTGTTCATAATGATGCATCATGGGGTAGCCCCTTAATTAAAAACATTTAATCTCCTTGAGAAAAATATATCATAACACAATTAATCACAATTCTACAATTCCTGAAAAGTGAAACCATACTCAATATATTTTCAAGTTAGATTACCATAATCCCTTTCTCTTATTGTTTATGTGTATCATCCTAGTATAGGACTTAATGTTTATTTCACTTAGTAATCAATATTAAATTATTATATCTTTGATAAGAGTTAGTATAACCTATGTCTATAAAAAAACCATAGCACAAAAGTACCTAATTATCATAACCTTTCCACGGTTTCCTGATAATCCACCTACTTTCTTAGCAGTGGCCATTAAGATTAGACAATATTACTTCTAGATATCTTTTACTGGTTGAGTAAATTCTATACCAAACCTTTGGAGAACTTAATACAACTTTACAAGTAGGTTGATATAATGCACTTTATAATGAGGCAATTATCCATAAGCAACCTCAACTATTTCCAAGTATGCTTAACGTATGGTTTGTTAGAACATGATATTCTTAGGAAACATTCCACCCTTAGTTCCTTATATGTTCCTTAGCATTCACACATATGTTGTGTGTATCTCTTACTATTTAATTCATACTAATGATTAATACAATAGTATTGTAGATGCTGATTTCCTAACTTGATAGATTTACGACTCATAACTCATCAATCGACAATCAACCACTTATAAAACAATATATAGCAACAAGAAATCTATCTTAATTACATTTATGAGATACATAAAACTCATGCCTTTAAGCATGACCAAAATATTTCATTTTAATGAATAAACCATTTAAATTAAGTAGTAAAGCCTTTCCCGTTTCCAAGAAGAAGTTTTTCATTTAAGAACATTCAAGTCAATCATATCTTCAAACTTTCCTCGATCAAAATAATATACAAAACTAAATACTTCACCCTTCCTTCTCTGTGTTTATCTGAAAAATTGTTAGCACGAGTCAGTTCACAAGAACTGAGCATGATAAGCACCAACTCACCATAATGACATGCTCTAATTAATAATTTCATAGAAATAACCCATATTATTTTTATGAATCAATATTACAAAGCTTAACTAGATAAACAATTCTTTCTATAACATGACAGAAACAAGAAATTTAATGAACCATGGAATAAATAAATTTCATATTTCCTTTTCCATACAACTACTTCAGTCGCTCAGAAACAATCATACAATTCATAAGATACATGAGAATTATAAGTATTCAAAGACTACCGAATAAGAGTATCAAGATTTCACTCATTCTATCCCATACTTGCATGCCTGAAATTGTTTACTCAACAATTAAGTAACCATATAAGTATCAAGAACACATTCAAGCAATCTATCAAATCTTCACAACAGATCTAGTAAGGATTTCATACACCCATAAGGACTGCTAATGGTTCAGGAAATAATACCAAAACATCAAGAGTACTTGGCTAATGAATATGATATTAGAGCATTTAACCTTGAGGATAATAGAGAGAGAACATTCATTGCATCTTATCATATAGCAATCAGGTATAACTTGAGTAACATGCTACATATTTAATACTTACCTTAATTTAAGCACTTATTGAACGTTCTAAGACTAGAAAAGAGTACACAATTCCCTTCTTCAGATATGTTTCAACATATCAAGACCTAATAAACACTAAAGTCTTTAAAATTCTGGAAGAGAGTAGTTACCATGTGTTGATGAGATAAAATAATTGTTACTTAACCCAAAAAGTTCATCTGAACATTTAATTCCCATGAGTTTTCTCAACAAGAATTGTAACTTCTAGCAACCCACTTTTTCCTAGTAAGTCAAGACTTCACATAAATATAAAAATGATCTCCTAACCCATTCTACTGAACAAGGATAGATAATACTATACTAAATTCATGACACAACCAGGAAAGGTCAATAAGGAACTTTCAAAATGTTAAGGAAACCCCATAATTAATAAATGAAACCGATTATAGTTTTCGATAAGAGAAAGAATCACTTCCGGGTTTGCTGAGATACCAAATAATTCAAATCAGAATCATTACACCTAGAGAGGATCTGTCACATCTCATGGAATTGGTTAAATGACGAATCCAGTTATCTTCTATTATAAGAGTAGGAGTATATAGCTTACCGTTTTGTCCCAGAATGAGTTACCATACAAAATTGATGCCTCTAGTTTCTTAATAGAACACATAGTATGAAAATGTGATCAACAAACTTGTACTGTGTTAATTACCACAGAGGGGTAATACCACCAAAATTTACAACCCTTAAGCCAAGAGACTTCCTATTTTAGGACAATTAATCCCCAGCCTTACTTAATGACTCAATTTCCAAAATTAAGAACATAAACCCAACAAGCATAGATAAGAGCGTAAGGGTCAATAAATAAAACTCTACTATCAATACCAGCTCATACATTGAGATGAGGCATGCTCAATAAAAGGAACTGTTTAACACCTTTTGAACCGTAAAATCTAATGCATAAACTTATAGAAGATCAACTCACTTTTTAGGATGGTTTCCTAATGGACAACAGTGAACTTCATCTCTTACAAGAGGAAGGAGATTCTTAGTCAAAGTCGATGTCACTTTCGAACTCAGCAAGAATTGCAAGAAGAACCAAGCTTTAGTAAAAATAGTGAATAAATTATCCCACTAAGTATCATACAAGGTTTTACATGAGAATGTCCATCCTCCATTATAGAGGCTAAGATGGAACATAAGTGATGATATTTTAACAAGTTGGACTTAACCATCACAATAATCATATCTCAATATAACCTTTCTGTAACCGGCTTTAAACCCCGAAGGATTCAGAATATTTCTATAGTTATTAAGAATCAACCAGGAGATCAATGTGAAATAATATAATGAAGTTTTTGGATCTTATACAATTTTAATTGCAAACAAGATACAACAGTTAACTGTTAGGAAACTCAACAATTTAGTTGAGCCATAAAAGTGGCTCTGGAGTAGACCATAAATGCCATTCTAAACTACCTATTCAAGGGCCGAAGAGGCAAACCTTGTAATCATCACAACTGTCCTTATTATCTACAACTCGATGATAATATTAAACATAGTTGTTTCTTTCTTCAGTACAAATACTTATTTTAAATAAAAATAGGTAAATTATAAGTACCAATGATGCCTCCTATAAGACCAACACAACTCCACAGGCATAGATTTATTTAAGAATCAAACCCAGTTATGTAAATCCCACAAACACTAGGTCAAGGAAACATATCTATAACAAAAACTCAAACAGAACAATTTCCAGAATACCACAATACCTTGCTATATTCATTCATATCCTTGAAGAGATGGGTAAAAAATTAAACAAAGTTTTCTACAGTATGGGTAGATATCAATTCACAACTATAAGAAGATTTCAACAATGGTGGTGTATCATATCAAACCCAGTAATCATTATAGCAACAGTCCTCAAACATCTCAAGAGTGAATTATTTCCTTAATGACAATAAACCTTATTGGAGCCTAGACTTAGTTAGTCACTTTTAACAACGTACATCACAAAGCCATAATAATTCCTACTCTATAGAGAAAGTATTAAATGATTCTACATCTCTGAAATTATAAACATGAAATTTTATACAAGGCAAGGTTATTTTTGTGAAATTACTAAATAGAGAAAGAAATTATGAAAAGTTCAAAGCATATCATGCCTGTTACACTGGTTTTTTCTTTCCTTACAAAAATTTCATTATTCTTTAGAATATCCCTAACTTGGAAGAAAATTCCTTCATCCCCCGAAACACAATGCTTTCACAATATATATGATGTCTAGGGGACTTTGTTGTCCAAAGATTCAACTGAAGTTTTCTTCAAGAAAAATCACAAAAACACATAGTTCCACTTTTGCATGTAGAGATTCTACGCATTTCTAGCCATGAAATAAATCGATACCAAAAACTACCCCTTTGTTCCAATCCATCCATGCACTTCCCGAGGAAGGTGGGTAATAAAAGACATTAAATGCAAAGTTAATGGAGCTTGCCACCAATTTACAAACCAACTATTCTTAGCTCTCCTTTAAATTTAGCAAATTCATACTTCATGCCATGCAAGGCAATTTAGATAACTATAATAATTCACCTTAAAATCAGTTGGCAGAGATAATTAAGGACTGTGAGTATAACTATTAGGCGGTGGGTGCCACCTCATCAATCATTTGAATTTGGGCAACATTATATCCTTTTTAATGACCAACAATATTTTATACAAATATAAATTCAGATGTCCTTTCTTAGCATAACTTAAGGCTTCATACTATTTTCATATGCATATACATCCTTTCAAATAGCTAAAGTAATGCCCAAGTCAATCTTCTCAACGATAGGCTCTTATGTTACGTTTAGAACTATATCACTAGGATTAGATTGTCCTGTTTTTACATTAGCTAATAAATCTTCAATAGTAGTTACTTAAATACTTTAATCTTTGTAAATTCCCTTTTCGAAATCTATATATATGTATATGTGTGTGTGTGTGTGTGTGTGTGTGTGTGTGTGTGTGTGTGTGTGTGTGTATATGTTATAATGTTAGCGTTGATCAAGAAAGTTGCTCATGTATACTCATAGGAGTTGATGCCCTTAATTATTAATAATTAAGTCCTTGATTGACGACTATAGCTCCTTTATCCCTGGAAATATGATCATGATTGCATTAGTCATCAAATGGGCAGACTATTAGATGGTCGGTTTAAGACCTATTATAAACCAATAGGAAGTCTTAATCGCATTTCAAATTAAGTTGTTAAGCAAACTATCAAACTTGTCAAAGCCTCAACATAACTTAGTTATAAAAACTATAATGTTAATAATTTAATAGAAATAAGCAACAACATCACAAATCACTTTCGAGGCTTAAATTTACACCAAGGATTCTATGACATACAACATTACAAATGACGTAATGTCACCTTAGCGAAAATAGTTCTTCAATAAGATAGACCCTAGATTAGCAGCGTTCTCATCTAAGAAGATCATCCTTGGCTTATTCATGATATTGTGTTTACGTATTCACTCAAGTTTCTGTTTAATTTTTGATACGTAGGGGTACCAACAACATAGGATAAAACCATTTGTCCTATCATTACTTTGAAAACAATAATGAAAGCACGGGGTGTTACATCTTAGACCTACAAGGAATTCCAATTTTACACATGTGATAAATCTGAAACGTATTTATTAAGTAAAGAAATATGGAAAACATCATGAATTCATGATAAAATATGAGGTAATGTTAAACGGTAAGCTACAGGGTTGATTACTTCAACTATTTCAAAAGGTCCCACGTAAGAGGTGATAACTTGGAAGCCTTGTCAAAAGTTATAGAACTATTTTTCAGTTTAACCTGAAGAAATTCCTTCTCATCAAGTTCAAATTTCTTATCAACCTACTTTAAATTAGCATAACTCTTTTGCCTATGTGCTACTTCTTTCAAGCATTCATGAATCATTTTAACTTTCTATTCCATTTTCGTAAGGATTTCAAGTCCAATTACCTCTCTATCCTTAATGTTGTCCCAACTAACGGGGGTTCTGCATTTTCTTCCGTATAGGGCTTCGAAAAGTGCCATCTTAAGAGAGGCATGATATGTGTTATTCTAAGAAAAATCAACTAGTGGAAGGTACTCTTCCCACTTACAGTGTTGATCCATACAATACATTCGTAACATATCCTCTAAAAATTGATTAACTCTTTCAGTTTTTCCATCCGTTTTTGGGTAATACACAAAACATAAATTCATCTTAGTTCCTAGAGCTAGATTAAGTGTTTTCCAAAACCTTGAATTCATTCTAGGATGTCTATCAGATATGATTAATTCAGGTATTCCATGTAATCTGAATATTTCATGTACAAATCTCTTTGCCAAAATGGGAGAATCATCCTTTAGATTACCAACAATAAAATGTGCTACTTTTGTTATTTTATCAACAACCACCAAAACAACAGCATTTTTATTTCTTGACATAGGCAACCCTTGTACAAAATCCATGCTTATTACTTTTCATTTTTACTATGGTATGCTTTGTGGATACAATAAACCGGATGGGTGCATATGTTCAACTTTAACATGTTGACATTCTAAGCAATGTGTCACAAAATCAATAATGTCCTTTTTCATCCCCTTCTAGAAATATTGTTATCTTATATCAACAAGCATCTTTGTAATACCTGGGTGTCTAGAGAAAGGTGAATTGTGAAATTTTGCTAACAATTTCTTTCTAAAATCATTTAATGAAGGTTTGTATACTTTGTTTTCAAATCTTAAGATTCCTTCATTTTTAAAGTGAAAACCTTTATACATCACATCATTTGGATCTGTAACAAGCACTATTTTTACTTGCTGAAAGTAAGAATCAGATTCCATGACACTTTTTACTTCATCCTTAAACTAATTTCTCAATGTTATATGAACAAAAATGTGCTTCCCACGACTTAGAGCATCATCCACTTTGTTTTCCTTACATTTGATGTAATTTATTTCAAAATCATATTGAGACAAAAAATCTAACCATCTTCATTGTCTTGCATTTAGATTTGGCTGAGTGAAAATATACTTCAGCCTAAGATGATCCAATTTTAATTCAAAAGGTTTACCAAGCAGATAATGCCTCCAAACTTGTAGTGCACGAACTATAGCAACAAACTCTAAATCATGTGGAGCATAATTTAACTCATATAAGTTTAGTTTTCTACTTTCATAAGCTATGACATGATCATTTTGTAACAAAATAACTCCTAGACCTTCCCCAGATGCATCCGTTACAACAGTAAAGTCTCCATTAGGGTATGGTACCACTAGAATAGGTGCCAATGTTAACTGTTCCTTCAAAGTTTAGAATGCAGATTCATATTTATGATTCCACACAAACTTCCTATCTTTTTTCTATAATGAAGTTATTGGTGCAGCCACTTTAGAAAAATCTTTTACAAATTTTCTATAGTAACCAGCAAGACCCATGAAGCTTCTAACTTCATTTACATTATTTAGTGCAGGCCACTCGGTTATAGCTACAATTTTAGAAGGATCTACAACAATTCCATTCATACTTATTACATGTCCCAAATAGTTCACTTCTATGTTATAGAAAGAACATTTGGATAGCTTACCATATAATCGTCTCCTTCTCAAAATTTTCAAAACTATCTTCGAATGCTCATAGTGTTCCTCAATATATTTAGAATATATGAGAATATCATCCAAGAATACAAGAAAAAATTTGTCCAAGTATTCTTGAAAGATAATATTCATTAAATTCATAAAAGCTACAAATGCATTTGTTGATCCAAAAGGTAAAGCTGTGAACTCATAATGTCCATACCTTGTTTTGAAAGCTATTTTATGAATTTCCTCATCCTTAATCCATAATTGATGATATCCAGATCAAAGATCTATCTTAGAATATACCAATGCTCCATGCATCTGATCAAATAGATCATCAATTCTAGGGAGTGGATATATATTCTTGATTGTTTCTTTGTTTAACATTCTATAATCAATGCACAATCTAAGTGTTCCATTCTTCTTTTTCAAAAAAATTACTGGTGCTCCCCAAATTGAAACACTTGATCTAATCAAACCCTTAGAAAAAAGTTCTTGCAATTGATCCTTAATCTCTACTAACTATATAGTAGTCATTCGATATGGTGCCTTAGAGATAGGTTCAGTTCCACGCTTGATTTCAATAGTGAAGTCAAATTCCCTTTTGGGTGGAAGACCTAGTAACTCTTCCAGAAACACATCACTATAATTTCATAACAGAGGATGTCATTCCATGACATTATTGTTTTCTTTAGCAATTTCTGAAATATTTACTGCATATAAGGTACAACCTTTATTTTTGGCCTTTTTAAGTTACATAGTTGACAGTTTCCTAAAATAAATCTCACATTTCACACCCTGAATCTATGCTATTTTTTGTAGGTCATCTAAGCAACTAATATGTTTTTCAAAACAATCTACTTTTTCCTTATGTTCAACTAACCAATTAACACTTATGATTACATCATAAGACCCTAAAGGTACAACATAAAGATCAACTTTAGTGGAAAAACTAGGTAAGTCAAGGAATGCTCCAAAAAGACACATACTAACTATATGAACAACATTGTTTCCATAATGTCAAGTCCATGTTTTATCCATGTTTCCAACTTTTCTTTCTAGTTTTGATGCTAATTTACTAGAAATATAACATTTAGTAGGTCCAGTATCAAAAAGAATAGTTATAGGTATGCCAAATTACTTACCTGGAACCTCTATGGGTGTGGCCTATTTTTCAGCATGCTTATCACCTACTGTAGCATGTATCTCGTTCTATTGATTATGATCATACTTTTTAAAGGACATTGATTTGCGTAATGATCTTTGCCATAGTTATAATAACCTCCTACAGGTCCCTTTCTAGGCTCAAATTTATTTCTATCCTTAGAGTTATCAATCTAAGCTCCATAGGACTTTTGTCTGTTATTATTATTCTTGACAAAGATTTTTCGTGCATTACCAACAAACATATTTGTTTCTACTTTCTTACTATTATCAGCCGAAAACTTACTTTTCATTCTAAATTTCTTCTATGGTCCTTTCTTAGGTGCAAGAGATGATGAAGAGGAGTTAGGGACTTTCTTCCTTACTTCCTCTTTATGAACAAAAATTGCCTTCAATTTTTGTTCCTACCGAATGGATTGTTCAACAACCCTTTCCATCATGGTTAGGCTGTGAACATCCACCTATCCTCCTATAACAAGATTCAATCCCATGATGAATTTTTGTATCTTGAACTTCTCGTCAGTTTGATACTGAGGTACATACTTAAGGATTTTAGTAAACTGCTCGCAATACTCAGTTACAGTTAGCTTTCCTTGAGCTAAGTTATAGAATTTAGTCAGTTTATGATCATAATAAAGTTGCGGTAGCCAATTTTTCCTAAAGTAACCTTTAAATTGATCCCAAGTGATATTAGTTTCATAAATATTCAACTCGGCCTTACAGCTGTCCCACCATAAAGATGACTCATGGGAAAGTTGATATGCTCCCCATATAACCTTTTTTTCTTCTGAGAAATTCCTTATTGCAAAGTACTTCTCCATTTCACTGAGATAATTCTCATCTCCATCTACTAATGTGGTGCCATCAAACTTGGGTGGACTTATCCTTTTTATATCATTAGTCAGTTCAGCTGCCAGCCTAGCCTTTTTATTCTAAGGCCAATCAGGTATGTTCACATTGTTATTATCAACACCTAAATTGGCATTGCCCTCAGGAGGTGGCTGATTATTATTACCAAAATTTTATTCCTCCTCATTTCCCATTACTTGATGCTCAAGTACAACCAAACGATCCCTTGTGTCCAACAGGGAAACAAGTATCTCATCAATTTTTTGGGCATTTGCTACTCCTTCCTCTAGTGGAGTATTATTTGCAACATTTCTTCTTCTTCTAACCATTTTCTGTTAACAAGAAAATTTAAGTTTTATCATATTATTGACACAAAAGATCTAAGAGCTGCAACCTTCAGCTCTGATACCAAGATATAACATTCCTATTTTAAGACTTTAGAAACAAGGGAATTTTTTTTTACCACAATTTTCTCTGTTCTAAATAAAACATCATTTAGAACACACATTCCATTCCAATCAATCTCATAACAGATAACCATATATAGTTGTAATGACTTGGTAAATTACTGATCTCTCATTTCATGACTCGGTTACGAACCAATCTCTCATGTTTGTCTTAAAGTATAGAATAATTTATGTATACTACGTAACTTGGTTTTCCTATCGTATTCTGTGTACTGAGTGATCTATTCAAAGAACTTATCTGAATATTTGTTACCAATATTCATTTGACATCACATTTCTTTAAACTAAGTGACATAGGACAATGCAACTAGCATCTTGCGATACTTTGGCTAAATATTTTCAACATACTATTCATGTTACTATTCCTAGATGACATACTCGTCAATTCAGAATACATCCTTTACCTCACTCTATTGTTATCTAGAATGGTCTTTACTAACTTTTGTTAGTCCACCTGCCTAAGGTTTGACCCTAACCTAGGTTAGTGACATAATGTTTTATAGGGTGATGCTTACGATGACTTAGGCTATATGGGAATACTTGACCGACCTAAGTCATCCAAATGTGCCTAGGTACCTTGAGTCATAGACATCTACTTCCTATTCTAACCATGCTACTAACTTGACCTAGAGAGAAACTAAGTTCAAGTCTAGATGTGTGTAGATCTAGATGAACAATTATGGAAGGGTGTTACCACATGTCAATAGCAACACTGTATCCTTCAGAAGCCCTTAGTCTTCTTGAAGGTACAGTCATGCAGTTGGTGTGTGCCAACATCTATTAGAACTGCTTCATCATGATGTACACACCCCTTGGTGGTCATTACTTCATAATTAAATTTTTATTAAGATTCAGATTGTAGCAACCATGCCTAACCCTAATTCTAGAATTCATTAAGTTCTTTATCCATAATTAATCTGATTTGATATTAAGAACTTCATTAACTCATGTTTGCATTTATGTTCATTAACTTGGCATAACAAGAAGTTATCCTGCAAATAGGGCAGTAAACATCAAAAGATTAATTTTAATGCAACCTAGTTCTCTAAAGAAGGTGTATCATCCACCTAGGTTCAACTAGTGTTTACTTTATATAAAATGAAGTACAAGGATTAGAGATCATAACCACCATTTATTTTATTTTTCCTTATTTTGAGAGATAAAGAGTCTTCCTCTACATGATTATATGTTAGGGTTAACATAACCTTTTTATTATTCACCACACATATAGTTTAATTGTATGTCCAATACATATTTCATTATTATATTATAATTGTTTAGATAGAGAACGACATCTTTTGCAACTTAACAAGTTACACTTTAGTAAGGGAGATTGAACTATTCCCTTAATCCAACTTATTAAATGATAACAGTAATAGGTATACAAACATATATAAATAATATCGACAAAATAACATTACTATTTCCTTCATACTAAGTACAAGAGAATTTACACCACAATTTGGAGTCAGTCTCCGAGCCTTTCAATTCATCATGATAAAATATACACTTTACAAGACTATGCATTTCATACATATTGCATGTCGATCAGCATTAAGATCATAAAAGAACATAACTTTTATTTTCAATAAAACTCAAGAATGAATCAAAATTATTTACAAAAGAACCAAACTTTAAATCAACCAATACATCATAAAATTTTTTTCCTTATTTTATCACTTACAAAGTCCATATGTAAAAATTGCTAGCACGGGACAGTTCATTGAACTGAGAATGATAAGCACTAAACATTAAAACAAAGTGCATTCCACTAATTGTTCCATTAAAACAACCCTGCTTTAATGAAATAATTAATATATCATATCAATAAGCATAAGTAATAACAACCATAAAAGAATTATAAATAATATAATCAACAACTACTGCATTATATCTTGTTTGAATTGACCCAATTAGTTACTTATTTAAAACAAACAACAAATCTTGTCATCTAATTATTTCATAATTCTCTCTGAATTGAAATACAGAATTTAACTTTACTATGTAACGAAAAAGAGTTACTTTCAGAACCAAAAATCTTATTGTCATTTTTTACAAGTTTCTAGAATCATGTACAGACAAATTCATTTCAGCATAGTACATATTTAGGATGATTCATCCTACAACTTAAAAAAATAAGAAGAAAAATAAATACAGACTATCCATGATTCACCATTCATCTAAAAGATAGAAAATAGGTTCATAAAGTACATAACTGATTGCCTACATATCTGCATCAATCAAGAAAACCATTAAAACAATTAACCATTTAAGAGACAACATCTGATATAAGAATCCCAAATCAATCTGAGAAGGGAGAGAATCAAAATAGTCATCATCCTACTTGTAATCCTTAAGTATATTCTACATTATAGAAGATATCATTAAGAGATTTGAAACCATACATTCCAAAAGTCAAGTAAGACTTACAAAAGGATTATCTCTTACTCGTGTCCATCCAAGGAAGATTAATAATATTATTGAGTGCATAGAAAGGATTTCATCTGCAAAAAAATATCCTAATGATGCATGGTTCATTCATTCAAAAGAGCTAGACTAGAAATGATTACGGTATCCTTTCTGAAGGACAGACTTAATTGCACGCTTCCTGAATCGACACAACCATACATCTATACAAGCTAAACTAAATAATCCAAAAGGAAGTTTCCATTTCTGAAGAGTGAGTTCACACTATTTCATACAAGATAGAAAGGGATGAAAATTGAACTCAGGAAGTCGAATAGGCCTAGGATAGTAATCACGCTACAACAACAAAGAGAGTTGATCTACAAAGAAATTCGAACAACTGAAGTTAACTTTATAAATGTTAAAGGAAAATCAATAGAAAGGATCTGATCCTAGGTTTCATTCACCAGTGTTTCATCATTAGAATTATAAATCCCATATAAAACCCAGAAGTTCTTTTGATAGTTCTCAAAAGAGAATACAAAACCAAAAAAAAAGTTTATAGAAAAAAACACTTCTATTTTCCTTATGAATTCAAACCTCATTAGAACAACAATATCAACACTAACCCAGTTCATCTATTCAATGTTATTTAAACACAAATTCAATTTCATTCAGAAGAGAAAGTAAACAGTTATGGTTTCAAATCAGAAGTACAAATTTTGGAAAAACAAGATACATTCCACAAGATTATTCAACTCATATCTCCTTTAAAAAGCATAAATACATTCAAATGGTTCAGAAAGAGAATACAAAAACCCAACAAAATTTTTAAGTCAAACAAGTTTTAGCATTACTCACAAACTTGAACTGTAACCAAAATCCCAACTAAATAACTTTCACAGCTCCATCTAGCATATAAAGATCAAGGAAGAGAAGGTAATTGTTCAAATCAAATTAACACAAGAAGTATGAACACATCACTTCCATATACTTCAAAAAACTCATTATCGACTGATTTCAAAAGAGTTTGAATTCACACTGAAGGGTAAGTAACAATATAGTCTTGAACCAGAGGTTCTATATCCTCACAACAAGATACAGTTCCATAAAAGGTCCAGCAACCTTCTGTCAAAACAATCAAAGAATTTCAAATAAGACACAACTTACCCTGGATAGAGGAGAGAATAATATTCTCAAACGTTTACACGCCATTACATGTTCAAAGTAAATAGTACAAACTGGGATGGGAGTACTATAGCCTTTCCAAACTCAAGATGCATCAAGGAGAAGATTTCAAAAGAGACTATCAGTAAAAACTCAAATCAAAACCATTTACTCAAGCTCTTTTCAAGCAGACAGTCCCGAATATGAGTTCTAAACAACACAGAGCCTCGAATATGAGTTCTAAATAAACACAAAGCCTTGAATACAAGTTCTAAACAAACACAAAGCCTCAAAAGTTCCATATGCATATCACCATTGAACTTGCGCAGAGAAAAACATCCAAAGACTAACATTATCATTAATGGATTCATATCCAAAAATCAGAGAGATTCATTCAATCATGAAAGTGATAACTAGACAAAACATGTAACCATTTATCTCATGAGAGCAGAATTATTTTAATGAAACATTTAGAGGAAAGCAAGAAATCATAAAGGGTAGAGCCTATCATACCTAATAACGCTTATACCAATTCGAAGGAGACTTGTAGTCGAGCTTCCAACTCTTTTTCTCCTCCAAGAAAGATAAAAAACTAAACATCTCTTTCTCCAATGCCTCATATACTTTCTTTGGATCAAACATAGATGAGGGAAACGAAAAAATAACTACAAATTAAAATTCAAACTACTGGTGCGAAGAACCAAATAGCTCCATGCAGAGAAAAAATCACAAAGCATGAAAGACCAAACAACCTCCAACAAATCCACCCTCATTGTTTCTAAGATAGTTTTCTCACAAAACTCGAGGTTCATTAATGCCATTACTCCCCAATCTCCTTCCTATCTCTCCTTGCCACCGCCTCCCAAAATTGGTGAATGCTATTTCAACCTCTACATGTATTTCTAAATTTAACTATGATTCCTTGTAATCTTCCACCAAGTTTACATGTCTCTGCCAAAACTGGCAATACTTCCTATTTATTCAAAAAAAATAAAATAAAATAAATTCCTTTGGAACCATCGCCAACTTTCCATACGACCCTAGGTCCCTTTCATTAGTTTAGGATAGATTTCCATAACTTAGGTTATGACCTTAGGTTAGTCTAGAAAATAATTACCTTAGGTTTGTAAACATTTCCTTAGGTAATTTGCTAACTTAAGATATGTTATTATTGAAACCAATTTAGTAGTAGGTAATAGGTTAAGATTTTACCTAACATCACCTTAGATTTTTCCCATCCCAACATAGAATATGAAGCTTAGGATAGATTGTCACCCAAATAAGTAGACATAGTTTAGGAAATAGTTACATTTTCCTTAGTTTAGAATACCGCTAGGATAAATACCATAGGTTTAGGACTTAGATTCCCTTCATAGTCATGAATCAGGATTCATTCCAATTAATGTTGTTAAATGTCCTGAAGAGATCAGTCCTAAAGATCCAAGCACAAAACATACAACTGAATGCAGGCACAATCTTACAAGACCAAAAATAATTTTTAAACATACAAAAGCTCAGTCCACTACATCTCTCAACCTATGACAGTCAATTTATCATTTAGACTAGTAAGGAGATTTAAAATATTCCTTGGATCAATGGAATTGATCCAAGGACGAGTCATTTAATAGAGATAAATTTACAATTATCTTAACTAGATTACAACTCACCTATCCGAAGTGAAAATGGATTATTGCAAGCATTATAATTTCATTCTAATGAATCCAAGAGAAAAAATGATTGATCCCTGGCAAGCATGATTTTCAACAAGAAAAGGAGCACACTGCATCAAGAAAATCATATGTCAATGGTTGCAATGCAAAAGAGAAATATAATAGTTTGTCAAAGGTGTTACAAAATGTTTATCCCTTCTAATTATATGCGTAATAACCCCATTATGTGGCAATCTTTCAACGACGCAATTACCTCCACCCTTAGCACCATTATCTTTCATGTTTGCGTAGGCCCTCGCACTATCCCTATTTCTTATAGGGGGAGTTAAAGTATAACCTATTTCTTGGCATATTTTTAATTCACCTCATTGGTTGTGTCCCTTCAAATTTACACCATTGTGTAAAATTAAAACATGAAGGACATAACTATACCATCCCCACTAACCCATTTCCATTGAAAAATTGTAACATGTTATACCGACCTAACGATGTACTTGTACCAGTCAAGGAATCTGCCACTATCCCCACTTCTCGTTCACCCATAAGCCCATCCTCCAATGCTACTGCCACCTCTCCCACATCTGAATCTTTTTTCCCTACTACTACTGCAACCTCTACAGCTGAACCATCTACTTTCAAACTAACCGATACCCCACCTATCCAATAATCTAATGAATCATCTATCCCCACTACCCACATATCAATTACTAGTCCCTTAGAAGGTGTTTTTCAATGCCTCACTTTGGGGGAGTACTGTCTATACAATATCGACACATTCCTCACTCTACAAGAGTATGAAAACCTATGTTAGCACCCTTGTTATGATTACCACATAGGAATTTTTTTTCCTTATGGTCCTCCCCACCTTTACACTAACCTAACATATGGGGGACTTGACACATCCACTTATTCACCCATACCACCATCCCAAACATGACCATTTTAATCTGACCTCTAATCCCTTACTAATTGTGGCTTCGCTCATACTTCCTTCATTGTTGCACATGGAAAGTATTTGGCTTCAGTGTTTACAAATAGGGTTTCCATACCATCATTTCTTGTACCACCCATAAGCACAACGACTATAGTGGCATTGGCTTTTCTGCACCACCTTCCAAGAAGGTCCACATTGACCTCATTGAGGAAGAAAAAACTTCTTCATCCCATTCACCAACGTCACCACCTTCACCCACTGAGTCTATAGATGCCGAATCTATTCCCCCTAACTTTTTTTTGTAAACATTATTTCCTTGGGACCTCTGAACTATCAATGTAATGGTGAGGTTCCTTCTTCTCTTCCCTTCCTGTATCCTGACATGATAGATGACGATACACATTCTATTAACATCATTCAATGTCAAGATGATGATTCTATCCTCACCTATCTAGGTGCAAAAGATTCTTATATTCACCGGTTGTTATCTTCTAAGACACAAACCATGTTGAATGAATCAAATATCAAAATCAACATTAGAACTAAGGATGACCTACACATTCTAAAGATAGGCCAGTATTTAGATGCTGCTAAATAGGAATCTTTTACCTCTATCCTCCAGGACCATAGGAACACTTTTTCTTGGTCTTATGCTGATACACCCAACATTGACCCAAACATTGTGGTCCATAATATCATAACCATTCCTGATGCCAAACCCATAAAATGTTTTTTTAAGAAAATGCTTCCTCACATTTCTCTTCTTGTCAAAGAAAAACTTCAGCGCCTTCTCTCAGTTTCCTTCATCCTACCCATTGAATATCCCCAATGGATTTCTTACATCGTCCCTATCACGAAAGAAATATGGGGACTCCACATTTGCAGGGATTTTTGTGACCTCAACCTCGCTTACCCCAAAGATGACTTTCCTTTACTAGGCATTGACCAACTAGTTGATCTCACCACTGGCCATGAGATGTTATTTGTCATGGATGGTTTCTTGGGTTATAATAAAATATTACTCACTCCATGGGATTAACAAAAAACTTCCTTCATCACTCCTTTGGGGACATTCTACTATCGAGTCATTCCTTTTGGCCATAAAAATACTGGTGCTACATATCAACGAGCCATGAATTATATCTTCCATGACATCATACATCACATATTGGATTATTACATAGATGACCTTCTTGCCAAATCCAAACATCGAGCCGAATACCTCACAGTCCTTAAGGTCATATTTGACCACCTAATCAAGTAATGTGTTCCCCTTCAACCTAAGAAGTGTGTCTTCGCATTTCTTTCAAGAAAACTCCTTAGTTTAATCATTTCTTTATGTGGCATAGAATTTAATCTTGCTAAAGTAAAATCTATTATCAAAATTCCTCTTCCTACCAGCCTTTGTCAACTTTGAAGTTTACAAGGTAAATTGTAATCTATCTTTTGGTTCATTTCACAAATTTTTGACCACTGTCAACCATTTCATCATCTCCTCAAGAAGCACATATCATTCAAATGGGATGATGAATGTCACAAAGAATTTGATGCCTTAAAATAATATCTTTTTCAACCACCAGTGCTCATTCCTCCTAAGGATGACGAACCCTTTTACCTATACATTTCTACTACAGACCATTCCTTAGGTGCTATGCTCACTCACCACGATGAGTATCACAGGTAACAAGTGGTTTATTATATAGTTCATATCATTTTGGACTATGAAAATAGTTACACCCATGCTGAAAAACTTTGTTTGGCCTTAGTTTTTTCACCACTAAACTACGTCATTACCTACTCAAACACAAAACCTTTTTTGTCACTAACACTAACCCTCTACATTACATGTATGCCAAACCCTACCAACATCAAAATGTTACATGTTAGCTCATGCTTTTAGCAGACCTTGACCTCAAATTCATCCATAAAAATTCTATCAAAGGCCAAGCCATCGCTGACCAAATGGAAGATGCACCTCTTTTTGGAAATCAATCCTCTAACTTTGATTTCCATGACGAATCCATTACTACCCTCTCTTTGAATGATACCACTTATTAGATGACCTTATTCTTTGAAGGTTCCAAATATCAATGGGGTGGTGGTGGAGGTGTTATCCTCATTCCTATTCATGGTGAACCTATGTCGTTATATCTCAAACTAGATTTTGAGTGTACTAACAACATCACTGAATATGAAGCACTCATATTAGGCCTTCAAACTACCATCTCCCTAGATGTTAAATCAATTAATATCTTTGGTGATTCCCAACTGGTTGTAAACCAATTTAATGGTATATGACAGTGTCGTAATGAAATACTGTAAAATTATAAATGTCATGTCGAAACACTTTTGACTATCTTTGATCATTACAACATTCAAACCACCCCACATTCTACCAATAAATTTGTAGATACCAGGGCATGTCTATCTTATCAAATGCCTGCTTTACCTGATGACTCCAAAATCTTTGTCACAATACAAAGGTTACAATCACCCTTTTATTTATCTCGTGTATTCAACTCCGTCACAACTGTTGCATCTGACCCATGTGACCTTTGGTATAAATAGTTTGCAGACTACCTTTCCCTTTCCATTTTGACTCCCGATCTAACTTGTAATGAACAACGTTCCTTTCTTAAAGGTAACTCTCAATATGTCATCATGGGTGATCTTCTTTATAAACATGGCTTTGACTATATTCTCTTACGATGTCTTACTAGCTATGAAATTATTTACACTATCAAGGAAGTTCACAACGGACTTTGTGGAGGTCATTTTAGTGGCTTAGCTATCGGTAAATGCATTGTTTTCCTCGAATATTATTAGCCAACCCTAAACCATGACTGTTGTGACTATGTCAAACGTTGTGTGAAATTTCAGTAGCATGTTAATCTTCATGACACACCTAGTCACTCCTTATAGGTCATACGATACCTTTGGCCTTTTGTCTTGATGGGGTTTGGATCTTATCGGAGAGATCAATATTCATTCTTCATAGCACCATCCATGGATTATAATTGCTACTGAATATTACACTAAATGGGTAGAATACATTCCCCTCATTTCTACCAAAGATGAGAAGATATGTGAATTCATCAACCATCACATCATTTGTCACTTTGGTGTTCCTCAATGCCTCATCACTTTCAATGGAAAGCAATTCAAAAATAAAACCTTACGAAATATTTGTAACACTTTTGGCATTCAACTCATTTTCTTGTCACCTTATTACCCAAAAACTAATGGCCAAGCAGAATCAACCAATAAAACCTTGAACAAAATTCTTATGAAATTAGTTGACGATACCGGGAAGGATTGGCATATGCACATTATTTTCACCTTATAGTCTTAACACACTAGTATTCACACTTTGACCGCTGCCACACCTTTCTCTCTAGTCTATGGTACTGAGGCTATCTTGCCTCTCAAAGTACATATTCCATCTAACTACAGGACATGATCAACGATGATTTATTTCACCAGGACCGTTTAGCACAACCTGAGTTATTAGATGAATGTCATCTCAATGCTCTTGATCATCTCCAAATCTACCAAAAATGTATTAAATGTGCTTACAATAAATGTGTCCACAAATGAACCTTTCAAGTCAATGACTTCATCCTAAATGAAAATCAACATGTAACCAAATAAGAGGAAAGTAAACAGGAAAAATTTTCTCCTAATTGGCTGGGACCCTATACCGTTACTCATGCCTATGGATCAGGTTCTTATCATTTGTCTTCACTTGAAGGTAAACCCGAACTTGAACCCCTCAATACCTTACATCTTAGACCATTTTAGTTTTGAAATCAAGTCTTATATCACCTTCTATATATTGATCACTCATCCCTTGAGCATTGTTCACCTTCCATGTTACCCATTTTAAGGATCAACAACTAAACAAGAATCATGTGATTACCCATCACATTTTAGACTTATCTTCAATATGAGTACCAAGGCTCTCCTCATGGCATGATTCTCATGGATAATTTCTATCTTTTCAAAGATGGAATCCCATGGTCATTCGTCACTTAAAACCATCTCTTTCATAGTTAACCTCTGTGTACTATGGTTTGGTCTTCTAAATAAGATCCTAATCTTCCTCTATGGTCTTGTCCATGACTTAAACATCCAAAAAAAAGAGAGATTCAACTCCTTGAGTCAAACTTCCAAAAAACATATGACTCCATCAAAAAGGACATCTCTTATCTCACCACTATAAAAAGAATGCTCCCTCAAAGGACAACTATATAAAGTCATTGCAAAAATGCAATAAAATGTTCAAAAGCTTCCCACATCGATCAACTTCAGGAAGACCTCAAGGAGATAATATACTCATCCCATATAAACTTCCTGCATTGATCATTCTATCAAAAACAAAAACAAATGAAGAAAATGATAATTTATTTTTGCCATGGACTTGCCTATTTTTAATCATGGGTTTCTTTCTAGGTAAACATTCCATTGTACACTAAGTTACACTAAACCACCCACTTTCACCTCATTGAATTTTCACCCTAATTTTCTCTCTGCTCAAGGGATTTTCCATAACTGCGACATTTCATGATCATGTGACTTTCTTCACCCATAGAATAGTCCATTCTATAACACCTTTTAGGGTCTCACATTCATAAGCCAATATTTGGTATGATAGACTCATTAAGTTCCTTATCAATTAGGAGGCTATTTTACCACCTCTTACCATTTACCTTCCTCATTACTTATTGATTATCCTATACAATACTAGACCATCGACACTTACATTTTAAAAGATTTTCAGTATCACCTAAGACTCAACCATGCATGTCATCTAAGAATCAACCATGCCTATGACCTAGAATCAATCATGCCTAAAATATACCAACCCATTCCTCTACCTCATACATTCTTCCCTAGTTTATGGTAGAATTACATTGGCTTGAGGCCCCTTTTCTCTGGGGCTATGTAGGTAGCACTTCGAGGGCATGGGGCCCTTGGAGGTTAGCTTAGCCACCCTTTACCCTAACCAATTTCCCCTTTCATTTTCCTATTCACATTCTACCTTAGTTAGTTTCCATTTTATATCAAAAACTAGAAATTAAACCAAACAAGCACCAATTAACAATCATTTTTACCACATCATCAAATCATTCATTGATCCTTTTTATATTTCCACCATAGAAAATATTTGGAAATTTAAACCATAACATGCATGTACATAACTATTTATCTCCCATGATACCAATAACTTGGAACTTAAATTAAAACCATAAACCATGACTCAACCATGCCTATGACCTAACTCCATCATGCCTATAACCTAGACTCAACCATACTTATACTAACCTCACTCAACTATGCCAATGACCTGACTCAACCATGCCTACGACCTGACTCCATCATGCCTATAACATAGACTCAACCATAATTACATGGACCTCACTCAAACCATGCCTATGACCTGACTTCATCATGCCTATGCCCTTGACTCAATAATGCCTAATCCACCTAGTTTCCATCACATAACAATAACACTGGAAATTACACACATAAATACAACATCATACCATCAATATAACCATCATCTATATATATATATATATATATCACTCATCCAAGTCTGTGTGTCCATATATATCTATACACAGATGTCAAATCAATACAAATGCCTCTTATATACAGCCTCAACATATTTGGCATGCATGCCGATATAATCATCAAAAGAATAAAAAAATCTCATGTACATCCTTGCTATCTTTGGCACATAGGCTAGTATATATCAAACATATACAATAATCTATTCTCCGAACATATATGGTGACTAATCATCACCCCACCTGATGTCCATACAAGTCTCATCTGTCTCCTCCTTGTCTACTCCAATGTGGCACCCTGCTGGCATCTCTCTGCCTCGTATGGGTCTTGGTGTAGCCTCTTCCTAACTAGTGGCTAGGTCTAGCCTCCGTGATCTTCTCACCTTGCCCTAACCCTATCTATGAGCTCACTGAACCCATGCACTCTCCAAGATGTGAGTATGAGAGCTATTCCTCTCACTCACCACTTTTTGTGCTCTGTAATCTACATACGAGAGGACATCTATCCTGAAAATAGTTAAATGATCCTAGTAGTACCTGGCCTCATTCATGGCATCCCTGAACCTGGCCATCAGTACTATCTGTGGTAGCACCATCGGTCTTGAACCCTATATTTATACCATGGGACCCTATCTCACTACTGCCTATACCATGTGACCATGTCCCTAAAACTGTGACAGTTCCTATAGGGGCAAAATATGAGCCCGTGTAGTGGCCAATCGGCCTTGAAACCCTACTACATATGCCTGTAGGGTGGCTACCTATTCCCTATCTCCATCTCCACCCTGTGTAGGTGTTTATCTCTGGGAAATCTGGGCCTATAAAGCCACCACCTGTTCCTGTAATGTCACCACTTGTGCCTTGCATCCTATCAACTACCCATGTAAACCTATAATCAGGGCCTATAAGGTGGAAACTAGCCCCTGCAAAGTATCCCTATGAACTATAAGGATAGCCAAGTATGGTTTCCCTAGCCTAGGTGTTGTTACTCGTAATCAGACTACCCACCACTACCTATATCTATCTATAACCCCAATTTCATTAATCTACCAGTCCACTACTTTCTCCTCCTACTCGATTGACACTATCAGATGTGGTAGAGGCATAGGCCTCTCCACTTCATCCCTCATGTACTGAAGGAATGGTGGTGGAACATTCTAGAGCAGCCCAAACTGCCACCTAACCCTGTCATTAGGTATCATCTCATTCTTGCCGGCATGGTGCCCCTCTATCCACCTCAGTAGCTGTAATTCGTCTAGCTCCACTTCCATCTACCTATATGAAGGGAAGCTAACAAATGACCTCCAAATGATGTCAAAACCAAATAATCCCTCCAACACCCACCTATAATATGGCACATCGTGAGTATCCCTGAAATCCCTGCGCTCTCCAATAACAAGTACCCAACACCTGTACTCAACTCAAACCAATCTTGCATCAAATGCATCCAATCGGGGCATATCAACTGGACACACACATATGATGTGATTATATGCCCAACAGTGGAGAAGAAAGGAGCAACATAAACTGAACCCTTGTAACCACCTATAGGCCCATAACTCCCTGTATAACTGCACCAAGTATGTTGGTGCCCAAGAAAATGAGTCCTATCCTCCATCATGTCATGGATAACCCCCATGAGCTCCTATGGGAATCTTGCACCCTCCACATCTGGCAGCATAAAACAACACACTACCTCCATGATCAGGACCACTAACCTCATCTCTTCAGGATGGGTTGTGTACATATCTCTATAGATTTGTCTCATGCTATGGAACCTCATCTCTTCCACCCCCTCTCCAAACACCTTCAACATCAACTCCTCTGATGCCTTTGAAGAAATCAAGTAAACTTGCATCCCCACTATCAATAACTGTAAGATCTTGTACACGTCCTCTAAGGTGACTATGATCTTACCCATCGGTAGATGAAATGTGTTTGTCACTGAAACCCTTCTATCAATGAGTGTGATCATCAATCTTAGATCACAAACTATGTTCCTATAGTATTTAACCCCAATCATGCCAACATCTATAATGTGATTCCACTCCTTACTCATCATGTTCCATCATACTTCTAGTAACAAAGCTGGTACTATATCTCTCATCAGCAACTGGTTCCTAGCCTATACCCAACAAACCACACCATTATTAAATCTTGACCATATCTAACATATCCCTTACTCAACTAACCTATTCCAAAAATTCTTATTATTTATTTCCCCACAACCCTAACAACCTACCCCTTTTCCCCATCCCATTTTCCCACCCCTCAACTCATATCATATATACCTTTTACCCTTCCTATTCTCAACACACTTACATTTATACCTCACTTCCTTGCTTTCTCTTTAACTCCCACTATAACCCTATCTCAACACATTTTTATTTAAAATCCATTTTCCAGTAGTCACTAGTGATCGGCATCATTCCATCACAACTGGCATCGGTCACTTGCTATTTGACCAATTCTGACTATGGTTGACCAACATTAGCTACCCTTGAGTGACATTGGCCACTTTTGCACTGACCAAACTTGTAAAACCCTCCCCTATTTTTTAAAAATTTGACCATACTAATCAATAAACCTACCCTATCCTACCTGTTGCTACCCAAACTTAATCTCCTGCACAATTCAAGTAGCATCATGGATCTCAAAAGACACTTAAGGGTAGATAGATGATTTGTGTGTCATTTGTAGCAAGGGAGCACATCTATCTGACTTGTTAGCACTCAAGATTTGATGGAGTGGGTAGCACCTCAAAAGGATTTTGATCTAATCCTCACTATTTTAGGTTGTGCCTTTCAACCAAGGTAAGAGAACCTATATTGCAACCTTTGTTTGATGAAGGAGGTGGAGACATCCTTATACTTTGCACATTGTATGGAGATGGCCTTGGGAGAACATGATCAATTATCCATTATTCAAATGCAAAAGAGTTGTTACTACTAAATGATGGAAATGCTTTCAAGACAATGCTAAGGATACTAAAGACATGATAAAATACGGATATACTTTGTGCATTTTTGTGAATGGATTGTATTCTTTTGTTGACACACAATACAATGTAGGGGTAGTATGGGTTAGTTTGAATGAAATTTTGTTGGGAGATGTTTAGACAAGATTAGCTAGGAATTACCAACTTCTTTAAGAACCTTTGTAAGAGATTTGCAACACCTAAACAACGGAGATGTTTCAATGGGTTTAAAATACTCCTTCAACCAGGATATGTGCACCAAATGGAGGCCCAGATCTGCACTGTTCCATACAACCTTTGATAACGTGCCACAAAAGCTTGAAGCAAAATACCAACAAAGTATCTAGGAATCCCTATTTGATCATGACCTAAGGTGCACCCAAAGGTTTACAAATAATCTCATTATTCAAGGACAGTAAAATGATTTTAAATCTATTTGTCTTCTATCAAATGAATACTCTTCTAAATGAAATATGATGCTATTAAACCCTCAACAAGAAATGAGACCATGTATGATCAAGGAAGATCACACACATAAGATTGCAACATGAGAAATAAACACAAATTGAAATCATTTTGAAAATATAAGCATATACAATTTTTTCCAAGAGATAACACCAAATAATCCAAAAATTGATCAAATACATCAGTAGGGGAATATTATTGGAACAATCTTAGAGATTTGAGATGGATTTACAACTAAAACCAACTCAACATGATGAAATCTAATGCAATATGGGATGGAAAATGCCTCTCATGTGGTTTTCTCTAGAGAAATGGATTTCTCCCAGTTTTTTGGTTGAAAATTCTATGTATTTTCTCTCCTCCTCTCAAATTCTCTAAAAAATATCATATATACTCTATGCCAGCTTCGAGTCTTCCTTCCCAAGCAAATAATTGTTTAAGGGATAAAATTTGTTACAAAAACCCTTAACCTTTCATGAAAATGACATAAAACTGAAAACAACTCGCATATTGCCAAGGATGCACAAAAGTTTAAAATATTACACAAATTTGGATCCTTATCCATCCCAGGGTCATGTTTTTGTCATGCAGGCATGCCCACATTTTTTACTTATCATTTTTTACCTTTTCCCTCATCATTTCACCTCTAAAACTTTTGAGTTAAATTTTTACATTTTTTACATTGGGCCCAAAGCAAAAATGCATCAAAAACATCATAGATCATCAAATTAGCTCATGAAAATGGTTCCATTGCACTTAGAAAGCCGAGAGGATGAAAAATCATATAAAATTTGATGTGATTTGATGAAGAAATGTGATTTCCAAGATCCTTGGAGCTCCCATAGTAGCCAAAAATGAAATTTCACAGTTGCCATTGATCTAAAATATACTTTAAATTTCCACCCTCCATGTGGAAGATGAGATTCTTGAATATTTCCCTTTTTACCTTTTGATAAGGCATTATACATGTCAAAATACCATTGGCTTGGGTCGCTACCTTTAAAATTTGCACTTATAGCCTTTTTGAATCTTTGGAAAATTTTGCAAACTTTCCGTGCCTACCTCCTAGGCTTGCCACATGGCCATGTGTGGGCCGCATTAAAAATTCTGGCCAATTCTAACCATTTTGTATCTTTTTTGAAAAAAGGAAATTTTGCTCAAAATTCTCTGCAGGCCCGAACACCCACTCTCTTCCTCACCACGTGGCGTTCTCCAATTAGCTACGGGTCCAGGCCTCCAATTCTACCTGCCAAAAGTGCAAAATTTCAAAACTCTCCTCGGGCCCGCACTCTCCATTTGACTCCTTTGAAATATTCCACATGTCCTCCATATATTGGCTATAGAGGCATGCCTCCAATTTCGATCTAGCTCCCTTTGCCTGATATTTTACATTTGTTGGACATGTGTCCTTTTTTGATTGGGTTTCGGAACCTCGGGTCCAATTTTACTTTTACCATTTTGAGTTAAAAACTCCAAAGTCATCGTGGAACCTGCTACCCCATCCTCCCCCTTTGTGGACACGTGTTAGCTCCAGATTGGAGTGGTAAGATGTCACGAAATTCTCCTTCGGCACCCTTATTTAAATTTTTGCATTTCCGAACACGTGTCTACCTACAATTGGATGTGGGCCTTCAGATCAAAAATTTCCCTTGAAATTTTGAGTCAAAAATCACCAACTCCCTTCGCCACCCGCATTTCCCCCAACCCACGTGTCCTCTTCCCATTCCATGTGGGCTTTCGGGCCTAAAATTGACTTTGAGAATTTTGCCAAAATGAAAGCCAAAATTCTTAAGGAACCTTCGCCACCTGCATGTCATCGACCAATCAACATGTGCCACGTAGGCACCCTTTGTAAGAGGCGGAGCCATAGACCAAAATTTTCCCCTTAGCCAAAAATTCAAAAATGACAAGTTAGAAAATAATTCCTGACCACCCCTAGCCAATAGGAGCCTGCCATGTTGCAATAATAGTGTGATGATGAATTTGACGGGCCGAGAATGCCTGTCTAATCGTCAAAATGTGGAAAATGTAGAGGATGCCCTAGAATTCAAAATTTTTGACAAGGAAGGAAGATTTCTTGGTTTTAAATCAATTAAAACATGTTTTGACATTGTTTTTGAGCTTGGGATTGGGAAAACACTTTCACAAACTCGGGATTTGATCAAATTTGAATTTTTTACATGATTTGGCAAAGGAAAATGACACAAGCTAAAAATTTGAAGAAATTATGGCACAAATGGGGGCAAATTTGGAAATTGTTTCAAATTAGGGCATGATAATAATATTATGGGAACTTGAAAGTATTCAACTGGAGAAACTGAATTGCAGACCACCAGCTTGAAAAATAAAACCATTTTCGAGCACAATTGGACATGGAAAATTAGGGCAAAACAAGCAAGCTCAGAATTTTCACTAACATTGGCTCCTGCTTGGGGATGGGCACTCCTAATGAGTGCCACAAGATCAAAACATAGACCAAGTGCCAAAAATCCATTGGAAAAGGAGTCAAAACATAGGGTAGCCCAAAAACTAGAGATACCAACAAAAATGGACCGAGAAAACCACCCACAAAAGGTTGCCAAGGACAAAAGGACAAACCACACACCAACCAACAACAAAAAAAAATCAAGAACAAAGACTATATAAATATACAACTTGTGTATACCTCACTTGGGGATTTAATCCAAGAAATGTTTTAAATGTCTGACATTAATAGAAAGTTCTAGCAAATCCCCATCTAGATCCTTAAGAAAAAAGGTGTGCTCACCAATTCTGATGTCAATGGCTTAAGGGCCCATCCATAATGCATCAAACTTGTCATGCTTGCCCTTGTCTTCATGCCTACTATCCCATAGCAAAACCAAATCTCCCACATTGAAGGCTCTAGGAGTGACCTTCTTATCAAACAATCTCTTCAATTTCTCTCTAAATCTGATATGCCTTTGATGAAAGGCTCTTATTTCTTCATCTAACTTAATGATCTGATTGATTTTTGATTCATATGGGCCATGTTCTTGATCTTATAACTATTGAACAAACTGAAATGAGGATAATTGCAGATGTAAGGGCAGTAAAGCCTGAGTTCCATACACCAATTCAAACGAGCTTTTACCAGTTTCTCTTTGAGGAGTTATTCTATTAGCCCAAACTACAAATTTCATCTGCTCTCCCCACTTCTTCTTGTTGATTTCCAAGGTCCTTCTAATGATCTTTAGCAAGTTCTTGTTAATTGAATCAGCTTGTCCATTCCCTTGTGGATTGCAGTTTGAAGAATAAGTTAGATTGATTCCATATTAATTGCACATTGCCATGAAAGGTTTGGCTCTAAAACACATGGAATTATCAAATACAATCTTAATTGGAACTCCAAATCTGCATATGATATGATTTAACAAGAAATCCATTACCACTTGGTGTGTTGCCTTTCTAGATGGAATTACTTCAACCCACTTTGTAAAATAATCAGTTGCCACAGTGATCCATTTATGACCAGCACTAGAAGGATCTGAAATCTCACCAATGAAGTCCATTCTCCATTGTTTGAAAGGGGCTTCAATTGATACAGGTTGCAAAGGAAGGGAGCCTGAAGCTTTCAGTCTTCTAGAGAAATGTTGGCAACTATCACACTTTCTAACCAGTTGGATTGCATCTCTAAAAAGAGTAGGCCACAGTATCCAGCTCTTAAAATTTTATGTGTTGTCACTCTCCCAAAAAAAATTCCTCCACAAACTCCCCCATGGAAATCATCAATCAACTTCGGAGCTTCATCTTCAGTTATGCATTTCAAAAGAACACCTTCAAGGTTTTTCCAAGCCAGCCCAAGGTTTGTTATGATATATTTTTGAGAAACCAGCTTGAGGGCTCTTTTCTGATTTTTATTTAAATGACTAGGACAACATAGGTGTATGAGGTAGAAGATCACGTATTTGTACCATTCATAACTCATCAATCTCTCCAGAAGATCTAGCCTTTCTTCCTCTATCTGATTTACTTCTACATTTTGCAAATTTCTCTCAGCCATGAGCTTGGCAAGACCCAAAACTCTTACTAGCTTTGTTGTTTGGATATCCATATCATATTCTTGTATTTTTTTGACCCATCTACATATATTTCTTGATATCTCCATGTCTGATAAGATGTTTTTAACCATGGTGTGGGGAACATAGGCCACAACTTTTGAACTCAATATATAAGGTCTGAAAATCTTTGTTGCTTTCACCAAGGCAAATGCTTTTTTTTTCATGATTGCCTACTTCAACTCAGCTGCTTGTAAAGCCTTGCTAAAGAATGCAATAGGGCTCTCAACTCAATTATCATCCTTTTGTAACAAAACTGAAGTAATAGTAAATTAAGAGGAAAAAGAAAATATTTGGAAAGGCCTTTTATAGTTTGGAGCTTCCAAAATAGGTGCATGCTTAAGTGCATTCTTTATTCTGTCAAAAGCTTGAATGGTAGCCTCCTCCCACCTGATAAATTGATCCCTTTTTAACATGCTTGTGATTGGGAGGGTCAACTAAACAAAATTGTAAACAAACCTTCTATAAAATTGATTTGGCCAAAGAAAGATTGGATACCTTTCTTGGTTCTTGGGATAGGTACTTTTCTGATTGCCTCCACTCTTTTAGGGTCTATCATGACACCATCCTTTGATACAATATGCCCTAGAAACTTGTCCTTTTACATGAAAAAATGACACTTATTTGGATTAAGAGAAATTCCATATTCCCTACATCTTATCAGCATTTTTTCCAAGTGCTGCAAATGATCACCTCGCTACCTTGAAAATATAGTCACATCATCTTGGTAAACTGCAATAAACTCATTGATGTAACCAAAAAAAGCAACATCCATTGCCCTTTGAAAAGTAGCACCAAAATCCATCAATCCAAAGGGCATGCTTACAAAAACATAAGTTCCCCAAGGAGTAGTGAAGGTTGTCTTAAGTCTTTCTGATTCTTTAACAACCACTTGATTGTATCCGAAAAAACCATCCAAAGTAGAAAGCATTTCTGACCCTGTCACAAGTTGCAACATATTTTCCATGTTTGGAAAGGGGTATTTTTCCTTCATGGATTATTTTTTTAGATTCCTAAAATCCACACAAATTCTAATGTCTCCATTCTTCTTTCTAACTGGCACAAGGTTTGCAACCCAAGATGAATACCTAGTGGGCTGAATGGTACCACCATTTCTCAATCTCTTCAACTCTTCCTACATTTTCATGGAGAGAAGTGGATTAATAGGCATTTGTCTCTATTTTAATGGCTTGTTCTTGGCCTCAAGAGGAATCTCATGTTGGAACAAGTCTTCTCTATATGCTTTTAGCTCTGAATAAGACCAAACAAGGAAGTCTTGATATTTCTTTAAGAGTTGGGCATATGAATACTTTTCCTCTTTGCTAAGATTGTTCCCCAACCAAATATTCCTTTATTTATCCTTGGTTCCCAAGTTGTGCTCTTCCACACCCATTGAAGCAAACATGTTCCTATTAATGATGCAATCAACATTGCTAAAAGTTGATTCAAGTGGAACAAGACCTTTAGGAATGGTATTTTTTTTTAATTGTATAATGTCCTTGTCAAAAAAAATTTCTTTCCCTTCATTCATGCATACCATTGGCTCCCAATCAATGTTCTGACTAGTAAACTCACCTTGGCATTGTAAGAACCTCAACACTTGTGCATCATCATCGAAAATCTACCAATGTTTCACATTATCTGGGACAACTGGCCTTGTTAGCACTTCAATGTTATATTCTCAAAAAGGTGAAATGGTACAATTGTCAAATCTAGAGCCAAGTACAACCAACTTATCAGTAGCATCATTAAGACTTCTATCATGGTAAACAATGTTAAAGGAATCAAACATTTCAATCAAGTCCCAAACAACATGCTTATATTGTTTCATACGCTGATTTTTTGTGGCATATAACTTCCTTACTTGCATGACAACCAACTCTAAATCCCCATTGGCAACAATATCCTTCACTCCATATTTCCATGCAATCCTTAACCCTAACAACAATGCCTCATACTCAGCAATATTTTTAGTGCATTCAAAATTAATTTTGAAGGAAAAAGGAAAATCTTCCAAACTAGGAGAAAGCAAAACTATACCAGCACCATTTCCAAATTTGGAGCAAGCTCCATAAAATATCAATGTCCATAGAGAACCTACCATATCAAGGCACTCTAATTTATCCATCTTTTTCTCTTTTCCATCAGCAAAACCAATGAAATTGTCAACATCTACATTAGCAAACAACACTTCATAAGAAGCATTGTTGGGATCTTCAATCAAGTGCAACATCTTATTTTCACCATAGATTTTGACAAGTCTGCCCTCAATGGGAATGGTGGCAAAGGACATGTCCATTTGAACACTACCATAAACACTTGCAGCCCATTTTCTTGACAAAATCATACCCCATTTGGTAGGGAAATCAACAATTAGAATATCAAGTTTCAAGTTTTTACTTGGATAGGCTACAAGTTGCACTACTAAACCCTTCACACAACCAACAACTGACACTTCCCTTGAATCCATGGATGTACATTTCCCATATCCTTTTGTCACTTTGATATCCAACTCATTCATGACTTCTAGAGGCATGACATTACATGATGCACCAGAATCAAACATGCAATTGTGAAGCAACCTATATTTTATGCGGAAAGTTGTGAAAAAGGGATCAACATTCAATTAGGAATCAACCAAGGATGTCCCCAAATATACCTCAGGAGCCTCTCTAAGATCCTCCACTACTGGTGGTGTTTTAAGGCTAGCAGTGATTTAAAGAGGAGTCTCAACAACATTTACATTTCTACTTGGTATACTATTTTCTTCCTTCAATCCCAAGTATTCAAATGATATCTTCTTGTGCTTGGGTATTCTAAGCAACTTAATGATGGGAACAATCACTTTTATTTGACTCAATACTTGGGCAATATCATATGGAACACTCTTTGGTAGGACAACATTGGGAGGGACACAAGTAGATTCATTAGATGGTAATGGACTCCTGACAGATTGGGCATGAAGAGTATTGATATCTTTGCATGGGACAACATGGTTCTTGGCAAGTGTTTCCCTTCTAGGATTATCCTTTGGAATGCTTGTGAGCAAGGGTGTCTTTGACTTGGCTTGAGGACTAGCTCCTCTAACAACTTTACTTCTAGTATTATACTCTTTTTCTTGACCAATGACAACATTCATTAACAATTGTCTATCTTCCTCTGAGGGAATAACACCATCATACTTCTTGATCATTAAATCCCTTAGACATTCAAAGTCATTATTAGGAATTTCAAAAGATTTAACAACATCTACCTCATGAGTTTTAGGGCAGGAAATAATTGGTACCATATTTATGTAATCCCAAAAGGTTGCAGCAGTCCTTGCACTTATCACATCTATTGATGTTGCTGCTTGTTGTGAGCTTGAAGAGGTGCCCATCATGCAAATATCATCATCCATTTCTTATTCATTATCATCTTCAACAACTTGCTGGTCCATTTCACATGGAGGGTGAGGAAGAAAACATTTATCACACCAATCCATATCAGTAATTTCTTGAACAACAGTAACTCTTGCAGTTAGAGGGTCAGGCACCACTCTATTTTCATGTGCTTGGGGTTGTCTATTTGTAGATCCAACAAGCCCTTTACCTCTATCATCTTGTATTTGATCACCCCTAGGATGATTTCCAAATCTATCATGGTTTTGAGTTCTTTTCTGTCCTTGTGAACCTTGCCCAATTTCTTTCTCAGCTCGGGCCAATTTGTAAGAAATTTCTTTGATAGCCCCTGCCAAAGTCTTAACAACATCTTCTAAATCAGTACCCTTGTTAGCTTGAGGTTTTTCAGGGTTTACCAACTTCACACCATCCCTCTTAAGTGGTTTACCAATAGCTTTAATATTATTTTTAATTTGAAGTGACATGGTGAAAGCTTGCCTCAAGTTTGTGGGTTTTTTGTCTCTCAAGTAATAGGATGCCTTTTATCAAATGCATCTGCATATTTGATCAAACAATATTTATCACAAGGCCTCAAAATGATAGGAAGCCTTCTCAATGTTTTGTTAAATCTTGTTTTGAAGTCTTGAACTGTTTCATTCAGATTCTTCTTGATATTCTCAAACTCAGACAAAAGAAATCTAGGATCAGTCTTATCACCATATTGCAACGTAAATGCATTTTAAATTTTAGTCCATGAATCAATAGAATAATCAGGTAGAGCCTTGTACAAATCCCTAGCATCTTCTTCTAGTGTATGAATAAACAACTTAATATACACATCTTCAAACTCTATTTCAAAATATTCCATCATGTTATCAAAAAGTTTGAGATGTTGATCACCAGTGATGGCATTGTTACCTTGGAATTTTGGCAACCTATTTCTGACATCTTGTGGGAAAGCATTTGGGTAACCATCTATTCCTCTAAAATTTATAATTCCAAAAGTGTTAACAACAAATAGAGGTCTAGGTTGAGCCAAATTGCATGGTGGGGGTGATCTTGGAGGTGAAATAAGCTGATGAGGAATACAATATCCTTGAGGCTCAAGAATGTGATTCACAAGACTGGTATCCTCTAAGTGGTGATTTTCTTGGAAAGTTTGATTCGAATTAAAACACAAAGGTGCAGATTGGAGAAGGAACTTACCAGGTACAGTAGAAGGACCTTCACCAGCTAAGGAAAACAAGTTTATGAGAGGATTTCCTAAATTAGAATCACTTGAAGAAGAATGATAGTCCTCTACCAAATGCTGATCACTCTCACCAATGTCTATATCTTTACCTGATGTCTAACCTTTAACCACCTTCCAAACTCTTCTCCCTTCCAACTCTTATTTTCTTAAATCTGAGAACAATTTCTTAGCAGATTCTTTAAGGAAGAGAGATCTTCTTCCCTCTAGTTTTTCAGAGATCAACAACACAAAAATAAATGATAGAAAGCTCAAGACATTGGTATTTCCAAATTCAAATCAGCATGGAGTCACCATTAAGGAATTTAACCTCATTTGTGCAAGAATGCACTAAAATAATTTTGTCAAATGCCCACTAATACTGATAATTTTTCAAGGCTCTACAAATCAGATATTCCTCTTCTTAAATCAACCAAAGACAAAGCAACCAGGCTGCATAAACTACTGGTAAATGCAAAAGAGCAGGATAAGCTCAAAATTTTTACCTAAAACTTGCAGATCTAAAGTAAAAAACAATATTCCAAGAATGCAATAGCTCAGATACTTGAATATGCAAATTCTTAAACCCTTCGACACTCCAAAAACATCAAGAAATTACAAGAATTCTCTAACATTGGTGCCACTCTGGTGTTAGTACCCAAACTTAATCTCCTGCACAACTCAAACAACATCATAGATCTCACAAGACACTCAAGGGTAGATAGATGATTTGTGTGTCATTTGTAGCTAGGGATCACATCTATCTGCCTTGTTAGCACTCAATATTTGAAGGAGTGTGTAGCACCTCAAAAGGATTTTGATCTAATCCTCACTATTTTAGGTTGTGCCTTTCAACCAAGGTAAGAGAACCTTTATTGCAGCCTTTGTTTGATGAAGGAGGTGGAGACATCGTTATGCTTTGCACATTGTATGGATATGGCCTTGGGAAAACATGATCAATTATCCATTATCCAAACTCAAAAGATTTGTCACTACTAAATTATGGAAATGCTTTGAAGACAATGCTAAGGCTACTAGAGACATGATAAAATCCTGATATACTTTGTGAATTTTTGTGAATGGATTGTATTCTTTTGCTGACACACAATGCAATGCATGGGTAGTATGGGTTAGTTTGAATCAAATTTTGTTGGGAGATGTTTAGACAAGATTAGTTAGGAATTACCAACTTCTTTAAGAACCTTTGCAAGAGATTTGCAACGCCTAAACAACGGAGATGTTTCAATGGGTTTAAGATACTCCTTCAACCAGGATATGTGCACCAAATGGAGGCCCAGATCTGTACTCTTCCATACAACCTTTGATAACGTGCCACAAAAGCTTGAAGCAAAATACCAACAAAGTATCCAGGAATCCCTATTTGATCATGACCTAAGGTGCACCCAAAGGTTTACAAATAATCTCATTATTCAAGGACAGTAAAATAATCAAGGAAGTTCACACACACAAGATTGTAGATGCTATTAAACCCTCAACAAGAAATGAGACCATGTATGATCAAGGAAGATCACACACATAAGATTGCAACATGAGAAATAAACACAAATTGAAATCATTATGAAAATATAGGCATATACAAATTTTGCTAAGAGATAACACCAAATAATCCAAAAATAAATGATAGATTGTAGATGCTATTAAAACCTCAACAAGAAATGAGACCATGTATGATCAAGGAAGATTGCAACATGAGAAATAAACACAAATTGAAATCATTATGAAAATATAGGCATATACAAATTTTGCCAAGAGATAACACCAAATAATCCAAAAATTGATCAAATACACCTGCAGAGGAATGTTATTGGAAACATCTCAGAGCTTGTTGATGGATTTATAACTAAAACCAACTCAACATGATGAAATATGATGCAATATGGAATTGAAAATGGCACTCAGGCGGTTTTCTCTAGAGAAATGGATTTCTCCCAGTTTTTTGCTTGAAAATTCTATGTCTTTTCTCTCCTCCTCCTCTCAAATTCTCCAAAAGATATCATATATACTCAATGCCAGCTTCAAGTCTTCCTTCCCAAGCAAAGAATATGCTTAAGGGATCAATTTTTTTACAAAACCCCTTAACCTTTAATGAAAATAGCTTGCATAGTGCAAGGGATGCACAAAAGTTTAAAATATTGCACAAATGCAGATCCTTATCCATCCCAGGGTCATGTTTTTGTCATGTAGGCATGCCCACATGTTTTACTTATCATTTTTTACCTTTTCCCTCATCATTTCACCTCTGTAACTTTTGATTTTACTTTTAACGTTTTTAACATCAGGACTAACCAAAATGCATCAAAAACATCATAGATCATCAAATTAGCTCATGAAAATGGTGCCATTGCACTCAAAAGACCGAGAGGATGAAAAATCATATAAAATTTGATGTGATTTCCAAGCTCCTTGGAGCTCCCATGGCGGCCAAAAATGAAATTTCATAGTTGTCGTTGATCTAAAATATACTTTAAATTTCTACCCTCCACGTGGAAGATGATATTCTTGAATATTTCCCTTTTGACCTTTTGATAAGGTAGTATACATGTAAAAATTCCATTGGCTCGGGTCGCTGCCTTTAAAATGTGCACTTACGGCCTTTTTGAATCTTTGGAAAATTTTACAAACTTTCTCCGCCTGCCTCCTAGGCCTCCCATGTGTCCATGTGTGGGCCCCATTAGGAAAAATGGAAATTTTGCTCAAAATTTTCCCTGGGCTAGAACACCCCCTCTCTTCCTCGACGTGTGGCATTCTTCAATTAGCTGCAGGTCCAGGTCTCCAATTCTTCCTGCTAAAAGTGCAAAGTTTCAAAAATCCTCTCGAGCCCACACTCTCTATTTGAATCCTTTGAAAAATGCCACATTTCCTCCATAGATTGGCTACGGAGGCATGCCTCCAATTTTGACCTAGCTCCCTTTGCCTGATTTTTTACATTTGTTGGACACATGTCCTTTTTTTATTGTGTTTCAGAACCTCGAGTCCAATTTTTACTTTTACCATTTGGAGTTAAAAACTCCAAAGTCATCACGGAACCCGCTGCCCCATCCTCCCCCTTTGTGGACACGTGTTAGCTTCGGATTGGAGTGGTAAAATGTCACAAAATTCTCCTTCGGCCCCTTTATTTAACTTTTTACATTTCTAGACACATGTCCACCTACAATTGGATGGGGGCCTTTGGGTCAAAAAATTCCCTTGACATTTTGAGTCAAAAATCACCAACTCCCTCGGCCACCCACATGTCCCCTGAGCCATGTGTCCTCTTCTCATTCGCTACGGGATTTTGGGCCTAAAATTTACTTTGAGAATTTTGCCAAAATGAAAGCCAAAATTCTTAAGGAACCTCCGCCACCTACATGTCCTCGACCAATCAACATGTGCTACGTAGGCACCCTTTGTAAGAGGCAGAGCCACAGACCAAAATTTTCCCCTTAGCTAAAACTTAAAAAATGGCAAGTTAGAAAATAATTCCCAACCACCCCCAGCCAATAGGAGCTCGCCACGATACAATAATAGTGTGATGATGAATTTGACGGGCCGAGAATGCCAGTGTGACCATCAAAACGTGGAAAATGTAGAGGATGCCCTAGAATTCAAAATTTTTGACAAGGAAGGTGGATTTCTTGGTTTTAAATCAATTCAAACAAGTTTTGACGTTGTTTTCGAGCTCGGGATTGGGAAAAAACTTGCACAAACTTGGGATTCGATCAAATTCAAGTTTTTTGCATGATTTGGCAAAGGCTAATGACACAGCCTGAAAAATTAAAGAAGTTAGGGCACAAATGGGGGAAAATTTGGAAAATTGTTTCAAATTAGGGAAAGATAATAATATTTCGGGCACTTGAAAGTATTCAATTGGAGAAACCGAATTGCAGACCACCATCTTGAAAAATAAAACCATTTTCGAGCATAGTTGGACATGGAAAATTAGGGAAAAACAAGTAAGCACAGAATTTACACTAACACTACCCAAACCTCCACTAGTCTTTCCCATACCCATGTTTCACCCACATTGGACTTCCCACCATTTCCATTTCATTAATTTTACTTCCACATGTCAATTTAATTCCTACCCAAAACCATTTCTACCCAAACCAATTTCTACAAATGATTTCAACTAACAAGCATCGAATGGGATCGAATCTTACCTCATCTCAATTTTTTCAGCATGGTGGTACATTCAGCCACTATACCGGTGGCCCAACCAAGCCCTCTCCTACCTCTGCCATGCCCCAATCCACCCCTCACCTCCAACTAATCACAATCAGCCACACCGATCTTGTGGACCCATATACTAGCTCCTGTCACCAACTCGTACTCTCCACCTCAGCCTGTTACAATGGCTTGTCCTCTCTCAGAAAGGTGTAAAAAGGTCAAATGACTCTGTCATTTTTTTCCAAAATTACAACACAACACTGATTCCATAAAATATGGAATTTTTATTTTATAAACCCAACCCGACTTGACTGACGCTGGTCATATATGTGCCCTAGACAACTGACGTTGGCCACCCTATACCTTCCATTGTTCAACCCTTATAACTATTTTCCCTTGTCAAGCTTCCTTTTTCTTGAAACCATTAGTGCTCACACACCTTTTATCATCCCATATGCCTATTGAACCATACCTATAAGGCCTAACTACCCCTACATTTCCTTCATTGTGTCTTGGGATCTGTTATTTTACCTATACATTGGCCTTACTCGTGAAACATATTATTTACCTAAAACAAACCTATTTGGGGTGACCATTGACCTTATTTATTCATTATACATTGCGATGATGTTACCTATGTTGTTTTAGCCTATCAACCATACCTTTCCTATTGTCATTCTGTTTATCTCGACCAAACCTTTGGTGTACCGGAACATACCTAAATGTTCTTGCACCTAACCTATGTTGTGTTCTAGACCATATCCTATACCTTGGATACCTGAACACTTCACCCTTGTTTGGATAAACCTATCATACTTAGAAGATGTACAGTTTACAAGCTCTTCAACCTAGTACCACATTACAATCTATACATGTGCGTACATTTGATTTTCATTACCCATTACCCAATTTGACCTTGGCCTATTACCTTTTACCCAAGTTGACCACTACCCTTCCCCCACCTACCTTCACTTCCACTAACTACACATTTATCAAACCACTCACCAATTCCGTATTACACCTCATTAGTGCCTGGTTTGAGGAGGATCACCTTCACCCACACATGGGGCAACTACTTCCTATTTTTGTCAACATCACTTATCAATACAATATACATGATAAAAAGGGGCAAAATGTAGACACCAAATTTAGGTCACATTCTACCTTTACCCACATGTATATTAATTTAATCACCCACAATTAAATTAATACCCATGCTCACAATATTCATTATTTAATTACCTTAATTAAAACTAATTTCCACCTCACCCCACCACCTCACCTAGATACTTCATCATAAACCTATTCTTAACATGTTTCCCTTTTATTAAGACTCAATATCCACTCACCATAACTAACTAAGACTTAGTCCTACCTACCTTAATTAACTAAGAATTATTTCAAACCTAAAATCACATGCATATTCTTCCTCTAACAACATTCCCGGTTATCTAAGCTAAAAATCTTGTTTTGATCCGTGAGAATAGATAGAGATGGCCAAGAGATTGCCAAGATATTTCATTTTTAGTAAACCTAGGATTTCACACCTTAACCGACATCGGTCACCCTAAACCGTCATCGGTTATCATTTATTCATTTTGGTAATCTTGTTTGAGAGGTTGGCCACATTCTCAAATTTTGAAATGAAGGATATTTTCATGCAAGCAAGAACCAGATCCCTTTCACACCTCTAGACAGCCATAGGTAGCACCAAGACTGATCTAAAGGTATTTTGCATTCGCAAAAACATTTCGGGAAGTAATGTCATCACACTAAGAATTATTTCATAGAACAACCATCATCAGCATTCAACCATAAAATCTACAACACCAGTAAGTGTATCTCTAACCTGCATCATTTCATAGTTATTCAGATTAAAAAGTTTCTTCATCTCTGTCTATCAACATCTATTTACATTTTTCATCCCACCTTTGTTACCTTTCTATGAATACAACCATTCCATCACCCACAATCATTTAATCACCTATACTTGATTCCTGAATACTTTTGAGTGCTCCCAACACCATTGCAAACCTAGCCATTTTCCTCACACTCACTGTCTTACCTCAAAAATTTCTCAAAACCTAGTTTATTGAGTTTCTACCATACCACCTTAATCATCGTTGGTTCCTTCGTAACCATCGTCGGTCTCTATAGTTGGTAATCCTTCCAATAATAGAAACTTAAAACCTACATCCAAGAAACCCAAGCTACCCAGAATCTTCACCTACACCTTCGGCTTAAACATGCCCTGACCTATATACCCTACCCTGACCCACCTTTTGTGACCTTTGAACTTGTGTACTCATTATACCTTGCGATGTCATTACCCATGTTGTTTTAGACAAATAACCATACCTTTCCTATTCTCGTGTCATTTATCCCAACCAAACCTTTGGAGTATCGGAACATACCTAAATGCTCTTGCACCTAGCCTATGTTATGTTTTTATACCATATCATATTCCCTAGATACTTGAATCACTTAAACTTAGTTTGGATAAACTTATCAACCCTAGAAAATGTAGAGTTTACAAGTTGTTCAACCTTGTACCATGTCATAGTCTATACGTGTGTGTGCATTTGTTTTCCATTACCTATAACTTGATTTGACCTTATCCCATTACACATTACCTGATTTGTCCCTTTCCCAAACCTATTACTCGATTTGACCTTTAACCTTTACCCAATATGCAAAAACATACCCACCTACGTTCTTTTTAATCACTTCCACATTTATCAAAGCATGCACCAATTTCATCTTATACCTCATCAGTTCCTGGTTTGAGGGGGATCATCTACACCAAAACATGGGGAAACCACACATTTATTCCTACTCAAAGCAACCCCACTCTCACTTACATTTGGGGTAACCACTTTCTATTTTTTTCATCGTCGCTTATCAATACAAGCCACATGAAAAAAGGGGAAAATGTAGACACCAAATTTAGGTCACACTCCCCTTGATCTCCTTTCGAGTGGTTAACATAAAATGTTCATATAACCATGACCCATTTACCCCACATTTATATTACTTTAATTATTTACAATTGAATTAATACCCATCCTCACTTTATTTATTAATTTAATTACTTTAATTAAATTAATTTACACCTCACGTAGCCACTTCACCTAGACGCCTCATCATATACCTATTCTTAGCATGGTTCTTTTAACTAAGATTCAATCTCTACTTAACCTAACTAACTGAGACTTATTCCAACCCTAAAATTAGATGCCTATTCTTTCTCTAATAACATGTCTACTTATCTAAGAACAAAATACCATTTTAGACCTAGACCAACAAGAAAAAACTTACCAAACGATAACCAAGATTTGCTATTTTGGAAAACCTAGGATTTCCTTCCTTAATCGATGTCAATTAACCCTAAACCAACGTTAGTCACCCTAACCATCGTTAGTTACCATATATTGATTTTCGTAATCTTGTTTAGGAGGTTGGTAATTTTTTGAGTTTGGAGAGAGGGATATCTGCATGCAAACATGAACCAGATTCTTCTTGAGCATCCAGACAACCCCTAGCTAGCACCAACACTGATCTAAAGGCATTGAAATTCACAACAACATTCTAGGAAGCGTTACTAGAACCTTGATCACTAGTTTCATGGATCAACCATTTCTATCCTCCACCAACTAGGCCTGCAAATAAAAGTAATTGGTTTTGATCTGCATTATTCTATACTTACTTACATTGCAATTTATTTATCTCTATTTGTCAGATCTTATTATTCTTTACATTCCATAATTACCACCTTCCTATCAATCCTCCCATCTGACCACCCACTACATTTTATCTCCCTACACTTGACTCTTAGGAATTGCTAAGCCTTTTTAGCATTTTATGAACCTTGTCATCCCTCTTCCATTTTTTGTGTAATCACAGAAGCTCCAAAACCAAGTTTGATTGATTTTAACCATTCTACCTATACCAACACTAGTCACCTTGACCGTCATAGGTTTTCCCTTCACCAAAATCAGTCACCAGACTGACATCGGTTACTGTGTCTCCTGAAAGAAATTCACTGAGTTGACCTTAACACCCCAAAAACCTCTCAAAACCTTACCCAAACTTGGTACCTTACCTAAATTCCCACCATAGGCCTTCTCAACTCTCTATGCAGACACAAAGAGAGCCTGGGTACCCATTTTGATGTTCTAATTATCAATTTCAGTTCTAAAATCTATTGCATTTCATCCTTGTATGCTACATTTTAGCTCACGTTAAAAACTGAGGGAAACCTATATGCTGGAAGTCATGTCCAGCTGATGGTTGACATAATTGAATTGTAGAGGCACTTTCTCTTCTTTCTCTCTTTTCCAAACTACATAAATAAAAATTCACACTTCTTCTTAAACAACACCTTACGCAGAAAATGTTGTCAATGATCACATGATTAGAGGATTGACAGTGGGTTGCCAACTAGTTTCTCTTTCTAGTCATTAACTCAAAGAAAGGACCGGCCCTGCAAAAACATAACCTGAAACCACCCTTTAGAATTTTCCTCTTCATAGGATGCCTTCCCAATCAAAAAAATATGTTCTGAATTCAAAATTCAGTCTTAAATAGCATAAGTGAAAGACATAAAATTCACTTTTAGGATTGTGTGTTTTCCTTAGCTTTTCCCTGAGTTGTGTTTTTAGTTGTGATGTTACGTTCTCCACTTTTCTCTTCCATTCACACTCCACCATCATATTTAGAGTATTTTGACTATTTCTAAGTGTGACAGGGTCTAATACTATCATCCTCAGACTTCTAGGTTGATACTCCATCTAAACTAATTCACAAAAACCTATTTTTCTTCACTTCTTCAAATTTCATAGTAACTGGCGTTGGTCTAGTGACCATCACCAGTTTCCATCTGACCATCATCAGTTTACCTAACTGGTGTCAGTTTCCATCTCTTTTGGTCATTTTACCCAAAAAACATTCATCACCTCTTCTGTTCTATTTGAAGTTCTCAGGATATCATCATATCTCTGAAATCATAATATCAAAAACAAGTACAGTTTCCTTATTTCATTTTTATTAGTTTTTTCCTCATTTGTAAAAATTATTGATTTCCCCATGATAACTGGTATCAGTTACTGTAACCATCATTAGTCATCCTTTAACTGTCATTGGTTCCTCTGTTTTAATTTTTAATTAGAACACCGACTAGTTTCACCTTCTGGAATTTATCCTTCACCATTTCTATTGTTTTCTATTTCATTTGTAGAGTATAGTTTATCAGGTCTACACTACTTTACATTATTTTGACTCACAGTCAAACCAACACCCTTGTGTTTCATGCTAGCCTTTAGCCACTTCCACCTAGCCTATCACCACCTTCTATCTTGTCGCCTATGGATCCAACTAAGCCCATCACCATTAGTACCAATGACGAGCAGTTTATAATACTACTTGACCAGAATCCCACTTCCCTACAATATTATCTCGCCCACTAATCTACCCGAGACTCCTTGGGATAGTTGGTATATGACATGCTTGTGTCTATCCCTCTTACCCTTGCCCCCACTTCTACGTCAGCTACCACTAGCTCAGCATTTCCTTCATCCACCTTACCACTTGTGGTAGCTTTAATGGACCCCACATTCTCTATAACTTCTACACCAAAAAAATCTATTGTACACATGGTGTCAATCATTCCTTCACCAACCACCTCGAGCATGGTCCCATCTGTACCATTTACCTCATATGTACCAGTTGTATTGCAACCACACATGGTGTTGGCAACCCATACCCCATTCCAAAACCTCATCCTTTCTATCCCATTGTCTTTACCCCCAATCACCACGAGATTTGTTACAAATACCCCATCCACTTACATGCATCACCAGCAACCCCCAATCTCATCTATGTCTTATTCAGGATATCTTCCACCCGCATCTATTCCCTCTTGGCAGTTCTCAGACATGACACCCCCATATACTAGGATGTCGTCCACATCATACATCCATCATCAACCTCCCTTTACTGAAGGAGTCGCCCATTCCTCACAACCCACCAATGATCTCATTAGGATGATGATGGAAAATATGTAAACATTAGAAGCATCAGCTTCCGGATCTTGCAACTCCTTAACTTATGATAAAATATATAATGAGCCTATACATTCATCCATCCCCATTCACTTATAGTACATTGGGAAATTCCCAAGTTTAACTATTTCAATAGTAAAGAAGACCCACAACAACATTTTTGGTTGTTCAAACATGGTTGTTATCTAATTACCCATGATGATGCTTTAATCCTACGAATATTCCCCATGTCCTTGATAGGACCCACCTCAAATTGGTACAGTGGTTTACCAAGACATTCCATCTACTCCTTTAACCATGTGGCTCAATAATTTTTGGACCACGTCTCAATAAATTTCATCAAAAAGGTCACCATGACTTACCTATACTAGACATGATAGTATGATGATGAATCTATCACATATCTCATTACTCACTGAGGAATCCTTATCAACTAATTAACATTCCAATTACCTCAAGTTGAGCTTATAGGGTTGTTCACTAGAGCTTGTGTCAGACACATCTCACCAACTCTATAGGTATAAACCTTCCATACCTTAGATGAAGCATTTACGAAGGAGTGAAAACTAGAAATTTGTGCCATCAAAGAGAAGAAAATTTAGTTGCGTAACAAAACCACCACATTCAAATTAAATGAAAACTCTTCATATTTGAAGCCCTAGAACAATTATTCAAAATCCAAGGGATCTGCCAATGTAGTAGTTCTCGAAGTTGGTCCATCTCATCCATCTAATCAAGCCAAACCTTCCTCCAATCTTTCTCCCATTCATACTTTTTAGTTCCGGTGGAAACAACAAAAATAGACTCCAATTAGAGATCTATATTCTTTAGTCTTGGAAAAGCTTCTTAAGGTCTGAGTCATTACACTTCCCCCCATAAAACCTCATACTAGTTTTGATCCTACTCCTCCTATGCTTGCATGATATAAGGAACATGACTATTGTAATTATAATTGCGTCAAAGGCCATAGCGATGGTAATTGCATAACTTTTAAGAATATTGTCCAGGAAATGTTAGATAATGGAGATATCATCCTAGACAACTCGAACGCACTGGAAAATCAAAACTTACATATCTTTAAGAAGATTTTTCCTAATCATACACCATCCTATAATCATCATGGGGAATCTTCAACTAATGAAAACAATGTCTATGAAGTCCATGCTATTTTCGATATCATACCAACCATTCCCCAATTTCCTCTTATCACCTCCATTGATGAAATTCTGGCTCAAGCTCCACTACCTACAAAGAAGCCTACCTCATCTACTCCCTCACCCACAGATGATTCCTCTTCATCTCCTCCCTCAAATTTGGAGGAGCCCACCATTTTTTCTAATTCCATTTCACCACTCACCTCTAAACCCAACGAACAATCAATGATATTAACTCTCCTACCCACGGGAGAGTCATGCTCACCTTCCCCTCCTCTAAAAGAGGAGCCTACCTCATCTCACCCATCATCTCCCATACCAATGGGGGATCCTTTATAAGTGCCACTACCTATTGGTGACCATTCCCCATCAGCCTTTTACGATCCTATTGATCATTTATTGGATCTCTTACCCATTGAGTCTGAAGCCAACAAATTCCCTATCTCACAAACATAATTTATAGGGATTACTACTAAATCAACATCGGATCCTCTTACAATAGTGTCATTTTCACACTTGGCCGACCACTTAGATTATGTTGATAATTCCATTCTTTGGGGATGCCTTCAGCTCCAATTTCTAACACAAATGCAAATGTCCCTTACTAATACCTCCACGATCTATCCAAAAGTGTTTCAAGAGACCGAATCAACCATGACTATGCATGTGGAAATAGTTTTTTCTTTGTCACCCTTACATACATATGAGCCTTTACCCATGACTAAAACCATTCCTATGCCTAAGAACCTACCTGTACCAACATATATTCCTATATCTAGACCCATTACTACCTTGGGTGTCATGCTTACATCAATCCTTTCCCATCCACTTGTCAAATTGGATTTAGCCACGTCTTCCCAAACCTGCAACAAAATTATTCCTTTGCCTAAAAGTAAGACACAACCTTCTAGGCCACATAAACCAGTCTTACCCACCACACCTTTTGTCACCTTCACCCATTTTTTCCATCCTAGGACCTCACCCATAAACCTTGGCCAAACATTCCCCTACTCAAGGAAAATCAAAAGTGAAGAAACCTTCTTCTTCATCATGATATTTTTTTGTACCCAAGTTTCCTGCATAAAAAACACCATTGCCGTCACCCGTATATTTATTACCACCTATACCTCCTCTAGATACCATAACCCCAGCATTACCTATGTGACTTCAACCCATACCTTCCACCTAGCCTCCACTAACCACTTCCACCATACCTCCATTGTCACCATGGATAACCTGTCCTCTTCCACCATCTGATTTCCCTTCTTTATCATGTAATCCCACCTCACCTTTACCCAAGAAGGTCAAATCCAAGGAAAAGAACCTACTACCCTCCAACAAGTTATTTAAACCAACAACACCTTCCATTTCTAGTTAATCTACCATATCCTTACCCAAATAGGTATCATCAAAACCTAAGACAATACCACCTACCAAACCAGTGGTCAAACCTATTCCACCTCCTATAACACCTCTTTCACAACAATCATCCACACCTTTACCCAAAAAAACAATCAATTCCCATTGTGATCCATTTGCAGGGTCCTACGCCAACATTTTAGCCAACCTCTTAGAGACCTCAGTCATCACATTACCACCACTTAGACCTTACAACCCCCTTAAACCCAAACCAAAAGGGTTTGATGAAACTAATTTTTTTTCCTACCATTGTGTGTGAGGACATGATGTAGAGGGTTGTAAGGATCTCAAAACTGCTCTCCTCCAAATTATGCCCCCTGAAGAAAATTTTGATGATGATGATCTTCTAGATGAAGACTCTATTTTTCCTTCACCAATCACAACACATATTCATCCACTACCTATTCATCTACCCACATCTCCACCTCCACAACCTTTTTATCCACCTCCAACATTCGATATCAACATGGTTTGTATTTGAGATTCGGAAAAACCACCACCTAAATGTTTGTGTGCCCTACTTATTTCGCAAGGTTCTTACCCCACATTAGGATTTTTTCCATTATGTCATTATACTACTCTTGACATACCTTCTCCATCCACCACTTTCCCTTAGATTAACATGATACAAGCTGCCACTTGTGCCCAAAAAGACAAAGGAAAAGAAAAACCAACCAACCTATCTGATAATCCTATGCCTAAAATACCAACTACACCCGCACCCAAAATAACTATTTGAGGTCCCACATACCCTTTTTCTGACGGGGTCACTCATCTTACAATGATAAAAAAAATTACACTAATCCCCTTTGAAAACATCTTTTTATGACCTTGTCCAAACCTCTGAATCTCACCAAAAATACCTCATGGAGGTCCTCGAATCCATTGAGTTTTTACCTAATGACATAACACCCATGGCTTCCATTATTATTTCTCATCATATAGCCTCTCTCACAAAATCATCCCCTTCCTCTACACCTCCACCTACTCACCAAGTGGTTGCTCTCAAATTTTTTGACAATGAAATTTTACCTCTCCAATCAGGAGACCTTGATCCTGCCCTTTTCATCTCTGTCTATATCGATTATATATGTGTACGATGTATTATGATCAATGGTGGAACCAACATCAACATCATATCCTCCCATTCATATAACCAAATTTCCATACCTTCCAATTGCATGCATATTAACACAGTTATGTTGTGCTCCTTGAATTATGCCTGTTTCACCTTTTTCTTAGATTGTTTCTTTGAATTGTTCACGAAACAGATAGGGTAACGGGCATAGGAGGAATACCTATTCAAGTGTCAGTTGATTGGTTGTTGTGTGCATATGACTTCCAAATCCACAACTGATTGTGAGAGCTTCCTTTTGGCTAGGAGGAACTCTCTGTTAATGAAAGAAAGACCACCAGAAAGAATTAAACAATATGGGCAGTGATCTTCCTAGCGTAAGATAGATTCGAGAAGTATGATACTTCCTAGATGGTTGTCAGTCCACTATTTTAAACTAATTAATACTATAAACAAAGTAAATCCTATTGTTATTTTAAAATGATTTAGGTATCTCACTTAAAACACAATAAGAAATAGATCTAATCTAACAGGCTAAGCTAGAATAGAATCCACAGGTCAAATGGTTGCTTCTGGGTTCTGCAGGTCTGATAAAGGTCTTAGGTAGGTCACAAGTGAGTGAGGGTGAGGTAAAATTATATGGATAGGTCTTTTTTTAAGGTTGTGTGGGCAAACACCGAGACCGACATCAGTCAGGGGTGACCGACTGCGGTTAGCTATAACTGGTGCCAGTTACTGGGAGATCTGAGAACATCACAAAATGGTATTTTTGGTCTTCTTTGTGATTACACAAAGGATTTTGGTTAGTTGGGATGAAGAAATGGGTGATTGGAATAGTTTTTGGCAAGGTCTTTCTAGGTCTACGGAGGTGAAAAGTGTTGGAGATGGTCAATAAGAAGCAAGATAAACAATAGGTGATAAAACATTGATAAAATGAAATAACTAGGAAAGTATGATATTGTACTTACTTGGATTTCATCTCTGAAGGCTTGTGTATGATGGATGGAGGTGTTGATGGTGGGTTTGAAGGATAAAACTGATAACCAATGGAAGAAAAGATTCTGCATGGGCTGCATGCACACTCCTCTTTTGCTTGGATAGTTCAGAAGGTGGATGGGATTGGCCCTTTGAAGATGCGTTATCTCTTTAAGATCTCTTTCTTTCTTGTAAAATTTATTTCTCTCAACTTCTAGGTTCCCCAACCTTGAGAAATAAGGTTATTTTTAGTTAAAAAGGTTAACCGACGGTGGTCTAGCCTAACCAGAGACGGTTAGGGGAAACCGACGTTGGTCGGGGCAGGATTTTCTAGGTTTACCAAACTTAGGGGAGATCCTCCTGATTTCCTTGGATCTCATGTCATTATGCCGACGGATTCAACTGGGAGCTTCTTGTGAGCATGCGGGAATGTGGTTAGAGGGAGTGTAGGCATTGATTTTTAGGGTTTGAGTAAGTCTTAGTTATTTATGGTAACTTGATAAGAATAGGTTTTAAGGTGAGTTAGCTTGATGAGGTGTCTGGGTGAAGTGTTTGTGTGGATATTATCTAAATTAAAATATTTAAATAATAAATATGGTGAGGATAATGAATTAATTTCATTAAATTAATACTAGTGAGGTGGAGGGGGGCCATGGCTAGGTGAATGTGATGAAGGGTGCTTATTTGTTGAGGGACCAAGGGGAGTGTGACCTAATTTTATTGTCTACATTTTCCCCCTTTTTGTTACGTAGGTTGTATTGGTAAGTGATGCTAACAAAAATAAGGTGTGGTTGCCCCATGTGGGGGTGAAGGTGATCCCCCTCAAACTAGGAACTGACGAAGTGGGTGGATGAAGCAGTGAGTGGTTTGATAAAAGGTAAATGTGAGGAAAAGGGAAGTGGGTGCAAGAGAAGAGGGTAAAAGGTCTACTCGGGGAATCTAGGTAACCGTTCAGGGTCAAAGGTAGTAGCAGTCAAACGCACATGCACACATATAAACTACAGTATGCTTCCAGGTTGAAGAGCAGGTAAACTCTACATCGTCTAAGGTTGATAGGTTTATCCAAATAAGGGTTAAGTGAATCTGGTATCCAAGGTATAGGATAAGGTCAAGAAACACAACGTAGGTTAGGTGCAGGAACGTTTAGGTATGTTCCGAGTACACCAAAGGTAGGGTCAAGATAAACGGTCATGGACAATAGGCTAGATAAGGTCATTAGGTCAACAACATAGGTAAAAGTACTGCAAGGTATAGCAAACACATGAGTTCAAAGGTCACTAGTGATGATCTAGGTCCAAATAGCTAGGTCACGGCATGGGTAAGGCTAAGGTAGGGGTAAAATAATAAGGCATCAACAGTGGATGCGAGGAGGTAGAAGAAGGTGGAGGGCCATAGGTGAAGGTAAAGTGGTCCAGGTAGGTGTAGGGAGGGAAAAATAAAAGGGAGGTAAGGAAAATAAGGTAAATGTGAGGGTAATAAGTATGCAGGGTAACTGACATCGGTCGTAATGAACCGATGACGGTGTAGGGTAACCGACGGTGGTAGTCTAAGGTAGAATACTGGCAGCGGTCAAGGATTAACCATGACATTGGTCAGGTTGGGTAGGGTATAAAAAGTAGAAAACTCACGTTTGAAAAGTTCAGTTATGCATTTTGAAAAAGGAGAAAAGGAAAAGAAGATAAAAAAGAGGAATAGGACAAAAGAGTATAGTAGAGAGCTTGATTGGTGAGCCACATAGGTGAGATTGAGTGATTGAGAGGTGGGGCCGTGAGAGCAAGTGGCACGGTTCGTGTGGCAGAGGATTGGTTGAGAGAGTTAGAGGATGACAGAGGCTAGGAGAGGTGCTCAGAGAGGTCCACCCGTGGCAATGGCCAGACTAGAGGTGCCACCACGATGGCGTCGACAGTGGGATATCAGGTAGGATTGGAACCTTTGGTTTTGATTGTTGAGTGAATTTGATGTAAGATGTAGAAAATATAAAAAAATGGGGGGTTTATGTGGGAAAGAATTTACAAATGGGAAAAAGAGAGGGAAAAGGTAATAATGGATGGTAAGGGGTAGGGAAAAAGGGTAATGTAAGAACAATTAATGGTGTAAAGAGGGATTTGGTTGGGTAGAATGTCAAGGAAGGGAAAAAGTAGAGTTAGAAAGTCAGGGTGAGTGGTATGATAGTGAACGACATCGGTCGGCTTGTCACCGATGTCGGTGGGTAGGGTCCGGTGTCGGTCACAAGAACAGGGACCAATGCTGGTTAAAGAGAGACTGTGGTCGGTCAGGGGAAACTGGGGTTGGTTATTCCTAATTGGAAATTGGGATAAAGAAGGGAAGAGAGTAAGGGTAGGGTGGGAAAGAAAGTGGGTGAGAGGGGAGGGGGTTAGGGTGAGAAAGTAGGGTAGGTGGGTAAAGGGTGAGGGTGGGTCACAGGTGAGGGTAGGGGGTTAGGGTGAGAAAGTAGGGTAGGTGGGTAAAGGGTGAGGGTGCATCATAGGTGAGGGTAGGCTAGGTAGTTTTGGGTGGGCACATGGGTGAGGGTAGAGGTAGGTTGAGGGTTAGGGTAGATAGGTTCAGGTAGATGGGTTAAAAAAAAGGTAAGATGGGAAGGGGGACTAATACATTATTTTTGTGGGATGCAGGCGAGAGACGAGCTGCAGATGAGAGCCAGGGTGCCACCCTTGTTATTGAGAGTCATGTAGCGAGCATGTGGGTGGAGCATATGGCAGAGGTGGTATTGATAGGTGTGAGGCACTACTAGCATGTAGTCTAGGAGGCGAGTCTTATGGCTTCCCTCATTGATAGATGGGAATCAGTGACCAACACCTTCCATTTGCCGATAGGTGAGATGACGATCACCCTGGAGGATGTATACAAGATCTTATGGTTGCCCATATTGCGGGCACAGGTGTATTCTATCTCTTCAAAGGCATCTGATGAGTTATTGGCACCCATTTTTGGTGAGGGTGTAGTAGACCTTACATTCCATAGTGCTAGCATGAGCTATGGAGTGATGTATAGAGCTCATCGAGAGGAGATGAGGTTAGTGGTACTTATGATGGAGGTAGTGTGCTACTTCACACTATCAGATGCAGAGGGTGGGAGGTTCTCAAGGTCGCTGATGGGTGTCCTTCATAACATGATGATACATCAAACATAATTCACATGGGCACCTACATTGCTGACATAGGTGTATAGAGAGATATGGGCCTATGGGTGACTGCGGAGGTTCAACATCTGCTATGTCATACTACTACATTGTTGGGCATAAAAGCACATTGTTTGTGTTCGACTAGTGGGGATGCCCTGGGTAGATGCATTCCCATGGAGAGTTTTGAGAGTGGGGTATAGGTGGTGGGTACCGGCCATGGGAGAGGGCCAAGGTGCCAGAGCTACGCATGATGTAGCTTATTATGGGAGGTTGTTGGATGGGCTATTTGGGGTAGATGTCATTTGGAGGCTGTATGTGGGCTTCCCTTCATGCAGACAGATGGCCATGGAGCTAGTTAGGCTATAGATACATCTGTGGATAGAGGGGAAGAGATTGGGAGAGAATGAGCAGATACCCGTAGAGTGGGTTAGACGTCAGTTTGGATTGGTCTAGGGTGTACCACCTCCATTCCCTTAGTACCAGAGAGATGATGTGGAGAGACCTATGTCTCCACCATGACCACAGTACTGAATAGTTAGGAGGAGTAGCATGTAGATACTTAGATTGATGATGATGGGGTTGCAGATGGGTATAGGCAGTGGTGGGCAGCACAGCTGAGAGCCATACCACCAAGGCCAAGGTAACCAGACTTAGCCACCATCACAATTCAGAGAGACGCCCTACAGGGGCAAGGGGCTACATTGGTGACATAGCTTGGGATCATGAAGGGGCAGCTCGATAGGTACAGAGGCATAAGTTGCCACAATACAGGCCTAGATAGTGATGTTGTAGGCTCAGGCCAAGTAGGGATAGGTACCGGCACAGGTGGAGGTAGGGGGAGATGGAGATAGAGATGAGGTAGGTGGAGATGGAGGGAAGATAACTGCCCTACAGGTGTAGGTTCAAGCTTTATAGGGCTAGTTGGCCATAGTACAGGGATAGGTTATGGGTCTACAGGGCTAGCTGACAGTAGCACATGCACAGATTACTACCCTGCAGGCCTAGCTATAGGCACATAGCACATAGATTCCAGGGCTGACTCAGGCTCTAGCACCAGTACAAGGCTTAGTAAAAGTACAAGGATAGGGTCCCATTATATAGGTACCTACGTAGGTAGTGGGACCTATGGAACCTCCATATGTAGTGCCCCTGGCTAGGTTCAGGGATGCCCTAGGAGAGGTAAAGTATTACCATGATCATTGGTTAGCTTCCGGGCTAGATGTGCCCTCCTATGCTCGGTACAGAGCACAACAAGTCTCCAATGAGAGGAATAGATCCCGCACTCATAGTGTGGAGAGTACATGGGGCCAGGTAACCTAGGGATAGGGTTGTGCTGAGGTCACTAGTGTGTAGAGGCCCGCTCTAGGTGAGGGGCCATCAACAGGAGGTGAGGCAAGTGCCAGACCCCAGACAGGTGCAGTAGAGGGGTCAGGAGAGACACAACGATTTGTTGTGGACCAGCCTGCGTGCTGAGTCATTTTTGTATGTATGATATATGAGACCAGCCTACATGCCAAAGAGATATTGTATTTATTTTATTGTACATGATACCGGCCAACGAGATGAAGACATTTTTGTATTAGATAGTGGCCTGCAAGCCGATGATCATTATTTTAGAGATACACATTTATGTGATATGGATGTACATTGTAGTTATACACACATGTATATATGAGGAGATAGATGATAGTCAGGTGATGCTACTATGATGTGTATGATTTTTACTTTACTTAAGATATGGATGGAAAATAGATGAGCTAGGCATGATAGAGTCAGGTCATAGGCATGGATCGAGTCAGGTCGGTTTAGGCATGAATCGAGTCAGGTCAGTTAGGCATGGATCGATTCAAGCTGGTTTAGGCATGGATCTTGTCAGGTCAGTTTAGGCATGGATCGAGTTAGGTCAGTTTAGGCATGGATCGAGTTAGGTTGTTAGGCATGGATTGAGTCATGTCAGTTTAAGCATGGATTGAGTTAGGTTGGTTTAGGCATGGATCGAGTTAGGTTGTTAGGAATGGATTGAGTCAGGTCATTTTAGGCATGGATGAGTCAGGTCGGTTTAGGCATGAATCGATTTAGGTTGTTAGGCATGGATGAGTTATTTTGGTATTTTGATAACAAATGGTAATATAAATGCATGAGATAGTATAAAATGTGTAAAATGTTAGTTATGTTATGAAAATGTGAAATAATATAAGTGGTAAAAGGTATATGGTATATGGTTTAAACATTGAGTTTTTTGAGATGAACAAGAAATCAGGTGAGGGTGAGGAAAATGGTTAGGGTAAAGAGTGGCCGAGCTAACCTTCCAGGGCCCCATGCCCTAGAAGTGTTGCCTACATAGTCTTGATGAAAAGGAACCTCAGACCGATGTAGTTCTCCCACAAGCTAGGGAAGAATATGATAAGATCAAAGAATAGGTAGTGCGGTTGATAGTTAAGTTGGTATTTGAGGTCGTAAGTATGATGAGGTCAAGTTCGATTAGGTGAGGTGGAATAAGAGGGGACAAGAAAGCCACCCAATTAGAAAGGATCAAAACGTATGAAACACATCTTTAGATAGGCTAATGAACATAAGACCCTAAAGACATTACATGTTTGATTATTATAAGAGTGACGAATAGTCACATCATCACCAAATGTCATAGGTTCAGCAGGTCCCTTGAGGTATGACGTAAAAAGACAATGGGTAATGATGTGCAGCTAATTGGGTCATAAAATGGGAATTAGAATGTGTTGGGCAATAGAGCCAAGACCACCATAGGCAAGTCCATGATGAAAAAGCTTATTTTTCTTTTTCTTTTCTTTTCAACTTTGTAGATAGACTGATCGATGTGGGAAGTCTACATGGGATGAGTATATGTCTCCTTGAGGTCTTCACAAATTTGATCGATGCGGGAAGCTTCTGAATTTTGATTTTTGAGAAACAATAGTCTTATTTTTGGAAAAACTATGTAGAGAGTTGTGAGCTTTTTATATCTATCCTTTGAGGGAGCAGTCTACTTATAGTGACAATTGAGGGTGGAAGATGTCTGTTTGAGGGATTCATCTTTTATATTGGAAGTTTGACTCAAGGAGTTGATCCACATTTTGGAAGATGTCCTTCTAAGGGATTCATCTTTTGTTTTTAGATTTTAAGTCATGGACGAGACTATAACGAAGCATTTGGATCTTGTTGAGAAGGAAAGGGTGAATGACCATGGGATCTAATCTAAAGAAGAGGAAAATTATGTATTAGAATCATGTCATGCGTAGAGCCATGGTGCACATATTTAAGATAAGGCAAAAGGACATGATCCTTGTTTAATTTTTAGAGATGAGATGTGGAAAAGGTATATGGCGCTCAAGGGACAAGCATGAACTACATAAGTAGTGATGTAGGACTAGAGGTCAACAGTAGAATGGTCGAACATGTAATACATTAAGGGGCTCCAGATTTGGTTTACCCTCAAGCAAGGACAAACGATAAGCACCTGATCCATAAGTATGAGTTACGATATATGGTCCAATCCAATTACGAGAAAATTTTCTCCATTTACTTTTCTCTTATTTGGTTACATGTTGATTCTCTTTCAAAATAAGGTCACCGACTTGGAAGGTTTGTTCATGAACATGTTTGTCATAAGCACGTTTGATACGTTGTTGATAAACTTGAAGGTGATCTAGAGCATTAAGATGAAGTTCATCTAATAACTCCAATTATGCTAAGCGGTCTTGATGAAAGTCATCATTAGTAAGCATGTCATGGAGAGAAATGCGTAGTGAGAGGATATGGACTTTGAGAGGCAGAACAACCTCTATACTATAGACCCGAGAAAAGGGTGTGGCCATAGTGGAGGTGCGAATACTAGTGTGGTATGCCCATAGGGAAAAAGGATTGTGCATATGCCAATCCTTCCCAATATCGTCAACCACTTTCATGAGAATTTGTTGAGGGTTTTGTTATTGGATTTGGCTTGGCCATTCGTTTGTGGGTAATAAGGTGATGAGAAACTAAGCTGAATGTTGAAGGCATCGCAAAATTTTTGCAATGTTTTTTTTTTTAATTGTTTTCCATTATCAGTGATGAGGCGATGAGGAACACCAAAGTGACAAATGATGTGATGGTTAATGAACTCACATATTTTCTTGGATTTCATGGAAATGAGCAGTATGGCTTCTACCCATTTTGTGTAGTATTCGGTAGCATTTATGATCCATTGATGACATTGGGAAGAATGAGGATTGATTTCTCAAACAAGATCCAAACCCCACTGAGAGAAGGCCAAAGGCCACGAGCGACCTATAAGGCATGAATGGATGTATGATGAAGGTTGGAATGTTGTTGAAATTTCATGCAACATTTGACATAGTTGCAACAATCATGATTAACGGTCAGCTAGTAATAACCTAGGTGAAGAATACACTTAGTAATAACAAGGCCACTAAAGTGGCCTCCACATATGCTATCATGAACCTCCTTGATGGTGTAAGGAATTTAAGAACTTGTGAGGCATTGTAAGAGAATACCATCAAAGCCATGCTTATAGAGGTGTCCCCCCAGGATAATGAAACGGGAGACCCTTTTAAGGAAGGCACGTTGTCCGTTACGGGTGAGATCAGGAGGTAAGATGGAGAGAGAAAGGTAGTCGGAGTATTTTTTATACAAAAGGTCACTCGGGTTAGGGCTGTCATTTCTGATTGAGTAAACATTGTGAGGTAAATAAGAAGGTGAATGGAGGTGTTGTATAGTGAAAAATAATTTGGAATCAGTCAGGGAAGTGAGTATTTGGGAAGCTAAGTAGGCCATATTATCTACAAATTTGTTGGTTGAACGTGGGATGGTTTGAAGGGTGTAACAATCAAAAGTGGTCAAAAGTATGTCTACATGATGTTTATACTATTGAAGTATCTCATTACAACATTTATACATACCATTAACTTGGTTTATGACCAATTGTGAATCACCAAATATGTGGAGTGATTTTACATCTAGGGCATAGGTAGTCTAGAGACCAAGGATGAGTGCTTTGTACTCGGTAATATTGTTGGTGCATTCAAAGTCTAGTTTGAAATACAAAGGCATGGGTTCTCCATTGAGAGGGATGAGGATAACACCAACACCATGCCCACACTGACACTTGGAACCGTTGAAGAATAGCGCCATTTGGTAAGGGGGTTCATCCAAGAAAAGAGTAGCAATGGACTCATCAGGAAAGTCAAAATTAGAGGGTTGGTCCCCAGTAATAGGTGCATCATCCAATTGGTCAGCGATAACCTGGCCCTTAATGGAATTTTTTTGGATGAATTCAAGGTCAAGATTAGCTAAAATCATAAGCTATCATGTGGTGTGCTGATTTTGTTAAGGTTTAGCTTACATGATATGTAAAGGGTCGGTGTTGGTCACAACATAGGTTTTGTGGTTGAGTAGGTAATGGTAGAGTTTGGTGGCAACAAAAAATAAGGCTAGGCAAATTTTTTCAGGGTGAGTGTATCGAGTTTCATAGTCCAGAAGGGTATGGATTATATAATAAACTACCTGCTCCCTATGTTGTTGATCATGATGAGAAAGCATAGCCCCTAAGGAGTGATCGGTAGTTGATATGTATAGGTAAAAAGGTTGATCATCTTTCAGTGGTTGGAGAAGGTATTTTTTTAAGGCCTCAAAAGCTTTGTGGCAGTCATCATCCCATTTGAAAGAGATGTCCTTCCTATGTAGATGATGAAATGGTTGACAACGGTCGGAGAGTTGGGAAATAAATCGGTGAATGGAATGTAATTTACCTTGTAGGCTACAGAGTTGCTTGAGATTTGTGGGTGGAGGCATTTCCAGAATGGCCTAGACTTTAGCTTGGTCAACTTCTATACCACGTAAGGAAATGATAAATCCCATGAGCTTTCTTGAGAGAACTGCGAAGACACACTTTTTAGGTTGAAGGTGGACACAATATTTAATGAGCTAATCAAAGATGGTTTCAAGGATAGTGAGGTGCTAAGCTTGGTGTTTAGATTTAGCCAAGAGATCATCCACATAGTCTTACAATATGAGATGCATGATATCATGGAAGATGTAAGTCATAACATGTTTATATGTAGCACCAACGTTTTTAAGGCCAAAACACATGACTCGATAGCAGAAGGTCCCCCAAGGGGTAATGAATGTGGTCTTGTGCTAATCTTCTGGGGCAAGAAAAATTTGGTTATAACCCAAGAAACCATCAATGAGTGAGAGCATCTCGTGACTCACAGTAAGGTCTACTAGTTGATCAATACCAAGCAAGGAAAATTCATCTTTCAGGTAGGTGATGTTGAGGTCACGGAAGTCCATGTGAATATGGAGTCCCCCTGTTACTTTAGTAATAGGGACAATGTTAGAAATCTAACAAGGATAATCAATGGGTAAGGTGAAGGAAATAGAAAGAAGGTGCTGAAGTTCTTCTTTGATGAGAAGGGCAATGCAAGGGTGCATTTTCCTCAATTATTTTAATAGGTTTGGCATTGGGAACGGTTATGATATTGTGGACCACTGTGGTGGGGTCGATACCAGGCATGTCTGTGTAAGATCAAGCGAAATTGTGTTTATTCTCTCTGAGAAAAGAAGTGATGGCTTCCTGTTCAGAATCATCTAAAGATTATCTGATCTTTAGGATGTGCAAGTCTTCCTAAGTATGAATGTTGATCTCAATATTCGATTCATCCAACATGGTTTGCATCTCAAAAGGTAACGGTCGATGAATATATGAGTCTTCTGCACCAAGGTAGGTGAGTATGGATTCATCATCTTGACATTGAACGATGTTAATGGTCAGTGTGTCATCCTCGATCATCTCAAGATAAAGGAATGGGAGATTAGAAGGGGCCTTTCCTTTGCATTGACAAGTCAAAGGCCCCAAGGAAATGGTGTTTATGAAGAAATTTTTTAGGAGGGATAGCTTTAGGATCCATTGACTCCATTGGTGAGGGTGGTGATGAAGGTGGAGAAGGGCTAGGGTCTGGAATGAGTTTGATGTGGGCCTGTTTGGTAGGAGGCTCGGGGAAGCCGATACCACTACGGTCATTATGTTAACGGGTAGTACATGGAATAATAGTATGACGACCTTGCTCATAGAAGCCAAAACCAAAACCCTTCCACGCACAGTGGTGCAGGAAGGTGTGGGTGAAATGGTGATTGGTAAGTGATTGGAAGTCAGCAGAAAATGGGTCTGGTTATGATGGTGGTTTAGGTGTGTAGGTGGTAGTATCAAGTCCCCCATAGGTGAGACTAGTATGAAGATGAGGAGGACTATAAAGGAGGTGTTCTCATATACGGTGATCATAGTGAGTGTGTATGTGAAGGATTCCATACTCATGTCGAGTAAGGAAGGTGTTGACACTATATAAGTGGTACTCCCCCAGACTGAGGTGTTGAAAAACACCTTCCAAGGGATCAGTGGTTGGTATGTGGGTAGCTGGTATGGCCGATATCTCAAATGCCAATGCGAAGGTGGCGTTAACAGATTGGGAAGCTAATGGATCAGCCATGGAAGTTATAACAGCAGTAGGAATAGAGGAGGTATGTGTGGCTAAGGTAGTGACTGTATTGGTAAGCGGAGGTGTAGGTGAAGTCGTAGTGGTTGTCGAGGTAGATGGCATGACAGGTATGAGCACATCATTGGGTTAGTAAAGAATGTTGCATATTTTGAAAGGTGATAGGTCAGCTGGAATGGTATAAGTGTGTCCTTCATGTTCAAACTTTACATAACGATGCAAAGTGGAAGGAACGCAACCCATGACATGGATCCAGGGTCTACCAAGCAAAAATTTATATTATAATTCACCCTCCAAAACATAAATTTTTTTTAGAACAATGTGGGGGCCCATGCGAACATGAAGGATGACAGTACCTAGTGTGGAGGTGATAGTTTCGTTGAACAAACACAACATGACTGGATGTTTGTGCATGTAATTGTTAGGGATGCGCATTTGAGAAAATGCATGGGATGAAATTATGTTAATGCTAGCACCTCCATCAATCATCACATGGCGTACCCGTATGTCATCAATGTTTACAGAGATGAAGAGCGCTAGGTTTGGGTCATCATTTTGGTATGGCGCGATCTCCCCCTCTGACAAGCTAAGGGAGGCCACTTGGTGAAAAAGGTGAGGTGAGGATGAAGGTGGTAATTTGGTGAGAGAGGATACATGATGGGGTGTGATGATGGAGGCTACGGGCATAGGTTCATTGGGTAAAACCTCAATAGATTGAAGAACCTCCATGAGAGCTTGATGATAGTATTCTAAGGTTTGGATGAGGTCATATAAGGAAATTTTGAGGGGAGATTCGTGTAATTGTTTGAGCATGGTGCGATGTGTGACACCATTAGAAATGGGGTATGTGTGGCCACGGATAGTTATCCTAGGTATGGGTGCAGATGGTATGTTGGGTATAGGATTGGTTAGTGGGTCAACTACCTTTTCTTTACCCTTCTGCACATGTGTAGTAACGTGTACCATGTTGATTTAAGGGAATTTGTCAAATGGAGAGGGCATAGGGTAAGTGGTTTAACGACATGAAGGGTAAAAACCTACGGGAGGAGAAAAACCTTGTGAGGTCAGTTGGGCGCAGTGAAATTTGGGTGGTGGCGTGGCAAGTTCTCTGATGCAAACCATGTTAATTTAAATTTTTTTATGTAGTTCTGGGAGCTGTGAGGGTGGAGGTTGTGGTTTTTTAGTACGTAGTGTGGGAATGCAGGTAGGTGAAGTGAGATCCTCGTCAAGAAGGTCATCGTCATCAAATTTAGTTTCAGGTGTGCACAATTGGATAAGGATGGTTTTCAAAGCCTTCCAGTTCTCCACATCGTGTCCTATCACATGATGGTATGTGTAAATTTTGGTATCATCAAACCCTTTTGGCTTGGGTTTGAGGGGGTCGTAAGGTCGGAGTGGCGGTAATGTGATAACAGAAGTCTCGAGGAGGTTGGTTAAAATTTTGGCATAGGACCCTACTAGTGGATCACAATGGGAAGTAAATGTGGGTTTGGATATAGGGGTGGTCGGTTGTCTAGGAATTATTTTTGGAAGAGTGGGAATAGGTTGAGCTATGGTTTTAGGCACCAGTGTGGTTTGAGGTATCAGCCAGGTTCGTTTAGGTATGGGTATAGTAGATAGATGGGTAGCAAGGTGTAGGGTTGTTTTGACTATCTTGTTGTGGGGTAGTTGAGTTTTGTTGTTGGGTTACACCTTCTTGGGTAAATTTGATGTGGGTGTATGGGATCTAGAAGGAAAAGCAGATGGAGGAAGAGGGCAAGTTACCCACGGGGATAACGGGGGTGCTATGAAGGTAGATGATGCAGGTCAGGCTTGGGGTGTGAGGGACAAAGACTGAAGTGTAGTAGGTAGTGAAGCAATGGCTGAAGGTATCGGAGATATTGGTGGTAAAGAGACTACAGGTGTGGGTATGATTCATGTTGTGTTCTGGGTAGGTTAGAGATTTGTGAGGTAGGAACGAGTGGTTGTGTTATTAGGTTATGAACAAGTGAGGGATGCTTGACCCTATTGGGAATTTGAGGTCTTAAGGAAGATGGGACAAGTGTGGGTATGATTGGTGTGGTAGGGGTATAAGGTTGATGATTTTGTTTGTTTAGTGAGGGTGTCAGAGTAGGTGTGGTTTTAATGTTGGAGGATGTAGTTAAATCTAGTTTAATGGGTGGATGAGTAAGGCTTATGATCGGGGTAACCCCTAAAGTGGTAATAGGTTTAGTGGAGGTAAATTGTGTGGGTATGGGTTTGGGTTTAGGCATAGGTCAGGTTATAGGTAAGGGTGTGGTGTGAGTGCTAATGAGTATTGTGGAAGGGGTTGCGATAGTAGGGTTTGTATTTGTTTTAACGGGTGGAAATGTTCTTGGTTAGATAATGGAGGTGTCATTGAGGGATCTCTGCATTTGTGTTGAGACAGGGAGTAAGAGGCACCCCCATAAGAAATACCTATCCACATAATCTCAGTGATCAGCCAAATGTGAGAAGGGCACTGGTGTGGGTGGAGTTGGTGAGGACCTAATGAGAATTCCTATAAAATGCAGCTTAGAGACGGGGAATTGGCTAGCTTCAGCGTATGTGGGTAAGAGAGCTGAAAGTAGGTCTTTTGGATGTCGGGTAGCGAATGGAGAATGTTCTCCATGAGGTAAACATATCTCCACTGGGTCTATGATAGGTAAAAGAGATGATGGGAGCTCCTTTATGAATGGAGGAACTGATAGGTGCTCCTCTGTGGGTGGAGGGGGTAATGGGTTCTCCTCTTTAGGTGAAGGAGGTAATGGGTGTTCCTCTATGGGTGGAGGAGGTATGGTAGGTAAAGGTTCACTTATTAGTTAGGGGCGGCGTTGGGATTATCCACAATCAACCCACCTTTCTCAAGCATTTCCTAGACAATATTCTTAAAAGTGATGCAGTTACCATCACTATGACCTTTCACCCGATGGTAGTTACAGAAATCTTTTTCCTTATACCACGCGGGCATGGGGTGAGTAGGGTTAAAACTAGTGTGTGGTTTTATGGGTGGAAAGGTGATGGTACCAACTTTAATCAACTTTTCTAAAATGGAAGAGTAAGGTTCCCCAATTGGGGTATATTTTCACTGCTCTTTTCTGAATCGAAAAAAATGTACGGGTGATAGATTAGATGAGGGTATGGCTTGATTAGATGGATGAGCCGGGCCAGCCTTGAGTACTACTGTGTTAGTGGTACCTTTAGCTTTTGAATAATTGGTTGGCGGTTTAGAAGAAGAAGAGGTTTCAGTCAACTTGAATGTCGAATTCTTATTTTGTAATTGGATTTTCTGCTTTAATGGCCCAAATCTCTAACTTTCATTCCATACTAAATGCCTCATCGAATGTTCTGAAATTTTGGACCTACAAGGTTGGGGAGATATGTCTAGCACAAGCTCATGTGAAGAGCTTCATGAGTTCATTTTGTGGTAGTTGAAAGGTAAGTTGATTGATCAGGCTACACCAGCGAGCGACAAAATCTATGATAGATTCATCCTCTTACTGACATGTGGAATATAGATCAGTCATGGTAACTTTCTTGGAGATGTTGATAAAAAAATGATCCAAGAGAGCTTGGGCTACCTAATTGAATGAAAATATGGATTATTTGGGTAACCCACTGTACCAATCTAATGTTGGTCCAGTGAGGGACATGGGAAAATTTCTCAAAAGTAAGGCATCATCACGAGCAATCAAATAACATCCATGTTTAAATGAGTGCAAATGTTGTTGTGGGTCTTCCTTACTATTGAAGTACCTGAATTTAGACATTTCCCAATGCACAGGGTATGAATGGGTGAATAGGCTCATTATAAATATCATCGTAAGTGAGAGTGTTATGGGAGCTAGAAACTGATGCCTCTAGTGTTTGCATCTTTTCCATCATCAATATACTTAGGTCATTGGTGGGTTGTGATGATTGGATGCCTCTTATAGCATGAGGAGGTTGGTTTTGGGTGTATAATGGGTGAGGCATTCAGGTGTATGGGGCTACCATATAAGGTTGTGGAGAAGAAGGTAATGAAATAGGGGGTATATACCCAAAATGAACAATAGATGAAACAAGTGGTTGTTAGTAGTACGTATATGGGGGAGGAAGGGTCATGGTAACCCTAGTGGAAATAGGGGCTAGTGATTGTGGAATGGAAAGAATTACGTTCTGAAATGGGGTAGGGGTCATTGAAACTAGAGTGGGAACCTAGCTACAGGTATGTATGAGATGTTAGGGGTAGATGAGGTCGTGTTTGGGGTAGTCGCCGAGGGTATGGTAGATGTAATGGGCACTACAGGGGTAACAAATGCGGCAGTAATATCAGGTTTAAGACCTAACTGTGAAATGACTGGGAGTAAAGTGGAAGTAGGCAGCACGGAGCCAAATGGGGCGGAGGCAGAAGTGGGTGTGAGTGTCGGGGGGATAGATATGGGCATGCCATATATCACTTACCTGAGGCATCTCGAGTGGACGAATGGGAGATGTAAAACTACAAGGAAGTAGGGTTCTGGTCAAAGAGTCATGCAAACTCCTCATCTCTGGTAGCAATATTGGTAGGCTGGATGGGATCCATGGATGGTGATAAAATAGAGGGTGGTGAAGGACTAGGTGGGAATGGTTGGTGACTGACATGGAACACGAGGGAGTTCACTTGTCTTCAGGTTAATACCATGTGAACCAGTACTGATCAGGTGGGGTTACTTCTCTGTAAATAATACCAAGAATAGCAGGAACATGTGAATCTGGTGATAAAAAATGGATGAAGTAACAAATGGTGGGTGGAATGTGAAAAATGGTAACTAATGCCGGTTAAGGGAAACTGACGTCGATCAGAGGTAACAATTTCCGGTTGCTGTGGGAAATAGATAGTGAGTAATCAGTGGAGCAGAAGATAAAATATGATAAGTATGACAAATTTGGGGATGTGTAAAATTTCAATGGAAAAATTGACAGTGACAGAGACTGTGGAAAGTGGAAGAAAGTGAAGTGAAAATGTCCTTTTGAATAGGTTAGCAAAGGGACCTAGAACTGATGTCGGTTGTGTTTAACCGATGGCGGTCAGAGGTAACTGATAACGGTCAGTGTGAAATTCATATAGTGACGAGAAAAAGTGGCTGTGAATTAGAATTTGATGTGGAATCAAACCTAGAAACCTGAGAATGATGTAGATGTGGTCCAGACACACTAAAAAAAAGTCAAAATACTCCAACTATGATTAGGAGTGTGTGAGGAAAGACAAAAATAATGATCGAAAGCTCTCACCTCAAAACACAAATTAAAAAAACACTAAGAAAGAACGTTCCTAGAGTGCCTATTCTACTACGTTTGTTCATCTTATGCTATTTAGTGACTAACACATGAATTGTGAAATATATTTTTTGGTGAGGATGGCTTCGTACAAAGAAGGAGATCTAAAGGGTGAGGTTTTAGGTTTGTTATGGTGGGGATGGGCTACACTCTTAAGTATAACTCGACAGAGCAGCGAGCTGGATGCCCACTGTGTTGTGATCGTGTGATCACCTACAACTTATTCCAGGTAAGATGACATTTAAGAATGTTTGTATTTTGAATTTTTGTGTGGTTTGGTAAGAGTCAGAGAAAGAGAAAAGGATAGAAGTGATTTTCTACAATTTGTTTATTAACTATCAGCTGGTAATGACGTCCAACATATAGGTTTCCCTCAATTAATGTGAGATAATGCAGAGAATCAAAATGAGATGCAATTGTTTTTAAACCCAAATTGAAAATATGACATTAAATGACACAATAATATCTAAAGGAAGACGAATTCTCTTTCACTAAAATGCACAAAAAATAAAGAAATGATTCTTTTTAAATACACCAAAAGAAAATTTTCCTGTAGAGCAAATAGAAAGAATGAGTGGATTACCAGGGAAGAAAATTAGTGTGTACGCTTTTTAGAAGGGAAAAAAACACACAAATTTTTTCTAGGAATTAATGAAATGTAAAGAACCCCAGATGGGTCCCACCGGGCGTGCCAAAATGTTTCACCTTTTTCTTAGATTGTTTCTTTGAATTTTTGATGAAACAGATAGGGTAACGGGCGTAGGAGGAATACCTGTTCAAGTGTCATTTGATGGTTTGTTACATGCGTATGACTTCTGAATCCATCGCTAATCATGAGAGCTTCCTTTTGGCTATGAGGAACTACCTGTTAATGAAAGCAAGACCACCAGAAAGAATTAAACAATATGGGTAGTGAACTGCCTAGTGTAAGCTAGATCCAGGAAGTATGATACTTCCTAGATGGTTGTCAATCCACTTTTTTAAACAAATTAATATTGTAAACAAAGTAAATTCTATTGTTATTTTCAAATGATTTAGGTATCTCACTTAAAACACAATAATAAATAGATCTAATTGTAGACACCAAATTTGTGTCTTATGACCCCTTGTGACCCGCATCACATTTTGTAACCTAACCTCACCACCTAAACCTTACACAATTATTTATTAATTACCTTATAATTAATAAATCCACATCACCATACCTGCCACCTCATGTCGCCACCTCATCATGACCTAGTCTTAACCCTAAACTAACCTAATTAAGACCTATAACTTGGTCCAATTCCACACCTATGACTAATTACTCCTCATCCGCACCTAAAACCAACTTCATAATGACTTGACCAAGCCCGCTACCAATCCCTTGGAAGAAAAGGAGGGAAAGCTGGCTATTTTACCAAAAATAGCCCACTTTGACCGGACCGATACCGGTTCCTACTCGACCGCCGTCGGTTGCGTAACCGCCATCGGTTCCCTGTAAATGACCACTTCCAACCAAAAACAAGGATCAGATTTTCATTTGATCGGGAGAGAAAGAGAAAATCATAGAGAGAATCCAGATTTTGCTGGGCCGAAGCAGAGACAAGTGAAGAAACAGGAAGAGTTTGCAGAGAAGGACATCAAGCCCAAGATTGCAACTGCACAACCAGAGCCCTGTGACACTCAGCTGATCATCGTGAGGGAAGACATCTCATCTTCTGATCGTCAGGACGTCCTATTTGAGTTCTACCTTCATCACCACAGTTCTTGGACCTGCATTCTCATCAATAAACAGTAAGTAGAACCTTATATGTCTCTTTGATAACATTTCTTAGACTTTTTGAATCACATCTATCATAAGTTTATTCCTAGATCTACTACCAGCGACATACTCCACTTAACCTTTATCCATACACCCTGATATTGCCCAGAAGGCCATTTTACCACACTTTGAGTCTTCCCTATCCTCCCATCATTCCCCTCAGCCATCCCCCAATCTTAATAACCCCACAATCACCTTGCAACCAACCTCTATCCAGAAGCACTTAGATTGCTGACCCTACCGGTATCGTTTATCCCCTACCGGCAGCGGTTCGCTAACCGCGGTCGGTTACCCAGTGACCGGCGTCGGTCACTGTGACTTATACCCCAAAACCTTTTGCTTGCCTATTTGCCACCTAACAACCCCAAATCCAGCCCGGTTTATCCCTATAACTCAACCTGAACATATCAACGACCAGTAACCGAACAAACAACGTGACGCTTTATTATTGATAGTTTAGTTTCTATTGCTTTGTAACGAGATACCTAAATCATGATTTTGCAATAGCTTTCTATATTATCATTTGTGTTAAATCGTATTAAAAGGGGAACTGACCACCTTCGAAAGGAAGTTTTTATATTTCCTAGGCCTAAGGCAGATCCCTCATTTGTTGTCTAATTAAAATCTGGTGGTCTTGTATTCTTACTTGCAGGTAGTCCTTCCAAGACAAAAAGGAGTTCTTTGCAGTCGATCTGATCTTTCTCTACGGTACGTGCACACCATCTCAACATTCAACAGGTATTCCTCCTAGCCCTAACCCTTATCTGTTTCTCAAAGGAATGATAGGATAGAAGCAAGTCTATTCTGCAGAGTCGAAACATTCCGTGCGAAACATTTTGGCACGCCCGGTGGGACCCATTTCGGGTTTTTGTTTCTCTTGCTTATTTTCATTTTAGGAAGCATACTTGTTGTTGCTGTTTTTGTTATATATTTAGTAAAGAATTTGTCTTGCTTTCCTAGTTTTGCATTAGTGAAAGTCATCTCATTTGCTTCATCGAATATCATTTTCGATTTGGGTTTAAAACACGTGCATTACATTCTTGCTTGCTGTTTTCAATTCTAGTGAACATAGACTAAGTAACAGGTCGTACACGTGGGGGTGATTTCCACGGTATTGACAGGAAATTAATCTTACTTTCACTGCACAACACATACCGAATCACTTCACAATTAACACAACAGCTCAAAACATCCCCCCTTTTCCGCGGTATTCCTCCGCCCGATTGAGGTAACCTTATAAGCCAAAACAAACTTGACATTTCCCCTAAGTCTTTTGTTTAGGATTGACATCATTCCGCGTCTAAAGGCATAAGCCCACAATAATTAAAATTAACCCTAGGGTTAGTCTCTGGATTTGCGTGTGCATCTTGTTTGTTTTCAGTTCTGTTTTCTCTGTTATACACTGTCTTCTGTGATTACCTTAGAACAATTTGATAAATGTACTGAGCGTTGTTAACAATCAAATCAGCAGCTTCTTATATTTTCTTATACCAGTCTTATTACACCGACATCGGTTAACTGACCGATGTCGGCTATAGTCTAACCGACATCGGTTACTAGACCGACATCGGTTACTGTCTTTTCCAGTTCCTGACAAACCAGCAACCTACCAATTTCACCATTCTGAGTCTGTTTCTGTTCCTGACAGATTGAAACCCTACTGTGAACTCCTGTCCATGGTTGTTATCACTCGAAAGCAAGCCGCCGCCATGGTTTCACATGCTTGCTCTGTGCCTTTTCCTGAATCACCCCCTTCACATTCTGTGGGGAATCCTATGGACACCAGCGAGGTTCCTAAAATTCCTGTGGGAGATAAAGAATTTGCCAAATTTCTGGATGCTAATCCTAGCGCTGTACAATACTATTTGTCTCATGCCCTTGACCGTACACCCGACGGTCAACTCCTTGTTGGCATGCCTATCAGTATAGCTGCTCATTTAGCCCCTTCTCCGCCTGATAACTCCGCTTTGCCTTCCGCATCCTTAGTCCCGTCGTCTACCTCAGCAGCTTCAGGGGTCCATACGGCACAGATTGGCTTTCCTTTGGTTAATCTTGGGCCCAACATGTCATTACCGCCGACTGCTCCTACCTCGTCTCTCTTGCAGACTGTTCCATTCATGACTTGCTCTCTGCCACCTATCCACATGAGCTTTCCTTCTCAAGCTCCGCCCACCTTTTCATTTCCACACACATATCCGGTAACCTCAACAGCTTATATAGGACATCCCTATTCGGTTGCCTCAACACAGTCGTCCTCCATACCTTATCAACATTTAACCCCACCATTGTCTAGCGGTGGCCCTTGGCCCAATTTGCCTCTGTTTACCACAACCACACCATCATCTCATCCAACTACTGATTTAATTAAACAAATGATGGACAAAATGCAAAACCTGGAGGCTTCTGTTTCAGGAAGTCGTAGCGCCTTGACATACGAGCAAGTTTGTCGGGAGCCTATCCACCCTTCAGTCCCCCTTCATTCATATCCTCCTCAATGGGAATTACCAAAATTTACCCGTTTTAACAGTAAGGAGGACCCTCAACAACACTTGCGATCATTTAGACATGCCTGCTATCTGATTGCTCACGACGACGCTTTACTACTCCGCACCTTTCCCATGTCCTTATCAGGACCCACCTTGGAGTGGTACAGTGCTTTAACCCAGCACTCAATCTTCTCTTTTAACCAGCTAGCCCAATCTTTCTTGGATCATTTCTCCATTAACATTGCCAAGAAAGTATCTATCACCGACCTCTATGCCATCCGACAATTTGAAGACGAATCTATCGCAGATTTCGTTGGACGATGGCGGGGCCTTATCAACCAACTTACGTATGCCTTACCTCAGACCAAACTTATCGAACTGTTTACGCGGGCCTGCGCTAAGCACATCTCTCCTACCCTCCAAATTCAAACTTTCCGTACATTTGACGAGGCCTTTACTATGGCTCGAAAACTAGAGATTCGAGCCTTAGAGGAAGAGAAATTGCGGTTGCGTAACAAAAACCCCACTTTCCGAACCCAAGATTCCACCAACAAACCTAACACCACCAATCCTCACCCATCGACCACTTCGAAATCAAAAGGGGCCGTGCACGCGGTGATGGTCAAATCCCAACCACCGTCTAATACCCCGCCAAAAACCACCTATAAGTATAAAGCAGAACCCATCAACTACACTCCCTTAGGAGAAACATATGGTGTGATATTGGAAAAATTGCTCAAAGCAGGAGCCATTACCTTACCTCCTGTTAAACCTCATTCCGGGTTCGATTCCACTCGCGCCATACCTTCTTGGTACAAAGAAAATGACTTCTGTAACTTCCACCACGTGAAGGGACACAGTCATGAGAATTGCAAGATGTTGAAAAACGTAGTGCAGGAAATGGTTGATGCAGGGGATATAGCCCTCGATAATCCTAACGCCCCTGCTAACCGAAATTTGAAAATATTCAACAAACCATTCCCGAATCATTCTTCTAACAGTAAACTAAACCAAGATATCTTAGCCGAGGAGAGTGTTCATGAGATCCATGCAGTCTTCGATTCCCAGCCAAAGACCTCTATCGAACAAATTCTCAATCAAGCCTCTTCACTAACGCAGGAAACCGAACCCCCTTCCTCGCCATCAAGAAAAACTGAAATCCTTGGCGTTCCTTTACCCATCAAGGAATTAGCTGCCCAGAGTTCCCTTCTCACAAATGAGCCTTCTTATACCACATCCTTGCAAGACTGTGAGCGGATGTTATCTAATTTATCTATTTCCCAAACGTCTCCTTCTACCATTCTTGCTGTACAAGAGGAAGGCTCGCCACTTTTTTTTTCATCCTTAGACGAGAAACATCTTGAACCGACATCACCACATTCTTTAAACATGACAGATCCTCTCAAACACGCCCTCCTACCTATTAGTCTTTCATCACCTAAATCTTTTCAGCAACCGGTTGATCTCTTAACGCCCATTGATACATTGCCTCATATACCCCTTGTATCACACCCACAGTGGACCGGAATCACAACCCACCTTTCTTCCATACAAAAGTTCATGTTCACACGTGAGGACTTTCATTCCCCAGAAGATAGACAGGTCCTATGTGAACATTTGAGTACGCCATATTCTACTCAAATGCAAATGACCGATCCTGATGCCTCCACCATATACCCAAAGTGTTTACAGAAGCTTAAAATGCCCATGTCCTCATCTTCACCCCCCTCATCTCTACCAAATACCTCGTCCACTTCTATTAACTTAGCCAAATCTTCCCCTACGCTTGGGACCTCACCCATACCTAGTCTAACACACCCACCTAGGTGGCTTGATTTATCTAAAAATAAAGCCATCCATCCCGTTAGGAGACAGACTCAATCTCCTCAACCTATGCCTCTATCACAACTAAAACCTTCATCGTCACACCTACCTTCCATATTGGGACCCCATCCCTCTACCTTACATCAATATATCATACCTCCTGCGTTTTCTTTATAAAGTGACCTATGCCTTCTGCACCCATACAGAAATCCAAGGGGTATAGCAACACCGTCACCCCACGTATCCTGTCCACCTATCAACCCTAAACAAATTCCATCATCAAAAGATTTGTTTTCAGTCACTCCTATTTCCCCATGGTTGTTTTTTGATACCACATCATCTGTGGCCTCATCATCCAACATAGCTTCTACGTCAAAGAAACCACGGTTAGGTAAAACCCATTATCAAAACTCCTTGGCTAAACCACCCCCCATACAAACCAACCACACCACATCATCACCAGAATCGACCCAGTCAATAGCCTCATTTTCCTCTGACTTTGACCCACTCAAAGGGTCTTACGCCAAAATCCTTGCTATGTTGGTGGAGAATGTGACCATTTCCCTACCCCCACTTAGACCTTATGATCCATCTAAACCTCGACCTATAGGTTACGATGAGTCTAAAATCTGCACTTACCACCGCACACCAGGACATGACGTAGAGGGATGCAAAGCGTTGAAAACCATACTTCGTCCGTCACCTCTCTCAGATAGAAAAGTTAAGAAAGACAACTTACGAAGAGAGAGACCTTTAGCTTCAATTCCCTCTCCTATACCACCTATCCCCACCTAACCAAGATCTATCATTATTACAGCCCCACCTCTCGAAAACCATGACCTATCCCTACCATCTTCCTCCTCTCGTATTCATGAGATCAATATGATTAGTGTTGCTACTCGAGGGTAGAAAAACAATGGGAAAGCGAAAGAAAACACGCCTGCGGCATCTCTTTCTCTGTCCACCATCCCGATTGCACCACCACCTAAAGTGGTTATTCGCGGACCCGCCTATCCCGTCTCTAATGGCATTTCCCATCGAACTATGATCAAACAGCTTCACCAATCACCTGTAAAAAATGACATTATATGATCTCATTCAGACTTCTGAATCTCATTGACAAGCTCTCGTTGAGATCCTTCAAGGGATAGAGGTTTTACCTAATGAAACCTTGCTTATTACCTCTATTCTAACACCCAATCATGTTGCTTCGCTCACCAAACAATCTATCTCCCCAACCACTTCTGTCTCTATACATCAAGCCGCTGCTGTCAGTTTCTCCGAAGATGAAATTAATGACTTCGGTGCTGAAGATCCTGATCCTGCTCTTTTCATCTTAGCATACGTTCAGGATATTCGGGTACGTCAGTGTTATGATTGACGGGGGGCGCTAGCCTAAACATCATCTCTTCAAAATCCTTCCAACAAATGAATATCCCTTCTAGTTGCATGTGTGCCAACCCCATCATGTTGTTGATCATTCAATGATGCTATTACTTCTACTTTAGGCACCATGATCCTTAACATTCGTGTAGGACCACGTACTTTACCCGAACTCTTCTATGTCCTTGAGGGAGAGTTCCAATACAATATGTTGTTAGGCCGCCCTTGGATCTGGGCTATGGGATGCGTTCCCTCCACCTTACATAGATGCATAAACTTTGAGTACAAGGGGAAGTCCTACACCGTAAAAGCTAATCCTCCCCCCTTCAAAACTTGCAATATGTTGTATCGCCCCAATGATGTGCTTGTAGCAGTTAAGACACCCATTTATCTAACCTAGCCATCTACTTCCGACGCACCTACACATTCAACCAATGAAACCGCCATTACAAATATTACTTCCTTTCTCGCAGATAACATCCCAACCTCCGACCCCTTAGTAGATGTTTTTCAACGCCTTACGCTGGGGGAGTACTGCCTATATAACGTTAGTTTCTTTCCATACCCTGCAGGAGTATGGACACTTACATGCCCATCCCACCTATGACCGTTGCGTGGGGGAGGTAATCTCTTACGGACCACCCCATTTCCGCACCAACCTAACGTATGGGGGTGTTTACACATCCTCCATTACCCTTGAACCTCCTCTTGGTGTGGTTCCCTTCCAATCCGATTTTCAATACTTGACAAATCGTCGTTTCGCCCTCACCTTCTTGACTTGTTGTGCTTGGAAAGGCTTTGGTTTTGGTCTCTATGAACAAGGCCAACATACACTCATTCCCGTGACTACACGCAAACACAATGATCGCAGTGGTCTCAGTTTTCCTGAAACACCTACACAGGAGACACCTTGTGTCAGCTGTATCCTCGAAGAAGACGACGTCACCCCTACCAAACCATCATCACTCACTTTGCCATCATCACCCACAGAGTTGATAGACACTGAATCTATCCCTCCTAAATTTTTTTTTTCATAAATGCTATCTTCATAGGTCCTCTCACTTATCAACGTGATAATGAGGATCCATCTTCTCTTCCCCTTTTGTATCCAGACATGATCGAAGAGGATTCGCCTTAGATTAATGTTGTTGAGTGCCAGGATGACGTCTCTATCCTCACTTACCTTGGGGCGGATGACTCCTATATTCAACGTGCCTTACCGTCTGAAACTCAAACCATGTTGAATGAGTTGACTATAGAAATCAACATCCACACAGAGGAGGATCCTCACATTGTGAAGATCGGACAATCCCTTAACACATCATAACAAGCCACCTTTACTGCCTTTCTCCGTACCTGTAACCAAGCTTTCGCTTGGTCCTACGCTGACATGCCAGGAATTGATCCTACCATTGCTATCCATAACATCACCCTAAACCCCGATTCCAAACCAGTCAAACAAAAACTGAGAAAGATGCATCCACGCATCGCCCTCTTGATCAAAGAAGAGCTTCAATGAGTTCTTTCTATTTCCTTCATCTTGCCTATTGACTATCCTCAATGGATTTCTAACATCGTACCTGTCACTAAAGTGACGGGGGGGACTTCGGATATGCACAAATTTCCGAGACCTTAACCTCGCTTGCCCCAAGGATGACTTCCCCCTCCCAAGTATTGATCAACTTGTTGATCTCACTGCGGGCCATGAAATGCTTTCTCTCATGGATGGGTTTTTTCGGGATACAATCAAATTTTGGTAGCCTCAGCCAATCAACATAAAAATACTTTCATAACTCCTTGGGGAACCCTTCTGTTATCATGTCATGCCATTTGGCCTTAAGAATGCTGGTGCTACCTATCAGCGGGCTTATGACTTATATTTTTCATGACATTATGCACACTATCCTTGAGGATTATGTCGATGATCTTCTTGGCAAATCTAAACATCGCAGTGAACATCTCGATGTTTTAACCATTATTTTCGATCGCCTGTTGCAATATTCAGTCTGGCTTCAACCAAAGAAATGTGTCTTTGGTGTTATTTCAGGAAAACTTCTTGGCTTTATCGTCTCTTTGCGTGGCATTGAGGTCGATCCATCTAAAGTCAAATCTATCATAGAAATGCCCCCACCCAAAAACCTCAACCAATTACATAGTTTGCAGGGTAAACTTCAATCCATCTGGCGTTTCATCTCCCAACTCTCGAATCGATGTCACCCTTTCCATCACCTTCTTAAAAAGAACATTGCCTTTCCAATGGAGTGAAGAGTGTCACCAAGCCTTTGAAGCTCTCAAATCCTATCTCTTGCAGCCACCCATGCTTATTCCACCTCAGGATGATCGTCCTTTCTACCTTTACCTTTCTGCCAACTTACCATGCTATAGGAGCTATGCTCGCACATCGGGACTCGGCACGTCGAGAACAAGCCGTTTATTATATAAGTCGTACTCTCATGGATTACGAGACTAGGTATACACATGTAGAAAAATTGTGCCTAGCCCTATCATTCGTAGCCACCAAACTCCGACATTACCTCCTGAATCACAAAACTTTTGTCATCACCAACACGGACCCCATTCATTATATGTATGCCAAACCACATCTAAACCAACGCATCGCCCGATGGCTTATGCTCCTCGCCGACCTTGACCTTGAGTTTGTACAACAGAAGTCAATCAAAGGACAAACTATTGCAGACCAACTTGTGGAGGCCCCTTTACCTGGGGAACAATTCACCAATTTTAATTTCCCTAACAAACTCATCGCCACTCTTTCACTCAGGGAAGAGTCGTATCAAATGACCCTCTTCTTCGATGGATCTAAATGCCAGCGCAGGCGGAGGAGCTAGACGTTGTTCTCATCCCTCTTGATGCAATGAACCTATGCCTCTTTCATTCCGGATTGATTTCCCCTGCACTAATAATACAGCGGAATACGAGGCCCTTGTTTTGGGTCTCCAGGTTGCGTTACACTTAGGTGTCAAATCTATTAATATTTTTGGCGACTCTCAATTGGTAGTCAATCAAGTTATGGGCATCTACCAATGTAAGAATGAGGAACTTCAAAAGTAAAAACATTACGTGGATTCACTTTTGACCTCATTTACTCGTTATTCTATCCAGACCATTCCCTGCTCCACTAACAAATTTGCGGATACTATGGCTTGCTTAGCCTCGCAAATTCCTACCGCACCAACTAACTCTGACATATTCGTCTTGGTCTAAAAACTTTTTGCCCCATCCTACTCAGCCCCGATAGTTTGTATGATAAATATTGTGTCTACTAATTCGCAGGATACCTGGTACCCACCAATTTCACGACTACATTACAACCTCTGTTCTCCCACCTGACCTTACTAGTAATGGAAAACATGCTTTTCTTAAAAGTGTTTCTCGTTATGTTGTCATGGGGGGAATCCTCTATAAACGTGGCTTTGATGGCATCCTCCTTCGCTGTCTAACCGGCACGGAGGTCACCTATACCATCCAACAAGTCCATGACGGCATTTGTGGTGGACATTTTAGTGGCCTTGCCATGGCCAAATGAATCCTTCGCCTAGGTTATTATTGGCCTACTCTTAATAACGACTGCTAGGAATATGTTAAGTGTTGTGTTATATGTCAACAACATGCCAACCTTCAACATACTCCTAGCCACCCGCTACAGGTCGCACTGAGATCTTTGGCCTTTCTCACAATGGGGTTTAGACCTTATTGGTGAGATTCATCCGTGCCTTCTTCGCAACGTCACCGATTGGATTATCACAGCAACCGAATATTACACAAAATGGGTGGAGGCTATTCCACTCATTTCAATCTAAAAAAGAAAAAAAATTGTAGAGTTCATTAACCACCACATTATCTGTCGTTTTGGTATTCCTCATCGCCTAATAACAGATAATGGTAAATCTTTTAAAAATAAGTTGTTACAAGACCTTTGTGACAACTTTGGTATCAAACTTAGTTTCTCATCTCCTTACTATCCGCAGGCCAATGGTCAGGATGAATCTTCTAATAAAACCCTAACCAAAATCCTCATGAAAGTTTTCAATGAGTCCGGAAGAAACTGGTATGATCACATTCCCTTTACCCTTTGGGATTATCGTACTAGCATTCTGTACCTCCACTAATGCCACACCATTTTCTTTGGTATATGGTACCAAGGCTATCTTGCCTCTCGAAGTACAAATACCCTCCCTCAGAATATCTCTTCAGGATATTCGTCACCAATGATGATTTCTGCCAAGAGCGGTTAGCCCAATTAGAGCTTCTTGACAAGCATCGTCTTACGGATATTGATCACCTTCAAATCTACCAAAAACGCATCAAGTGTGCTTATGATAAACGGCTTCTATGAGCATACTTTTAAGGTTGGGGATCTTGTCCTCAAAGAGAATCAACATGTAATCAAACTAGAAAAGAGTAAATGTGGAAAATTTGCTCCTAATTGGATTGGGCCTTACATTATCACTCACACTTATGGATCAGGCACTTATCGTTTAGCTTCGCTTAATAGTAAACCTGAGCTTGAGCCCCTTAATGACTTGCATCTTCGACCATTCTATTGTTGAAATTAGTGTTATATCACTGATTATCTACCTTATGCTCATCCCTTGAGCTCATTTACCACCGCATACACTTTGTTTCTTACAATCTCAAAATCCAATCAAGCTCACATGGTTTGATTATCACCTCCCCTTAAAATATGCCTTCCCCATTTTAGTCTAGTCCATGACTTCAAAGTAGTTAAAATGACACATTCTTAATTACACACTTATGGGATTTTCTTGAGTCAAACTTCTTACAAAAAACTAGATGCTTCATGCCCAACGGACATCTAGACCTCTAACTTATACAATAGACTGCTCCCTTGAAGGACAGCTATATGCCAAACTATTGCTCTTATTATAGATAGACTGCTCCCCCGAAGGACAGCTATACATAAGCACCGCATCTGCTACTAGAAATAGACTGCTCCCTTGAAGGACAGCTATACACAGTCAACCTTTATCAGAAGCTTCTCGCATTGATCAGCTTCGTGAAGACCTCAAGAACAACAAAATACATATCCTATGTCGACTTCCTGCATCGATCAGTCTATATCCAGAAAAATAAAAATACAAGCAGTACTTCAAAACACTTTTGAGTCATGGACTTGTCTATTTTGGTTTGGTTTTCTTTTGTCAGATTAATCATCTTATAATAAACTCACCTACACCCTCGCCCAAATCAACCCCCTCACCTCACCATTTGTCAAAACAACAAAACTCAAGGGACGTGATGTATATCCGATATATTGTGATTATACCACTCTTTTCACCTGTCTACTTCTCACCTATGCAAGGTACCTAGGGGATTCAAGCTCATCCTACATTAATATGTGGGTTTGTTTAGCTCTTCTCAATTACGGGACACTCTTGCCTCTTTTGCTCAGCTCTAGGATTGTGTGTTGACCTTAATCAAGACACGATTCCCTACTACTTGGGTATGCTAACTTTCGCTTCACCCATACCTACACCAACAACATTACCCTACCAACATCAAATTTTTACTAACCAAAAAAATTGTCTAACCACAACCAAATTACCTGAATTCACCTCTCCCTGCTCCTAAGGGAGAACTACATCGGTCTAAGGCCCCTCCTTGCTTTGTGCAATGGGCTATGTAGGCAGCACTTAGGAGACATGGGTTCTCCCAAGGTTAGCTCAACCATCCCCTACCATACCCTCTCATGTGTTGTCAATATAAATATTTTTTGTGTATTTCTATTTGCCAACATTCATCTTTATCCTTTTTCAAAACAAACAAAAACAACATTCAACACACAACCATTCTTATTATTATCATCACTCAAAACCACATACATATTTAGTTTTATTTTAGATGTTAAACAAATACATCTTCTCTATCATCGACTCGCATGTCAGACATCCTTATTTATTCTTATATTCCTATAAAAATTCACTTAGACCCTTGCACCTCCTCCCGAATCAGGTGGTGATCGTGATTGTCGATGCCTCTCAGCTGGCCTCTCCATCCTCAAAGGTGCCACTGCCATTGGTTCCTCCCATTGATCTGCCAACATCTCCTGTAACATACGAATACGTCCTCTCACATGGAGGAATCTTACCTCCAGTCTCTCCACTTGTAGCTGTGAAGCCTCTAACATTCCCATTGTCTCATTCACCTGTGTTTGAATCTGGCGAGCCAAATCTTGCAGATGATCTCTCTCCGCTGTAATCACAGCTATGTCAGGGCACTCACGTGCACCTCGCAACTCTGCTACCCACCATACTCTATAGGCCTCCATCGTTCCCGCATCCATAACCCTACGATCGGCTGCTATCTCTTCTGGCCCTTCTGGAGGTGTCGGCCGGGGGAGGTGAGATTGTTGCCTCGGCGTCGATCCTCATGTATGGTCTATATGTCATAGGAATATCCTGAACGAACCCAAATTTTCGCCGCACGCGATCTAGAGGAATCCTCTCGTACTCGCTCTGACCTGTGCCCTGCGATCCACCTCAATCGCTCGTACACCCCTCAACTCCTCAGCTATGTGCTCTGTCACCATATAGTTCCCATATGGCCTCCATCAAATATCCGCAACAATCACCATTTCCCATACCTGTTTATAATACTCGATGTCATCTATCATGGCCTGGGATCTCGCTTCTTGTTATGTCTGGACCCATCATCTGAATCCCAACCTTTGCACTCATGTCTCTCCCAACTCAATGGGTCAGCCTATTGGACGTACACAAACAATATCCTCATAGGCCCAACAATGTAATAAGTACAAACAATCCAGTGTCGTCCTGTGTTTTCGCTTGCATGCCCATAAACCCCTATATAACTCTGCCAGATAGGTGGGTGCCCATGCGAATGTCACGCTCATTTCTATCATTTCCCAAATAACACTCATCAATGCTTTGGGAAATCTTCCACCTTCCACCCTCGGCAATGCATAATACCCCACTGCTATCATTAATAGCACGACCAACCTTGTTTCCTCAGGATGTGTTGCATACATTGTACCATACGTAAATGATAAACCTCACTGTGTCAAATCTCGTGCAGCATCCCCAAATACTGCTGTTATCACTGCCCACCCCGCACTGGGCAACGCCTAATATACTATTTTTCCTATCATTGGGAGTCTCAAAATACGGAACACATCTTCCAACGTCACTGTCATCTCCCCTGTTGGTAGATAGAAGGTATTCTTTTCTGGATTCCATCTCTCAATCAACGCCTGCAACATGGCATGGTTATGCGCAATTCTTGAATAATAGCGAACTCCACTTAACCCCAACCGATTTATCAATGCCCATTCAGCTGGTGTTACATCCGCTCGGATTCGTGACAACAATGTTGGCACAGTATCATTCATCCTTAACCTTGCTTCTGCTTGCATACATCAAAACGACACATAATTTTTCAAAAGAAAAAATCTCTATGGTTTTTTTCTTAAAATTTGGAAACCGTTACAGTAACCGATAGTGGTTATGTATAACCGATACCGGTTTGCTAACCGATACCGGTTACTTATAAATGATACTGGTCAATGTCAAAATATACCTACCCTGCTTCAAACATACACCTTCGATACTTATGAAGCCCGTTTACTCCTATTTCTACCTAAAAACATACAGGCCCACCCTGTTTACCTGCCCCATAGAACTCATACCATCCCCAACCCTTGCCTATCACCTTTTTTTCTGATCTTTACCCACTTACACTTCTTTCATGCTATTTACAAACACATGCAAGAATCAAATTACAACCAAACAATTTACCTCTCCGGATGCAGCAGCTTGGGGTGGAACATGTCTTCCCCCTCGTCCCTGCCTGCTGGATGCTTCTCTTCGTTCAGCCATGTTCACCACCCTCTTCAAATATAACTTTTCTTTCTGCCTTCTGAATCTCAGCCCACGCTCACTTCACCTGTCTCTTTCCTCCTTATCACTCAAATTATTTCATGCAATTACCTGTAGTAGTTGTCAAACAGTGTCGCATTTTCCTATTTAACGTGTTTCATGACTCTAAAAATAAGAATGCTAAAAATAAGAACTTAAGTTGCCAACCCAGCAGTTCTATTTTTAGGAAAATCATTCTTGAATAACCGATATCGGTTACATGACCGATTACCGGCCATATAGCTACCGACATCGGTTACATAACCGATATCGGTCACGCCCAACCTGTTGTTTAAACCTAAGCCTTTTCTTCATTTTTTTGCAAATTTTTGTGGCGCCCGTCCCTTTTTCCTGCATGCACAACACCATTATCCATATTTTTCATTAAATCCACATCTCATTACAATTTCATCACCATCATCTATCTACATTAAAAAAACACACAAGCCATCAATAAACGATATCAAAAGCCATCAATCTAACACCATTTGAATCCAAATCAACATTACATACATTCAATTTCACAAAACCAGCGACAAAACATACCACATTTCATAATACAACATGTCAACTAAACTCATCATTTATATATACATACTGTAGACACCAAATTTGTGTCTTACGACCCCTTTGTGACCCGCATCTCATTTCGTATCCTAACCTCATCACCTAAACCTTACACAATTATTTATTAATTACCTCGTAATTGATAAATCCACATCACCTCACCTGCCACCTCATTTTGCCACCTCATTGTGACCTAGTCCTAACCCTAAACTAACCTAATTAAGACCTATAACTTGGTCTACACCTACACCCATAATTAAGGACCCCTTTCTCGCACCCAAAACCGACACTCTAGTCACTTGACCAAGCCCGCAACTAATCCCTCAGGAGAAAAGCAGGGAAGGTGGGCTATTTTACTAAAAATAGCCTACTTTTTCCTTACCGATGCCGGTTCCTACTCGACCGCCGTCGGTTACGTAACCGCCATCGGTTCCCTGTAAAATGGGCTCCCCTAACCAGAAACAAGGGTGGAAGGATTTTTGAATCAACAGAGATCATTTGGGAGTGATCAAGAGAGTCCAGATCTTCACTTGACTGAGAAGAGATGAGTGAAGAAACCAGAAGAGTTGCAGCAAAAGGAGATCAAGCCCAAAACTGCAACAGAACAGCCAGAGTTCTCAGATACTCATCTGATCATCGGGAGGGAGATATTTCATCTTCTGTTTGTCTAGCCATCCTACCTAGAGTTCTGCCTTTGTCATCAGAGTTCTTGGACCTGCATCTTCGTAAATAACCAGTAAGTTACATCTTGCATGTCCTCTTTAATAACATTTCTTAGACTTTTTGAAGCACAATCCTCACAAATCCATTCCTAGATCCACTACCCAGCGTGCTATTGCATCTAACTATCATTCATCTACCTCTCATCACCTTATTTCCTAATATCACCTATATACAGCCTTACAAATAACACAACTACCAAACAACACAACCACCCCACAAAACAACCAACTTTCAGATCCTAGACCATACCGATATCGGTTATCAGCAACCGGTATCGGTTATCCTGACTATAACCAAAAAACCAGCCTTTCCCCTACCCAGTTCAACGAAGTAATTTAATTGATATCTTACAGTCTTTTGTGTTAATTCATATTAGCAGGGGAACTGACCACCTTCGAAAGGAAGTTTTATATTTCTTGGGCCCAAGGCAGTTCCCTCATTTATTGTCTAATCAAAATCTTGTGGTCTTGTGTTCTTATTTACAGGTAGTCCTTCCAAGACAAAAAGGAGTTCTTCACAGTCAACCTGATCTTTCTCTACGTTACGCGCACACCATCTCGACGTTCAACAGGTATTCCTCCTAGCCCTAACCTTATCTGTTTCTAAAAGGAATGAAAGGATAGAAGCAACTCTATTCCCAGAAGCCGAAACATTCCGAGCGAAACATTTTGGCACGCCCGGTGGGACCCATTTTGGGTTTCTTTCTTTCTTGCTTGCTTTCATATAGGGAGTATACTTGCTGTTTTATTCTTCTAAAAGATATTCACAAGGTTTTGTATTATTTTGATAAAATAACTTGCTTTGCTTTTACATCTCGTATTAGTGAAAGTCATCTCTTTTGCTTCATCGAATATCATTTTCGATTTGGGTTTAAAACACGTGCATTGCATTACTGCTTACTGTTTTCAATTCTAACGAACATAGATTAAAATGTAACACCCTGAACTGTTGTTACTTTCTCCTAAGCATTCAAGTGTTGATATGTGATTTCTTGTAAAAGGATGTGTTCCTCGATTCAGAAATCATGCTTGATATGTACTGAATTTCTTGCAGATTGCAGATCTTGACTGAGTCAGAATATGATTAGACTCTTTTATTTATTTCATTTTGTGTCTGAATATTAATCTGATCACGGAATGAATTATAGAGATATTCATCTATAATATCTAGACTTGGATCAGTGGAATTGATCCAAGTAATGCTTTAAATCTGTTTGTGATAAATTAGATCACAGACCTTGAACAGGTTGCAAGGTATGGAAGCATTTATTAAGCTGGTCAGGAGTATGACTCAGGCTGATCTTGAGAAATGAATTGGTTCCCGATATGGAGGTATATCTGGAAGGTCTCGGACGTGGACCAAGTAATAATTCTGTCATGTATATTCCTGTAGCCTAACGGCTGTATAGGAGTGAATCCTGTTCGGAGATGCATGATTTTGGGTCTTTTCTTGGCATATAAAATGTTATACCTTACTGGAATTATTAATGGTTAGTAACCTAAAAAACTAAAACCTAACCTAGGGGTTAGATTATTGTTAAGCTAACCTAGACCTAGGCTATGTGTTAATATCCTAAGTTAGTATCTATGTGTAAATTGGTTAGTATGGGTATTACCCTAAATTCTAACCTAAGATGCTAACCTAACTAATGAGGAGATTATGAAGGGGCCTATGGAAGGGGGTGCGAACCATGGGCGGCGTTTTCTATGGCAATTAATGCTGGGGATAAGGATGGGGGACAGGTCATGGCGGAGGCTTAAGCGGCGGCTAACCTGTGCAGACGTGGCAATTTGCTAAGTTTGGAAATGAACTTGAGTTTTAGTTGGACTGTCGCCAATTTTGGCGGTCGGTGGAAGTTGAGTTTAATCGAGAAAGTTGGTTTAATGGCATTCAATATTCTCAGGGAGTCGAGCTCGGAACTCGCGAGAAGGCATGCAAACGGGAAAATTGTGGGTTTGTTTGGCTTGTCGTGATTTTCGGTCTTCTCTCTCTCTCTGCTTGTTTACTGGTTCTTCGCACCAGTTCTCCTTGTGTTGCATGGCAAGAATGAATTTCTCTGGCTCTTTTCTCTGTCATGGAAGATATATATGTGATGGAGACAGTGAAATTTTGTTGGTCGCTTTATCTTGGAAAAAGAAAAGGAAGTTTGAGCTCTTCCAGTGGTCTGCTTCGGAAATTTGATCAAAAAAAAAATACAGGCATGTTAGGCCCTAACCTTTAAATTTCTTGCTGTCTTTCAAGTGATTTCATTAGAACAACTCTGTTCAAATGTTTTGAGAAAATAAAGGATTTTCTATGGAGATCTTGTTTAAATTTTGGTACTGTATCTCTTCTGGTTCGATTTTTCAATTTCCTCTAGATGGGTGTTTGTTAAAATCGAATTGTGGCTCTATTCCTTTGTGTATTCTTTCTGGTTTAAATATATGAGATATTTATATGTAAAGAGCATGAATGCTCGGCCTGTTTGGCGTGAGCCCAAAGAATATACTTGTGTTGAGAATAGACCACTGTATGTTGTTGATTTGTGGTCGCTGTTTCTTGTTGTGGAAACTGTATGGAATGATTTTGATGGATACTGTAAGATTGATCAGAATTATTGCTTCTTTGGAATCTCTGTCGTGGTTTTTGTTGACAGTGTATAAGGATACTTTTTGGGTTTTCATTGTCTTCTAATTTTGCTAGGAACAGGTAACTGTTGTGTTACCGTAGTTTATACGACCTAGCGGAAGTTGTTTTCCTTGTTATTGTGGTAACGGGATTACTTGTTGACTGTGTATAATATAGATACATCTGTACTTTATTTTATCGACTCAGTGGAGTCCATGATTGAATCGTATAATGCTATCTATTGCTGAGAATGTAGATTCATCCATAAGTTTTGTGAATTGATTTTCGTGGAAGCCTGGTAAGAAGAAACAGGTCTTTTGATCACCGTTATTTGAATGAATAAAGGATATAGACTTCCTAGGTATGCATTTGCATTTCCTTGTGTAAACTGTTCGAAAGTTTCGAAGCGGCTCAGTTGATTTCTTTGCTTTGAAAGGGGTATTCGATTTGCTTACACTTGTTTTTATTCTGAATGTTTGCCATAGCTGGCATAGAAGAATTCATCACCAATTTCATAGTACGCTGCTGTAGGGTTCAGCGGATTGGGTATAAACCCGTTGACAGTATACAGCGTGTGCATATATATGTATATATTTACAATCGTTGTAATCTGAACGACTATGAGGAGTCGATTGTATGTTTTATATTTGAATCTTATTCAAGTTGAATATATTTAAATAGTTGGTGATTGTTGAACCTGCGACTTGAAGGAATAACACGTAATAGACCTCTGTTATTTTCAGGGAATTACTCTTGTGTTGCATGGGTTTTGTGGTACAGAATCTTAGGTGAACATTTACGTCTTCGACCTGTACAAATTTGTGTAAAAAGATTGGCAGAGTTCAGTCGGGTTCTTGGTGTGAAATCAGAGATTAATTTGTTTGTCTGATTCTTATTATGCTTCGTTGATGAATATCAGTATGAATTCATATGCATTTGCTTGAATTGTTACCTCCGTTTGAATCATTTGGAATTCTGGAAAGGTAGCTGGTACTTCTGTCTCTTTCTGAACTTGACATTGGACACTGTCTTTGTCACTGTTTGAGATCCTTGGGTATGGATGACTGTTTCGTGTTCTGACCTTGTTTGGGTAAGTCGCGAATACCACACTAAGACTTGCATGCGCCAAGGTAAGGATCGATTGGTTGTATTCATTTCTTTTTACTTCAGTCCGATTTTGACTGAGCAAGAACAAGTATGCTATGTTCCTTTCCATTTATTCAGTCTGATTTGACTGAGCATGATTTGGAAATACTGTGTGGTCAACATAGCATAGTCCCTAGGAAACCTCAAATTGCTTGATGCAATAAGGTTGTTGTTTTCAGCGATACGCTTGTAGTTTCTTGTTTTCAACTTGTGTCAAAGCCTTACTGTGTAAAAGGAACTAGCATTGGGCTTAGGGTTGATACATGAATTGCTGATGTGTTAGTTGCTGTACAGGAGTTTTGCTGTGTTTCTATTTTCGTGATTTAGAACAGCGATCTTGCTAGCGGCTTGTCTAACTTGTTCATTTATATACTGGATAAATGTTTTCATAGGAGAAGATGGTACAGTGATGAATTTATGTGAAAGGAAGTATGAATGGATTGGTTCTTTCTCTTCCTTTATTTCATATTTGTTGATATTTGTCTAACAGTGGGAAATTGTTTTGTAGCGTTTTGGTAGAATCCCGAATTTTTATGTTATTTCCCTTTTGGAAGAATGAAACAATCTGACCAATGTTGTGATTTGGATTCAATGTTTGTTTGTATACATTCGTTCCTTGATTTTTAATATTTGATGAAATATTAGAAAGTGATTAAGACTATTTTGTAACAATGATAGAGTTACATATTTGTAATCATTTTGTATTACAAGGACATAGTCTGAATATGTTTACTTATTTGGATATTTGATCTCATTTAAACAGGGTGTTTAATGAAAACAATTGATGGATTGCAATTGTTTTAAAAGTTAGTGCTTATCATGCTCAGTTCATTGAACTGACTCATGTTGACTATTTTTGCAGATGGTTGCCGTAAGAGGTAAAAGCAATGCAGATCTGACAGGCTGATCAGATTGTTTATTTGATTTATAATGAATTACAGCTTGATTTTATAGATGTACTATATGAGAAAAGATGTTTCTTTTCCGTTAGCATTATATCAAGTATGCTGTTGCATAAAATGTAATTGTATAGTTTTGAAAGGAATGGAAATAAGTGTTTGATACTTATGTGTTGTATTCTATTTCTGAAAGTTGACCTTCTTCGGTTTAGGTAACGAAGGGGCATTGTTATCATTGTATAATATGGATGCTTTTGTGATTAACAATGAAAGCTTGCATGAAAATGAGATTGAATTCTTATGAGTGTTTAGTAGTTCTAATTTGTTCTAGCAAAAGCAATATTGGATTTAAATAATTGTCTTTCTAGAAGATAGGTTAAAAATGAGCCTAAGGAGAACACTAAACAAGCTGGATTAAATTACTAATCCCTAGTCCTAAGTATGACAGGACAATATTAAATTGGATTCTTAATCATTTATATCTTTATACTAGAAAGTATGATATAAATTCAGTTAAGAGAACTGATATTCAATCAAATGGAGTTCAGTTGGCAATCTCAAGCAAAGGTTATGAGATACTGTCCGATTCTGTTGCTTTAGAATCAGGTGTATTCTAATGACTCCTTGATGGGAACTTGACCGTAATACCTCTACCATGTAATGGGTTTTAATAGAGGAGGGTCGTCTTAAGACAAAGAATCCAGGGATTTGGAAAGGCTAACCTTAGGGAAAAGTCTTTAAAAGTGATTTAAACTCAAGTGCGTAACGCTTGTTACTGAGTAGATCTTTTCGAGGCGGATTTAAAGGTTGACGACATAAGTCAACTGCAGAGTTGTACCTCCGAGAAGATTAGGATCTTCTTGAAGTTACAATAATGCAGATGACTTATGGCGACACCCTTTGCATTGATCGCTAAGATTTACACTTGATTTCGCACGAGTTACCCTGGGACCGATTAAGAACGTGGTCATGTTATAAGGCTGCCTAGGAGATTCGGGGTATCATGACACACTGGTTGAACTGCAAGGTTGAACCAGTATGTCATCATATCCCTAATCCTCGTGGTCATCCATATAACATTATCACCTTGTTAATCTACCTCCGAGTGATTCAGTTGTGAAAGGAAGGACTGACAGTAGTCAGTATAAGACATTCTATATAACATATGAATGGGGTGAAGGACGTATTCCAGATTGACGAGTATGCCGTTAAGGAATATGAGACATGAACAGTATGTTTCAAATCTTTGGCCAAAGTATCGCAAGCTGCTGATTGCGTTGTCCTAATTCACCTAGTCTAAGGGATGAGATGCCGATGAATAATGGTAACAATTATTCAGTTAGATTCCTTGGACAGAGCATTCTGAATCCCAGATTAGGGAAGAGAACCGCAAGAGTAATGTGTTAAATAAAAACACCGGCTCTTATTACTCATGAATAGATCGGTAGATTACCGAGTCATGGAATGAATAGATCGGAGGTACTCCGAGTCATTACAGCTGCATATGGTTGTCTGTTATATAAATGGTTATTTGAATTGTGAGTTCTAAATTATGTATTTAGAACCAGTATGCAATTATCAAAAAAAAAATAAAAAATTCACTTGTTCTATTGTCTAAAATGAGGATGTTACATCTTGGTATCAGAGCTGAAGGTTGCAGCTCTTGGACCTATTGAGTCCATAATCTGATAAAAACCTGAATTTTCTTGTAACAGAAAATGGTTAGAACAAGGGGGAACGTTGCGAGTAATGCTCCACCTGAAGGAGGAGCGGCAACAACCCAGAAACTTGATGAGATCCTTGCTGCCCTGTTGGACACAAGAGATCGTTTAGCTGTACTTGAACAGCAGGTGATGGGAAATGAGGAGGATGTAGAGGCTGATAATAATAATCAGCAACCTCCTGAGGACAACCCCGAAATGGGTGTTGATGTTAATGCTGGAAATGCACCTGTCCAACCAGAAAACAAAAAGGCCAGATTGGCAGCAGAACTCACTAATGATATAAAAAGGATAAGTCCACCTAAGTATGATGGCACCACATTAGGAGATGGAGCTGAGAACTGGCTCAGTGAAATGGAGAAGTACTTTGCAATAAGGAACTTCTCGGAGGAAACCAAAGCTATTTGGGGAGCCTATCAGCTTTCTCACGAAGCGTCTTCGTGGTGGGATAGCCGAAAAGCTGAGCTAAACATTGATGAGACCAATATTACTTGGGATCAATTTAAAGGCTATTTTAGGCAACGGTGGCTGCCACAACTTTTCTATGATCAGAAAATGACAGAATTCCAGAACTTAGCTCAAGGGAAGCTAACGGTAACTGAATACTGGGAGCGGTTTACAAAACTCCTCAAGTATGTACCGCAGTATCAAACTGACGAAAAGTTCAGGATACGGAAATTCATCATGGGATTGAATCCTGTGATAGGGGGAGAGGTCGATGTTCACAGCCCAACCACTATGGAAGGAGTTGTTGAAAAGGCCATAAGGCAAGAACAGAAATTAAAGGCTATTTCTGCTCATAAGGAGGAAGTGCGGAAGAAGACTGCAAACCCTTCTTCAACCTCTCTTGCACCCAGAAAAGGACCGTGGAAAAAGTTTGGAAACAAGAGTAAGTTTCCAGGAGATAACAATAAGAAAGCAGCAGTAAATAAGCCTGCTGGAAATATAAGGGATAATTTTGTTAAAAATTATAATAATGGACAGAAGTCCTATGGAGGACAGCGTGACAATTACAAGGCTGGAGGTAATGCTGAGCCTAAGAAGGGACCTGTAGGAGGCTGCTACACTTGTGGTAAAGATCATTACGCAAATCAATGTCCTTTGAAGAAGGATGATCGTAATCAGCAGCATAAGATACATGCTGCAGTAGCAGACAAGCAAGCTGAAAAGCAAGCAACACCTATAGAAGTTCCGGGTAAGTTATTCGGCATACCAGTCACTATTCTTTTTGATACAGGAGCTACTGAATGTTTTATTTCTAATAAACTTGCTTCTAAACTTAAAAGAAAAGCTGGGAAAATGGATAAATCTTGGACTGTAGAGTATGGTAATAATTCTGTTCATACAGTGAGTATGTGTCTCTTTGGAGCAGTCCTTGATTTACCTAATTTCTCCACGGAAGTTGATCTCTATGTTACACCTTTGGGATCGTATGACATTATTATTGGTGTCAATTGGTTAGCTGACCATAAAGCAAAGGTAGATTGCTATGAAAAGAACATAAAATGTTTAGATGATCAGCTGGAATCAGCAGAGATTCAAGGTGTGAAACGGGAAATTTCAGTTAGAAAACTGTCAGCTATGCAGCTTAAAAAGGCTAAGAATAAAGGATGTACTCTTTATGCAGTAAAGATATCTGAATCTTCAGAAGAAGATGGTGATTACATGAAGCAAATTCCACTGTTACAAAGTTTCAGGGATGTTTTTCCTGAGGAATTACCAGGGTTACCACCCAAGAGAGAATTTGATTTTACCATTGAAATCAAGCCTGGAACGGAACCTATTTCCAAGGCGCCTTATCGGATGACTACTACTGAGTTAGTCGAGCTTAAGGCACAGTTACAAGAGCTTTTGTCTAAAGGATTGATTAGACCAAGTGTTTCACCTTGGGGAGCACCTGTGATATTTGTGAAAAAGAAGGATGGAACACTAAGGCTGTGTATTGATTATCGGATGTTGAACAAAGCAACAGTCAAGAACCGATATCCACTTCCTAGGATCGATGATCTGTTTGATCAGATGCGTGGAGCAGCGGTTTATTCTAAGATAGACCTTCGATCTGGTTATCATCAGTTAAGGATTAAAGAGGAAGATATTCATAAAACAGCTTTCCGAACAAGGTACGGACATTATGAATTTACAGTTCTACCCTTTGGGTTAACTAATGCACCCGCAGCCTTTATGAATTTAATGAACAATATTTTTCAAGAATACCTGGACAAGTTTGTACTTGTATTCTTGGACGATATTCTCATTTATTCTAAAAGTGTTGAGGAGCACAATGAGCATTTGAAGATAGTTTTGGGAATTTTGAGAAAGAGAAAGTTGTATGGTAAGTTATCCAAATGTTCTTTCTTTGATTCAGAAGTTCACTATTTGGGTCATGTCATAAGTAAAGAAGGAATCGCTGTAGATCCTTCAAAAATAGTGGCAATAACTGAGTGGCCTGCACCAAAGAATGTGCATGAAGTAAGAAGCTTCATGGGTCTTGCTGGTTACTATAGAAAATTTGTAAAGGATTTTTCTAAGGTAGCTGCACCAATAACTTCATTGCAGAAGAAGGATAAGAAATTCATGTGGAATGACAAGTGCGAAGCGGCTTTCAAAAGTCTGAAAGACCAGTTGACTTCTGCACCTATATTGGCTGTACCAGACCCTAATGGGAATTTTACTGTTGTAACGGATGCTTCTGGGGAAGGCCTTGGAGGTGTTTTGTTACAAAATGATCAGGTCATAGCTTATGAAAGTAGAAAACTTAAGTTACATGAGCTGAATTATGCCCCTCATGATTTGGAACTTGCTGCCATTGTTCATGCGCTTCAAGTCTGGAGACACTATTTACTTGGAAAACCTTTTGAGTTGAAAACTGATCACCTGGGACTGAAATATATTTTTACTCAGCCCAATCTGAATGCCAGACAAAGAAGGTGGTTAGAATTTTTATCACAATATGACTTTGATATTAGCTATATCAAAGGGAAGGAGAATAGAGTAGCTGATGCTCTAAGTCGTAGGAGGCACATTTCTGCTCTTATAACATTGAGAACTCAGTTTAAAGACGAGGTAAAAAGTGCCTCAGAATCAGATGCATACTTCCAGCAAGTAAAAGCAGCGCTTGCTGCAGAACCTAAGGATAAAAGGTATGAAGGTTTTCATTTTGATAATGAAGGAATCTTGCGTTATGAAAATAGGGTATATGTACCTGTGCTGAATGATTTGAGAAAGAAGTTGTTAGTTGAATTTCATAATTCACCTTTCTCTGGACACCCAGGTATCACAAAAATGCTAGCTGATTTGAAACAGCAATACTTCTGGAAAGGTATGAAAAAGGATGTGATAAATTTTGTGACTCATTGCCTGGAATGTCAGCGGGTGAAGGCAGAGCATATGCACCCTGCTGGACTGTTATATCCTCATAGCATACCGCAGTACAAATGGCAAGTAATAACCATGGATTTTGTACAAGGACTACCTATGTCCAGGAATAAGCATGATGTTATCCTGGTAGTTGTAGATAAACTGACTAAGGTAGCTCATTTCATCGCTGGAAATCTAAAGGATGATTCACCAGTGCTGGCCAAGAGGTTCGTACACGAAATTTTCAGATTGCATGGTGTACCAGAATTGATTATATCTGACAGGGATCCTAGAATGACGTCAAGGTTTTGGCAAACGCTTAACGCAGCCCTAGGAACAAAACTAAACTTCAGTTCTGCATATCATCCAGAAACGGATGGGCAAACTGAGAGGGTAAATCAAGTGTTGGAGGACATGTTGCGAATGTATTGCATGGATCAACAGTATAAATGGGAAGAGTATCTTCCATTAGTTGAGTTCGCATACAACAACACTTATCACTCATCTCTTAAGATGGCACCATTTGAAGCACTTTATGGAAGAAAGTGCAGAACCCCTGTAAGTTGGGACAGTGTTGAGGATAGAGTGGTAATTGGACCAGAGATTCTCACAGAAATGGAACAGCAAGTTAAGCTGATTCGTGAACGATTAAAGGAAGCAGCGGATAGACAGAAGAGCTATGCTGACCTTAAGCGGGTTGATAGAAAGTTTGAGCTTGGTGATAAGGTTTTCCTGCGTGTTAAACCCAGAAAGAGTTCTATAACTTTTGGCAAGGCTGCCAAGTTGTCACCACGATTTGTGGGACCTTTCGAAATTGTCGAAATAATCAATCCTGTAGCTTATCGTTTAGCATTGCCACCTGCTTTATCTCGCATGCATGATGTTTTCCATATTTCTTTGCTTAAGAAGTACGTTTCAGATCTGTCACATGTTTTAAATTGGAATTCCTTGCAGGTCCAAGACCCAGGAATAATCGTGGTTAAACCCACACGAGTACTGGAAACTCGCCAATTGCATTTAAGAAATCGTGATATACAGCAATGTAAGGTCCAGTGGGACCAGTTTAGCGAAGAAAGTGCAACTTGGGAAAACCTGGAAGAGATGAAAATTGCTTTTCCTTCTCTTTTTGCAACAGAATGAAAACTGTTGACAAAGATATACTTTTATGAACTGATTGTTTTTAAGTATTTATGAAAGCCAGATTAAGGCAGACTTTATTCAGGTTGAATAAATGTGTTGTGACATTGATTTCTGAAACTATTTAATATGGAAGTAGTCACATTGTTTGTGTACTAATAAATTGATTGACCTGAAGGTTAATTTAATATGTAATTCATCGGGACGATGAATCTTTTTAGGAGGGAAGCATGTAACACCCTGAACTGTTGTTACTTTCTCCTAAGCATTCAAGTGTTGATATGTGATTTCTTGTAAAAGGATGTGTTCCTCGATTCAGAAATCATGCTTGATATGTACTGAATTTCTTGCAGATTGCAGATCTTGACTGAGTCAGAATATGATTAGACTCTTTTATTTATTTCATTTTGTGTCTGAATATTAATCTGATCACGGAATGAATTATAGAGATATTCATCTATAATATCTAGACTTGGATCAGTGGAATTGATCCAAGTAATGCTTTAAATCTGTTTGTGATAAATTAGATCACAGACCTTGAACAGGTTGCAAGGTATGGAAGCATTTATTAAGCTGGTCAGGAGTATGACTCAGGCTGATCTTGAGAAATGAATTGGTTCCCGATATGGAGGTATATCTGGAAGGTCTCAGACGTGGACCAAGTAATAATTCTGTCATGTATATTCCTGTAGCCTAACGGCTGTATAGGAGTGAATCCTGTTCGGAGATGCATGATTTTGGGTCTTTTCTTGGCATATAAAATGTTATACCTTACTGGAATTATTAATGGTTAGTAACCTAAAAACTAAAACCTAACCTAGGGGTTAGATTATTGTTAAGCTAACCTAGACCTAGGCTATGTGTTAATATCCTAAGTTAGTATCTATGTGTAAATTGGTTAGTATGGGTATTACCCTAAATTCTAACCTAAGATGCTAACCTAACTAATGAGGAGATTATGAAGGGGCCTATGGAAGGGGGTGCGAACCATGGGCGGCGTTTTCTATGGCAATTAATGCTGGGGATAAGGATGAGGGACAGGTCATGGCGGAGGCTTAAGCGGCGGCTAACCTGTGCAGACGTGGCAATTTGCTAAGTTTGGAAATGAACTTGAGTTTTAGTTGGACTGTCGCCAATTCTGGCGGTCGGTGGAAGTTGAGTTTAAGCGGGAAAGTTGGTTTAATGGCATTCAATGTTCTAGGGAGACGAGCTCGGAACTCGCGAGAAGGCATGCAAACGGGAAAATTGTGGGTTTGTTTGGCTTGTCGCGATTTTCGGTCTTCTCTCTCTCTCTGCTTGTTTACTGGTTCTTCGCACCAGTTCTCCTTGAGTTGCATGGCAAGAATGAATTTCTCTGGCTCTTTTCTCTGTCATGGAAGATATATATGTGATGGAGACAGCGAAATTTTGTTGGTCGCTTTATCTTGGAAAAAGAAAAGGAAGTTTGAGCTCTTCCAGTGGTCTGCTTCGGAAATTTGATCAAAAAAAAAATACAGGCATGTTAGGCCCTAACCTTTAAATTTCTTGCTGTCTTTCAAGTGATTTCATTAGAACAACTCTGTTCAAATGTTTTGAGAAAATAAAGGATTTTCTATGGAGATCTTGTTTAAATTTTGGTACTGTATCTCTTCTGGTTCGATTTTTCAATTTCCTCTTGATGGGTGTTTGTTAAATTCGAATTGTGGCTCTATTCCTTTGTGTATTCTTTCTGGTTTAAATATATGAGATATTTATATGTAAAGAGCATGAAAGCTCGGCCTGTTTGGCGTGAGCCCAAAGAATATACTTGTGTTGTGAATAGACCACTGTATGTTGTTGATTTGTGGTCGCTGTTTCTTGTTGTGGAAACTGTATGGAATGATTTTGAAGAATACTGTAAGATTGATCAGTATTATTGCTTCTTTGGAAACTCTGTCGTGGGTTTTGTTGACAGTGTTTAATGATACTTTTTGGGTTTTCATTGTCTTCTAATTTTGCTAGGAACAGGTAACTGTTGTGTTACCGTAGTTTATACGACCTAGCGGAAGTTGTTTTCCTTGTTATTGTGGTAACGGGATTACTTGTTGACTGTGTATAATATAGATACATCTGTACTTTATTTTATCGACTCAGTGGAGTCCATGATTGAATCGTATATTGCTATCTATTGTTGAGAATGTAGATTCATCCATAAGTTTTGTGAATTGATTTTCGTGGAAGCCTGGTAAGAAGAAACAGGTCTTTTGATCACCGTTATTTGAATGAATAAAGGATATAGACTTCCTAGGTATGCATTTGCATTTCCTTGTGTAAACTGTTCGAAAGTTTCGAAGCAGCTCAGTTGATTTCTTTGCTTTGAAAGGGGTATTCGATTTGCTTACACTTGTTTTTATTCTGAATGTTTGCCATAGCTGGCATAGAAGGAATTCATCACCAATTTCATAGTACGCTGCTGTAGGGTTCAGCGGTTATGGGTATAAACCCGTTAACAGTATACAGCGTGTGCATATATATGTATATATTTACAATCGTTGTAATCTGAACGACTATGAGGAGTCGATTGTATGTTTTATATTTGAATCTTATTCAAGTTGAATATATTTAAATAGTTGGTGATTGTTGAACCTGCGACTTGAAGGAATAACACGTAATAGACCTCTGTTATTTTCGGGAATTACTCTTGTGTTGCATGGGTTTTGTGGTACAGAATCTTAGGTGAACATTTACGTCTTCGACCTGTACAAATTTGTGTAAAAATATTGGCAGAGTTCAGTCGGGTTCTTGGTGTGAAATCAGAGATTAATTTGTTTGTCTGATTCTTATTATGCTTCGTTGATGAATATCAGTATGAATTCATATGCATTTGCTTGAATTGTTACCTCCGTTTGAATCATTTGGAATTCTGGAAAGGTAGCTGGTACTTCTGTCTCTTTCTGAACTTGACATTGGACACTGTCTTTGTCACTGTTTGAGATCCTTGGGTATGGATGACTGTTTCGTGTTCTGACCTTGTTTGGGTAAGTCGCGAATACCACACTAAGACTTGCATGCGCCAAGGTAAGGATCGATTGGTTGTATTCATTTCTTTTTACTTCAGTCCGATTTTGACTGAGCAAGAACAAGTATGCTATGTTCCTTTCCATTTATTCAGTCCGATTTGACTGAGCATGATTTGGAAATACTGTGTGGTCAACATAGCATAGTCTCTAGGAAACCTCAAATTGCTTGATGCAATAAGGTTGTTGTTTTCAGCGATACGCTTGTAGTTTCTTGTTTTCAACTTGTGTCAAAGCCTTACTGTGTAAAAGGAACTAGCATTGGGCTTAGGGTTGATACATGAATTGCTGATGTGTTAGTTGCTGTACAGGAGTTTTGTTGTGTTTCTATTTTCGTGATTTAGAACAACGATCTTGCTAGCGGCTTGTCTAACTTGTTCATTTATATACTGGATAAATGTTTTCATAGGAGAAGACGGTATAGTGATGAATTTATGTGAAAGGAAGTATGAATGGATTGGTTCTTTCTCTTCCTTTATTTCATATTTGTTGATATTTGTCTAACAGTGGGAAATTGTTTTGTAGCGTTTTGGTAGAATCCCGAATTGTTATGTTATTTCCCTTTTGGAAGAATGAAACAATCTGACCAATGTTGTGATTTGGATTCAATGTTTGTTTGTATACATTCGTTCCTTGATTTTTAATATTTGATGAAATATTAGAAAGTGATTAAGACTATTTTGTAACAATGATAGAGTTACATATTTGTAATCATTTTGTATTACAAGGACATAGTCTGAATATGTTTACTTATTTGGATATTTGATCTCATTTAAATAGGGTGTTTAATGAAAACAATTGATGGATTGCAATTGTTTTAAAAGTTAGTGCTTATCATGCTCAGTTCATTGAACTGACTCATGTTGACTATTTTTGCAGATGGTTGCCGTAAGAGGTAAAAGCAATGCAGATCTGACAGGCTGATCAGATTGTTTATTTGATTTATAATGAATTACAGCTTGATTTTATAGATGTACTATATGAGAAAAGATGTTTCTTTTCCGTTAGCATTATATCAAGTATGCTGTTGCATAAAATGTAATTGTATAGTTTTGAAAGGAATGGAAATAAGTGTTTGATACTTATGTGTTGTATTCTATTTCTGAAAGTTGACCTTCTTCGGTTTATGTAACGAAGGGGCATTGTTATCATTGTATAATATGGATGCTTTTGTGATTGACAATGAAAGCTTGCATGAAAATGAGATTGAATTCTTATGAGTGTTTAGTAGTTCTAATTTGTTCTAGCAAAAGCAATATTGGATTTAAATAATTGTCTTTCTAGAAGATAGGTTAAAAATGAGCCTAAGGAGAACACTAAACAAGCTGGATTAAATTACTAATCCCTAGTCCTAAGTATGACAGGACAATATTAAATTGGATTCTTAATCATTTATATCTTTATACTAGAAAGTATGATATAAATTCAGTTAAGAGAACTGATATTCAATCAAATGGAGTTCAGTTGGCAATCTCAAGCAAAGGTTATGAGATACTGTTTGATTCTGTTGCTTTAGAATCAGGTGTATTCTAATGACTCCTTGATGGGAACTTGACCGTAATACCTCTACCATGTAATGGGTTTTAATAGAGGAGGGTCGTCTTAAGATAAAGAATCTAGGCATTTGGAAAGGCTAACCTTAGGGAAAAGTCTTTAAAAGTGATTTAAACTCAAGTGCGTAACGCTTGTTACTGAGTAGATCTTTTCGAGGCAGATTTAAAGGTTGACGACATAAGTCAACTGCAGAGTTGTACCTCCGAGAAGATTAGGATCTTCTTGAAGTTACAGTAATGCAGATGACTTATGGCGACACCCTTTGCATTGATCGCTAAGATTTACACTTGATTTCGCACGAGTTACCCTGGGACTGATTAAGAACGTGGTCATGTTATAAGGCTGCCTAGGAGATTCGGGGTATCATGACACACTGGTTGAACTGCAAGGTTGAACCAGTATGTCATCATATCCCTAATCCTCGTGGTCATCCATATAACATTATCACCTTGTTAATCTGCCTCCGAGTGATTCAGTTGTGAAAGGAAGGACTGACAGTAGTCAGTATAAGACATTCTATATAACATATGAATGGGGTGAAGGACGTATTCCAGATTGACGAGTATGCCGTTAAGGAATACGAGACATGAACAGTATGTTTCAAATCTTTGGCCAAAGTATCGCAAGCTGCTGATTGCGTTGTCCTAATTCACCTAGTCTAAGGGATGAGATGCCGATGAATAATGGTAACAATTATTCAGTTAGATTCCTTGGACAGAGCATTCTGAATCCCAGATTAGGGAAGAGAACCACAAGAGTAATGTGTTAAATAAAAACACCGGCTCTTATTACTCATGAATAGATCGGTAGATTACCGAGTCATGGAATGAATAGATCGGAGGTACTCCGAGTCATTACAGCTGCATATGGTTGTCTGTTATATGAATGGTTATTGAATTGTGAGTTCTAAATTATGTATTTAGAACCAATATGCAATTATTAAAAAAAAAAAATTCACTTGTTCTAAAGTTTAAAATGAGGATGTTACAGGTAACCTTATAAGCCAAAAAAAACTTGACATTTCCCCTAAGTCTTTTGTTTAGGATTCTGACATCATTCTACGTCTAAAGGCATAAGCCCACGATAATTAAAATTAACCCTAGGGTTAGTCTCTGGATTTACGTGTGCATCTTGCTTGTTTTTAGTTCTGTTTTCTTTCTCATACTCTGTCTTCTGTGATCAATAATTGGACAAGTATACTAAACATTGTTAAAAATCAAATTAGTAGCCTTTTATATCTTGTTAGCCAAGACTTCTTACACCAACATCGGTTACCTGACCGACATCAGCTATAGTATAACTGACATCGGTTACGAGACCGATATCGGTTACTGTCTTTCCCAATTCCTGACAAACCAGCAACCTACCAATTTTACCAGTCTGAGTTTGTTTCTGTTCCTGACAGATTGAAACCCTACTGTGAACTCCTGTCCATGGTTGTTATCACTCGAAAGCAAGCCACCGCCATGGTTTCGCATGTTTGCTCTGTTTCTTTGCCTGAATCACCCCCTTCACATTCTGTGGGGAATCCTACGGATACCAGCGAGGTTCCTAAAATTCCTGTGGGAGATAAGGAATTTTCCAAGTTTCTGGATGCTAATTCTAGCGCTGTACAATACTATTTGTCTCATACCCCTAACCGTACGCCTGATGGTCAGCTCCTTGTTGGTATGCCTATTAGTATAGCTGCTCATTTAGCTCCCACTCTGCCTGATAACACCGCCTTGCTTCCTGCATCTCTAGCCCCATCTCCCAATCCGACAGCTTCAGAGGTTCATACGACTCAGATTGGATTTCCGTTGGTTAATCTTGGACCCCGCATATCATTACCACCGACTACCCCTACCTCATCTCTCTTGCAGACTGCTCCGTTCATGACTTTCTCTCTACCACCTATCCACACTAGCTTTCCTTCTCAAGCTCTGCCTACCTTTTCATTCCCATACACGTATCCAGTGACCTCAACATCTTATATGGGACATCCCTATTCGGTCGCCTCAACATATTCATCCCCCATACCTTATCAACACTTAACCCTACCATTGTCCAGCGGAGGCCCTTGGCCCAATTTGCCTCCGTTTACCACAACCGCACCATCATCTCATCCAACCACGGATTTCATCAAACAAATGATGGACAAAATGCATAATCTGGAGGCTTCTGTTTCAGGAGGTCGTAGCGCCTTGACATACGAGCAAGTTTGTCGGGAGCCTATTCACCCTTCTGTCCCCCTTCATTCATATCCTCCTCAATGGGAATTACCAAAATTTACCCGTTTTAACAGTAAAGAGGACCCTCAACAACACTTGCGATCATTTAGACATGCTTGTTATTTGATTGCTCATGATGATGCCTTGTTACTCCGCACCTTTCCCATGTCCTTATCAGGACCCGCCTTAGAGTGGTACAGTGCTTTAACCCAGCACTCAATCTTCTCTTTTAACCAACTAGCCCAATCTTTCTTGGATCATTTCTCCATTAACATTGCCAAGAAAGTATCTATCACTGACCTTTATGCCATCCGATAATTCGAAGACGAATCTATCGCAGATTTCATTGGACGATGGCGGGGCCTTATCAACCAACTTACATATGCCTTGCCTCAGGCTGAACTTATCGAACTTTTTACGCGGGCATGTGCTAAGCACATTTCTCCTACTCTTCAAATTCAAACTTTCCGCACATTTGATGAGGCCTTTACCATGGCTCGGAAACTAGAAATTCGAGCCTTAGAAGAAGAGAAATTGCAGTTGCGCAACAAAAACCCCAATTTCTGAACTCCAGATTCTACCAATAAACCAAACACCACCACTCCTCACACGTCCACTTCTTCAAAATCAAAAGGAGCTGTCCACGCAGTGATGGTCAAATCTCAAACACCGTCTAATACCCCACCAAAAACCACCTATAAGTACAAAGCCAAGCCCATCAAATTACACTCCCTTGGGAGAAACTTATGGTGTCATCTTGGAAAAATTGTTCAAAGTTGGAGCTATCACCTTGCCTCCTGTTAAACCCCACTCCGGGTTTGATTCTACCCACGCTATACCTTCCTGGTACAAAGAAAATGACTTCTGTAACTTTCACCACGTAAAAGGACATAGTCATGAAAACTGCAAAATGTTGAAAAACATAGTGCAGGAAATGTTTGACGCAGGTGATATAACCCTTGATAATCCTAATGCCCCTGCCAACCGAAATTTGAAAATCTTCAACAAACCATTCCCAAATCACTCGTCCAACAGTAACATAAACCAGGATATCTTAGCTGAGGAGAGTGTTCATGAGATCCATGCAGTCTTCGACTCCCAGCCAAAATCCTCTATCGAGAAAATTTTGAATCAAGCCTCTCCACTAACACAGGAGTCCGAACCTCCTTCACCACCATCAAGCCAAAGTGAAATCATTCCTTTACCCATAAAAGAGTTAACTGCCCAGACTTCTCTTCTCATCAATGAGTCTGCTTACACCACATCCCTACAAGACTCCGAACGGATGTCATCTAATTTATCTATTTCCCAAACATCCCCTTCTACCACTCTTGCTGCACAAGAGGAAGGCTCGCCACTCCTTTTGACATCCTTAGACGAGAAATCTCTTACAGCAACATCACCAAATTCTTTAGCCATAACAGACCCTCTCAAACATGCCCTCCTGCCTATTAGTCCTTCATCGCCTAAATCTTTTCAACAACCGGTCGACCTCTTAATATCTATTGATACAGTACCTCATCTACCCCCTGTATCACACCCACAGTGGACTAGAATCCCAACCCGTCTTTTTTCCGTACCAAATTTACAATTCATGCCTGAAGATTGTCATTCTCCAGAAGATAGACGAATCCTATGGGAACGTTTGAGTACCCCCTATTCTACTCAAATGCAGATGACCGATCCGGACACCTCTACCATATACCCTAAGTGTTTACAGAAACTCAAAATGCCTATGTCCTCACTCTCACCCCCCGTATCTATACCAAGTAGCCCATCCATGTCTATTAACCTAACCAAATCTTCCCCTACACTTGGGACCTCACCAATGCCCAGTCTAATGCACCCGCCTAAGCGACTCGATTTATACAAAAATAAAGCCGCCCTGCCACCTAGGAGACAAACTCAATCCGTGCCTCTATCACAATCAAAACCATCATCGTCACACCTACCTTCCATATTGGGACCTCATCCCTCCACCTTGCATCAATATATCATACCTCTTGCGTTTTCTTCAAAACGACCTATGCCTTCTGCACCTATACAGAGATCAAAGGCTATATCAACATTGTCACCCCACGTATCTTGTCCACCCATCAACCCTAAACAAACTCCATCATCAAAGGATTTATTTTCTATCACTCCCCTTTCTCCGTGGTTGTTTCCCGCTACCACGTCATCTGTAGCCTCATCATCTAACCGGCTGAATATAGCTTCTGCGCCAAAGAAACCACATTTAGTGAAAACCACGTGTCAACACCCCTCAGCTAAACCACCACCCGTACGAACCAACCACGCCCAAACATTACCAAAACCCGCACAACCAATACCCTCATCCTCCTCTGATTTTGACCCACTCAAAGGATCTTATGCCAAAATCCTTGCTATGTTGGTGGAGAATGCGACCATTTCCCTACCCCCACTTAGACCTTATGACCCATCTAAACCTCAACCTATAGGTTATGATGAGTCTAAAATCTGCGCCTATCACCGCACACCAGGGCATGATGTGGAGGGATGCAAAGCTTTAAAAACCATCCTTCGTCAGTCACCTCTCCCAGATAGAAAGGTTAAGAAAGACAACTTACGAAGGGAGAGACCTTTAGCTTCAATTCCCTCAACTATACCATCTGTCCCCGCCTCACCAAGATCTATCATTATTACAACCCCACCTCTTGAAGACCATGATTTATCCCAACTATCTTCCTCATCTCAGGTCTATGAGATTAATATGATTAGTGTTGCTACTCGAGCGCAGAAAAACAACGAGAAAGTGAAAGAAAGCACACATGCATCCTCTCTTTCTCCATCCAACATCCCAATTGCACCACCACCCAAAGTGGTTATTTGTGGACCCGCTTACCCCATCTCTAATGGAGTTGCCCATCGAGCCATGATCAAATAGCTTTTCCAATCACCCGTAAAAATGACACTATATGATCTCATTCAGACTACGGAATCTCATCGACAAGCTCTTATTGAAATTATTCAAGGGATCGAGGTCTTACCTAATGAAACCCTACCTGTTGCCTCCATTCTAACACCCAATCACGTTGCTTCTCTCACCAAAAAACCCACTGTCCCAACCACTTCTGTCTCTGTACAATAAGCTGCGGCAGTCAGTTTCTCTGAAGATGAAATTGTTGACTTTGGTACAGAAGACCCTGACCCTGCCGTTTTCATCTCCGCTTACATCCGGGACATTCAGGTACGTCGTGTTATGATTGATGGGGGCACTAGCCTAAAAATCATCTCTTGAAAATCCTTCCAACAAATGAATATCCCCTCTAGCTACATGTGTGCCAATCCCATCATGTTACGGTCATTCAATGACGCTATTACCTCTACCTTAGGCACCGTGATCCTCAACATTCAGGTAGGACCACGTACTTTACCTGAACTCTTCTATGTCCTTGAGGGAGAGTTCTAATACAATATATTATTAGGTCGCCCTTGGATCCAGGCTATGGGATGCATTCCCTCAACATTACATAGATGCATAAAATTTGAGTACGAGGGGAAGTCCTACACCGTCAAAGCTGATCCTCCCCCCTTCAAAACCTGCAATATGTTATACCGCCCTAATGATGTGCTTGTCCCAATCAAGACACCCATTCATTCAACCCAACCATCCTCCTCAAATGTGCCTCAACCATGTACTTCAACCGCACCTACGCCTTCAATTGATGAAACCACCATCGCAAAAACCACTTCTCTTCCCGCAACTAACATCCCAACCGCAGACCCCTTAGTAGATGTTTTTCAACGCCTTACGCTGGGGGAGTATCGCCTATATGACGTTAGTTCTTTCCATAGCCCACAAGAGTAGGGACAAGTACATGCACATCCTACCTATGACCGTCGTGTGGGGGAAGTAATCTCTTACGGACCACCCCATTGCCGCACCAACCTGACGTATGGGGGTGTTGACGCATCCTCCATTACCCCTGAACCCCCTCTTGGTGTGGTTCCCTTCCAATCTGATTTTCAATACTTGACAAATCGTCGTTTCACCCTCACCTTCTTGACTCGCTGTGCTTGGAAAGGCTTTGGTTTTGGTCTTTATGAACAAGGCCGACATACACTCATTCCCATGACTACACGCAAACACAATGATCGTAGTGGTCTCGAATTTCTGGGAACACTTACACCAAAGGAACCTCATGTCAGTTGTCTTCTAGAAGACAACGACATCACCCCTACCGAACCATCATCACCCATTTTTCCTTCGTCACCCATAGAATCGATGGACCCTGAATCTATCCCTCCTAACTTTTTTTTTTCATAAATGTTATCTTCATAGGTCCTCTCACTTATCAACGCGATAATGAGGACCCATCTTCTCTTCCCCTTCTATATCCAGACATGATTGAAGAGGACTCACCTTCAATTAACGTTGTTGAGTGCTAGGATGATGACTCCATCCTCACTTACCTTGGCGCGGATGACTCTTATATTCAACGCGCCTTACCATCTGAAACTCAAACCATGCTGAACAAATCTACTATAGAAATCAACATCCACATGGAGGAGGATCCTCACATTGTGAAGAGCGGACAATCCCTTAACGCATCAGAACAAGTCACCTTTACTACCTTTCTCCGTGCTCGCAACCAAGCTTTCGCTTGGTCCTACGCTGACATGCTAGGAATTGATCCTGACATTGCCATCCATAACATTACACTAAAACCTGATTCCAAGCGAATTAAATAGAAATTGAGAAAAATGCATCCATGCATTACTCTCTTGGTCAAAGAGGAGCTTCAACGACTCCTTTCTGTTTCCTTTATTCTGCCTATTGACTATCCTCAATGGATTTCTAACATTGTACCTATCACTAAAGCGACGGGGGGACTTTGGATATGCACGGATTTCCGGGATTTTAACCTCACTTGCCCTAAGGATGACTTCCCCTTACCTAGTATTGACCAACTTGTTGATCTCACCGCAAGCCATGAGATGCTCTCTCTCATGGATGGCTTCTCGGGATATAACCAAATTTTGGTTTCCCCTGCCAATCAACATAAAACTGCCTTCATAACTCCTTGGGGAACCTTCTGTTATCTTGTAATGCCATTTGGCCTTAAGAATGCCGGTGCAACCTATCAGCGGGCTATGACCTACATTTTTCATGACATTCTGCACACTATCCTTGAAGATTACGTCGACGATCTTCTTGGCAAATCTAAACATCGTAGTGAACATCTCGATATTTTAACCATTATTTTTGATCGCCTGTTACAATATTCTGTCCGTCTTCAACCAAAGAAATGTGTCTTTTGTGTCCTTTCAGGAAAACTTCTTGGCTTTATCATCTCTTTGCGTGGCATCGAGGTCGACCCATCTAAAGTCAAAGCTATCCTAAAAATGCCCCCACCTACCAATCTCAAACAATTGCGTAGTTTACAAGGTAAGCTCCAATCTATCCGATGTTTCATCTCCCAACTCTCGGATCGATGTCAACCTTTCCACCACCTCCTTAAAAAGGACATTGATTTTCAATGGAATGAAGAGTGCCACCAAGCCTTTGAAGCTCTCAAAACTTATCTCTTGCAGCCACCCGTGCTTATCCCACCTCAGGACAACCGCCCTTTCTACCTTTACCTTTCCGCCACTGACCACGCTGTAGGGGCCATGCTTGCACATCATGACTCTGATAATCGAGAACAAGCCGTTTATTATATAAGTCATACTTTTGTGGACTATGAGACTAGGTATACACATGTAGAAAAGTTATGCCTAGCCCTATCATTCGTGGCTACCAAACTCCGACACTACCTTCTGAATCACAAAACTTTCGTCATCACCAACACGGACCCCATCCATTACATGTATGCCAAACCTCATCTAAACCAACGCATCGCCAGATGGCTCATGCTCCTCACCGACCTCGACCTTGAGTTTGTCCACTAGAAATCAATCAAAGGACAAACCATCGCAGATCAACTTGCGGAAGCCCCTTTACCAGGGGAACAATTTACCAATTTTACATTCCCCGACGAACTCATCGCCACTCTTTCACTCAGGGAGGAGTCGTATCCAATGACCCTCTTCTTCGATGGATCCAAATGCCACTGTGGTGGAGGAGCCGGTGTTGTTCTCATTCCTCTCGACGTTGAGCCTATGCCTCTTTCATTCCTACTCGATTTCCCTTGCACTAATAATACAACGGAATACGAGGCCTTTGTTCTGGGTCTCCAAGTTGCGTTACACTTAGGTATCAAATCTATTAATATTTTTGGTGATTCTCAATTGGTAGTCAATCAAGTTATGGGCATCTACCAATGCAAAAATGAGGAACTTCAAAAGTACAAACACTACGTGGACTCACTTCTAGCCTTATTTACTCACTATTCTATCCAAACCATTCCGTGCTCCACTAAAATTTTTTCAGATACTATGGCTTGCTTAGCCTCACAAATTCCAGCCTCATCAACTGACTCAGACATTTTCATCTTGGTCCAAAAACTCTTTGCCCCATCTTATTCAGCCCCGGTTGTTTATATGATAAATACTGTGTCTGCTAACTCGCAGGATACCTGGTATCACCAATTCCATGACTACCTTACAACCTCTGTTCTCCCTTCTGACCTTACTAATACTGGCAAACACACTTTTCTTAACTGCGTTTCTTGTTATGTAGTTATGGGGGGACTCCTTTATAAACGTGGCTTTCATGGCATCCTCCTTCGATGTCTCACCGGCGCGGAGGTCACCCATACCATCCAACAGGTCCATAACGGTATCTATGGCAGACATTTTAGCAGCCTTGCCGTGGCCAAATGAATCCTTCACCTTGGTTATTACTGGCCTACTCTCAATAACGATTGCTACGAATATGTTAAGTGTTGTGTTATGTGTCAACAACACGCCAACCTTCAACATACTCCTAGCCACCCCCTATAGGTTTCCTGAGATCTTTGGCCTTTCTCACAATGGGGTTTAGACCTTATTGGTGAGATTCACCCATCCTCTTCACAACGTCACCGATGGATTATCACAGCAACTGAATATTACACAAAATGGGTGGAGGCTATTCCACTCATTTCAACCAAAAAAGAAAAAATTGTAGAGTTCATTAACCACCACATTATCTGTCGTTTTGGTGTTCCTCATCGCCTGATAACAGATAATGGAAAATCTTTCAAAAATAAGTTATTACAAGACCTTTGTGACAACTTTGGTATCAAACTTATCTTCTCATCACCCTACTATCCACAGGCAAATGGACAAGCCAAATCCTATAATAAAACCCTAACTAAAATCCTCATGAAAGTTGTCAATGAGTCTGGAAGAAATTAGCACGATCACATCCCCTTTGCCCTTTGGGCTTATCGTACTAGCATTCGTACCTCTACTAATGCCACACCTTTTTCTCTGGTATATGGTACCGAGGCTGTCTTGCCTCTCGAAATACAAATACCCTCCCTCAGGATATCTCTTCAGGATATTCTCACCAATGATGATTTCCGCCAAGAGCGGTTAGCCCAATTGGAGCTTCTTGACGAACGTCGTCTTATAGCTCTCGATCACCTTCAAATCTATCAAAAACGCATCAAGCGTGCTTATGATAAGCAAATTCATGAGTGTACCTTTAAAGTTGGTGATCTTGTCCTCAAAGAGAATCAACATGTAACCAAACTGGAAAAGAGCAAACGTGGAAAATTTGCTCCTAATTGGATTGGGCCTTATATAATCACTCACACTTATGGATCAGGTACTTATCGTTTAGCTTCACTTAATGGTAAGCCTGAGCCTGAACCCCTTAATACCTTGCATCTTCGACCATTCTACTATTGAATTTAGTGTTACATCACTTCCTATCTACCTACTGCTCGTCCCTTGAGCTCATTTACCGCTACATACACTTTGTTTCCTACATCTCCAAATAAAATCAAGCTCACTTCTCACCTCCCCTTAACGATGCCTTCCCCTTTTTAGTCTAGTCCATGACTTCAAATTATTAAAATAACACCTTCTTATGGGATTTTCTTGAGTCAAACTTGCTACCAAACTAGATGCTTCATGCCAAAAGAACATCTAGCTATCTAAATTATATATAGACTACTCCCTCGAAGGACAGCTATATGCCAAACTATTGTTGCTATCATATATAGACTGCTCCCCCGAAGGACAGCTATGCACTAAAATCATAGCTGTTACTATAAATAGGCTACTCCCTCGAAGGACAGCTATGCACAGTCAGCCTTTTATCAGAAGCTTCTCGCATTGATCAGCTTCACGAAGACCTCAAGAATAATACAATCAATATCCCTTGTAGACTTCCTGCATCGATCAGTCTATATTCAATAAAATAAAATCCTCATTCAAAAGAACATTCTAGTCATGGACTTGTCTATTTAGGGTACGTTCTCTTTCGTCAGAACACTCGCTTTGTAACAAGTTCTCTGTACCTCCGTTATATTATCCACCTCACCTCACCATTTGTTTCAACTCAAGTGACGTGACGTACACCCGATATATTGTGATTATACAACTCTTTTCACCTATCGACTTCTCATCTATGCAAGGTGCCTAGGGGTTCAAGCTCATTCTACGTTATTATGTTGTTTGTTTAGTTCTTTTCACCTACGGAGCATTCTTTCCTCTTTGCCTCACATCTAGGATTGTGTGTTGATCTTAACCAGGACATGGTTCCCTACTACTTGGGTAGGCTAACTTTTGCTTCCCTTATACCTTTTACAACATCACCAATTCATTACCAACACCATCAACCTTGCCTTACCAATATTAATATCAACATTTTTACTAACCAACAAATTGCCTAACCATACCTAAATTCACCTCTCCCTGGTCCTAAGGGAGAACTACATCGGTCTGAGGCCCCTCCTTGCTTTGTGCAATGGGCTACGTAGGCAGCACTTCAGAGACATGGGGTCTCCCAAGGTTAGCTCGACCATCCCCTACCATAACCTATCATGTGTGGTAAATATAAATATTTTTACGTATTTCTATTTAATCACATTCCTCTTTTATCCTTTTTCAAAACACCAACAGTCAAAACGAAAACATTCTTATTATTATCATAACTCGAATCAACATACATATTCAGTTTTATTGAGATGTTAAAAAAATACATCTCCTCTATCATCGACATGCAGGTCGGCATCCTTATTTATTCTTATACCTCTATAACATTTACTTCAGACCCTCATGATTCATCCCGCACCCAGGAGATGATCGTGATCGTCGACGCCTCTCGCCAGGCCTCTCCATCCTCAAAGGTACCGCGGCTATTGGTACCGCCCACTGATCTGCCCATCTCTCCTGTAACATATGAATACACTCCCTCGCATAGAGGAATTCAGCCTCTAGTCTCTCCACCCGTGACTCCGCAACCACTAACAATCCTCTTACCACATTCACCTGCGTTTGGAGCTGCTGAACTAAACTCTGCAGATGATCTCTCACTGCTTGTAATCATAGCTATGTCAGGACGATCACGTACACCTCGCAGTTCTGCTACCCACCATAATCTATAGGCCTCTGTCGTTCCTGCATCAATTACATTGCGATCAGCTGCTATCTCCTCTGGCCCTTATGGAGGTGTTGGTCAGGGAGGTGAGAATGCTACCTCAGCATCGATCCTCATATTATGGTCTATAAAACAGGGGTATATCTTGCACAAATCCAAATTGTCGCCGCACGCGATCTATAGGAAACCTCTCATACTCACCTGGCCTGTGCCCCGCGATCCACCTCAATTTCTCTACACCCCTCAACTCCTCAGTTATGTTATCTGTTACCATATAGTTCCTGTAAGGCCTCCAACAGATATCCCACAATCATCACCCTCTCCCATACCTGCCTATAATACTCAATGTCACCCGTCACAGCCTGGGATCTTGCCTCTTGTTCTGTCTGGACCCATCGTCTGAACCCCAACCTCTGTACTCCGGTCTCTCCTGACTGGATGGGTCGGCCTATTGGTCGCACACAAACAATGTGCTCATAGGCCCAACAGTGTAATAAGTATGAACAATCTAGTGTCGTCCTGTGATTTTGCCTACAAGCCCATAAACCCCTGTATAGTTCCGCCAAATATGCAGGTGCCCATGCAAAAGTCACGTTCCTTTCTATCATCTCCCAAATAACACACATCAATGCCTTTGGAAATCTTCCCCCTTCTGCCCTTGGTAATGCATAATACCCTACCGCTATCATTAATATCACTGCTAACCTTGTCTCCTCAGGTTGTGCTGCATACATTATGCCATACGTAAATGTCAAACCTCATTGTGTCAAATCTCGTGCATATGGACCAAATACTGCTATTATCGCTCCCCGCACCGCACTAGGTAATGCTTGATATACTGGTTTTCCTGTAATAGGGAGCCTTAAAATATGGAACACATCTTCCAATGTTACTGTCATCTCCCCTGTTGGCAGATAGAACGTATTCTTCTCTGGATTCCATCTTTCAATCAACGCCTGCAACATAGCATGGTTACATGCGATTGGTGAATAATAGCGGATTCCACTTAACCCCAATTGATTTATCAATGTCCATTTCCACTGGTGTTACATCTGCTTAGATTCATGACAACAGCGCTGGCACACTATCATTCATCCTCAACCCTGCCTCTGCCTGCATACATCAAAACAACAAACAACCATTCAATCCATCAAAAAACCTAAGGGTTTTTCTCACATTCTGGAAATTCCTCCAGTAACCGTTATCGGTTATAAATTAACCGGTACCGGTTCAGTAACCGATACCGGTTTTCCCTAATTGCTATCGGTCACTCTCAATTACATACACCTTGCCTAAACAACCACCTACGACAATAAATTACTTCATTTATTCCTCTCTATATACACAGACATACCCGAAACCCTTGATTACCTACCACATAACACTCACCTCATTTATAACCCTTGTTATCATGTTTTCTTTCTCATATCTACCCACCTACTCTCCCCCATCTTATTCACAAAACATGTAGTAGAATTCAAATCACAACCAAAACGTTTACCTCTTGAGTTGCAGCAGCTTGAGGTGGCACTTGTCTTCCCTCTCGTCCCTGCCTGCTGGATGCTTCTCCTTGTTCTGCCATGATCACCACCCTTTTCAAATTCACCTTTCTGCCTTCTGAATCTCAGATCACATTCACTTTCCCTATCTCTTTTCTCCTTATCACTCAAATCTCTCATGTGATTTCCTGTCTCAGTCGTCAAAAAGCGTCGCGTTCGTGTATTTAACTTCTTGCATGGCTCTTAAAATTAGAACTTAAGTTGCCACCCTAGCTTTTCTATTTTTAGAAAAGCTCAAACCTAAATAACCGGTATCGGTTACATAAGCGATATCGGTCTACAAACTACCGGCGTCGGTTACCTAACCAATATCGGTTACACACCTGCCTTTTTGAAACATAGTTCTTTTCTTCATTTTCTACCTAATTTTTTATCGCGCCCACCTCTTTTCCTGCATAACAACACCATTATCCATATTTTTCCATCCAATCCACTTCTCATTACGATTTTCATCCATATCATCTATCTACATTACCAAAACAAACATGCCATCATCTAAGGATATCAAAAAACTATCAATCTATACACCATTTGGATCCAACTCGTCAGATACATATATAACAATGTCACCAAACCAGCAACAAAACATGCCACATTTCATAAATATAACATGACTGCATCCCATTAACAAAAAAAATCAACATCATCAATATATCAACATGTCAATTAAACTTATCATACATCAAATATCACAAACCATCGACAAAATACTTAAAAACATTTTGAACACAACATGTGAGTCAAATCCGCGTATCTATATATCACATATACAATGTTTCCAATATACAATATGCCCTGCATCGGGACCTCTGTGATCTCATAATACAACAAATCCGGCACAACAGGCCGTAATATATGACAATAATCTCGACTCAGCTCACAGGTCGGTCCCCCATATCAAAAATATACTCGGCCTCGCAGGCCGGTATCAACTATACAACCCGTACTCGGCTCGCAGGCCGGTATATAATAAATGAATGAATAAATGATTAAATTGTAGGCACGCAGGCCTCTATCAACACAACCGGTGCGCAGACCGGTGCCCATGTCCCATATACAAAAACAAGGCAGGGATCCCTCAGCTCTCCCCACCGCCCTCAGCACCTCTCCCTGCTGGTCCCTGTGGTGCCTCTCGCCTCCTGACCTGTAACAGACAAGCCGAGCTGTGGCTGCACCTCCATGCGATCTCTGACTATGGGAGGTCTCTGCTCTATAAGCTGCATATGGCTGATACTCAGCTCCGGGTACTATCAAGAACATCTTGGTAGTACCCGGACCTCCGCTCTCGCCTCCATATATCTGTCCCGTGCCACCGTAGGTGCTAGGGGATGGTCCGCGAACTCCTACTACCAGTGCCCCTTGTGCCTGTGATGGTGCCGCTAGTGGTGCCTGTGGCCGTGGTGGTATCTTTGCCTGTGCCTGGGGCTGTGCCGGTGCCACTGATGGTGCTGGTGGCTGGTGCCTGTGCCTGTACCTGAGCCTGTGCCTATACCTGCAGGCTAGGCTAGCTGCCCCTATAAAACACCTATCTGTGCCTGTGCAGCAGCTAGCTGCCCCTGTAATAGCTGCACCTGACCCCTAAGCTGATCTCGCTTTGCCATCACCACTGCCAAGTCTAGCTGTGCAGGCGGTGCTATCCTAGCTGCTCTCTGACCAGCCCACCAAAACCATATATGCTCCTGTATAGCCAGCATCATCTACAGTATCATCTGCCGGACTCTCAGCAACCCAATCTAGATCCACGGGCTGTGGTGCAGGTAGTGGGGCCTCTACATCATCCCTCCTGTACTGAGGGAAGGGAGGTGGCTCGTCCTGTCTCAGCCCCATCTTCCCTGCGTACCCTCTCTAGGGGTATCCTCTCGTACTCTCCCGACCTCCGTCCTGCTATCTAGAAAGTGTATTAGATCAAGCATAACTGTAAGCGGCCTCCTCTGTGTGGGTGATGACCTCTGTAAGGTCTCCATATGATATCTACCACTGTCAGGCCCTCTAATAAATGCCTATAATAGGTGACGTCCCGCCCTGCAAGCACTGCTCGTGGCTGTCCCACGACCCCCAACCACCTCTGATAGCCGTATCTGTATATGACTTGTGGCCCTGGCTACTGCTGGTAAACCCTACTGGTCTGATGCATATGATGTGCTCATATGCCCAACAGTGAAGTAAAAATGTCGAACAAATCCCGAATCGCCTCATCCGGTGATAGCCCCATAGCTCCCTGTATAACTGCACCAGATATACTGGTGCCCAAGCATAACAGGTGTGCTCCTCCACCATCTCATGAAGCACCCCCATCAATGCCCGTGGAAAGCGGCCTCCCTCTGAGTCTGGGAGGGTGAAGCAGGTGATCCCAATCGTCATCAACACGGCAAGCCATGTCTCATATCGGTGCGCTACGGTACATATCACCATACCTGATGCTCCATGCTGTGATTATGTCACTAGCGCAACTGCATCCCCAAAAATCTGTAGGATGCTGTCCATGGCTGTCTCTGCAATCCACCTGAAAAACTGCCTCTCCATCAATAGGTAATCGAAGGATGTGATACACATCCTCCAATGTGATAGTCATCTCCCCAGTCGGAAGGATGGAACACATTGGTCGCCGGATCCCATCTCTCGATGAGGGCAACCATCAAACTATGATCTCTGTCGATCGCTCTATATCGCTGGACTCCACCGAGTCCCACCTCGCTCATGATAGCCCAGTGTGCTGCGGACACATGTGGTTGCATCCGCACCAACAGCGGAGGCATCCTGTCCCGCATCGTCAGCTGCTGACGTGCCTGTAAAACCCACCCACTACATTAGCCCTACTCTTCATCACAATATCTACCTATACCCCTTTTTATCCCCCCGACCTCATCCCGACTCTCTAACCCACACCTCTAGCCACCTATCTTCACCACTATCCCCGACTCTCTCTTCACATTACACCAAAACCCCTCTACCAACACCCCATCTTCAAACACAAAACTGAAAAAACTAAACCCACCCCTCTACCCACCTATCTTCTCCACTATCCCCCTCCCTCTTCACATTACACCATAAACCCCACGCAACCAAAATACAAACCACACAAACAAACATCAAAATAAAACAACAAAAATAAACAACACAAACCTAAAAACACATAACAAAAACAAAACAAACAACACAAACCAAACACACAAACAAAAAAAAACAACACACAACACCCACCGATGCTGGCCGATATACGACCGACATCGGTCAAGCACAAAGCGCCCTGCCCGCAAATTTTGCGACCGATGCCGGTCGCTTAGCAACCGACATCGGTCGTTGTAATTTCCCCGAGCCGAACCCCCGCGCGGTCCCCTTACCTCCATTTTTTCATCTTTCTACCTACATACCCACCCAGAACACCCTAAAAATCTACCCACCCAGCCGCCTTGGCTTATTTCACCTATCTACCCTCTCCCTTTTTCGAATTATTTCCATTTTCTAATTATTTCCTAAAACATGTAAATTACTACCCAAACCCCCAATCTAGCTTAATAACATCAAATAAACACAATGAGGGGTTTCGAACCTACCCGTACGACGACACGTCGTCATGGTGGGATGGGTGGTGGTGGTCCAGCTGGTCCAGCTCCTCCTGCTCCTCCTGGCTGTGCCATGGCTCCAATTGTCCTCTTCTGGGTCCTCAACCAATCAACTACTACCTCCTCATCACTCGGGCCTGCTACCAACTCACTCCTCCAGTCCAATAGTGCCACCTCAGTGAACAAATGCACCAATGTCAATATTCCACCTCAGACAACTTAATTTGATTTCCAAAATTGACAAATTAAGTGATAATGACCAGCCGTATTTTTCTTTTTATAAGTTTTTCACATAGAACCGATACCGGTCAAATCGTGCCCTAAGCAACCGCCATCGGTTACCTAACCGGGTAGCGGTCACAAATAACCGATATCGGTTATTTCCTATCCTCACCCAACTTTTTGCCCTTATTTACTATTGCCTCTTTTCCACCAACATCGCCTATATCAACCTTTGATGCAAACATTATTAACCATTTGGCCCGACCCAAGGCCTCACCCTACCCATTTGGCCCGACCCAAGGCCGCAACCCTAACCATTTGGCCCGACCCAAGGCCTCACCCTACCCATCCGGCCCGACCCAAGGCCGCAACCCTAACCATCTGGCCCGACCCAAGGCCTCACCCTACCCATTTGGCCCGACCCAAGGCCTCACCCTACCCATCTGGCCTGACCCAAGGCCTCACCCTACCCATCCGGCCTGACCCAAGGCCGCAACCCTAACCATTTGGCCCAACCCAAGGCCTCACCCTACCCATTTGGCCCGACCCAAGGCCGCAACCCTAACCATTTGGCCCGACCCAAGGCCTCACCCTACCCATTTGGCCTGACCCAAGGCCGCAACCCTAACCATTTGGCCCGACCCAAGGCCTCACCCTACCCATTTGGCCCGACCCAAGGCCGCAACCCTAACCATTTGGCCCGACCCAAGGCCTCACCCTACCCGTTTGGCCCGACCTAAGGCCGCAAACCTACCCATCCGGCCCGACCCAAGGCGTCACCCTACCCATCCGGCCCAACCCAAGGCCTCACTCTACCCTCCTGGCCCGACCCAAGGCCGCAACCCAACAACTTGGCCCGACCCACGGCCGTACCACTTCAATACCCCTACCCAAGATCACCAACATACACTCTTATCCACCCATCCTGTCATTTTTTTTTTTAGTTTAATCAAGCTCACCTGTTCGTGTTTTAGCATGATTAGGGTCCTTGACTTGATCTGTCGACCAACTTTGCCCAGACTTAGACCGTGACGTTTATCTCAAACAAACCAACCATTTGGTACTGCCGAACATGCCTAAACGTTCATGTACCTTACCTGGTTTTATACCCTGGAGCTACTTCCTATGCCTTGGATACCAGGATTATATCACCCTTGTTTGGATAAACTATCGACCTTTGCCTATGCATTTCTGGTTTTCTCGTCAAATCATGTACCCTAGTCGTACTATTGCATTTCAACATGCGTCTGCTTCCTTGGACCTACCCCACCATCTTACCATCCTCTCTACAACATTTACCCTTTATCAACCCTATCCCTGATTTCCCGTTCACTCAATCTGTGATAGATTTGAGGGGGATTACCTATATCCTTAACAGGAGAAACCACTTCATATTATTGTCCGCGCAGCTTTACAAAACAAGCCTACACGACAATAAGGGGCTAATGTAGACACCAAATTTGTGTCTTACGACCCCTTTGTGACCTGTATCTCATCTCGCAACCTAACCTCATCACCTAAACCTTACACAATTATTTATTAATTACCTTGTAATTGATAAATCCACATCATCTCACCTGCCACCTCATTTTGCCACTTCATCATGACCTAGCCCTAACCCTAAACTAACCTATATTAAGACCTATAACTTGGTCTACACCTACACCCATGATTAAGGACCCCTTTCTCGCACCCAAAATAGACACTCTAGTCACCTGACCAAGCCCCGCAACTAATCCCTCGGTAGAAAAGCAGGGAAGGTGGGCTATTTTACTAAAAATAGCCTACTTTTTCCTTACCGATGCCGGTTCCTACTCAACCGCCATCGGTTACGTAACCACCATCGGTTCCCTGTAAAATGGGCTCCCCTAACCAAGAAACAAGGGTCGAAGGGTTTTTGAATCAACAGAGATCATTTGGTAGCGATCAAGAGAGGACCAGATCTTCACTTGACCAAGCAGAGATGAGTGAAGAAACTAGAAGAGTTGCAGCAAAAGGAGATCAAGCCCAAAACTGCAACAGAACAACCAGAGTTCTCAGATACTCAATTGATCATCAGGAGGGAGATATTTCATCTTTTGTTTGTCCAGCCATCCTACCTAGAGTTCTGCCTTTGTCATCAGAGTTCTTGGACTTGCATCTTCGTCAATAACCAGTAAGTTACATCTTGCATGTCCTCTTTTAATAACATTTCTTAGACTTTTTGAAGCACAATCCTCACAAATCCATTCCTAGATCCACTACCCGGCGTGCTATTACATCTAACTATCATTCATCTACCTCTCATCACCTTATTTCCTAATATCACCTATATACAGCCTTACAAATAACACAACTACCAAACAACACAACCACCCCACAAAACAACCAACCTTCAGATCCTAGACCATACCGATATCAGTTATCAGCAACTGGTATCGGTTATCCTGACTATAACAAAAAAACCAGCCTTTCCCCTACCTAGTTCAACGAAGAAATTTAATTGATATCTTACAGTCTTTTGTGTTAATTCATATTAGCAGGGGAACTGACCACCTTCGAAAGGAAGTTTTATATTTCCTGGGCCCAAGGCATTTCCCTCATTTATTGTCTAATCAAAATCTTGTGGTCTTGTGTTCTTATTTGCAGGTAGTCCTTCCAAGACAAAAAGGAGTTCTTCGTAGTTAACCTGATCTTTCTCTACGGTACACGCACACCATCTCGACGTTCAACAGGTATTCCTCCTAGCCCTAACCTTATCTGTTTCTAAAAGGAATGAAAGGATAGAAGCAACTCTATTCCCAGAAGCTGAAACATTCCGAGCGAAACACATACATACATCCCATCCACAAAAGACATCAACATCATTAATATATAACACCATGTAAATCAAACTCATCATACATTAAATATCACAAACCATTTTCAAAACACTTAACACATTTTTACACACAACATGTGGGTCAAATCATCATATCTATATATATACAAAGTTTCAAATATACAATGTGCCCTGCATCGGGGCCTCCGTAATCTCATAATACAACAAAGCCGGCATGCAGGCCGCAATAAGTGTCAATAATCTCGACTTGGCTCGTAGGCCGGTCTCTCATATAAAAAACATACTCAGTTCACAGGCCGGTATCAACTGTACAACCCGTACTCGGCTCGCAGGCCGTTATATACAATAAATGAATGAATAAATCATATGAGGGCTCGTAGGCCTCTATAAACATGGCCGGTTCACAGACCGGTGCCCATATCCAATGAACCAATACAAAACTATGCAGGGACCCCTCAGCTCTCTCCACCACCCTCTTCCTGTCTGCCTGCTGGTCCCTGTGCTGCCTTTCGCCTCCTGCCTATCACAGACCCACCGACTGTGGCTTGTACCTCCCTGAGATCTCTGGCTCCGAGAGGTCTCTGCTCTATGTGCCGCATATGGCTGATAATCAGCCTCGGTACCATCAAGAATATCTTGATAGTACCGGGCCTTTGCTCTAGCCTCCATATAACGATCACGAGCCACCGTAGGTACTGGGACTGGTCCCCTGACTCCTACTACCAGTGCCCCCTGTGCCTGTGCTGGTGCCGCTGGTGGTGCCTGTGGCTGTGGTGGTACCTGTACCTACGGTTGTGCCGGTGCCGCTGGTGGTGGTGCTGCTGGTGCCTGTACCTGTACCTGTACCTGAGCCTGGGCTAGCTGCCCCTGTAAGACACCTATCTGTGCCTGTGCGGCAGTAAGCTGCCCCTGTAATAACTGTACCTGCCCTCTGAGCTGGTCCCTCTCTGCTCTAACAGCCACTAAGTCTGGCTGTGCGGACTGTGCTATCCTCGCAGCTCTCTCTCCGGCCCACCAAACCAAAAATGCTCCTGTGCAGCCAGCATCATCTATGGTATCATCTGTCGGCCTCTCAGCAACCCAATCTGGGTCCACGGGCTGTGGTGTAGGTAGTGGAGCCTCTACATCATCCCTCCGGTACTGAGGGAAGCGAGGTGGCTCATCCTGTCGTAGCCCCATCTGCCTGCGTACCCTCTCCAGGGGTATCCTCTCATACTCCTCGGGCCTCCGTCCCGCAATCCAGAATGTATACTGGATCCACTGCAACTGTGCTCGGGCTCCTCCGTGCGGGTGATGACCTCTATAGGGTCTCCATACAATATCTAACGTTGTCAAGCCCTCTAACATATGTCTATAATACGTGATGTCGCACCCTACAAGCACTGCTCGTGGCTAGCCCACGACCCCCAATCACCTCTGAAAGCCATATCTATAAATGACCTGTGGCCCTGGCTGCTGGGGCAGCCCTACCGGTCTAATGCATATGATATGCTCATACGCCCAACAGTGTAGTAAAAACATCGAGCAAATCCTGAATCGCCTCATCCAGCGATAGCCCCACAGCTCTCGGTATAACTGCACTAGGTATACTGGTGCCCAAGCATAACATGTGTGCTCCTCCATCATCTCATATAGCACACCCATAAGCACCTGTGGAAAGCGGCCTCCCGCTGAGTCTGGGAGGGCGAAGCAGGTGATCCCGATCATCATCAACATGGCAAGCCATGTCTCATGGCGGTGGGCTCGGTACATATCCCCATACGTGATACTAGCACTGTGATATGTCAGTAGCGCAGCTGCATCCCCGAATATGTGTAGGATGCTATCCATGGCTGTCTCAGCGTCAACCTGAAAGACTGCCTCTCCATCAATCGGTAATCGAAGGATGCAATACACATCCTCCAATGTGATGGTCATCTCTCCAGTCGGGAGATGGAACACATTGGTCGCCGGATCCCATCTCTCGATGAGGGGGACCATCAAACTATGATCCCTGTCAATCGCTCTGTATCGATAGACTCTGCCGAGTCCCACCTTGCGCATGATACCCCACTGCGCTGCGGACACGTGTGGCCGCATCCGTCTCAACAGCGGGGGCATCATGTCCCACATCGTCAGCTGCTGATGTGCCTGCAAAACCAACTCACTACATTAGCCCTACTCTTTATCACAACATCTACTTATACCTTCTACACCCACCTATCTTACCCTAACAACCTATACGATATCCCCCTCCCTCTTCACACCCAAACAACGAACTAAACCATACCAAAACACTCAAACAATACCAAAACACCTCCACCACAACCCAAACCATATCAACATACCCAAACAATACCAAACCACCTAAACAAATCAACACACCCAACAAACCAAAACACTCCAACAATACCCAAATACCCCCACCACAACCTAAACCCAACCCAACAAAAAAAAAAACCTAAGGACCGGTACCGGTCACTTATGACCGACACCGGTCCTCTCTTCACCGGCACCGGTCGCTATACGACCGACACCAGTCAGCCACAACCCCGCCCTGCCCCGAAACTTCCTGACCGATGTCGGTCGCTTAGTGACCGGCATCGGTCACTGAAAAATTGCCAGGCCGAATCTGGCGCGCCCCCCCCCCCCCCAAATCCATTTTTCCCTATTTATCCCTATTTACCCACCCAAACACCCTAAAAATCTACCCACCCTGCCGCCTTGCCCTATTTTACCCATCTATCCTCTTCATTTTTCAAATAACGTCAATTTATTCATTAGTTTACCAAAACATGGATTCCTACCCAAACCCCCAAAAATAGCTTAATATACTCAAATCCACACAATGAGGGGTTTCGAACCTACCGGTACGACGACACGTCGTCGTGGTGGGATGGGTGGTGGTGGTCCAGCTGGTCCAGCCCCTCCTGCTCCTCCTGGCTGTGCCATAGCTCCACCTCTCCTCTGCTGGGTCCTCCACCAATCAACTGCTACCTCCTACTCACTCGGGCCCACTAATCACTCACTCGTTCACTCAAATAGCGCCACCTCACCCCACAAATGCTCCAATCTCACTAATCCACCTCAGACAACCCAAATAGGTTTTCAAATTGCAAATGTGACAATGACAGGCCGTATTTTTTCTTTTTATAGGTTTTTGACCTATAACCGATATCGGTTATATTGCGCCCTAAGGAACCGGTATCGGTCCCCTAACCGATATCAGTCATAGATAATCGACATCGGTTTTATCTCACCTCTACCCCAATTTTGGCCCTTATTTCCTAATAGCCCTTTTACCAACATCACCTATATCCACCTTCGTTGACAACCCTTTGTTAACCTATTCGGCCCGACCCACGGCCGTCACCTACCATTTGGCCCGACCCAAGGCCGCAACCGACCTATTTGGCCCGACCCAAGGCCGTAACCAACCTATTCGGCCTGACCCAAGGCCACAACCAACCTATTCAGCCCAACCCACGACCGCAACCAACCTATTTGGCCCGACCCATGGCCGCAACCAACCTATTTGGCCTGACCCACGGCCGCAAACAATCTATTTGGCCCGACCCACGGCCGTAACCTACCATTTGGCCCGACCCACGGCCACAACCAACCCATTTGGCCCGACCCAAGGCCACACATAACCATTTGGCTCGACATAAGGCCACACCAATTAAATACCATACCCACCATCAATGTTTTATTTTATCCATCCATCATGTACCTTTTTGTTCAATCGAACTCACCTGTTCGTGTTTTAGCATGATTAGGGTCCTTGACTTGATCTATCGACCAAATTTTCCTAGACTTAGACCGTGACGTTTATCTCAACCAATCCAACCATTTGGTACTGCCGAACATGCCTAAACATTCCTGTACCTTACCCGTTATATCCCCTGGAGCTACTTCCTATGCCTTGGATACCAGGATTATATCACCCTTGTTTAGATAAACTATCGACCTTTGCCTATGCATTGCTTGTTTTCTCTTCAAAATCATGTACCCTGGTCGCACTACTGCATGTCAACGTGCGTCTGCTTCCTTGGACCTACCCCACCATCTTACCGTTATCTCAACACCATTTCCCTTTATCAACCCTATCCCTGATTTCACGCTACCTCAATCTTTGCTAGATTTGAGGGGGATTACCTATACCATTAACAGGGGTAACCACTTCTTATTATTGTCCATGCAGCTTTAACAAGACAAGCCACACGACAACAAGGGGCTAATGTAGACACCAAATTTGTGTCTTACGACCCCCCTGTGCCCCGCATCTCATTTCAAAACCTAACCTCATCACCTAAACCTTACACAATTATTTATTAATTGCCTTATAATTAATAAATCCACATCCCCATACCTGCCACCTCATGTCGTCACCTCATCATGACCTAGTCTTAACCCTAAACTAACCTAATTAAGACCTATAACTTGGTCCAATTCCACACCTATGACTAATTACTCCTCATCCGCACCTAAAACCAACTTCACAATGACTTGACCAAGCCCGCTACCAATCCCTCGGAAGAAAAGGAGGGAAAGCTGGCTATTTTACCAAAAATAGCCCGCTTTGACCTGACCGATACCGGTTCCTACTCGACCGCCGTCGGTTGCGTAACCGCCATTGGTTCCCCGTAAATGACCACTTCCAACCAAAAACAAGGATCGTATTTTCATTTGATCGAAAAAAAAAAGAGAAATCATCGAGAGAATCCATATTTTGCTTGGCAGAGCAGAGACAAGTGAAGAAATAAGAAGAATTTTGCAGAGAAGGACATCAAGCCCAAGACTGCAACTGAGTAACCAGAGCCCAGTAACACTCATCCGAGCATCAGAAGAGGAGATAACTCATCTTGGATTGTCAGATCATCCAACTTGGACCCTGTCTTCATCATCACAATCCTGAAACTTGCATCTGCAGCAGGGACGAGTAAGTAGTGTTTTATATGTTTCTAAGCACCATTTCTTGAGCCTGTTGATTACTAGCAATCATAAGTTTATTCCTAGATCTACTACCAGCAACATACTGCACTTAACCTTCACCCATACACCCTGATATTGCCCAGAAGGCCATTTTACCACACTCTGAGTCTTCCCTATCCTCCCATCATTCCCCTCAGCCATCCACCAATCTTAATAACCCCACAATCACCTTGCAACCAACTTCTATCCAGAAGCACTTAGATTGCTGACCCTACCGGTATCGTTTATCCCCTACCGGCAGCGGTTATCTAACCGCGGTCGGTTACCCGGTGACCCCCGTCGGTCACTGTGACTTATACCCCAAAACCTTTTGCTTTCCTAGTTTCCACCTAACAACCCCAAATCCAGTCTGGTTTATCCCTATAACTCAACCTGAACGTATCAACTACCAGTAACCAAACAAACAACGTGACGCTTTATTATTGATAGTTTAGTTTCTATTGCTTTGTAACGAGATACCTAAATCATGATTTTGTAATAGCTTTCTCTATTATCATTTGTGTTAAATCGTATTAAAAGGGGAACTGACCACCTTCGAAAGGAAGTTTTTACATTTCCTGGGCCTAAGAAAGATCCCTCATTTATTGTCTAATTAAAATCTGGTGGTCTTGTATTCTTACTTGCAGGTAGTCCTTCCAAGACAAAAAGGAGTTCTTCGCAGTCGATCTGATCTTTCTCTATGGTACGCGCACACCATCTCAACATTCAACAGCTATTCCTCCTAGCCCTAACCCTTATCTGTTTCTCAAAGGAATGATAGGATAAAAGCAAGTCTATTCCACAGATTCGAAACATTCCATGTGAAACACTATTCTAAGTGCAAGTCTTCTACTACCACTATTCTAAGAACAGTTTTGATAGAAGTCTTTTTTACTACAGGAGAAAAAATATCATCAAAATCTATACCTTGTTTCTGTGCAAACCCCTTGACCACCAACCGGGCCTTATATCTTTTCTTTTCTCCTTCGTCTTTAACTATGTACACCCACTTGTTCTGCAATGCTCTTTTTCCTTCCAGTAGCTTCACCAAATCCCAAGTCTAGTTCTCCATGAGAGACTTATGCTCCACATCCATGGCTTTCTCCCACTTATTCCTAGCATCTACCTGCATTGCTTCATCAAATCTCTCTAGCTCTCCACTATCAGTGAGTAATAAATAATAAAGAGAAGGAGAAAAACGTTCAGGTTCTCTTCTTACCCTAGAAGACCTCCTCAATATAAGAGTTTGGGGTTCCTATTGTGGGGGTTCGTAAACTGATTCATGTGTCACTTTCCCATCCAGAAGATCCTCAACCACTGCATATTCTTTCTTGGATTCTTCCCTATTTTCTTGCAACTGCTGCTTATACATGACTTTCTCATTAAAGACCACATCCCTAGATCAAATGATTTTCTTGTCCTTAATACTCCAACATTTATATCCAAAGTCATCACCACCATAACCAATGAAAGTACATTTTTTTGATTTAGCCTTTAGCTTGGTCCTATCATCCTTATCTATATAAAAACACCTCACATCCAAAGACTCTAAGAAATGAATAATCAAGTTTCTTACCATACCAAGCCTCCTCAAGTATGCCTCCATCCAAGGCACTTGAGGGTCCTCCGTTTATAAAGTACACAGATGTGCTCACCGCTTCTACCCAAAAAATAAAGAGGCAGTCTTGCATGTAACCTCATGCTCCTAGCATGTTCCATTATTTTTTTGTTCATCCTTTCTGATACCCCATTCTACTGCAGAGTTCCTGGAACCATATTTTTCCTATGGATTCCATTCTTAGAACAATAATCATCAAATTCATTGCTGCAATACTCCCCTTAATTATCTAACCTGAGACATTTTAACTTAAGACCTGTTTCATTCTCTACCAAGGCTTTCCATTTTAAAAAAGTATCAAATACATTATATTTTTTTCTAATACAATAAACCCAAACTTTCCTTATTGCATCATCAATAAAAGTAACATAATAACTTGAACCCCCAAGAGATGATACCTGAGCTAGCCCCCACACATCAGAATGTACCAGCTCTAGCTTACTCTCTTTCTTCATAGGTCTAACCTTGAGAAACCTTACTCACTTATGTTTCTCATATATGCAGTTCTCACAAAAATCCAAACCTGTTTCGGTATATCCAGGAAAATTCTTCTTTATGATGTCCATGCCCTTATGGCTCATATGAATGAGCCTATAGTGCCATAATGTTGTATCTGCATCTGAAGCCACAAGATTACAATCATTAGTACTATCAGTGGATAAATACAAGGTTCCAACCTTCTTACCTCTTTCCACCACAAGAGCACCCTTGGTAACCTTCCAAGAGTCAGCTGTAAATATCATAGTACAACCATCACTTCCCAATTACCCCGCCAATATCAAATTTCTCCTTAATGTAGGCACATTTATAACATCCACATGCTTCATCTTAACCTGAACAAAACCTTTTCCAACTATACTACAAGGCTCATTGACCTCACCAAGAAAAACATACTTGCTTCCAAAATCCCCTTCCCCTTGAACATAATCAACAAAATAATGCTTATGTGGAGTAGCATGAAAATAAGCCCCTGAATCTAAAACTCAAGATTCAGTAATATTATGCAAAGAAAGAATCAAAGCATCCTAACATACATTACCCGATACCACATTTACCTCCTTGTTTTCTTCTTGTTGTTTCTTCTTGTCCTAAAGCTCCCAACTGTCCTTCTTTGCATGGCCAGACTTTCCACAGTTCCAACATACAATCTTGCTCTTGTATTTTGACCTTTCCTGATCTTTCGATTTTCCATGGTTTCCTCTATTCTTCTGTCTCCCTCTAGTTTCCACTGTCAAAGAATTCCCTAAAGTAGAAGATACCCTGGAGATTTTTCTTTGCATTTCCTTGCTTAGAATCACCCCTACAACTTCCTCAAACTTCAACTTCGAGTTAGTTAGAACCGAGTTTCTTACCGCCATTACCAAGCTATTCCAAATTTCAGGTAAAGAGCACAAAATTAATAAATCCCTAACTTATTCATCAAATTCTATTGTAACCAAAGCTAGCATATTCACAACCGTATTAAAATCTTTAGCTTTGGTTTTTATGAACAAATGAATCATCAATATTTGCATACCCATAAACACAAAGAACTGGAATCAACTCTCGGACATATCTTCATATTAAACAACTTTTTCATTAAAAATATCTTGTTAGAGGCAGAGGGTTTTTCATCACAACTTCCCTAATGCATCCATTAGATCTTTTGTCGTGCCTTCCAATCCAAAAAATCCTATTCAACATCTGTCATACTTGAGGATTTTTTCACCTTCTCAGAAAATGGAGTATAAAGATCCTTTTGATAAAGGTAATCTTCCTATCTGCATCTTCCAAAGACTAAAATTCTGCCCGTTGAATTTATCAACCCTTTAGATCTTCCATCATCTGCCATAGCTCCCATTGAAGCTAAAAAATTTTCCCTATGATTCAACACTTCAGCAAACCAAACCAGGCTCTGATACCAATTGTTAGGAAATGATAAAATATGTGGAATAATCCCTTACAGAATCACAACAGTAGAAACTAATATGTAGAAAATATTACAGATCTAAAAGTGTAGAATAAATAACACAACACAAAGAGACATTATTTAACCTGGTTCACCCAATATGGGCTACGCCCACCAAGAATCACTAGATTTTATTGCAAGCATCCACTCTCTCAATACAATTAGATGTTGTTGACCAAAAAGCTTACCTTACTACTTTCCTCTAGGAGCAGCTTTTACTGTGCTATTCTCATCCTAACCCTACCTCTATATCCAAACATTCACACCCGAATTCAAAACACATATGTAATATAGTTGCTTGTTTATCTATCATATGCATAAAACCATATAAATAGACAATTGCTTAAACAACTTGATACAAAACTGTGGGTATCAAAACAATGGGTACCAAAAAACCATGGGCCCAAAAACAGCCCATAATGGTTACCCATTACCCATGGGTTAATAAACCACCCATGAAAATACCCGAGTGTAACACATAGAAGGTGTACCACACTCTAACATAAAAATAGGCTCCACAAACATAACAGAGAAATCTATTTTGAAGAGTTTCAAACATAAGGGTTGCCTTAAAATGTATGTTTACACCATTACCTAGTATCTTCCAAGTAGTTGTAATTTTGATCACTTTCCTAGATTAAAATAAGATTCTCATTTTGGAAATAACGCATATAATAATTACTCAGAATAATAAATCATAGAAAAATGTATAGTCCTAAATTATGCCATGATTTAAATTTTTATCCACAATTTTTAAAAGTAGAAAATTTAAAATAGAAAGACTCGGATTAGGGATCATGCCACCACAGTTATGCCCTTTGGTTTAAAAATCTAGGCACATGGGCATTGATATAAAACTACGAAAAATGGGATGTGCATTGTATCATAAATTTACATGTAAATTTTGGGGACCTGAAGATGTTCTGTAGACATAATCACTTTGTAGACAATAAAATTAGGTCACACTCCCCCTTCGTCCCTCGACATATAAGCCCCCCATTTATTACATTTACCTAGCCATGACCCCCTTCACCCCACTAATATTAATTTAATTAAATTAATTCTTTATCCACACTATATTTATTATTTAAATATCTTATTTAAATAATATCTACACAAACAATTCACTTATACACCTCACCAAGCCAACTCAACCTAAGACCTATTCTTAGCAAGTTACCATAACTAACTAGGACTTACCCAAACCCTAAAAATAAATGCCTACATTCCCTCTAACCACATTCCTGCATGCTCATAATAGGCTCTGAGTATAAGCCGTGGGATAACAACACGATATCCAAGGAAAGCAAGAGGATCTCCCTAAGTTTAGTAAACCTAGAAAATCTCACCTTGACCGACGTCGGTTACCCCTAACCATTGCCGATTAAGACCACCATCAGTTACCCCTTTTAAGCCAAAAAAACCTTATTCTCAAGGTTGGAACTTGGAAAATTTGACAAGCAAGAATGAAATCTCAGAGAGATAACTGCATCTTCAGAGAGCCAATTCCAACAAGAGCTAACATCCAAGGAAAGAGATTGAGGATCTTCTCTTGCACAGCTAGCTTAGCCATGTTCTGATCTATCTAAGCAAAAGAGGAGTGTGCATGCATCCCATGCAGAAGATTTTCTTCAGTTGGTGATCACTTGCAGCCTTCAAACCCATCATCAGCAACTCCACCCTTCACACATAGATCATTCAGGAATGAAATCCAGGTAAGTACAACATCATACTTTCCTGGTTATTTCATTTCATCATTATTTTATCACCCATTAACCTCCCTATTGACCTCCCAACATTTTTCACCTCCATAGACCCATCAAAACCTCGCAAAAGCCTATTCCAGTCACCAAATACCCCGTCCCAACCAACCAAAATCCTTTGTACAATCACAAAGGAGACTAAAAACCCGTTCTGTGACATTTCCAGATCTCATAGTAATTGGCACCGGTTATACCTAACCGCGGTTGGTCACCCCTGACTGACATCGGTCTTTGTGTTTGCCCACACAGTCTTAAATAGAGACCTACTCACCTCATTTTACCTCACCCTCACTCACCTGTGACCTACCCAAGACCTTTATCAAACCTGTAGAACCCAAAACCAACCATTTGACCCGTGGATTCTATTCTAGCTTAGCCTGTTAGATTAGATCTATTTTCTTATTGTGTTTTTAAGTGAGATACCTAAATCATTTCAAAATAACAATAACATTTACCTTGTTTTCAGCATTAATTTTTTTAAAACAGTGGACTAACAGCCATCTAGGAAGTACCATGATTCCCGGATCTAACTTACACTAGGCAGTTCACTGCCCATATTGTTTAATTCTTTCTGGTGGTATTGCTTTCATTACAGGTAGTTCCTCCTATCCAAAAGGAAGCTCTCACGGTCAGCTGTGGATTCGGAAGTCATATGCGTGCAACAACCCATCAACCGACATTTGAACAGGTATTCCTCCTATGCTTGTTACCCTATCTGTTTTGTCAACAATTCGAAGAAACATTCTAAGAAAAAGGTGAAACATTTTGGCATGCCCAGTGGAACCCATCCAGGGTTCCTTGCATTTCATTCATTCCTAGGAAAAAATTCTGTGTTTGTTTCCCTTCTAAAAGTGCACACACTAATTTTCTTCCTTGGTAATCCACTTCTTCTTTCTATTTTCTCTAAAGGAAACTTTTATTTTGGTTTATTTAAAAGGAATCATTTCTTCATGTTTTCTGCATTTTAGTGAAAGAGCATCCCTCTTCCTCTTCATCTTATTGTGTCATCCAATTTCATATTTTCAATTTGGGTTTAAAAACAATCGCATTTCATTCTGATTTTCTACATTAGCTCACATTAAATGAGGGAAACCTATATGCTGGAGGTCATGACCAGCTGATGGTTGACAAACGAATCATAGAAAAGCACTTCTATCCTTTTCTCTTTCTTTGAGTCTTACCAAACCAAACAAAATTCAAATACATACATTCTTAAACAACATCTTACTTGGAAGAAGTTATAGGTGATCACACGATCATAGCATAGTGGGCACCCAGCTCGCTGCTCTGTTGAGTCATAATTTAGAGTGAATCCCACCCCCACCATAACATACCTGAAACCTCACCCTTTAGATATCCTTCTTTGTAGGAATCCATCCTCACCAAAAAATCTATTTCACAATTCATGTGTCAGTCCCTAAATAACATAAGCTAAACAAACATAATAGAAAAGGGCACTCTTAGGATCGCATTTTCTTAGTGTTTCTGCTTGGCTTGCGTTTTGAGGTGAAAGATCACGTTCATCACTTTTTTGTTCATCCTTGCATGCTCCTCATCATAGCTGGTGTATTCCGGCTTCACCTAAGTGTGTCTGGGCCATATCACCATCATTCCCATAATTATGGGTCTGATTCCACATCAAATTCTAATTCACAACCACTTTTTCTCATCACTGTTTCAATCTCATAGTAACCGTCATCGGTTACCTTCGACCGCCATCGGTTAAACTCAACTGACGTCGGTTCTAGGTCCTTTTGCTAACCTACTCCAAAGGAAATTCTCACTTCAATTTTTTCCACTTTCCACTATCTCTGTCACTATCATTTTTTCCCATTGATGTTTTACACATCCCCATATTTGGCATACTTGTCATATCTTACCTTCTGCCTCATTGTTTACTCACTATCCATTTTCTACAGTGACCGGTAGTGGTTACCCCTAACCGACATCAATTTTCCCTAACTAGTATCGGTTAGCATGTTTCACATTCCACCCAACATTTGTTACTTCATCCACTTTTTTTCACCAGATTCACCCGTTCCTGTTGTTCTTTGTACCATTTACAGAGAAGCAACCCTACCTGATCAGTATTGGTTCACATGGTATTGACCTGAAGACAAGAAAATGCCCTCGTGTTCCACGCCAGTTGCTAACTACTCCCACCTATTCCTTCACCACCTTCTTTTTATCACCAGCAATGGATCCTATCCAACCTACTAATATCGCTACCAGAGATGAGTTCGTACGACTCCTTGACCAGAACCTTGCCGCCTTGCAATTTTACCTCTCCCATTCATCCACTCGAGACACATCAGGTTAGTTGATATAAAACATGCCCGTATCTATCCCCCCAACTCTCACACCCACTTCCACATCAGCCCCATCTGGATTCATGCTACCTGCATCCACCTTACCCCCAATCATTTCACAGTTAGGTTCTATACCCGCCATGACTGCCACGTCTGTTACCTCTTTGGCACCCCTTACATCCACCATACCCTAGATGATTACCCCAAAAAAAACCTCATCCACCCTCATGTCACACACATAGTTGTAGCTACGTTCCCACCTCTAGTGTCGGTGACCCCTACCCCATTTTAGACTGTAGTTCTTTCCATTCCACAATCATTAGCCCATATTGCCACTAGGGTTACTATGACCCTTCCTCCCCCATATACATACTACCAACAACCACATGTTTCATCTATTATTCATTCTGGGTGCGTACCCCCTATTTCATTGCCTTCTTCTCCACCACCTTACATGGAAGCCCCATACACTGGAATGCCACACCCATTATATGCCCAAAACCAACCTCCTCACACTATAGGAGGAATCCAATCATCACAACCCACCAACAACCTAATTAAATTGATGATGGACAAGATGCAGACACTAGAGGCATCAGTTTCTAGATCCCGCAACACTCTCACTTATGATGAGATTTGCAACGAGCCTATTCACCCATCCGTTCCTATTTGTCCATACCCTGTGCATTGGGAAATTCCTAAATTCAACCACTTCAATAGCAAGAAGACCCAAAACAACATTTGGGCTCATTCAAACATGGGTGTTATCTGATTGCTCATGATGATGTTATACTTTTGAGAAGTTTTCCCATTTCTATCACTAGACCTGCATTAGACCGGTATAGTGGGTTACCCAAACACTCCATATTTTCATTCAATCAGGTAGCTCAAGCTTTCTTGGATCATTTCTCTATCAATATCACCAAGAAAGTTAACATGACCGATTTATATTCCACATGTCAGTACGAGGATGAATCTATCACAGATTTTTTCACTCACTGGCATAGCTTGATCAATCAACTTACCTTTCAACTACCACAAACTGAAATCATCAATATCTTCACATGAGCTTGCACCAGACATATCTCCCCGACCTTGCAGGTCCAAACTTTCCGAACATTTGATGAGGCATTCACTATGGCATGAAAGTTAGAGATTCAGGCCATCGAAGAGAAGAAAATTCAATTATGAAATAAGAATTTGGCATTCAAGTCGAATGAAACCTCTTCTTCTTCCAAACCAAAAACCACTTATTCAAAGGCTAAGGGTACCGCTAACGTAGTGGTACTCAAGGTTGGCCTAGCTCATCCATCCAATCAAGCTACACCCTCATCTAATCTATCACCTATCCAGGCTTTTGGATTCACACAAGAGTAGTGAAAATATACCCCAATTGGGGAACCTTACTCTTATGTCTTAGAAAAGTTATCAAAGCTAGCGCCATCACCCTTCCACCCATAAAATCAAATATTGGTTTTGACCCTTCTCGCCTTATGCCCGTGTGGTATAATGAACAAGATTTTTATAACTATCACCGAGTGAAGGGTCATAGTGATAGAAACTACATCACATTTAAGAATATTATCAAGGAAATTCTCAAGAAAGGTGAGTTGACTGTGGATAATCCCAACGCCACCCCGAACCAAAATATACAAATCTTTAAAAAACCATTTCTCAATCATGCCCCTTCATCCAATCAAACCGGTGAGACATCTACTTATGATACCCATACCCGTGAGGTTCATGCGATCTTTAACAAGGTACCTATCGCCTCTCAATTACCTCACATCTCTTCCATAGAGGAAATCCTATCCCGAAATCCTCCTTCCATGTCTAGAACCAACCGTCCATCTGTTCCTTCACCAATAGAAGAACACCTTTTATCTTCTAAATCACCTACGGAGAGAGTCTTCTGCTAGCATTGAAACCATCTCACCCCTAGCTTCTCCACTTAGAGAATATTTACCTATCGTACCTCCTCCACCCATAGAGGAGCACCCATTACCTCCTCCACACCTAGAGGAGCACCCATTACCTCCTCCACCCACAGAGGAGTACCCATTACCTCCTCCACCCACAAAGGAGCACCTACCCCTTCCTCCACTTATAGAGGAACTCCCATCATCTCCTTCCACCCATCATAGACTTGGTGGAGATACCTTTGCCTCTTGGCGAGCATTCTCCATCAGCTACCTACACATCCAACAGACCTACTTTCAACTCTCTTACCCACGGAAGATGAAGCTGGCCAATTCCCCATCTCTAAGATGCATTTTATGGGAATTCCCATTAGGTCCTCACCAACTCCACCCACAAACATGTGGTCATTCTCACGTTTTGCCGATCACTTGGATTATGTGGATAGGGATTTATTATGGGGGCGCCTCTTACTCCCTATGTCTCAACACAGATGCAAAGATCCCTCAATGACACCTCCACTATCTACCCAAGCACATTTCCTCCCATCAAACCACATACAACTACCACTGTGTGTCACAACCCCTTCCATTTTATCTGTTAGCACTCACACCACACCCATACCCATAACTTGACCTGTGCCTAAACCCAAACCCATACCCACAACACTTACCTCCACTAAACCTATTACCACTTTAGGGGTCACCCCGACCACTAGCCTTACTCATCCACCTATTAAACTAGATTTAGCTACATCCTCCAACGTCAATACTACACCTACCCCACTACCCAAACCAAAGAAAAAAACTCATCGACCTCATACCCCGACCACACCAATCACACCCACACTTATCCCATCTTCCTTAAGACCTCAGTTACGTAACATGGTCAAGCACCCTTCATCCATTCATAAACCAATAACACAATAACCCATTCCTTCCTCACAAACCTCTAACCTACCCAGGCACACAACACGACTTATACCTGCATCTATAGTCTCTTTACCACCAATACCTCCAATACCTTCAGCTATTGCTTCACTACCGACTACACTTTAGTCATTGTCCCTCACATCCCAAGCATGACCCACATCATCTACCTTCAGAGCACCCCCATTATCCCCATGGGTAACTCACCCTCTTCCTCCATCTACTTTTCCTTCTATGCCTCGTACACCCACATCGTCTTTACCCAAGAAGGTGCAACCTAAAAACAAAACCCCACTACCCCACAACAAGGTTGTCAAAGTAACCCCATAGCCTCCTATCCATCCATCTACCATACCCCTACCCAAAAAAACCTGACTGATACCTCAAACCACACCGGAACCTAAACCCATAGCTTGACCCATTCCTACTCTTCCAGAAACAATTCCCTAACAACCAACCACACCTACACCCAAACCCACATTCACTTCCCATTGTGATCCACTAGCAGGGTCCTATACCAAAATTCTAACCAACCTCCTCAAGACTTATGTTATCACATTACCACCACTCTGACCTTACGACCCCCTCAAACCTAATCCAAAAGGGTTTGATGATACTAAAATTTGTGCATATCATCATGCGCTAGGGCATGATGTGGAGAACTGCAAGGCCTTGAAAACCATCCTTATTAAATTGTGTCCACCAAAAACCAACTTTGACGATAACGACCTTCTTGATGAGGACCCTACTTCACCAACACCCATTCCCACACTACCCACTCAACAACCATAACCTCCACACTCACAGCTCCTAGAGCCACCCTCGAGATTTGAAATTAACATGGTTCACATCCGAGAACTTACCACGCCACCACCCAAATGTCATTGCGCCCAACTGACCTCACAGGGATTTTCTCCTATAGTAGGTTTTTTCCCTTCATGTCATTATACCACTCACCCTACACCTTCTCCATTTGTCAACTTTCCTAAAATCAAAATGGTACATGTCACTACACATGCGCAGAAGGGAAAAGAAAAGGTAGCTGACCCACCAACCAATCATATACCCAACATACCATCTGCACCCATACCTAAGATAACTATCCACGGTGCCACATACCCCATTTCTAATGGTGTCACGCATAACACCATGCTCAAACAACTACACCAATCTCCCCTCAAAATGTCCTTATACGACCTCATCTAAACCTCAGAATCCCATTGTCAAGCCCTCATGGAGGTTCTTTAATCTATTAAGGTTTTAGCCAATGACCCTACACCTGTAGCCTCCATCATCACACCCCATCATGTAGCCTCTCTCACCAAATTACCACCTTCATCCTCACCTCACCTTGTTCACCAAGTGGCCTCCCTTAGCTTTTCAGAGGAGGAGATCGTGCCACACCAAAACGATGACCCAGACCCAGCCCTCTTCATCTCTATCCACATTGATGACATACAGGTACACCGTGTGATGATTGATGGAGGCACTAGCATTAACATCATTTCATCCCATGCATTTTCTCAAATGCGCATACCTGATAATTACATGCATAAACATCTAGTCATGTTACATTCATTCAACGACGCTATCACTTCCACATTAGGCACTATCATCCTTCATGTTCACGTGGGTTGCCATACTGTTCTAGAATTGTTTTATGTTTTATAGGGGGAATTCCAATATAACTTGTTGCTTAGTAGACCCTGGATCCGTGTCAAGGGTTACTTTCCTTCCACTTTGCATCATTGTGTAAAGTTTGAACATGAGGGACACACTTATAGCATTCCATCTGATCCATAACCTTTCAAAACATGCAACATGCTTTACCGACCTAATGATGTGCTCATACCTGTCAAGCCATCTACCTCCGTAGCCAATACTTCTTTACCTACACATCCACCTATTAGTAGAACCACTACTTTTACCGCACATACCTCCTCTATTCCTACCACTGCTATAACCTCCACAGCTGACCCATTAGCTACCCAATCTGTTACCTCCACCTCCGCATCGACCTCTGACACATCATCCATACCAGCTACCTACATACTAACCACTAATCCCTTGGAAGGTGTTTTTCAATGCCTCACTCTGGGGGAGTACTACCTATATAGTTTCAACACATTCCTTACTCCACACGAGTATGGAAGCCTTCACCAACACCCTCTTTATGATCACCATATAGGAGAACGCCTATGGGGGACTTGATACTACCACTTACACACCTAAACCACCATCACAACCCTATCCATTTTCTGCTAACTTCCAATCTCTTACCAATCACCATTTTACCCCACCTTCCTACACCGCTGTGTGTGGAAGGGTTTTGGTTTTGGATTTTATGAGCAAGGACACCATACCGTTATTGCATATACCACCCTTCTCATTGAGGACCCTAGTGGTATCAGCTTCCTTGAACCTCCTAACAAACAAGCCCGCATTGAACTCATTGAGGACCCTAGCCCTTCTCCACCTTCATCACCACCCTCACCGACGGAGTCGATGGATCCTGAATCTATCCCTCCTAAATTTTTTTTTTCATAAACACCATTTCCTTGGGGCCTTTGACTTATCAACGCAAAGGCGAGGCCCCTTCCACTCTTCCATTCCTGTATCCTGAAATGATCGATGATGACACACCTACCATTAACATCATTCAATGTCAGGATGATGAATCCATACTCACCTACCTTGGTGCAAAAGACTCATATATTCATCAGTCATTACCCTCTGAGACACAAACCATGTTGAATGAATCGACTATCGAGATCAACATTCATACTCAGGATGACCCACACATCCTAAAGATCAGATAATCTTTAGATGCTACTGAGTAGGAAGCCATCACTTCTTTTCTCTAAGATCATAACCACACTTTTGCTTGGTCTTACACAGACATGCCTGGTATTGACCCCACCATAGTGGTCCATAATATCATAACCATTCCCGATGCCAAACCTACCAAACAAAAGCTGAGGAAAATGCACCCTCTCATAGCTCTTCTCGTCAAAGAATAACTTCAGCACCTTATTTCTGTTTCCTTCATCTTACCCATTGATTATCCTCATTGGATTTCTAACTTTATACCTATTACTAAAGCAACAGGGGGAATCCACATTTTCACGGAGTTCAATGAACTCAACCTCACCTTCCTGAAAGATGACTTTCCCTTGCCCGGTATTGATCAATTGGTTGACCTCACCACTGATCACAAGATGCTCTCACTCATGGATGGCTTCTCAGGCTATAACCAAATTTTTCTTGCCTCGAGATATCAGCACAAAACTACATTCATTACCCCTTGGGGAACCTTTTGCTATTGAGTCATGCCTTTTGGCCTTAAAAACATTGGTACTACATATCAGCATGCTATGACTTACATCTTCCATGATGTCATGCATTGCATATTGGAAGATTACATGGATGATCTCTTGGCCAAATCTAAATGCCACTTCGAGCACCTAACCCTCCTCAAAATCATCTTTGACCGCCTCGTTAAATATTGCATCCACTTTCAACCTAAAAAGTGCATCTTTGAGATTCTCTCAGGAAAACTCCTAGGATTTATTATCTCCCTCTGAGGTATATAAGTTGACCCTACTAAAGTTAAGGCCATTCTAGAAATGCCTCCACCAACTAACCTTAAACAACTCTATAGCATGCAAGGTAAACTGCAGTCCATTCACCATTTCATTTCACAATTATCTTATCGGTGTCAACCATTTCATCATCTTCTTAGGAAGGATGTCTCCTTTAAATGGGATGATGATTGTCACAAAGATTTTGAGGCCCTAAAACAATACCTTATCCAACCACCCGTACTCATTCCACCTAAAGATGATCAACCTTTTTACCTATACATATTCGCTACCGATCATTCCTTAGGAGCCATGCTCACTCATCGTGATTAATAACAAAAGGAGTAGGTGGTTTATTACATAATTTGTACTCTTTTAGACTATGAAACCCGATATAACCATCCATAAAATATTTGCTTAGCCTTAGTTTTTCGTTGCCACCAAACTCCGCCATTACCTACTCAACCACAAAACCTATGTTGTGACCAACACCAATCCCTTACACTTCATGTACACCAAACCTTATCAAAATCAGTGTGTTGCATGATGGCTTATGCTTTTAGCTAATCTTGACCTTGAATTAATTCATCAAAATTCCATCAAGGGCCAGGTTATGACCAAAAAATTGGCTAATGCACATATTTCTGAGGATCAACCCTCTAATTTTGACTTTCCCGATGAGTCAATTGCTACTCTTTCCCTGGACGAACCCCCTTACCAAATGACACTATTCTTTGATGATTCCAAGTGTCAGCATTGGGGGCGGGGCTAGTATTATCCTCATTCCTCTAGATGAAGAACCCATGCCTTTGTCTTTCAAATTAGACTTTGAATGCACCAACAATATTGCCGAGTATGAAGCGCTCGTACTAGGTCTAGGCCACCTATGACCTAGATGTCAAATCAATCCACATCTTTGGTGATTCACAATTGGTCGTAAACCAAGCCAATGGTATGTACCAATGTCATAACGAGATACTCCAAAAGTATAAACATCATGTAGACATACTTTTGACCACCTTTGATCATTACACCCTTCAAACCATCCCATGTTCAACCAACAAATTTGTAGATACCACGGCCTGCTTAGCTTCCCAAATACCCACTTCCCCTGCCGATTCCAAAATATTTGTCACCGTAAAATGCCTCCATTCACCTTCTTATTTACCTCATGATGTTTACTCAATCAGAAATGACACCCCTAAACCAAGTTACCTTTGGTATAAACAATAATCTGACTACCTTTCCCTCTCCATCTTACCTCCTGATCTCACCCGTAACAGACAACACGCCTTCCTTAAAAAGGTCTCTCATTTCATTATCCTAGGGGGACTCCTCTATAAGCATGGCTTTGCTGGTATTCTCTTACGATGCCTCACAAGTTCTGAAATTTCTTATACCATTAAGGAGGTTCATGATGGCATATGTGGAGGTCACTTTAGTGGCCATACTATTTCTAAGCATATTCTTCGCCTAGGCTATTACTGGCCGACCCTTAACCATGATTGTTGCAACTATGTAAAACATTGTGTAAAATGTCAACAACATTCCAACCTTCATCATACACCCAGTCATGCCTTACAGGTCACTCATGACCTTTGGCCCTTCTCTCAATGGGGTTTGGATCTTGTTGGAGAAATCAATCCTCATTCTTCCCAACACCATCAATGGATCATAACTACTACTAAATACTACACAAAATGGGTGGAAGCCATACCACTCATCTCCACAAAAGATGAGAAAATATGTGAGTTCATTAACCATCACATCATTTGTCACTTTGGTGTTCCTCATTGTCTCATCACTGACAATGGAAAACAATTCAAAAACAAAACATTGCAAAAACTTTGCGACGCCTTCGAAATTCAACTTGGTTTCTCATCACCTTATTACCCACAAACCAACGGCCAAGCCAAATCCACTAACAAAACCCTCAACAAAATTCTCGTAAAAGTGGTTGACGATACTAGGAAGGATTGTCATACACACATTCCTTTTGTCATATGGGCATACAACACTAGTATTCACACTTCCACTACAGCCACACCCTTTTTGTTGGTCTACGGTATAGAGTTTGTTCTACCTCTCGAAGTCCAGATCCCCTCACTCCACATTTCTCTCCATGACATGCTTATTGATGATTACTTTCATCAGGATAGCTTAGCACAACTAGATTTATTAGACGAACGTCATCTTAATGCTCTAGATCAACTTCAAGTTTACTAACAATGTATCAAACATGCTTATGAAAAACATGTTCATGAACGAACCTTCCAAGTCGGTGACCTTGTCTTGAAAGAAAATCAACACGTAACCAAAGTAGAAAAAATTAAATGGGGAAAATTTTCTCCTAATTGGCTTAGACCATACATCATAACTCATACCTATGGATCAGGTGCCTATCATTTATCCTCACTTGAGGGTAAACCCAAACCTGATCCCCTTAATGCATTTCATCTTCAACCATTCTATTGTTGACTCATTGTCCTACCTCACCCTTTATCTCTTTATAGGCTCATCCCTTGAGCGCTATCCACTCCATACACCTCCTTAACGATTAAACAAGAATCATCTGTATCCCCATCACTTGTTATCTTCTCTTGAATATGTGTACCAGGGCACTGCACATAGCATGATTATCATGGATACTTTTTGTCTACCTTTAGATGAGATCCCATGGCTGTCCCACCTTGCCTTTTAAACAAGAGTCCTATCCTTCACCTTGGTCTTGTCCATGATTTCAAAAACCTCACATGGGACCAAACTCCTTGATTCAAACTTCTAATTAAAATATGACCCACTCAAAAGGACATATTCCTCTCGAAAAAATTGCTACTATAAATATACTACTCCCTCGAAGGACAGCTATGTGAAGCTTTCAAAAAATAAAAATGAGAGAAGCCAAAGCTTCCCACATCAATTAGCTTCACAAAGACCTCAAGGAGTCCTAAATTATTTATCCCATATAGACTTCCCACATCGATCAGTCTATCACAACAAAAACACTTTTTAGTCATGGACTTGCCCATTGTGACCTAGGTTCCCTTTCCTTAAGGACCTGTCACTCAAAACATATAAAATTAACTACCTTTCACCCTCCTTACCATTTCCACTCTCATTTCCTAAATCACCTCAAGGGACATCTTGGAATTTCGACATTTGGTGATCCTATGACTACTTTCACCGTAGAAAATTTAATCATGTAATGCCTTTCGGGTCTTGTGTTCATCACCCCCTCCAAGGTATGATCTACTCGGTATGATCTTACTCAATCAGGTGGCTTTATTACCCCCCTCTTATCTTTTAACTATCTTTATTTACGTTTTGATCACCTTATACAGGACTTGGTCCTCAATGCTTACCTTTGGGATAGTCCTCCCCTTTCACCATTATCACCTTCACCTACATCATTTTACCTATAATCTACTCACACCTATTAAACCTAAACCCACTACATGCCCAAAAACCTACCAACTCCTTTTCATATTCTTCCCTAGATCATGGGATAACTACATCAGCCTTAGGTCCCTTTTTTCTGGGACTATGTAGGTAGCACTCTAAGGGCATGGAGCCCTTGGAGGTTAGCTCGGCCATTCTCTACCCTAAACAATTCCTCAACCATGCCTAACTCACCATTTACCCCACATTTCACTTAGTTTCCCTTTTTCTAAAAAAATTGGAAATTAAGCCACATAAATAAAAAGTTGTTTACCATTTTATACTTTCATTATACCTACCATCTCTCTATCATCACTATGGCTAGATTATACAACATTTCCCATCTGACCCATAATATCATTCATTGCAAACAATAATGAATCATAAACCAACATGACTCAACCATGCCTATAACCTGACTTAATCCATGCCTAAACCAACCTAACTCAAACCATGCCTATAACCCAACTCAACCATGCATATAACCTGACTCGATCCATGCCTGTAACTTGACTCGATCCATGCATGTAACTTGACTCGATCCATGCCTATAACCTGACTCGATCCATGCCTATAACCTAACTTGATCCATGCCTATAACCTGACTCGATCCATACCTACACCAACCTGACTCCATCATGCCTAACCCACCTAATTTCCATCCATATCAAAGTAACAAATTCATATCTCATCTAACTATTGGTTGGATATTTTGTCAATCCAAAATATGAGGTTCAACCACAGTACATGGGATTAAATCCCTCCTCAAAGATAGGTGAGGCTGCCTATTTATTACTAATCTAAAACATAGCATAAATAATATATACAGTATTCACACTAATCTAACCATTGGGGTTGGGATAGAATCCCGAAATCCATATCCACACTATGTGAAGATGTTGCTTTTGTAAATGGACTGGGTTGGAAATTATTACAATGGAAGAAACACAATGGAAAGGAAATGAGAGGAATGCATTTTCTTTCGAGTAAACACAGAGCATGAAATAATCATACGAGCTTTAGATCACAAATATAATGTTTGAAATGATTAAAATCATCAAGACACTAAACAAAGAATAGCTTAAGATTGCATGAACATAAGACCAATATCTTAAGAAAAATGCTTCTCACAACACAAAGTCTGTGCAAAACAACATCAACTCATATTCCTCAAATGATTAAAAGAAAACACAAAGTTTTTCTTCTTCACAATAGCTCCCAATATTTCAAAAATCTCAACCCTTTGGAATGCATAAGCATCCCTTATTTATAATAAAAGGAGTAGAGAGAAAATAGGATAAATCCTAGAAAATAGTGTTCTTTAAAAAGAGTTCTATTTTTCTTAACTCTCACACAGGAGACCAAGTCAAAATATGATTCAAAAATGTGACAAAACAGAAATGAAAAAGACATGTCAATTTCAAGATTGAAATGACACATCACATCAGGACTTAATCTGAATCGTCATCTTTTGCTCCTTCATCTTTCTCTTCCTCCAGCTGAGCCTGTTTGTTCCGAAATTCTTGGAACTTCTGAATTATGCCTTGCATTTCGTTTTCATGTCAGGCGCAGTGGAATGATCATTCAAAACTTCGCAGGTTTCATGAGCATCACTGGCACTACCGGGAAGTTTCCCTCAATCTTTTGCTGAGTCTTCTCAAGGCCTCCAAAGAATGTTCAATCTTTACAAACCTGTCAATGATTTCAATACCAAATCCGTGAGTTGGTTCATGCTGAACAGAATCTTGGACTTGTTTGAAAAGATCATCAGCTGATAGGATGCCTGAGTTTCCAACTAACAGCTTTGGACAAATCTTCAGCAACTCTTCTTCCAGATCACTTTTTCCATCAATCAATTGATCCCTTGATTCTCTCAATTTACCACAGGCTTCGTTGAGAATTTTTACCCTGAACCTGATGGCTTTGGTCAGCTGGAAATGCTTATCTGCATGTGGGATGATGCCTTCTTCTACCAAGAGGTGTGATGGTATTTGCTTTAATACCTGGAGAGCTTCGAAAGTCAAATCAAGATGTCCAATTTCTTGAGAGAAATCATCATCCATCTTTTTCTCCATCACTCTAAACATTCCCCAAAGATTGATATACTTCCACGATGTCTTGAATCACTTCCTTCCCCTGTTGGAGCAGCCTTTGGATCCATTCAACGACCACCCTTCCTTTTTTATTAATCTTCTCAATAATAGGCACTGATGAGAAATCAAATCCGACAGGGATAGAGGAAGATGGTATGGATTCAAGGGGTTTTGAGAGCTTAAGAAATACCTCAGTCAACTGCTCCACCTTTCCTTTAAGCTCATCTCTGTTGTCTTTTGTTTCCTTCAACTTCTGGCACAACACGTTTGTAACATCCCATGCATCCTGTTGTGCCCCTTCTATTGTCACTTTTCCTAGAGCCACCCTGGTTATCTGATAATCAGAGGCTGTTATGTCCTCTTTAGTTTTGTCAGTCATGGGAGTGGCGATCTCTGTGAAACTTATGCCCTGAAGCGTCCACCAAAACCCTTGAAACTGTTTTGGGTTTCTTGGCTGATTTAGCAGTAGAAGCCTTGAGTGAGCTAAAATCAAAGGCTGGTATGGGTACAATCACCTTCCTCTTCCTCGGAGTTTTCTCGAGTAGCCATTGTGGTGTATCAGAGGGATTTTCCACTATTGTAGGAGTTGGTATCATACTTTCAGGGGGAGAAGGATCTACTAGCGAAGGGGAAACAGTTACCAATGTGGTAGTAGATTCAATAAAAAGAGGCATAGGAGGGGGCGTGTTGGTGAATACTTGGGTCCCAGCAGAGAGGGGTGAGAGTCCAGAGAAAATACTGGCCATGGCTGAAGAATTTTATGGAGAATGAGGAGGTAGGAGTGGTTGTGAGGGGGGAGGCACAAATCTAGACTCCAAGTCCTGGGATGCAAGAGATAAGGTCTCTTCAGTTGGGCAGTCAACAAATGGTGAAACCAGAGGCTGGCTTCCTTCTCCTTCCAAAGAAATTTCTCCTATTTCTGGTGGTGTTGGTGATTCTGGCACATTCACCGTTTCAACTGGAGAAACAATTGAAGAGATTTCTCTTTCTTTTCTCTTTTTGACAAACTTGACCTTTATAGGGCCCTTAGAAGGTCTTTTGTCTTTTCCCTTTTTGGAGGGCCCCGCCTCTGCAAGCAACCAACTTTGAAAAATTACCATCTTTAAAACTCATACCCCAAGAGGTGAGCCATGCTTCGGTATGTGTGAGAATCAGGGCTGACCTATCTGTAATGGAGGCTTTTTCACTGACAGACCAATCAATAGGTGGGAAAACATATTGATCTTCATTCAGTCCATCATAGGAAGGATCCAGAACACTTTCATTGTCGCTAGTACCTTCTGGTAAGTTAGCAAGCTCAAGTGTTTGAATCTCAGCAAGTGTCAATCTGCTATGATCTTTTCTTCGGATAGCAACCTCATCACGTAAATCAATCCAAATGTCTTCTATGCTTGGCCTGTGTAGGTGCAGAGTTCCATATGCCTTAAGGACTCCTCAAAAATTAAACCCGTCTCGGGGCTTCATGTGCTTCTTCAACTTATCTTGAAGCTCATGGAAAACATTCTTGGCTTTCACCACCATTGAACAAGTATACCTTCCAATAGAAATTGGGAAAGATATAACGGCCTTGTGTTTACTTTGTTGGAACTTGTGAAAATCCAACAATTGCCTAACCAACTCCATCAAGATTAGTTTGTCCCCTGGATATCTGGGAAAATGGAAAGGATCCCCTCAGTACATGACTACTTGAAGATATGTGAACTTATTAAATTGCAAGAAGACAAAACCCCATTTTGAAACTTCAGCCCATGCCTCATCTGAGACTCTCATTTTCCTTAATTTAGGGTTTAACCTGCAGATGTTCTCGTAAAAGAAGGCATCATTTACTCTTCTGAATTGGTCTTCAGACCCTTTTCTTGTCAGCTGAGGAAAATACTGATAAACATGATCCACTGTCTTGTTCCCCTTGGTATCTAACCCGGGATAGTTCCTCATGCCAACCGCTGCATAGGTGACATACGAGGACATATAAAACTTTCCCATAGACAAGACTGTTGTCATTTGAGAATCTATCTCATTACTAATGAGAGTACCCCAATCCCTTGCTGGTTCTTCTTATTGGTGATCATGAACTGATACATCCACCCTTGGAAAACATTTGATTTAGGAAAACCAAAAACCTGACTCAACAGAGTGATGATATCATTGATTTCCTAAATGAAATCACTTCTAGGAACAAGTCTTGGGAACTTGGAAACAACCGGTTTGGCTTTGATTAGGAACTTCTTATTCACGTGCTTGATGCAATCCTCCTGATCATTATCCCAAGCTATTTGGGCTGACTTGAGATCCATATCTCCATATTCTTCAAAATTAGGCAGCTTGAGAAGGTCATCAAAGTAACCTCCGTCCAATTTGATTACAACTTCTCCCGCCTGGTTTTTCACAGAACGAGAATTAGAGTCATAATTTGAAGCACAGGGCAAGATGAACTCCGGGCACTGAGCAGAAATAGGGAAAACCTACCGCAAGAGGTAAACCACTACCGACTATGGATTTCATCCATGGAGTTTGAGAAGGGCTCTTTACCCTATTCCAGAAATCCTCCATATCTATGTTTCTGAGCTCTGTATCCCAGATGTCGTAATTACAGTTAATATAGGATGGAGACTCCACCTTTCTGAATTTGTATTTCATCCTTCCTGAACTTTTCAGTCTTTTCTTGTGATGGACTAGGGTCTGACATGAGGGATTTCGAAGGAGGAGAGTGTTGGAGATCAGGAGATGTTGAACACTGTGAAAATCCCGACCCACTGGAGATGCCAGAAAGGTGGAAAAACCTGACACACTGAGGAGGATGTCGGGGAGTTCAGAAAACCTGACACACTGAAAAGGATGCTGGAGAGTTTGAGAAACCCGACACACTAAAAAGGATGCCAAAGAGTTTGAGAAACCCAACACACTGAAGATGTCGGAGGCTTTAAATAACCCGTCATGCTGGGAGGATGGCAAAAACTTCAAAAAACCTGACACTTTAAATTTTTCGATATACTACGGGTCTTGGATACTACAAAGCACCCTGTGAAACCCTAAAAGAGGGAATAGGGTATTTATTGAGTTTGAAACATGCAATTTTTTCCTTCACCATTTATATCCCAAATATATTTTTAATTATAATGACATTCCGGGGAGTAACACAAAGTGATAATTCCAAAGGGGTAAACCCTAAAATATAAACCTGGTTTAGAAAACAAACCCCTAAAATGGAAAAGATAAAATCCCAAAACAACCCTGATGAGAAACTTGGAAGAATTCCTCACATAATTAATCCAGAAAAACCACAAACAAAGAATGAAGAAAAATACCTTCAACCAGGACAAGGAATGATAAAAAATGAGCAATGCAATCGGGCACAGAGGTGAATTTCGGGTTTTAGGGTCGAAGATGCATGTGCGAAAATCCACAAGGTAAAAAGTATGTCTAGTAAAAATGACATGGAAATCCGAATATATATATGAAAATTTGCATTTAATACACTTCAGTTGACACGTGCCAACCACTCGACAACTCGGCATTAATGCCATGTCAGCATGCTCAGGATATCTGGAAACCCGAAACAAAGGTTTTTAGAGTAATTTGGGTTTAAGGTTATGGGAAACAATCGACATGAAGCATGATGCTTGATGGCCCCTGAAACCCGAAACAAAGGAGTAAATCGGGCTTCGGGGATCGAAAGACAGGCGATATGGAGCATGTTTTGACGAAGGCATGTTCTGATGTTTGGAAGGCCCGCAAACCCGACTTACCTTACTTGATGCGGGTTTCGGGTTTCGGGGAACACATGACATAAAACACCCAAAACACATGTTGTTTTGCTTATGAAACCCGAAAACCTAATTATCTCTCTCTGAGAGGTGATCCTTACAAAATCAGCTCCAAAAATTTCTTAGGGTTATCTCATTTTTGGCGAAAACTCAAAAATGGGATAACAACTGGCTCTAGTTGGGGACTTCCTTTGTGATATCAAAGGAAGAGAACTCAGAATCTCTGGCTATATCCATTGGGCTACGGAGTCAAAAAAGAAATAAAACCGAAACAAACCAAAACGAAGAAAGAAAGAAGACTAAAAGCAAACACACAACAGAAAGTAAAGTATGTACAATGCAAGAGAACATCTTGCATTAGTGATGGAACAGCTTTAGATGTTGTCCGCTGAAAGGCAAAGGTAGTAACTCTCCATCAAGATATGATAGAAGGAAACTATTTTCACCATTCAGCTCATGGATCTTAAAAGGTCCTTTCCACAAAGAGTTGATCTTCCCATGCATTCCTTTCTGCTCCCTCCTCTTATCCCAAAGCAACACCAGGTCTCCAATCTGGAAATTATGCTGCCTTGATTTCTTGTCAAAAAAATTCTTTACTTTGTTTTGATGATCTGTAATGTGATCAACCACCTTGCTTCGTTCCTCTTCTAGCCTGGCTAGGTACATAACCCTTTTCTCAATAGAATTTTGAAAAGTCATATCTTCGACTACTTTGGCCAACTGTAAGGTTGGAAACTCCACTGAGATAGGTATTTCAACATCAATCCCGTACAACACTTGGAAATGAGACATCCCTATAGCTCGCTTTGGGGTAATTCGATCAGCCCACAACGCATCGTACAATGCTTTGTGCCATGTCCTCTGGTTTTCATCTACTAGCTTTCTAATTATGGTAACCAGCTTCTTATTGCTGGACTCAACTTGCCCATTGCCTTGGGGATAATAATCAGATGAGTGAGCCAGAGTGATGCCAAATCCATAGGAAAATTTTGTCAACTCATGCGATGAGAAATTGGAGGCATTATCAGCCACAATCTTGTGAGGCACACTGAATTTGACAATTATATTTTCTTTAAGGAACTTATGTAGCACTCCTCAAATTTAGTTCAGGATCACAAAGGAGTTGAAATTATCCGTGGAATGATAAAACCAAATTGAAGGATTTAATGCAGTGACTCCTAGATTCTAACATTCATCTTCACTTGCCACAACATGTTTTCCATAACAGGTTATGCGGATGGCACTAGCCATGCACTTAATAAGGGTAGGAAGTGATATGTTGCTCCTACTAAAGTGATAGGAATTGGGTATTTTTAAATAATGTTCACTTTAAACCCTAATTTCGTATTTAAATATTAAGATTTCATTTGCGAAGAACATTCTTGTAATCAAGATAATTTACTGGTAACTGAGAATTGAAGTGTTGTAATTTTGTACGATTGGTTATGATCAAAATATGTGTAATAACCATCGATGACATGACTTAATATGACGTACCGGCGGCGTTGGGTCATTATATCACAATAGGAAGAGTTAAAGTTTTCTAAGGATAATATGATACCTGCGAAATAGTATATTTCATTGTTTCATTCCTAGAAGGTAACACGTTTTAGTCAAGGGAACGTGGTTTCTAGATTTATCTAATTAACCTTCTAATGATCGACCACTGTGGTCAGTGGACTTCGGCTTGTGAATCCTGGGCCATGACACTTACATTGGATTATGAAATTATTATAGCTGATTTCACTTTGTAATATGCATCTTTATAAGAGTTATGGGACACATAAATTATAAAAAAAAGGGTTATACATGTACAATAGCATTGGTCCTATTGTCATACTATATTATAACCTATGTTCTTGAAGGGTTAATTGACCTAAGTTATGAAAAGTAATTAAGTTATTACTATTTAGTAATTTCGGGGGAAAAGGTAACTAAAGTTTTAAACTGGAATAACCCTGCCAATTTTGGAGGAGGGTAATCGGTGGTGGTAGATGTATACTCTAATGGTGTAGCACTTCTGCATTGAATGTCATTAAAATTTGCATTTAAAATTTTAGAAATTTGTAAAGCCTCGAATGAGGTGAGTTGCATGCAACCACTGCTTCATTTAGTTTGTTGGTAAGTTTGGAAAAAACACCAGTTTGGGTATCCTTGCATGGTGAATTTCTCGGAGCAGAATACGGTAAAGCCATGCAATTTCTAAATCAGTTGTTATATTAAAACGTTTCACTGAGCAAGGGAGGCTGGAAATGTGACCTAGTTGATTCGAATTGTGTACGGTTTGGGGCTGCGAAGGAAGCAGGAAGAAAAGAATATGGCCTACCATTTTACCAGGCAAGAAACATTCTTTATCCCTTTTATCCTTTTAAATCATCAAAGGTTATAATGAATACATATTAGCAATTTGGTTTGTGAAAAATGTGTATGTATTAGTTCAGGGTTGCTGTTTGTTATAATTTGCTTGTGTGCAAGTAGAAGTGGGAATTGATATGACTGTAACCCTGGGAGAACTATTATCCATTTATCTTCCCAATTGTATCATGCTCGGCAATGACGTCTGTAATTAGTATTTTTCATTTGCATTGTTGATTGGGGTTGACCCAAATAATAATGGGTATTTGTGCAAATGATGTAATGTTTTGTAAAAAACTTATTATAATTGGGAATATGGTTTCCTTTATACCTGACCCAAATCAGGGTATGTCTAATTAGCAATGGAACCATTTCTAGATATTGGCATATATGACTTTCACTTCTGTCCTGTGCGTATCATCATAGAAAAAGAAGGTGTTTTGGGCATGATTTCAGGTAGATTTGGGGATAACCTGTTGGTGCTTCTATTTCACGCATATATATATTATAGACTACTTTTTATCCATTGAGTTGACTGTTAATGAGCCATGAGTCTGCTGGGCTACAAACTTGCTGGTTGTCAACATAATCCTTTTACCCTTGTTGGGTCTGTAAACAAATTTTATTCCTCACGTTTTCTTTCTCCAAACCCAATATAGGTATTAACCTTTTTAGACATGGCTCAGTTGGATAGGTGTTTTGTGAGTTAATAACACTTCACGCTATTCTAGCATAAAAAGTTGAATCACGTTGCTCTTTGAAAGGTTAATGGAAAGAAGCAGGGATTTTTCCTGGTTTCGTTGTAGATGAGTGGCAACAGTGGCTGAGTTGCAGGATACTTGTATCATAGTCTGTCACCATACAGCCGCAGGTTGGTTACAACTTCATCCTGAATATTCTTTTTTTTTTAGGATTTTTGAAGCATCTTCAGTGGGTATAAATAACTGCTGAGTTGTAGAGCCTTCGGCTCACTCCATTATAAGGAGTCTCATTATTTACTACCTTCCTCAGAAGTTATCTAAGCTAGTTTTGAACTGATACTGGAGATCAAAAGATGAATTAGGAAATCAGTTTTTGAAGGGCTGAACTTAACTGTTCTTCTACCGAGTGTCTAAAACCATTCTTCTCTCTTCGGGAAGAAATTATGTTCTAATGTTATATTACTTCTATAATCAGACACCTACTTAAGGAAGTTCGATTTGAGCTGGGACATGGATGGTTAATGAATAAAAGAGAGTTGGTTGTTGTATGTCTCCTTGAAAGAACCAGGAAATTGTACTTGAAACCAATGGGTCTTGGTGGATTACACTATGGATATGTTTGATAAGTTTTGTTGGTCCATATATAAGGTGTAATAATGGAAAGGAAACTTAGTGTCTCCATTCTTAAAATTGATCCTTACTAAGGATTTTAATATTAATATTATGTAAAGTTATGTACGGATTAATCTCTGTAGGATGATTAAATCAAGGAAAACATATCTTTATTACTAAAGAGTAATATGTATTAACCATTGAGACAAATTTGGGGAGTTTAGCCCCTAAACGAAAGCATAAATAAGTTTTGAATGGTTGTGTCTTTAGATTCTTATTGCAGTAGAATGTGGTAAAATATGATTTGAAAAGATGAGTTTTGTTTAAGAATGTACAATAAGAAATTAATAGGCAACTGAGTCTATATTTCCTTGATTTCTCTATGTTACTATGATAAGTAACTTGAGTGGTATAGATATATATATATATATATATATATATATATATATATATATATATATATATATATATCCTTCTTAGGATGTTATGGATAATCCAGAATATGTCATGTTCTGTAGCTATGACATATAAAATGTCATGAGTATTAACTGGATCTATCTTGATGGGTGTGTTGATGTTGATGAAACTGGTTAGTTTCATTTTCATAGCGTGGATCACCTTGTGTGTCCAAGAACTATATTGTTTGTATTGCTGGAGAAGCTAACATTAGTTGTAGCAATTTATATTTATTAATGGGATGACATAGATTCTTACTGTGACTGATAGAATTCTTATTACTACATCTATCTTTATGTGATACAAGCATTTTTTTTTAATAACTCGTGTTATTGATAATTTGATGGTCATTTCTTGGGTATGGATATCTTTTATCCGGTTTTGCTTTAGCTTATTTTGTGAAGTAGTACCTAGAACATGTCCTTGCGTAGTACTGAAAGAGGTAAAGGAGTTGTTCTTAATGATTGCAAAGCAAGTTACTTAAGAATGATTTTTGTGGAATTATATGATTAAAATGTTAGATTGAGATTATTGCAGTATTTATTCATTCTAACATTTAATGACATAAATTGATAAATGTGATAAAGGACTTTTCTTTCTCAGTTCAGTCAAACTGAACTTGCCTAACCATTGCAAGAAATTGAGCGAAGGTAATTGACGTGAAGGAAAAAAATGTCTTGGTTATCTAATTATATCACATGCTTACTTTAAAAAGATAAAGTTGCAGCCAATTGTTGATTTGAGACATTCTTATTTATGTAAAGGAAGTTATTTATTGACTTCAAGTTAAGATTATCTTGTGAAAATATATTGTGTACATTTACGATTTATTGCAACATGGAAAAGATTCCATATTCTGTTCAATAAATACTCACTTCTAATTATCGAAGAATGTTAATGCCTCTCTGAGATTTCTGTAATGAATCCCATTATGTTGCAGCAATGTTGGTATAAGAATGGCTTTATACTTATTATCTCTTATAAAAATTGGATCATTGGACGATTGCAATAGAGGGCTGTTGCAACTCTCTCTATTTTATAATATAACAACTATCTTAAGGGCTAGGTGAACCTAGAAGGTTCAATAGGCAAGTTGTGAAGTTATATATCAGTAACATAAGGGATAGGTTAATGGAATACACTACAAAGTAGTGTTGTCGAATTCTGTAATCTAGACTGATTAACTTATGGGAAATCAGTATTGTTTTTTTCTAGAGGTAGTGATTCCTCACAAGACCGGTAAAGGTTAAATGCATGGTAGATGAGAAACCATCTAGTTGTGAATCTTGATGTGTTTGCTTATGTGAGCATACTGAAGGAAGATTCCTCTGACAAAGTTTGAGTAACTATACTAGACATAGATTGTGATGCTGAAATTTATGGATGAAATGTTAATATTCATCATATAAAGATTAAGTCCCAAAAACTTGTTGAAGTTCCTTTTGGGCAGCACTTAAACCTTTTAAGGAAACTAAGTTGAAATAATTGATAAAACTAACCCAACTCCCTTAACATGAAGGAGAGTTCAAACTTAATTCCTCAAAGTGAAATAATAAATGAGAATAGATCATTTCTTGTGGCTTAAGCAAACTGTCCTTCCATAAAATGGTTAAACAAAGGATATGATATATCAGATTGCTATCGTGTAAAATATGATGTGTTGAATGTTTATGTTGGAGCTATTTCAGCTAACAAGATGTATTAAAGATGAATCATTAATAATAAGATTAAACCTAAATGAAAAAAGGGCCCATAGGATATGGGATATAGTTGGCATAGAATTGCTAGGGGATGATTAAATCCTAGAATCCTAAACCTCTAGGAAACCATGGGTTTACTACCCAATGAAAATGAATAGAGTATTGATGGGAGCATATCAGAAATGTGCTCAACATGAGTACTCGCCATCTCACTCACTATGGAAGTTTGGTGTTTAAGTTCCTGAAGAATAAAATAAAATTGTGAGATGAAACCAACCATGATTAGGATATAACGGTGTAGTCATATAAATGATAACAACGATCCGATAACTGGAATTAGTGGAAAGTATTTGGATGCCAAGGAAATTGGTACACAGAATCTAGGGAAAATTAATACTCTGCCAAGGTGGTAGTAGCCATTAAATTAAACCTAAGTTGAGGTTTGGAAATGGTTATAGAGGTTTTCAAGAGAATTGGGAATCCTACTAAATCAAGAACCATAAAATGGATAAGATTTATATCTATCGATAAATCAAACCTGGCAAGAATAAATGCCGAGGTAAACCTGAGAAACATGATTCGAATAATATAGCTTAATTGTTATTGAAAAGAGGGTAACGGGAACGACTCTGTATGTACCCAATAATTAGTAATTGCATAGTTGCATGATTACTAATGGGAGTAAGAATAACATTAGTAGTTATTACTCCATGATAATGTAAGGTATTATTCTGATACGGTGGAAATTGAATCATTAACAAACCATAGGATTGGGAATTTAGGTCTAAAGATTGATCTATCTTATATCTGAAACAGATAGGAAGAAATGAGTAGTTTTGGAACTACATTTAACCTATCATGATTCTAGGGGACAGGACTCTAGATACTCTTCACTAAGTAATGAAGACACTAGAACTAGAACATTGTGTCATGCTTAATTTATTAAGATACCAAGTTTCATTTTAGGACTCCTGATAGGTTGACTCACTACCGTTGTTACGTGGACGTATCCGTTTAATGATAGTTGTCATTAATTGAATACTACCACATAACAGCTATATTGAGTTCCCTTTTCAAGACCTTAAAATGTAGAGTGGTATTGCTTAAGTACAAGCTTGTTATATTTACAAGGATGGATGGAATCCCCATGGGTTGGTACCTAGATGACAACATATGATGGCTACAGGAAGGGAAGAAGTCTAACAATGATGAGAATCATTATAAAGACACTTTCCCTCCCATAGGCATCATAGGTTGAATTTGAGGTAATGCTTCGTATAGGTTAATCCGAGCTTGTACCTTATATAAGACTTGTAGCTATTTACAGCATCACTGACTACAAATCCTTATAATCGAAAAAGTGATTAAGGTGAAACGAAAATTTCCTAATGACGAGTGTGCCGTCATGGAATTTAGTATGGTATACATGACTCAGAAACCTTGTGCAAGGTAGTGTAACTGCTGATTATAGTGTCGAGATTTCACCATTATCTAAGCTGGGTGAGATGCCTATGGTTTTCATAGGTGGAACCCAGGTACACACTTAGGGTTATCACTTATATATCATATCTTGTTAAAGGAGAACCAAAGGGATACATTTGTATGTATGGCTCGTAAGAGCATTGAGGGAGAACTTGTAAGTTCGGTATTCTCTCATACAGCTACACATGGTTCATGATAGTTATTAAAAAGGAGGTTGCATTAAGACTTATGTTGGATTTAAATATATGGGTATTTGAATCAGCTACATAAGGTAAGACAAAAAAAAATAAAAATCTCTAAGATTGAAGTGACAAAAAGTGGTTGTTACATTTTGGTATCAGAGCTAAAGGTTGCAGCTCTTGGGCCTAATGAGCCCTTACGCTTAGAAAATTCTTATTTTATAAATAAAATAAGGAGAATGAAGGATGTACCATGGATGATGAACCTGATCAAACTAAGATTTGGGTTCGATGGTAAAAGAGTTAAATAATACTCTAAGATTCCTTCATGGCACACTATACTGGATAGATACAGGGAGCAGCTGGTAAGTGTGAATAAGAGAAGCCAAGCAAAACAAATTGGGCTGAATGATGATGATCAGTAAAGTGTTACTCGATTAATCAAACTGCAATATGATAAAAAAAAATTGGAGTATAAACCCAATATTAAAAGAAATCCGCATAGGATAAAGGCGGTATTTAGAGGAAGGCTAACTACTGCAAGGGTAGTGCCTTGAAAGGCCATTTAGGTCAGAATGAAATCCATATTAAAATGCTAGTTTTATATGGTAAAAGCATGTAAGAGCATTAGCTCTTCTTTACTTCTAATTTTAGAAGAGTGATAAAGGATGAGAAAGAGTCTGAAAGTGGGACCTTTCAGAGTAAAAATTAGCAGTAATGTCTGCCATAGTTTTGTGGAAAGAGAAAACAAGTCATCCTAGCATAAAAATGGGAAAGTTAAATAAAAACTTCTTGATGATAATCAAATGCAAGATTAATGCAGTTGAGTTCTTAGTGCAAATTGACTAACTGAAGACTGAAATGTAATTCAAAAATTCTTAATGACAATAATAAGAAAAATTGCAGGAACCATAACTGGGTATCAATTATCATGACTTAGTCATTGATTGAACTCATTTTAGAAAGAAGGAAATATTTCGATAAGGTTGACTTGCATGTATCTGGACTACAGTGGAGTTGCATGAGATTGTTTGTATAACAAGATGCAATAGTGAAGTGATTAAAAGATAGATTTAGGAGAATGCATCCTTATTATATCCTTTCATATAGAAATAAATCTATGTAAGATTCTTATATTTTATGGATGGTGCAGCCTTGATTGGTCTTGACCAAATAAGATTTCTGGGGATCTGGAACTGGAATTTAGTAGAAGTAAATGATGTTTAAAAGGCTAAATACAAATATAGGAGGCCTATTTTTAACTTGTACTGAAAATGTATGAAACTTTTACCCTCCAAATTGGATCGTATACCTTGTTAAGGTATAGAGGGACAGTTTTACATTTTATTGTATTATGACTTTAGTTCTTAAAGCTTCTTAAGGGATGAAGGTAATAGGTATAGATATTTATATGACTATTTAACTGTATTATCATTATCCTGATATTATCCTTGTGGTAGTATGTGATTATTTGTATAATAATTATCTTAATGTACTACTAGGATTGTTATGGTCAAATATGTTTGACTGATTTACTTAATTGTTATTAAGTAGACACTATTCTGGAATATTGAATGATAACTACATTGTTTACTTGGTCTGAGATGCTAAGTAATCCTGAAATATCATATACGTACATGGAACTCATTGCAATTGTAGACTTTTCTGTAAAATTTGGTACCTTGAGTTGAATTTTTAAGTATGACTAAAAAAAAAATATGCTTAGTCCATACTGGCTATGGAAACTGAGGAAGTATAGACTCATACTGTTATGATCAAGTATTAGATGTATGACCTTACTTGAATGATTAGTCAAATCATGATGAAATTGTCATGGGAGGTAACTCCCTTTACCATGTTGTATCAATATTATACATGACTATATAGAATTTTAAGAATTATTTGCCTTAACTAATTCATATGAGTTGTTTGTTCATACAACTCAAGGATATATAGGTCGATGACCTGATCTACTAAGGCATCAATGGACTAATATTTTATAATTATTCAGGAAATTGTGATAGTTGAACTTAAAGGAACTAGATTAATAAGATTACAGTTGCATAAGTATGGGCTTATGTGACTGTAACATTATTAATCTAGCATTACTTGAGTAGTTATGTTGTTTGTTTACATATGTTTAACATGAGTAAATGCTAGTTTTTAAGCTTTTCAAAAGATGAGTTTGGATTTATTTGAGGTAGATACTGATTAATATGACCTTAAAAACAATCCTCCTAACTAACTTCAAGTGTTGTAATACCTTGATGTGAGATAGTTGTGACTGGACTTGTCTGGGTTAACTCAGTAGCTCATGTTGCATTACTTGGTAAAGTAGAATTCTGAGAATACCTTTTGTAAGTAATACATAAGGTTGCATAAATCAAAATGTTGAAGAGATAGATCTATGACGTGTTGCTTATAGTATAATGATTTACTAGTTGACAAGTAATGACGTCCAGTAAATGTGAACTTATGAGATGTGAATCGCAATTTCTAGTGAAGGCAATGATTAAACACTTAAAATTAAAAAGTGTGAAATTTGTATATGAATGAATTGGCTATGAGAGATGACATGAAATCATCGGGACGATGATTCATTATGGGGGGAAGAGTGTAACACTCCTGAAATTTAGTTCAGGATCACAAAGGAGTTGAAATTATCCATGGAATGATAAAACCAAATCGAAGGATTTAATGCAGTGGCTCCTAGATTCTAATGTTCATCTTCACTTACCACAACATGTTTGCCATAACAGGTTGTGGGGATGGCGCTAGCCATGCACTTAATAAGGGTAGGAAGTGATATGTTGCTCCTACTAAAGTGATAGGAATTGGGTATTTTTAAATAATGTTCACTTTAAACCCTAATTTCATATTTAAATATTAAGATTTCATTTGCGAAGAACATTCTTATAATCAAGATAATTTGATGGTAACTGAGAATTGAAGTGTTGTAATTTTGTACGATTGGTTATGATCAAAATATGTGTAATAACCATCGACGACATGACTTAATATGTTGTACTGGTGGCGTTGGGTCATGATATCACAATAGGAAGAGTTAAAGTTTTCTAAGGATAATATGATACCTGCAAAATAGTATATTTCATTGTTTCATTCCTAGAAGGTAACACGTTTTAGTCAAGGGAACGTGGTTTCAAGATTTATCTAATTAACCTTCTAATGATCGACCACTGTGGTCAGTGGACTCCGGCTTGTGAATCCTGGGCCATGACACTTACATTGGATTATGAAATTATTATAGCTGATTTCACTTTGTAATATGCATCTTTATAAGAGTTATGGGACACATAAATTATAAAAAAAAGGGTTATACATGTACAATAGCATTGGTCCTATTGTCATACTATATTATAACCTATGTTCTTAAAGGGTTAATTGACCTAAGCTATGAAAAGTAATTAAGTTATTACTATTTAGTAATTTCGGGGGAAAAGGTAACTAAAGTTTTAAACTGGAATAACCCCGTCAATTTTGGAGGAGGGTAATCAGTGGTGGTAGATGGATACACTACTGGTGTACCACTTCTACATTGAATGTCATTAAAATTTGCATTTAATATTTTGGAAATTTGTAAAGCCTCAAATGAGGCAAGTTGCATGCAACCACTGCTTCATTTAGTTTGTTGGTAAGTTTGGAAAAAACTCCAGTTTGGGTATCCTTGCATGGAAAATTTCTCGGAGAAAAATACGGTAAAGCCATGTAATTTCTAAATCAGTTGCTATATTAAAATGTTTCACTAAGCAAGGGAGGTTGGAAATGCGACCTAGTTGATTCGAATTGTGTACAGTTTGGGGCTGCGAAGGAAGTAGGAAGAAAAGAATACGGCCTGTCATTTTACCAGGCAAGAAACATTCTTTATCCCTTTTATCCTTTTAAATCATCAAAGGTTATAATGAATACATATTAGCAATTTGGTTTGTGAAAAATGTGTATGTATTAGTTCAGGGTTGCTGTTTGTTATAATTTGCTTGTGTGCAAGTAGAAGTGGGAATTGATATGACTGTAACCCTGGGAGAACTATTATCCATTTATCTTCCCAATTGTATCATGCTCGGCAATGACGTCTGTAATTACTATTTTTCGTTTGCATTGTTGATTGGGGTTGACCCAAATAATAATGGGTATTTGTGCAAATGATGTAATGTTTTGTAAAAAACTTATTATAATTAGGAATATGGTTTCCTTTATACCTGACCCAAATCAGGGTATGTCTAATTAGCAATGGAACCATTTCTAGATATTGGCATATATGACTTTCACTTCTGTCCTGTGCGTATCATCATAGAAAAAGAAGGTGTTTTGGGCATGATTTCAGGTAGATTTGGGGATAACCTGTTGGTGCTTCTATTTCACGCATATATATATTATAGACTACTTTTTATCCATTGAGTTGACTGTTAATGAGCCATGAGTCTGCTGGGCTACAAACTTGCTGGTTGTCAACATAATCCTTTTACCCTTGTTGGGTCTGTAAACAAATTTTATTCCTCACGTTTTCTTTCTCCAAACCTAATATAGGTATTAACCTTTTTAGACATGGCTCAGTTGGATAGGTGTTTTGTGAGCTAATAACACTTCACGTTATTCTAGCATAAAAAGCTGAACCACGTAGCTCTTTGAAAGGTTAATGGAAAGAAGCAGGGATTATTCCTGGTTTCATTGTAGATGAGTGGCAACAGTGGCTAAGTTACAGGATACTTGTATCATAGTCTGTCACCATACATCCGCGGGTTGGTTACAACTTCATCCTGAATATTCGTTTTTTTTTAGGATTTTTGAAGCATCTTTAGTGGGTATTAATAACTGTTGAGTTGTAGAGCCTTCAGCTCACTCCATTATAAGGAGTCTCGTTATTTACTACCTTCCTCAGAAGTCATCTAAACTAGTTTTGAACTGATACTGGAGATCAAAAGATGAATTAGGAAATCAGTTTTTGAAGGGCTAAACCTAACTGTTCTTCTACCGAGCGCGGAAAACCATTCTTCTCTCTTTGGGAAGAAATTATGTTCTAATGTTATATTACTTCTATAATCAGACACTTACTTAAGGAAGCTCGATTTGAGTTGGGACCTGGATGGTTAATGAATAAAAGATAGTTGGTTGTTGTATGTCTCCTTGAAATAACTAGGAAATTGTACTTAAAACCAAGGGGTCTTGGTGGATTACACTATGGATATGTTTGATAAGTTTTTCTGGTCCATATATAAGGTGTAATAATGGAAAGGCAACTTAGTGTCTCCATTCTTAAAATCAATCCTTACTGAGGATTTTAATATTAATATTATGTAAATTTATGAACGGATTAATCTCTATAGGATGATTAAATCAAGGAAAACATATCTTTATTACTGAAGAGTAATATGTATTAACCATTGAGACAAATTTGGGGAGTTTAGCCCCTAAACGCAAGCATAAATAAGCTTTGAATGGTTGTGTCTTCAGATTCTTATTACAGTAGAATGTGGTAAAATATGATTTGAAAAGATGAGTTTTGTTTAAGAAGGTACAATAAGAAATTAATAGGCAACTGAGTCTATATTGCCTTGATTTCTCTATGTTACTATGATAAGTAACTTGAGTGGTATAGATATATATATTTATCTCCTTCTTTGGATGTTATGGATAATGCAGAATATGTCATGTTCTGTAGCTATGACATATAAAACGTCATGAGTATTAACTGGATCTATCTTGATGGGTGTGTTGATGTTGATGAAACTGGTTAGTTTCATTTTCATATCGTGGATCACCTTGTTTGTCCAAGAACTATATTGTTTGTATTGTTGGAGAAGCTAACATTAGTTGCAGCAATTTATATTTATTAATGGGATCACATAGATTCTTACTGTGACTGATAGAAGTCTGATTACTACATCTATCTTTATGTGATACAAGCATATATTTTTTAATAACTAGTGTTATTGATCATTGGATGGTCATTTCTTGGGTATGGATATCTTTTATCCGGTTTTGCTCTAACTTATTTTGTGAAGTAGTACTTAGAACATGTCTTTGCATAGTACTGAAAGAGGTAAAGGAGCTGTTCTTAATGATTGAAAAGCAGGTTACTTAAGAATGATTTTTGTGGAATTATATGATTAAAATGTTAGATTGAGATTATTGTAGTATTTATTGATTCTAACATTTAATGATGTAAATTGATAAATGTGATAAAGGACTTTTCTTTCTCAGTTTAGTCAAACTTACCTTGCCTAACGATTGCAAGAAATTGAGCGAAGGTAACTGGCGTGAAGGAAATAAATGTCTTGGTTATCTAATTATATCACATGCTTACTTTAAAAAGATAAAGTTGCAGCCAATTGTTGATTTGAGACATTCTTATTTATGTAAAGGAAGTTATTTATTGACTTCGAGTTAAGATTCTCTTGTGAAAATATACTGTGTACATTTACGATTTATTGCAACATGGAAAAGATTCCATATTCTGTTCAATAAATACTCACTTTGTATTATCGAAGAATGTTAATGCCTCTCTGAGATTTCTGTAATTAATCCCATTATGTTGCAGCAATGTTGGTATAAGAATGGCTTTATAGTTATGATCTCTTATAAAAATTGGATCATTGGACGATTGCAATAGAGGGCTGTTGTAACTCTCTCTATTTTATAATATAACAACTGTCTTAACGGCTAGGTGAACCTAGAAGGTTCAATGGGTGGGTTGTGAAGTTATAAATCGGTAACATAAGGGATAGGTTAATGGAATGCACTAAAAAATAGTGTTGTTGAATTCTGTAATCCATATTGATTAACTTATGGGAAATCAGTATTGTTGTTTGCTAGAGGTAATGATTCCTCACAAGACCAGTAAAGGTTAAATGCATGGTAGATGAGAAACCATCTAGTTGTGAATCTTGATGTGTTTGCTTATGTGAGCATACTGAAGGAAGATTCCTTCGATAAAGTTAGAGTAACTATACTACACATAGATTGTGATGCTGAAATTTATGGATGAAATGTTAATATTCATCATATAAAGATTAAGTCCCAAAAACTTGCTGAAGTTCCTTTTGGGCAGCACTTAAACCTTTTAAGGAAACTAAGTTGAAATAATTGATAAAACTAACCCAACTTCCTTAACATGAAGGAGAGTTCAAAGTTAATTCCTCAAAGTGAAATAATAAATGAGAATAGATCATTTCTTGTGGCTTAAAAAAACTGTCCTTCCATAAAATGGTTAAACAAAGGATATTATATATCAGATTGCTATGGTGTAAAATATGATGTGTTGAATGTTTATGTTGGAGCTATTTTAGCTAACAAGATGTATTAAAGATGAATCATTAATAATCATATTAAACCTAAATGCAAAAAGGGCCCATAGGATATGCGATATGGTTGGCATAGAATTGCTAGGGGATGATTAAATCCCAGAATCCTAAACCTCCAGGAAACCATGGGTTTACTACCTAATGAAAATGAATAGAGTATTGATGGAAGCATACAGAAATGTGCTCAACATGAGTACTCGCCATCTCACTCACTAAGGAAGTTTGGTGTTTACGCTCCTAAGAATAAAATAAAATTGTGAGCTGAAACCAACCATGATTAGGATATGACGGTGTAGTCATATAAATGATAGAAACGATCCAATAGCTGGAATTAATGGAAAGTATTTGGATGCCAAGGAAATTGGTACACGGATCCAGGGAAAATGAATAATCTGCCAAGGTGGTAGTAGCCGTTAAATTAAATCTAAGTTGAGGTTTGGAAATGGTTATAGAGGTTTTCAAGAGAATTGGGAATCCTACTAAATCAAGAACCATAGAATGGGTAAGATTTATATCTATCAATAAATCAAACCTGGCAAGAATAAATGTCGAGGTAAACCTGAGAAACACAATTCAAATAATATAGCTTAAGTGTTATTGAAAAGAGGGTAACGTGAATGAATCCGTATGTACCCACTGATTAGTAATTGCATAGTTGCATGATTACTAATGGGAGTAAGAATAACATTAGTAGTTATTACTTCATGATAATGTAAGGTATTATTCTGATACGGTGGAAATTGAATCATTAACAAACCATAGGATTGGGAATTTAGGTCTAAAGATTGATCTATCTTATATCTGAAACAAATGGGAAGAAATGAGTAGTTTTGGAACTACATTTAACCTATCATGATTCTAGGGGACAGGACTCTAGATACTCTTCACTAAGTGATGAAGACACTGGAACTAGAACATTGTGTCATGCTTAATTTATTAAGATACCAAGTTTCATTTTAGGACTCCTGACAGGTTGACTCACTACCCTTATTACGTGGGCGTATCTGTTTAATGATAGTTGTCGTTAATTGAATACTACCACATAACATCTATATTGAGTTCCCTTTTCAAGACCTTAAAATGTAGAGTGGTATTGCTTAAGTACAAGCTTGTTATAGTTACAAGGGTGGATGGAATCCCCATGGGTTGGTACCTTGATGAAAACATATGATGGCTACAGGAAGGGAAGAAGTCTAGCAATGATGAGAATCATTATAAAGACACTTACTCTCCCATAGGCATCATAGGTTGACTTTGAGGTAATGCTTCGTATAGGTTAATCTGGGCTTGTACCTTGTATAAGAATTGTAGCTATTTACAGCATCATTGACTGCAACTCCTTATAACCGAAAAAGTGATTAAGGTGAAACGAAAATTTCCTAATGACGAGTGTGCCATCATGGAATTGAGTATGATAGACATGACTCAGAAACCTTGCGCAAGGTAGTGTAACTGCTGATTATACTGTCGAAATTTCACCATTATCTAAGCTGTGAGATGCCTATGGATTTCATAGGTGGAACCCAGGTACACACTTAGGGTTATCACTTATATATCATATCCTGTTAAAGGAGAACCAAAGGGATAAATTTGTATGTAAGGCTCATAAGAGCATTGAGGGAGAACTTGTAAGTTCAGTATTCTCTCATACAGCTACACATGGTTCATGATAGTTATTAAAAAGGAGGTTGCATTAAGACTTATGTTGGATTTAAATATATGGGTATTTGAATCAGCTACATAAGGTAAGACAAAAAAAATTAAAAAATTCTATAAGATTGAAGTGACAAAAAGTGGTTGTTACAACTTACACACAGCTTCTGAGGTTGCTTGCTTGATTGGTGCAGCTTCCACCCACTTGGTAAAATAGTCTGTAGCAGTCAGCACGTAATTATGTCCAGCACTGGAGGTAGGATTTAACATTCCAATGAAGTCAATTCCCCATTGGCAAAAAGGTTCTTCAATCACTACGGGCTTCAAGGGAAGAGCTGCTAGCTTGGGACGACCAACGAAATGTTAACAAGCTTCACACTTGGAAACTCACTCGGCTGAATCCTGGAAAAGAGTAGGCCAATTGTACCTAGCTCGTAGGATCTTATAAGCTGTTATAGAGGATCAGAAATTTCCTCCACATGCTAGGCTATGGAAAGATTCTAACAACTTTAACTGTTGTGATTTATCAACACAACGCAGGAATACACCATCAATACCCTTCTTATATATCCCATTATCCCACAGGAATTATTTTGTAGATCTTAACTTGACCGTTCTCTTCTCCTTTTGGCTTAAATGTAGGGGGCATTCACCATAAGTTAGAAAGAAAGAAATATTCATGTACCATTCATCAATCGTACTCACAAAAAGCACCATGGGAAACTTAGAAGAGGTGTCTTTGGTCTTTTCGCATTCTATTTCCACATGGTTTTCCACGATCAATTGGCACAGGCCCCTTCCTCATACCAACTTGGTAGGTTTAATGTCCAAGTCATACTCATGAATTTTAGTTATCCAGTTACCTCATTGACTACCCAGCTCTTGTTGAATCAAAATGGATTTAACGGCAGTGTCAGGAATGAGAACGAGAGTATGGGAGTTCAGGACATAGTACCTAACATGTTTCACCACTCGTACCACTGCATAAGCAAAATTTTCAATTTGTGACATCTTTAACTCATGTTCCTTCAATGGAAAAATCATAAAAGTGATGGGAGATTCAATGCCCTCCCCGTTCTCTTGCATTAGGATGGCTGACACTGTGTGAGCAGAGGCGTAGCTGTACATGATGAAATCTTTTTTGAAGTCTGGACATACTAGGATAGGAGCGCAAGTAACTGCCCTTTTTATTTCATCAAATGCAAGCTTCCCTTTAGGACTCCATTGAAATGGAACTTTACCTTTCATCATCCCAAGGATATCCTTAGTTTTATCAGCGAAATCAGGTACAAACCTTCTTAGGAAATTGACCTTTCCGAAGAAAGAATGAACTCCAGTTTTACTTGTGGGTAGGGTAAGGCTCTGAATGGCCTTTACCCTTTCTAGGTCAATTTTTGTTCCTTCTCTAGTCATGATATGACCCAGAAATTTTCGTTCAGTCACTCCAAACATGGACTTCTTGGGATTTAATGAAATCCTATGATGCCTGCATCTCAAAAGTACTTACTCTAACTGATCATAATGATCACTCCATTTTTTTGGAGAAAATGGTCAAGTCATCCAAATATACTACTATGACTTTACCCATCAGGTCTCTGAAAGCCAAGTCCATAGCTCTCTGAAAAGTGGCTCTAGCGTTGATCAAGCTGAAAGGCATCCTCCTGTAAGCAAAGGTACCCCATGGGGTTGCGAAGGCCGTCTTGTGTTGATCCTCCGTAGTTACCTCAACTTGATTATATCCTAAAAATCCGTCGAGCATGGATAGCATTTCTGATCTAGTAACGGTCTGTAACACCTGATCCATGATAGGAAAGGGATAATTATCCTTCAACGAAGACTGATTGAGGTTCCGAAAGTCAACACAAATTCAGATTTCACCATTCTTCTTCCTGACAGGGATGATGTTAGCAATCCAGGTGGAGTGATGGATTGGAAAAATAATTCTAGCATCTAACATTTTCTAAATTTCTGCAAGGATAGTCCCTGAGATCTTGGGGTTGTAATGTCTTTGCTTCTGCTTGTATGGTTTCACATCAGGCTTCAAAGGGATACTGTGCTGTACGTCTTTGGGCTTGAAGGATTTTAAATCTGCATAAGACCAGGCTAACACATCCATGTATCTCTTCAGGAGTGAAGTAAATTTTGCTTTCTTTTTAGGGGAACAACATTTCCCAATATTCACCATCCGAGGTTGATCAGATGAACCTAGATTGACTTGATCTACTTCCAAGGAAGAAACTCCTTCAACTTGTCTCTTGTTTTGAGTAAAACGATCATGCTTGTCAAACAAAACCTCCAGAGAAACCAGACCTTTGGGTATTTTATTTCCTTTAAGCTGAATAAACTCACCATCAACCTCTTGATATGGATCTGAGATAGATTCACAGAAAGCCGATTCTGAACCTTCAAAGTACAGCTCACTGAAATTGTCAGCCTTTTCTAGAAAAGCCAACACTTGTTGATCATCATTGAACACTTGTCAGTGACTCGCATTATCTGGGACACTGGGATGGTACACAATCTCAATGGTGTACGTATCTTGTTTGAACTGGGGATGAGGGAGAAGGAGGGATGCAGATACAGCCAAAGAATCAGCCTTGTCATTATAATCTCTCAAAATTGCCTTAATGGAGAATGCGTCAAAGCATTCTATATTATCCAAAACTTTGTTCCTGTAATGTCTCAAGCAATCATTTTTTACCTGATAGATTCCCTTGACCTGGTTGACAATCAGCTCTGCATCCCCCTGAACCTTGAGATTTCAAATTCCCTTCTATCTGGCCATTTCTAATCCTAGTAATAGAGCTTCATATTCAACCGTGTTATTAGTATTATTAAACTGTAATTTCTAAGCTAATGGGAAAATCTCAAAATTAGGAGATATAAGAACTACACCAGCACCTGATCCAGTGGTTGAGAAGCTACCATTGAATTTGAGGGTCCAAATAGCATTAGGATCTTCTTCCTTGACATCCACAGTGGGTATCTCTGAAGTCATGAAATAATTTCCAAAGCTAGCATCTTCGAAAAGAATTTGAGCTTTAGGGTCATCCGATTTAGTTACCAAATACCTCGCCTGAGGTTCAGGATGGAGAACCTGATAAACCCCATTGACTGGAATCTTGGCCTTAGTCCAATCCATATTAATCTCTCCCCCGATGTCTTTACAAAAACCTCTACCCAAGAGGATACCGTAAGCTGCAGGAATGTCGACAACTAGAATAGTTATTTTCACTCTCTTTTCTGGGAAGGAAACGAATGAAAATTGTGCATCTTTGATTTGACCAATCAAGGGAATTTTTTTGGTTTCCATGGAGTAACACCATCCATATGACTTAGTTAAAGTAAGCCCAAGGGCATGAGCTACTTTCGCGGGAATAACATTGTCGGAGGCCCCTGAGTCGATGATGTAATTGCTGAGTTTAAACCCATTTATAAGTAAAGACAAATTAAATGGTTCAATCGTTCCTGAAGAAGAAGTAGAGGTCTGATTGTTCTGAGGTGGGGTTGAGTAGGATTTGGAAGGAGACATTTTGAAGATGGGGGAATAGTGGCTTTACTTCTAATGAATTTGGCAAGTTTTTCGAACTGTTCAGGATTTGACTGAAGGTATTCTGCTTCCGACATTTGGATTTTGGTTCTCTTTGCATGATCAATAATGTCAAAAGCAGTATAAGAAGGGGTGATGGTAGGCTTAGTTCTAATCACATGAGCTTGAGTTGGGGCATTGACCTTAGGAGAAAGAGAATGAGGAGAAGTTTCCTTTTTGGTGACTTCTCTTTTAGTTTGTGCTGAAATAGGAGTACCGAGCTCTTAACTATGGCTATGGGAGCTTCCTTGTTCTTCTCCTTAGGGTTTTCAAGAGGTTTTCTTGGATTCTGAGATTAGGATCAAGTGAAGACAGCAAATGATTGACCATCCGGTGCACATTCATCTTCTTCATATTCCAAATACCCAATGCTGGAGTCGCCAGCCGAATCATCATAAGACTCATCAGCATATCCTGAAGCTACAAAAGCCTCAGAGGAATCTTGTTCTTTTGTTTTGTCCTCTTCTTTGACTATTTCCACCGCCACGTTGACAAGAGGAGCTTCGATTGCTAGCCTCGGTTGAGCAGGAGTTATCTGAGGCCTATCTCTGGTAGGCACACCATTGTTGTTATTGAAATTCCATCTAAGGATATCCCGATACGGAACATTGCTCACCTGCTGGGACATTTTCTTTTTTAAAGTGATCAAATCATTAACCATTTTTTGAATCATAGGATTAGTATTACCTTGAGAAGAACCTTGATTTTTAAGTTTGGGTACGTCTTTCCTGATTCTTCTGGCCAAAATGAGATCATCTTCTATTTCAATAGCTATTGACTGAGTGATAGCCAAATCTAGGATAGTCGACCTTCTTAATAGAAAGCTCGCATCAGGAGGCTGAGCATTAATGAAGAAGCATTTCTGATTTTCTGGAGTTGGTACAACTACTTCTGGAATCTTCCAGATCAGCTTGTTAAACTTTGCCACAAAGTCCCACATGGGTTCATGTGATTCCTTCTTCATATGGGTAAGTTGAGCTAATAAGGCATGAGAATATTTGGTTGGTTTGAAATGTGCTTCAAATTTGGTCCACATGGTAGCCCAGTTTGTGATGCATGCATTCAGAAGGTGATAAAACCATTCAGCTATTGCACCGTGCAACGTTTCAACGAAGAGTCAAATAGAAACATCTTTGTGAGCTACTCCGAGGACACTGCATGCTACAAAGAAAGATGCAATGTGTTCATCAGGATGCTACTTCCCATCCCCATTAAACTTGGGAATGTTTCTACGTGATCCATGTGGTAACTCGTGCAATGACGGAGTTAAAGAAAGAGGACCAATAGCTGCGCCCCAGGGCATAGGTTGTGCTACCATCCTTCTGACAAGAGTGTGTATGGGGATCCGAGTGTCAAACAAGAACAACACACGACAAGTTGTAGATACATCTCGTTCTACAGGAACTCGGTTTCTCCAAATACGTGAAGAACTTATGGTTCAGTTAGAAATAACACTGTTGTGAGAAAGACTGAAATTGTGCCGTTGTAGTAACTCAAAGAGTGGATCAATTTCACCCAGGGCTCGGCGGGACCGAGTGAAGATATTTTTGGCCAGCTTGATCCGGGAAAGAGATCTTGATGAAAATAAGGCAAATACGGAGTCGCCAGACACCAAGAGGATAAGCTTTATACTATTAATTTGTATTCCCCAGCGGAGTCACCAAAAAACTGTTGGTTGGATATTTTGTCAATCCAAAATATGAGGTTCAACCATAGTACATGGGATTAATTCCCTCCTCAAAGATAGGTGAGGCCGCCTATTTATTACTAATCTAAAAAACAACATAAATAATATATACAGTATTCACACTAATCTAACCATTAGGGTTGGGATAGAATCCCGAAATCCATATCCACACTATGTGAAGATGTTGCTTTTATAAATGGACTGGGTTGGAAATTATTACAATGGAAGAAACACAATGGAAAGGAAAGGAGAGGAACGTATTTTCTTTCGAGTAAACACAGAGCACAAAATAATCATACGAGCTTTAGATCACATATGTAATGTTTGAAATGATTAAAATCATCAAGACACTAAACAAGGAATAGTTTAAGATTGCGAACATAAGAACAATATCTTAAGAAAAATGCTTCTCACAATACAAAGTCTGTGAAAACAACATCAACTCCTATTCCTTGAATGATTAAAAGAAAACACAAAGTTTTTTTTATTCACAATAGCTCCCAATATTTCAAAAATCTCAACCATTTGGAATGCATAAGCATCCCTTATTTATAATAAAAGGAGTAGAGAGAAAATAGGATAAATCCTAGAAAATAGTGTTCTTTAAAAAGAGTTATATTTTGCTTGACTCTCACGCAAGAGACCAATTCAAAATATGATCCAAAAATGTGACGAAACAGAAATGAAAAAGACATGTCAATTTCAAGATTGAAATGACAAGTCGCATCAGGGTTTAATCTGAATCGTCATCTTTTGCTCCTTTGTCTTTCTCTTCCTCGAGCTGAACCTGTTTGTTCTGAAATTCTTGGAACTTCCGAATTATGCCTTGCATTTTGTTTTTGTCAGGCGTAGTGGAATGATCATTCAAAACTTTGCAAGTTTCATGAGTATCACTGGTACTACTGGGAAGTTTCCTCAATCTTTTACTGAGTCTTCTCAAGGCCTCCAAATAATGTTCAATCTTTACAAACCTGTCGATAATTTCAATACCAAATCCATGAGTTGGTTCGTGCTAAACAGAATCTTGGACTTGTTTGAAAAGATCGTCAGCTGATAGGATGCCCGAGTTTCCAACTGACACCTTTGGACAAATCTTCAGCAACTCTTCTTCCAGATCACTTTTGCCATCAATCAATGGATCCCTTGATTCTCTCAATTTACCATAGGCTTTGTTGAGAATTTTTACCCTAAACTTGATGGCTTTGGTAAGCTGGAAATGCTTATCTACATGTGGGATGATGCCTTCTTCTACCAAGAGGTGTGATAGTATTTTATTTAATTCCTAGAGAGATTCGAAAGTCAAATCAAGATGTCCAATTTCTTGAGAGAAATCATCGTCCATCCTTTCCCCATCACTTTTAACATTCCCCTAAGATTGATAAATTTCCACGACGTCTTGAATCACTTCCTTCCCCTATTGGAGCAGCCTTTGGATCCATTCATCGACCACCCTTCCTTTTTTATTAATCTTCTCAATATTAGGTACTGATGAGAAATCAAATCTGACAGGGAAAAAGGAAGATGGTATGGATTCAAGGGGTTTTGAGAGCTTAAGAAATACCTCAGTCAACTACTCCACCTTTCTTTTAAGCTCATCTCTGTTGTCTTTTGTTTCCTTCAACTTCTGGCACACCACGTTTTTAGCATCCCATGCATCCTGTTGTGCCCCTTCTGTTGTCACTTTTCCTAGAGCCACCCTGGTTATCTGATAATCAGAGGCCATTATGTCTTCTTTAGTTTTGTCAATCGTGGGAGTGGCGATCTCTGTGAACTTATGCCCTGAAGAGTCCACCAAAACCCTTGAAACTGTTTTGGGTTTCTTGGCTAATTTAGCAATAGAAGCCTTGAGTGAGCTAAAATCAAAGGCTGGTATGGGTACAATCGCCTTCCTCTTCCTCGGAGTTTGTTTGAGTAGCCGTTGTGGCGTATCAGAGGGAGTTGCCACTATTGTAGGAGTTGGTATCATACTTTCAAGGGGAGAAGGATATATTAGCGAAGGGGAAACAGTTACCAATGTGGTAGCAGATTCAATAAAAAGAGGCACAGTAGGGGGTGTGTTGGTGATTACTTGGGTCCCAGCAGAGAGGGGTGAGAGTCCAGAGAAAATACTAGCCATGACTGAAGAAGTTGATGGAGAATGAGGAGGTAGGAGTGGTTGTGAGGGGGGAGGCGCAGATCCAGACTCCAAGGCCTAGGATGTAAGAGATAAGGTCTCTTAATTTGGGCAGTCAAAAAATGGTGAAACCAGAGGTTGGCTTCCTTCTCCTTCCAAAGAAATTTCTCCTATTTCTGGTGGTGTTGGTGATTTTGGCACATACACCATTTCAACTGGAGAAACAATTGAAGAGATTTCTCTGTTCTTTTCTCTTTTTGACAAACTTGACCTTTATAGGGCCCTTAGAAGGTCTTTTGTCTTTTCCCTTTTTGGAGGGCCCCCGCCTCTGCAACAACCAAATTTGAAAAATTATCATCTTTAAAATTCATTCCCATGAGGCAAGCCATGCTTTGGTACGTGCGAGAATCAGGGCTGACCTATCTGTAATGGAGGCTTTTTCACTAACAGACCAATCAATAGGTGGGAAGACATATTGATCTTCATTCAGTCCATCATAGGAAGGATCCAAAACACTTTCATTATCACTAGTACCTTCTGGTAAGTTAGCAAGCTCAAGTGTTTGAATCTCAACAAGTGTTAATCTGCTATGATCTTTTCTTCGGACAACAACCTCATCACGTAAATCAATCCAGATGTCTTCTATGTTTGGCCTGTGCAGGTGCAGAGTTCCATATGCCTTAAGGACTCCTCGAAAATCAAACCCGTCTTGGGGCTTCATGTGCTTCTTCAACTTATCTTGAAGCTCATGGACAACATTCTTTGCTTTCACCACTGTCAAACAAGTATACCTTCCAATAGAAATTGGGAAAGATACAGCGGCCTTGTGTTTACTTTGTTAGAACTTGTGAAAATCCAACAATTTCCTAACCAACTCCATCAAGATTAGTTTGTCCCCTAGATATCTGGGAAAATGGAAAGGATCCCCTGGGTACATGACTACTCGAAGATATGTGAACTTCTTAAATTTCAAGAAGACACAACCCCATTTTGAAACTTCATCCCATGCCTCATCTGAGACTCTCGTTTTCCTTAATTTAGGGTTTAATCTGCAGATATTTTCATAAAAGAAGGCGTCATTTACCCTTCTGAATTGATCTTCGGACCCTTTTCTTGTCAGCTGAGGAAAATGTTGATAAACATGATCCACTATCTTGTTCCCCTTGGTATCCAACCCGGGATAGTTCCTCATGCCAGCCGCTACATAAGTGACATACGAGGACATATAAAACTTTCCCGTAGACAAGACTGTTGTCATTTGAGAATCTATCTCATTTCTGATGAGAGTACCCCAATCAATTCCTTGTTGATTCTTCTTAATAGTGATCATGAACTGATACATCCACCCTTGGAAAAAATTTGATTCGTGAAAACCAAAAACCCAACTCAATAAAGTGATGATATCATTAATTTCCTGAATGAAATCACTTCTGGGAACAAGTCTTGGGAACTTGGAAACAACCGGTTTGGCTTTGATCAGGAACTTCTTATTCACGTGCTTGATGCAATCCTCCTGATCATTGTCCCAAGATTTTTGGGCTGACTTCAGATCCATATCTCCATATTCTTAAAAATTAGGCAGCTTAAGAAGGTCATCAAAGTAACCTCCATCTAATTTGATTACAACTTCTCCCGCCTGGTTTTTCACAGAACGAGAAGCAGAGTCATAATTTGAAGCACAGCCCAAGATGAACTCAGGGCACTGAGTGGACATAGGGAAGCCTGCCGTAAGAGGTAGGCCATTGCCGACTATCGATTTCATCCATGGAGTTTGAGAAGGGCTCTTTACCCTATTCCAGAAATCCTCCATATCTATGTTTCCGAGCTCTGTATCCCAGATGTCGTAATTACAGTCAATATAGGATGCAGACTCCACCTTTCTGAATTTGTATTTCATCCTCCCTAACTTTTCAGTCTTTTCTTATGATGGACCAGGGTCTGACATGAGGGATTTCAAAGGAGGAGAGTGTTGGAGATTAGGAGATGTTGAACACTGCAAAAACCCTGACCCACTGGAGATGTCGGAAAGGTGGAAAAAGTAGACACATTGAGGAGGATGTCGGGGAGTTCAGAAAACCTGACACACTGAAAAGGATGCTAGAGAGTTCGAGAAACCTGACACACTGAAAATGATGCCGGAGAGTTCGAGAAACCTGAAACACTGAAGATGTCAGAGGCTTGAAATAACCCGTCACACTGGGAGGATGGCGAAAACTTCAAAACACCTGACACTTTAAATTTTCCGATATACTGTGGGTTTTGGATACTGCAAAGCACCCTGTGAAACCTGAGAAGAGGGAATAGGGTATTTGTTGAGTTTGAAACATGCAATTTTTTCGTTCACCATTTATATCCCAAATATATTTTTAATTATAATGACATTCCAGGGAATAACACAAAGTGATAAATCCAAAGGGGTAAACCCTAAAACATAAACCTGGTTTAGAAAACAAACCCCTAAAATGGAAAAGATAAAATCCCAAAACAACCCTGATGAGAAACTTGGAAGAATTCCTCACATAATTAATCCACAAAAACCACAAACAAAGAATGAAGAAAAATACCTTCAACCGGGACAAGGAATGATAAAAAATGAGCAATGCAATCGGCCACAGAGGTGAATTTCAGGTTTCGGGGTCGAAGATGCATGCGCAAAAATCCACAAGGTAAAAAGTACGTCTGGTAAAAATGACGTGGAAATCTGAATATATATATGAAAATTTACATTTAATACACTTCAGTTGACACGTGCCAACCACCCGAAAACTCAGCATTAATGCCATGTCAGCATGCTCAAGATATCCGGAAACCCGAAACAAAGGTTTTTAGAGTAATTCGGGTTTTGGGTTGCCGGAAACAATCGACATGAAGCATGTTGCTTGATGGCCCCGGAAACCCAAAAAAAAGGAGTAAATTAGGCTTCGGGGATCAAAAGACAGGTGACATGGAGCATGTTTTGATGAAGGCATGTTCTGATGTTTGGAAGGCCTGCAAACCCGACTTACCTTACTTGATGCGGGTTTCGGGTTTCCGGGAACACATGGCATAAAACACCCAAAACACATGTTGTTTTGCTTATGAAACCCGAAAACCCAATTATCTCTCTCTGAGAGGTGATCCTTAGAAAATCAGCTCCAAAAATTTCTTAGGGTTATCTCATTTTTGGTGAAAACTCAAAAATGGGATAACACTAACACAAGCCATACATCCTATATCTCATAAGCATATTAACACATCACAAAATACCACGAATCTCATCATATAAATCAATAAATGTGTATCTCAAAATACATGTCTATCTCATCATGGCCATCATCTTAAAAATGTGGGCACACAGGCCGATATACACTACAAAATGTCATCGACACGCAGGCCAGTCTCATATATACAAAACGAATGAATGAATCAATACAAAAAATCTTCGGCACGCAGGCTAGTATATGCTCACAATATACAACAAAATCACTCATACATCCTCACTTTCTTTAGCACATAGGCTGGTATGTGATAAAAAATACAACTATCTTTGGCACGCAGGCTGGCATATATATCAAATAAACACTAATATACATCAAAACTCGAGTGGCCGTATATCATACATCTCACCGGATGTCCTCCATCTCTATGTCACTTGTACCCTACACCTCCTATGTCCCTACTAGCAAATCACCTAGCTTTGGTCTCCATGTGCTAGTGGCCTCACCCTGATCAAGCCTCGGAGCTCGCAGATCTCCTGTGCTCTCCAGACTATGTGTGTGGGATCTCGTCCTCTCACTGGATGCCTGTTGTGCCTTATACTCTCCATAGGAGAGGAATTCTATCCCAGCCACCATGAGCTATTCCTGATAGTATCGTGCCTCACCTAGGGCATCCCATAGCCTAGATATAGTCATAGTCTATTGTGGTCCCATAGGTCTCGGCCCCTGTACCTACCCTGCACCTGCCTGTGAACTAGGACCAGCTCCCTATGTTTGTGGTGGTGTTCCCTACCTCTGTGCTTGTTATGGCCATGTAAGACCCCAATTTATGTCTGGATTATGGCCAAATGGCCCTATAAACCTACCACTTGAGCCTGTAAGGCTACCACTTAACCATATCTATCTCCATCTCCTCCATCTCCTCCACCCTCTCCCTCTACCATCTGGGCCTATAGACTGGCCACCTGTACTCATAGCTCTACTACCTCTACCTCTGACCCCTCTAGTTGTGTCTATAGTATACCTATCTACATGATCAACATCACTACCTACCCCTGTAGGGCACCTCTCTGCACTTTCATGATAGCTAAGTCTGGCTACCTTGGTCTGGGGGGTATGGATCATAACTGAGCCGCCCACCACTACCTATACCTATCTATACTTTTGGTGTCATCAATCTACCAATACATTAGTTTCTCCTCCTCTCCTGTAGGCACTATAGGCTATGGTAGAGGCAGAGGCCTCTCCATATCATCTCTTTGATACTGTGGGAAGGGCAGAGGAATATCATGGACAATCCCAAGCTTCTGTCAAACCCTATCCACCAGGATCATCTCATCCTCTCTAGCACGGAAACCCTATATCCACCACTCTAGCTAGAGCTTAGCTAGCTCCTCATGCATGTGCCTATATGAGGGGAATCCCACATATGGCCTCCAAATAATGTCCACTCTAAACAACTACCAAAAATGGGCCACATCGTATGTCAACCTCTCTGACCTCCACTCTCTTGCAACTAGCACCCATCTCCTGTATCCTAACCACACAGATATCGCTGGGAATGCATCTACTCAAGGCATCCCTATAGGTCAAACACAGACTATGTGCTCGTAGGCCCAGCAGTGCAGTATAAATGTATAGGACAGGCTAAACCTACGTAGCCATCCGTATGCCCACAACTCTCTGTAAAGGTACACCAAGAATGTTGATGCCTAGGTGAAGCATGTCTCATGCACCATCATATCATGGAGCACCCCCATCAGTGACCGGGGAAGGTGTCCACCCTCTACATCAGGCAATGCATAGCAACACATTGCCTCCATTAATAAAACTACTAGTCTCATCTCATCCGGATGGGCTAAGTACATCTTGCCATAGCTCAAACTGGCACTATGGAAGCTTAACTCTACCGCCCATCACCAAATATTTTCCTGATCAGCTCCTCTGAGGCCTCGAAAGAGATAGAATACACCTAGGCCCCCAATATGGGTAGCCTTAGAATCTGGAACATGTCCTCTAGGGTGATAGTCATCTCACCCGTCGAAAGGTGGAAAGTGTTGGTCGCGGAATCCCATCTATCAATGAGCATGACCATCAAGTTAGGGTTGCTGAATATCATGTTGGTAGCACCATGAATCCCACTAAATCCCACTACCTCCACATGCTATGCAGCTCCAAAGGGGTCGCTAAGTCTGTGTAATGTCACCAATAGAGGCAGAAACCTATCCCACATGTGTAACTGTGCACTCTCCCCTACATCTAATCCAAAGCACAACATTAATCCCTATTTAGCATGACCATATTCACTAATTATCATTACCCCTCCACCCTATTTTTACCCTACCCATCTCAACTACCTAACATACATCACTTTTACACCCTTGTGCCTAAAATCCTGACCGGTACTGGTTTATTCTAACTAAATTTGGTCACTGTTAAACCGGCATTGGTCACCTATTTTGTGACCACTACCGGTTCATCTTTACTGACCACAGTTACCACTTAACCAACATAGGTCACCTATTTGGTAACCAATCTCAGTTCTACCAAACTAGCGCTGGTCACTGTTGCAGACAATTCTAGAACTTCCTAAACCCCCCTTTTTTTAAAACTCTCCCACCTGCCCCTTTTACCCCACCTACATATACCTACACTACCCCAGGACCCCTACCCACCCCCCCCTCTTTTTTGCCTATTATTCCCCCCATACCCACATTTTATTTTTAACCACCCACAGAAAACCAAAACCCTACAAACAACACTCCTCAAAACCTCTAATTTATCTAATCACCACTCTAGAGTTAGGGTGCTTACCTTGTTGCACTACCACCATCTCGGTGGCACATCTGGCCATTATACCGATGGTCTTCCTGGTCCCCTCTCCCAGCCCTCTGCCATCACCGAATAACTACTTGTAACCTTTGACAAATCAACTCTCTCACCCTGATCCTGTGGACCAGCTATTCACCAACCAACCCTCATCAAATCAGACTACCAACTCATTGTCCCATTTTCTCTAGACACTTTTATCTCTTTTCTCTCTCTTTTTTTTTCATTTATTCACTTCACAAATAACAAATGAATAATAAAAACATGGATTTTTTTATTTTTATAACAAACCCAACCTAGCTGATGTCGGTTACTCTTGACCGGCATTGGTCATCGTGCCCTACCTTACCATCGTCAGTTTTCCTATACCGACATCAACTATACATGATTGCCATTGGTCACCTTCACCGTCACATTTCCCTTACTTTTCCATTTTACCCCATTCTTTACCCTGATCCTTTACCCCACCCCACCTTTACCTAACCCCTTGACCTTACCTTTCCAGACCTCATCACTTACTACCACCATTTGTCCTCCTTTAATGAATTCTTATTATTTTACCCCTACCTTGGCCTTACTCGTGCCATGACCTAGATATTTGGACCTGGACCATTTCTAGTGACCTTTGACCTCATGTGTTCACTATACCTTGTGACACTGTTACCTATGTTGATTGACCTAATGACCTTACCTAGCCTATTACCGTGACCATTTATCTTAACCCTAATTTTGGTGTACCAGAACATACCTAAATAAATGTTCCTGCACCTAACCTACATTGTGTTTCCTGACCATATCTTATACCTTGGTTACCAGATTCACTTCAACCTTGTTTGGATAAACCTATTGACCTTAGACGATGTAGATTTTTTTTGCTCTTCAACCCGGTAGTGTGTTTCAGTTTATACGTGTGAGTGCATTTGACTGTTGCTACCTTTGACCCTGACCCATTCCCTAGAATTCCCAAGTATACCTTTCACCCTTTTCCCTTGTACCCACTTTCCCTTTCCCCACATTTTCCTTTTATCAAACCACTCACTGCTTCAGCCTGCTGCCTCATTAATTCTTTGTTTGAGGGGGATCACCTTCACCCATACATGGGGTAACCACATCTTATTTTTTTTAGTGTCACTTACCAATACAAGCTACACAACAAAAAGGGGAAAAATGTAGAAACTAAAATTAGGTCACACTCCCCTTTGGTTCCGTGACCAATAAGCACCCTTTATTACATTTACCTAGACATGACCCCCCTTCACCCCACTAATATTAAATTAATTAAATTAATTGCATTATCCTCACTATATTTATTATTTGAATATTTTACTTAAATAATATCCACACATATAGTTCACTTGGACACCTCACCAAGCCAACTCAACCTAAGACCTATTCTTAGCAAGTTGCCATAACTAACTAAGACTTATCCAAACCCTAAAAATCAATTCCTACATTCTCTCTAACCACATCCCTGCATGCTCACAAGAGAAGCTCCTAGTCTAATCAGTGGGATAATGGCATGATATCCAAGGAAATCAAGAGGATCTCCCTAGTTTATTAAACCTAGGTAATCCTATCAGGACTGACATTGGTTACCCCTAACCGTCACTAGTTAATCCGGACCACTGTCCAGTTACTCCTTTTAACCCCTAAACTACCTTATTGTCAAGGTTGGAAATTTTTTGGAGAAGGTTGATGAGCAAGAACACATCTTTAGAGAGAAAATTACAGTAAAAAACCACATGCAAGGAAGGATATTGAGCATATTCTCCTGCACAACCATCCCAACCATGATCTGATCTATCCAAGTAAAGAGGAGTGTACATGCACCCCATGCAGAAGATTTTATTCAGTTATTGATCACTTACAACCTTCAAAACCCCTCATCAGCACCTTCATCCCTCACACACAGGCATTCAGGACTGGAATCCAAGTAAGTATAACATCATACTTTCCTGGTTCATATTTCATTTCATCATCATATTATCATCCATTGTTTACCTTGCCCCTTATTAACCTTATCCAACATTTTCACCTCCATATACCCCATTAAAAACCTCACAAAATCCTACTCCAGTCACCCAATACCTCATCTTGACTAACCAAAGTCCTTTGTGCAATCACAAAGGAGACCAAAAGCTTGTTCTGTGACATTTCTAGATCTTACAGTAACCAACACCGGTTACACCTAACTGTCGTCCGGTCATACCCTGATCAACACCGATCTTTGTATTTTCCCACATAGCCTAAAACAAAGACCTGCCCACCTAATTTTATCTCACCCTCATTCACCTATGATCTACCTAGGACCTCTGTCAAACCTGTAAAGACCCAAAACCAATCATTTGACCTTTGGATTCTATTCTAGCTTAGCCTGTTAGATTATATCTGTTTCTTATTGTGTTTTATGAGAGATACCTAAATAATTTTAAATAACAATAGGATTTGCTTTATTGTTAGCATTAAGTTGTTTTGAATAGTGGATTGACAGCCGTCTAGGAATTATCACACTTCCCAGATCTAGCACACGTTAGGCAGTCCACTGCATATATTCTTTAACTTTTATTTGGTGGTATTTTTTTCCATTTCAGGTAGTTCCTCCAAGAAAAAAGGAAGATCTCACAATCAGCTGTGGATTCAGATGTCATACGCGTGCAATAACCTACAACCAACATCTTAACAGGTATTCCTCCTAGCCCATTACCCTATCTGTTTCGTCAACAATTCGAAGAAACAATCTAAGAAAAAGGTGAAACATCCAAATCAAAACATCATACCGAACACCTTACAGTCCTGAAGATCATTTTTGATCATATTATCAAGTATTGTGTATGCCTTCAACCAAAGAAGTGTGTCTTTGTTGTCCTCTTAGTTAAGCTCCTTGGTTTTATCATTTCCTTGTGTGGCATAAAAGTGACCCTTATAAAATAAAGTCTATTATCAAAATTTCTCTTCCTACTAACCTTCCTCAACTGTGAAGTTTGCAAGGTAAGTTGCAATCCTTTCATCATTTTATTTTGCAACTTTCTGACCACTACCAACCATTTCACCATCTCCTAAAAAAGGATGTCTCCTTCAAATGGGATGATGAATGCCACAAAGCCTTTGAAACCTTAAAATAGTACCTTCTCCAACCTCCGGCGCTCATTCGTCCTAAGGAGGATGAACCATTTTACTTATACATTTTTTCTACAGATCATTCCTTACGTGTCATACTTGCGCATCGTGACGAATAACAAAGGGAACAAGCAGTCTATTATATAATCCATACACTTCTAGACTACAAAACTAGGCACACCCACACTGACAAAATTTGTTTAGCCTTAGTTTTTGTCGCCACTAAACTTTTTCATTACCTACACAATCAAAAAACTTTTTTAGTCAGCAATATTGAACCCTTACATTATATGTACACCAAACCCTACCAATATCAGCATGTTGCGCGTTGGCTCATGATTCTCACCGACCTTGACCTCAAATTCATCCATAAAAATACTATCAAAGGCCAAACCATTGCTGACCAACTTGCAAATGCACCCCTCTATGGAAATCAATCCTCTAACTTCAATTCCCCAAACAATTCCTTTGCTACCCTCTCTTTGGAAGATATCATTTACCAAATGACCTTATTCTTCAATAGTTTCAAATTTTAGCATGGTGGTGGTGCAGGTGTTATCCTCATTCCTCTTGATGGTGAACCTATGCCTTTTTCTTTCAAACTATATTTTGATTTTACTAATAATATCACTGAATATGAAGCACTCGTATTAGGCCTTCAAACTACCATTACCTTAGATGTTAAATCAGTTAATATCTTTGGCGATTCCCAACTGGTTATAAATCTAGTTAATGGTATATACTAGTGCCATAATGAAATACGTCAAAATTATAAACACCATGTTGACATACTTTCTACCTTTGACCGTTACGAACTTCACACCACTCCTTATTCCAATAACAAATTTGTGGATACCATGGCCTACCTGGCTTCTCAAATATCCACTTCACCTACCGAATCTAAAATATTTGTAAATAAAAAGGTTGCAATCACCTTCTTATTTATTTTGAGATGTCAGCTTCATCATAACCGTTGCACCTAACCCACATTATCTTTGGTATAATAAGTTTACAGACTACCTTTCCCTTTTCATTATTCCTCCAGATCTTACTCATAATGGACAACGCACCTTTCTCAAAAGTGTCTCTCGTTATGTCATCATGGGTGGTCTTCTTTATAAATGTGGATTTGATAGTATTCTATTACGATGCCTTACAATTTCTAAGATTCCTTAAACCATCAAAGAATTTCATGACAAAATTTGTTGAGGTCACTTCAGTGGCCTAGCTGTCACTAAACGCATCCTTTGCTTGGGCTATTATTGGCTCGCCCTCCCCCGTGACTATTGTGACTATGTTAAATGTTGTGTGAAATTTCAACAACATGCTAATCTTCATCACACAACTAGTCATGCCTTACATGTCACATGAGACCTTTTGGATTTCTCTCAATGGGGTTTGGATCTTGTTAGAGAGATCAATCCTTATTCTTCACAATGTCATTAATAGATTATAACCACTACTAAATATTATACTAAATGGGTTGAAACCATACCTCTTCTTTCTACAAAAGATGAGAAAATATGTTAATTCATCAATCATCACATCATTTTTTTCTTTGGTATTCCTCACCGTCTCTTCACTAATAACATAAAACATTTCAAAAACAAAACCCTATGAAAAATATATGAATCCTTTGGCATTCAACTCAGTTTCTCTTCACCTAACTACCTAAAAACAAATGGCTAAGAAGATTAAACAAATAAAACCCTGAACAAATTTCTTATGAAAGTAATTGACGATACTGGAAAGGATTGGCATACACACATTCCTTTCGCCTTGTCGGCTTACCGTACTAGTATTTTCACCTCAACTTCTGCCACACCTTTCTCTCTAGTCTATGGTACCAAGGATGTCTTGCCTCTCGAAGTACGGATTCCATCTCTCTGTATCTCACTCCAAGACATGCTCAATGATGATGACTTTCACTAGGACCATTTGGCACAAATTGAGTTATTAGATGAACGTCATCTTAATTCTCTTGATCATCTCCAAATCTACCAAAAATGTATCAAATGTTCCTATGAAAAACCTGTCCATGAACAAACCTTACAAGTCGGTGACCTTGTCCTAAAGGAAAATCAACATGTAACCAAAGAAGAGAATAATAAATGGGGTAACTTTTCTCCTAATTGGCTTGGACCCTATATCATTACTCATACTTATAGATGAGGTGTTTATCATTTGTCTTCACTCAAAGGTAAACCCAAACCTAAACCCCTCAATGCCTTGCATCTTCAACCATTTTATTGTTGAATCAAGTCCTATATCACCTTTTTTCTATTTCAAGCTCGTCCCTTGAGCATGTAGATTGAGAAACAAGGACGGAAGACTGATTAGTTTTATTAATCTCAATCAACCAAAAAACTACAGAGAATGGGCTGCAATATTTATAGATATTGCACAGCCAAATACAAACAGAAGATTAAGCTGCACAGGTGAAACCAAGTTCTAAAATACACAAGCTTCCAATAACATCCAGGAAGCAACAATTAAATATAAACAAATATATTGTTCAAAACAATATAATAGCATCTATGAAAGATAAATATGGTTTATGAACCATATAACAATACATAACAAAATATGGTTTATTTAATAACCATTATTATTTAATTAATGAAATTAATAAAATAATTATACTGTGCATAATTAATTAGGATAATAATATTTTATCCTAACATTCCCCCCCTTAATTGTGCATTGTCTGAAGAGATGAGGAGAGAAACTCTCTGAACAACTCAAACTTGTCACGTGCAAGTGACTTTGTGAAAATATCTACTTGTTATTCAGCAGTTGGACAAAATTGAAGCTGGATGTTGTGCTTCAACACATGTTCACGTATGAAATGAACTTGAACCTCGATGTGCTTTGTTCTCTCATGAAAAACTAGATTGCAAACAAGTTTGAGTACACCTTCATTGTCAACATACAAGGTGGTCGGTTTATCCTGTAGTATTCCAAGTCCTTCCAGTATGTGACGTAGCCAAATTTCTTCACAGACAGATTCTCCTATAGAACGATACTCGGCTTCTGTGGAAGAGAGAGAAACAAAGTGTTGTTTCTTACTTCCCCATGATATTGGTCCAGATCCCATAAAGAATACAAATCCAGAAGTGGATTTTCTATCATCAATGTTACCTACATGATCTGAATCCGAATATCCAGTTAAGAAGAAGTTTTCATTATTCTTGTATTCTAGACCGAGATCCACTGATCCTTTAAGATATCTCAGAATGCGCCTTGCTATTTTCCAATGAAAAACTTTGGGTTCCTGCATGAATCTGGATAGATAGCTCATTGCAAAGCTGATATCTGGTCTAGTGTAGGTTAGGTAAATGAGACTCCTAATCAGCTGCCGATAGAGAGTGGAACTTACCTTAGGAGATGGATCTGAATGAGATAACTACAATCTGTTCTCCATAATTGTAGAAATTGGTGTGCAATCCATCATCCTAAACTTGTCAAGTGTTGTCTTGGTATATTTCATCTGAGATACAAAACTGTGATTCTATTTTTTCCATACTTCCAATCCAAGACAGTAATGCATCAGCTTGAGATTAGTCATGTTGAACGATTGATTAATATCTTTCTTCATTGCATCGATCATCCTCACTGAACTGCCAGTGATGACTAGATCATCGACATAGACAACAAAAATCACCATCTCCCCCCCTTGATTTTTGAGGTAGAGATTGGGATCGTATGGATTTATAACAAATCCATGTTGTACGAGATGCTCATCAATCTTGATGTACCATGCCCAGGGTGCCTGTTTTAGGCCATACAGAGATTTCCTAAGTCTGCATACCTTTGTTTCTTGACCAGGTACAAAAGATCCCTCAGGTTGATTCATGTAGACTTCTTGTAAATATTCGTTTAGGAAGGCACTTTTTACGTCCATATGATGGAATTTCCATCCAAACTGTGCAGCTAGAGCAAAGATCATCATGATTGTTTTGATCTTAGTTGTGGGAGAAAATGTCTCCTCGTAGTCAATGCCTTCTTTTTGTCCATACCCCTTTGCTACTAGTATCGCTTTATACTTTGTCCACTATCCCATCTGCTTTGTACTTTGTTTTAAATATCCATCTGCATCTAATGGGTTTCTTCCCTGGTCGAAGATCGACAAGCTGTCAAGTGTTATTCTTCATTACTGATTGATATTCAGAATCCATGACATCTTTCCAAACTTTTGACTGTAGGGCTTCCTACACTATAGAGGGCTCATCTGATTCAATAAATCTACTCATCAAAGTAAAATTAACTTCTTCTCTTTCTTTACTATGAGTTCGTGGTCCAGGGGTGGATGTATCCGGTGGAGAATCCATTCTTGCATCTTGTAATGTACTTATACACCATTTAGGCATATGATAAACTATTCCTGTGGGTCATGGTTCTATCTAATCAACACCATCATCCCCATAATCACTTTCATCTTCTGAGGGAACATCAGCTTCAATTTTTACAATAGGTGAAAAATCTACATTTTGTGAGTCTGGAGGAGGAGTCTCTGCTTCCTTCTTCTTGAAAAACTCAACATCTCTGCTAGTGTAGACTTTTCTGGTCTTGGGATCCATCAATCTATACCCAAGAGTCTCTTCACTGTACCCAATGAAGATGAGTTTTCTATGAATTCATGTCTAATTTCTTTCTGTTATGTTTGGGTATGTGCATAATTGCTTTGCACTTGAATACTCTGAGGTGTTCAATAGATGGTTTCCATTTTAACCATACTTCTTGTGGTGTTATTCCATCAATAGAAGTTATGGGTACTTTGTTCAACAAATACACTGATGTATTGCTGCTTCTACCCAAAATATCTTTGCAAGTCTAGAATCATCTGATCATGCATTGCACCATTTCCATGATAGTACAATTTATTCTCTCAACATCACCATTTTGCTGCAGTGTGTGTGGAGGAGGTATTTGTCAAAAAATCTCGTGAGTTTGTAGATAGTCTCTGAACTCATCACTAGTGAATTCCCCCCCTTGATTTGAGTGGAGAGTTTTAATGTGATGACCAGTTTCTTTCTCAACTACTACTTTGAAATTTTTGAATGTTTCAAATGCTTCACTTTTCTTGCGAAGATAGAAAATCTACATTTTTCTTGAATATTCGTCAACACAAAGCATGAAGTACTAGAACCTAAAATGACCTGGTTACATCAGACTGTAAAGATTGGTATAAACCAGGTGAAGTTTACCATGAGCTTGAAAATGTACTCCTCTGCAATGAAGCCCTATGTTGTTTGCCTGCTAGGCAGTGAGAACACTTGTCTGTATCCTTTTGAAGAGATGGTAGCCCATGGACCATATTACACCAGCGAAGTGTTTCAAGATATTTTAAACATACATGACCAAATATTCAATGCCACAACTGTACTGAGGTGGAGTTCTTAGCCACAAGTGTTTGATCGTCTCTGTGAACAAAATCAAGTTGGAACATGCATCCCACATTGGAGGTTTTTGCAATTAGTTTTTAGCCTCTTGATTTATCTCGAATCAAGCACGTTTTCTTTCCAGATTGACTATCAAAGTCAATTTTAAGATTGTGATCTAGCAGTTGACTAACTTAAAGTAGATTCTTTGTCAATCTAGGGACATATAAGACATCTGATATTTTGCATTTGCATGAACCAAGGGGTATAGAAATGTTTCCAATTCCCTGAACTGTATATGAACAATCATCTCCCAACGAAACATGATTTTTTAATGGCGTGTCCCTCATTGAAATGAACCAATCTTTGTGGCTGGTCATGTGTCGAGTGGCCCCCGAATCAACATACCAAACATCATTAGATGACGTGGATGGTTCACTTGATTGAGCAGTGAACAAAAAATCTTCATTGTGTGACTATTCTTGTTGCTTAGCAATATTACCTTGCTGGTGGGGTTTTCTTTTCCAATTCCCCTTTTTTTTCTCGTAATTGTTGTTAGAATGTCCCTTGTGAGATTTTTTTTTGTCGAGGTCCAGAGTTACTGGATGAGCCTTTCTTGTAAGTATTATACCAATAATCTTGTAGGTTATGTCCTCTTTTGCAGATAGGACATTGCTTCTTCTGTTGATCTATCCCCTTGATACTAATTTTCATTTTGGGACTTCTAATAGGAATTAGGTTTTCATTTACCTTTACCTTTCCATTTTCGATGTGAAGATAGTGCCTTCTCCTCTTCATCATCCTTATTGTGCATTGCTTCCTCTTGTTGCAGTAGGTTTACTAGTTTGTTAAAACCAACTATTCGTATCTGTCACGTTTAGTGTTGTGATAAAAATGCAGAAAGAAGAGGGGAAGTGCTCTCAGAAAAATGGGAATGAAAGCATCATCTGTGACCAGGTTCTCCCAGGGCTAGAAGTGAAGCCCTTAATTCTGTAACTCTTCTTTAGAAAGCTTCAATTTTTTCATTTTGCTTGAATTTCAGTGTGTGTAACTGACCCTGCAAATTCAGTATAACTTTCTTGTTCTTGGCCTTGTATACTATGCTTAGCTTATCCCATGCATCTTTGGTTGTTTTGGCATCTCGAATGTGGGGTTGCACATCATCAGACACTCTAAACAAGATGATGAGTTTGGCCTTCTGATCTACTTTATCAAATTATCGTTGTTGTGTTGTTTCAATAGATGATCTAGTCAGAGTACCATTCAAAGCAAACTATATCTCTTCAAACTCAAGCTATGTCTTGATTTTTTTCTTACATGCAGGATAGTTTTTTCCTTTGAGTAACTGTGAATCCGGAAGAAAAATTTTGGGGGCATTAGTGCCCATTTTGCAGAGATCATTGATAGGGTTTGACTCTTACCACTCTAGGTATTATGTCTCCCAATCTATATACCATCAATCTGATATACCAAATCTTTCTATATATGCACCCTTACAATATACCTATCGAAGTACATGAAAGAAGCTCGCCCTTTCTATATACCCAGCTGGTACTTGAAAGAGGCATTAACATACATGAAAGAGTTCAATATGTGGTACCAAGATAGTACTGATGGGGTCTATGTGATTATTGACACCGACTCAAAGAAATATCCTCATATGTGCGTGTAACTTCGTTATATATTTGGATAATTTCTTAGTCCAGATTTATGTCATGCTAATCATTCATAGACGGATGGGATGGTTCATAGTGTGTGCACTATGACCTTATTACTCCTCGTCGATTTAAAGGGTCGATGCCTCAGATGACGTCGTTGTAGCTATATTAAGTGTTAATTACAGTAGTAGTTGTGATGACTTTACCTATAAGCGATTCCCAGAGTCACTGTATATACCAAATGCTGCGAATGAGATCTAGGATCTCGTGAGTGTTACATAACCAATTTTATACTATTTTGTGATTACAATTCTTCCAGTTTCAGAGTAGTTACAGAGTTTGCAGTTGACCATGGACAACTTAAAAATTAGCACAATATGCTGCAAGCATGCAATTTACATTCAAAAAACTAGAAGAATTTGAATGGCAGACAATTTTTTATTTATGTTTCACGGGTCCATGGTGGCCTTCTGAAGCCCAAAATGACCTAATATGCCAAAAAATTACAAAAATATAGTTGAAAATACAATATCTGGATATGCCTCCTTTCGCAGAACAATGTTCTGAAATGAAAAAACAAGCTGAATGGGAGAATTTTTTTTTTACCCTAAATTAAGGATTTCTCTCCTAAATTTAGTTAGTTATAACTAAATTTGAATTTCCACTAGAGTTAGCGGTTCCACTAAATTTTCTGCCAAATTTGGTAGTGGGTGAGGGAGGGGGATTTGACCCCTTGACCTCTCTTGATGAGAAGTGTTTTACAAAAGTTATGCTAGCCACTTGGGCGGCTAAGCTAAACAAGTATATATAAAGAGAAAATTATAATTAAACACTTCCAAATTGTAAAACCATACCTCTTCATAAAACCACGGTTTTGGAAAGCTGGTTTTGAGTAAAAATTATAGCAAAGAGAAAAATGATAGGTGGTTTTGGTGAGAATGAAGGTGGTTTTAACTGTGTATAGCACCTTAGATCATTTTTCTTCCTTCCTTTGAGCTTGTAATCTCTTCCTTGGTGAATTTTATCCACCTCAAACTTAATTGCAATGAATAAAGGTAGTTTTGAGGAATTTGGTGGCGGTTTTGAGGAATTTGATGGTGGTAATGCAAGGGATGGGGCTGGGAAGTTGCAGAGGCAACTCTGGCTCTCTTTTTCTTACACAAGCTTCTCCAATGCTCCTCAAACTCTGCTACAATCCTCTTATATCCTTCAACCTGCTCTGAAACCAAATGTAGATTGAGAAACAGGGATGGAAGCCTAACTAGTTTTAGTAATCTTAATCAACCAAAAAACTACAGAGAATGGGCTGCAATATTTATAGATATTACACAGCCAAATACAAACAGAAGATTAAGTTGCACGTGTGAAACCAAGTTCCAAAATACACAAGCTTCCAATAACATCCGGGAAGCAACAATTAAATACAAACAAATATATTGTTCAAAACAATATAACAGCATCTATGAAAGACAAATAAAATTTATGAACCATATAACAATACATAACAAAATATGGTTTATTTAATAACCATTATTATTTAATTAATAAAATTAATTAAATAATTATACTATGCATAATTAATTAGGATAATAATATTTTATCCTAACAGAGCACCCTTCATGTTCCTCTATAGTCTTGCCCATGACATAAACGTCCAAAAGAATAATAATTTCAAAAGAAAAATGGGATTCAAATCCTTGAGTCAAACATCCAAAAAATATATGACTCCCTCAAAAGGGACATCTATTCTCTTTATCTGGCTGCTATAAACAAACTACTCCCTCGAAAGATAGCTATACAAAGCTATCCATTCTACACATATTCTATCATAAAAAGGACTATCCTTGAAAAAAAAAATCCAGAACCTTCCCACATCAATCAACTTCATGAAGACCTCAAGGAGATAATATACTCATCCCACATAGACTTCCTGCATCGATTAGTTTATAAAAAAAAACCAAAAAGAGAAAAAGATAAGCTTTTTGACATGGGCTTGCTTATTTTAATCTTGGGTCTCTTACCAAGTAGGCCTATTGTCTCACACCAATTATGCTAAAACCAACCATTTTCAACTCATTGCGTTTTCACCCTAATTTCCTACCTTCTCAAGGTACTTTCCGTAAAATTGACATTTCGTGATCATGTGACTTTCTTCACCATTAGCATAGTTAATAATGCAACACCTTTAGGGTCTTATGTTCATAATCCCACCTTTGGTATGGTAGAATTGTTATGGTTCTTCCAATTAGGTGGCTCTTTTGGTCACCTCTTACCCTTCACCTTCTTCATTACTTGTTGATTCTTCGATACAGGATTAGACCATTGACACCTACACTTTAATAATTCCTCTTTCACCAACATCACCGTGCCTAACTAGCCTAAACTCAACCATGCCTACAATCACCTAAACATAACCATGCCTAAATGACCTAGACTCAAAATATCCCTAAAACCTACTGAACCATTCATCTATCTTCATCTTATTCTTCCTTATCTTACAGGAGAACTACATCGGCCTGAGGCCCCTTTTCGTCAGGGCTATATAGGCAGCACTCTGAGGGCAGGGGTCCCTTGGAGGTTATGTCAGCCACTCTCGACCCTAACAAATTTTCACATTCTACCTTAGTTAGTTTCCATCTTATACACTACTTGGAAATTAAATGAAAATATAAATATACAAACATGTATATCTACTTATTTCTTACATCATCATATCATGTATCCATTTTTTCACCTTTCCATGATATCAAATATTTTGGAAATCTACACCATCACATACATATACATCATTATTTATTTCACATGTTACCAATAACTTGGAAATTAAATGAAAAGAAACAAACCTTAACTCAACCATACCTATATGACCTAGACTCCACCATGCATATATGACCTAGAATCCACCATGCCTACATGATCTAGATTCCATCACATCTAACTGATATAGATTCCATCACGCCTACATGACCTAGACTCCATCACGCCTAAATGACCTAGAATCCATCATGCCTACATGACCTCGACTCCACCATGCCTAATTCACATATTTTCCATCCATACAGAGCTAATAATGGAAATTAAAACACAAGTACATCATCCATATTATAAATATCATCATCTATAACAATGAAAGCCATTATATCAATAAAAATATACACCGATAAAAATACATACAAGTATCTCTAAATGCTTAGATACATCCTCACCATATTTGGCATGCATGTCGGTATAAGATCAAAATCTCAAAAACTCTCATGTATATCCTCACTATCATTGGCACGCAGGCCGGTATATATATATCCAAACAATATGACTGCTAAATCATATCGGGTGAATAGTCATCACTCCATCGATATCCAATCCTGTCTCATTTGTCTCCTCCTCCTCACCTCCAACCCGCACCTTGCCAGTATCTCTCCACCTAGCTCGCAGCTAGGTCTAGCCTTTGTGAACTAGTAGCCTTGTTCTAACCCTGTCTCTGAGCTCATCGGCCCCTTGTGCTCTCATAACTATGAGTTTGACATCTATTCCTCTCACTCGCTTCCTACTACACTCAGTACTCAATGTAGGATGGGACCTCAATGTCTGAAGTCGTCAGGTGATCCTGGTAATAACGAGCCTCTTTCAGGGCCTCCTCTAACCTTGCCATAAACACTATATGAGGTGGTGTCATCTACCTAATGGCCACCTATCCACTCTTCCCTATTACCATCGACCTCATGGCCACCTATGCTTATGCTACCTAGACCATGGGACCTTGTATGATGGGACCCTATCTCGATGCCTATGTTGGTCACCCTACTTCAACCTGAGCTTGTAAAGCCACCACCTATGCCTAGGATGTGGCTAGCTGCCCCTGTAACCCTGTGACATGTTCCTACAAGGTGGATATCTTTCCTCCATCCTATATAGGAGCTTGACCCTTTTCCTGTACTTGTACTTGTACCTGGGAAGCAGTTAACAGCCCCTATAGTATAGTCACTTGCTCAGTCAAGGTGGCTACCTCTGCTTGCGTTGCTATTAACTACACTACCAGCACTATCAATTTTCCCTGTAGTGCATCTCTCGACACTATCACAGTCACAAAAGTGGGCTGCCCTGGCCGTGGTGGTACTACCTATAACTCTACTGCCCACCAGCGTCTGTATCTATCAGATACCCTTGCATCATCTATCCTACCATCCATCGGTAACTCCTCCTAACCTGTTATCTCTATGGGGCGATGTGGAGATAAAGGCCTTTGCACATCCTCTCACCGATACTATGGAAATTGTAGCGTTACATCCTGCACTAGTTTGAACTTCCGTCAAACTTTGTCTAATGGGATCATCTCATGCTCATAAACACGTCTCTAATGTATCCATCTTACCAGCTGCAACCCCTGTAGCTCTCGCCTCATGCCTCCAAATGCTGGAAAGTTGACATAAGTCTTCAATACTATATCTCTCGCATATATCCCTTCCAGCTCCCGCATGTAATGCACCACATCATATAACACCTCTTCTGCTTGTGGCCGACCTCCTAGGACCACCCTTCGACTGAATCCTTCCCTCATCTCTCCATGATGCCAGTCAGCTACTGACAGTCCTTGTAGTTGCACTACCACAATGTGCTCATAGGCCCAACAATGTAAAAGGAAGGTACAACACATGTCATATCGGTGTATCCTCTGATAGCCCCATAACTCCCTATATAGCTGTACTAAATAAGATGACGCCCATGCAAAGCAGACCCGCTCCTCGATCATGTCTTGTAATACTCCCATCAAACCCCTGGGAAAATGACTGTCCTCTGAATCAGGCTGTGCATAGCACCCCACTGTCACCATCATCAACACAGATAACCATGTCTCATGTGGGTGTGCAACATACATCATCCTGTACACTAAGCTCATGTTGTGCTTAGTCAGCTCATTAGCCATCTCCCTGAACACTCCAATCATCTCCTCGAAGGTGCCATCCGTTGATACACTATAAACCAACTCCCAAAAAATCAACAGCTGTAAAATCCTGTAGAAATCCTCCAGCATGATTGTCATCTCGTTGGTAGGAAGATGGAATGTGTTGGTCGTTGCATCCCATCTCTTGATGAGAGCAACCATGTGACTAGGATCCTGTCAGATTCATTTGTACCACTTGACCCCAATCAACCCTACCTCTTACATGTGGGACCACTCCTCTTCCGTCACACTACGCCTCAACTCCTCTAGTAGGGGTGGTACTCTATCTCGTAGTGTCAACTACTATTGTGCCTGACACCAACCAACTCAACAATGTCAGGGCCTAAATTCATTTTTTGTCAACAACATAATTCTACACCCGGCTACCCCATACACATTTATCATGTTCCTACTTTATCTCCGACCACTTATTTAACTTATTAGACTTACTTGAACCCTGTACCCACCGTGACTTAAGTCCCACATATCCCCTACCTAAATTTACCTACCCTCACCTTTGTCCACCTACTTTTCACCCTCCTCGATCCATATTCCCTTCATTTTTAATCTATTTATCCTACCCTCTTGTGTCCACCCCATCTTCACCCTCTGCATCTAACCTATTTTGGCCCGGTTACCTTTTTACAATGACTGATGCTGGTCACCTGTGACCGCCTTCGGTCACCCCTAACCGATGTCAGTCCCTTATGACCGCCATCGGTCATGTTTTCCCCCACCAACACTAGTAATACATAATCGACGTCAGCCGACTCCAAACCAGCGTTGGTCTTTGGTTCGGCCTTAAAGCTGAACCCTTGCGGCCCTAAAATTCTAAAATGACCTAAAAAAACCTAAACCCACCCATACACCACCCAATCCTTACCCCAATTCATTTTTACCCCTTTTTAGCCTACATTCTACCCTCCCCATACCCAAATCGGTTCATTTTACCCACATTTTAAAATTTTCAAATATTCCCCCCATTTGTTCATTTTAACACCAAATTTAATTCAAAATACGTAATAGGAGTCTAAACTTACCTCATCCCACTACCTACTCCTCAATGGCACCTCTGGTCTCTGTAATGGTGGACCTCCACTGGTCGCTCCCACTGCCGCCATGTCTAAAATTGATCTCCAAATCCTCTAGCGAATCAACTCGATCCACCCAATCACATGGACCCGTCTTCCTCGCTCCAACAACCACTCAACTCCCTCCACCTCGGTCTTGTATAATCACCTTGTCCTCTACTCCCCAAAAAAACCACACACTCCTCACTCGTCACTTTCTAACAATGTGAAATGTAAAATGAATCCGTAACTATATGGATTTTTACTTTTTAACTGTGGCCCAACCTGACCGATGCTAGTTTTCCCATACCAATAGTAGTCACGTGCCCTAGTCTACCGATATCATTTTATGGTGATCAATATTGATTTGATATGACCAATATCAGTCATATTATTTACACCCCATTTGGCCCCTTCTCATCAATTTAACGACCTTCATACACTTTACCCTTCACCGCCTTCGCCACTAACCCTAAGGTATTTCCTACCACCTAACCACCTAACTGGTATCTCTTTTATTTTTCCATTCCACCATTTTCTCTCTATATCGGCCTTACCCATAGCCTTACCTCCCAACCTCCACACCACGCAACATTCATCCCTACCCATGCTCTCATCTTTTGACCTCTCCACCATTGAATTTTGGCTTGAACCCCTAACCCGAGACATTTTTACCTTCCACATACCCTCATTTTCCGTTGGGGCATATTTTGGCCCCTAACATGGCCTTACCTTTCCCATCTCACCCAACCCAACCTTGATCCTCGTGACCCTTGCATTCATGTACTTGTTATCCCTTGTGATAATGATACTAAGGTTTTTTAGCTCAATGCCCTTACCTTGCCTAAATGTCGTGTCGTTTATCCAAACCAACCCATACCTTTGGTGTACTGGATCATACCTAACGTCTTGTACCTAACCTTGTTGTGATTCCTGACCATATCATATGCCTTGGATACCTAAATCACTTCACCCCTATTGGATAAACCTACGAGCCTTTACTAATGTAGAGTTTGTGGGCTCTTCAGCCTGGTAGCTTATCACAATCTATACGTGTGCATGTGTTAGATGGCACTTACCTATTACCTGATTTACGACCCTTTGGTTTTAACCATGGCCTTACCCATTGCTCCATACCCTTACCTATCACCTACCTACACCAATGGGCCATGCCTACAGCCTTACCTATCACACACCGCCCTTGGCTTGACTACCACTCACCCTCTACACAATATACCCTACCTCTCGGACACCCGAATTCACTTACCTGACGTACTGTGCAGCAACACCAATCACATTTGTTAAAACCCTTTGACCTTACCAACCCTTATTGCAACCTATCCACAAACCCACACTACCCATACATTTCCTTAATTACATTTAGGGACTTGTCATTTTACCTACACCTTGGCCTTACTCGTGCCTTGACCTATATACCCTGACTTGAACCTACTTTGTGTGACCATTGAACTTGTGTACTCGCTATACCTTATGATACCATTACCTATGATTGTTTTATCCTAATAACCATACCTTGTCTATTTTCGTACCATTTATCTTGACCACACCTTTGGTGTACCGGAACATACCTAAACATTTTTGCACCTGACCTATATTGTGTTTCTGGATCATATCCTATACCTTGGATACCTAAATCACTTCAACCCTATTTGGATAAACCTATCAACCTTGGACGATGTAGAGTTTACAAACTCTTCAACATGGTACTGTGTCATAGTCTATACGTGTGTGTGCATTCCATTGCCATTACCCATTACCCAATTTGATCCTTATCCACTACTTATTACCCAATTTGACCTTTACCCTTTACCCACTATGCACATATCCATATCCATACCCACCTACCTTATTTTTCATCACTTCCACATTTATCAAACCACACACTGATTTTGTCTTATACCTCATCAGTTCCTAGTTTGAGGGGGATCATCTCCATCCATACTTGGGGCAACCACACCTTTAGCCCTACTTGGAGAAACCCCACTCTCACTTATATCTGGGGCAACCACTTCCTATTTTTTTTAGCATCACTTATTAATACAAGCTACATGACAAAAAGAGGAAAATATAGAGACCAAATTTGGGTCACACTCCCCTTGATCCCCTTTCGAGTGGTTTGTTATCCCGTAAAATTGACAAGGGAAATTTCACCGATAACCATACCGAAAATTTTGTTTCGATCCCTCGTTAGGGATCCCTCGTGTTCGAAACGTTGCAAAATCCCTCCCCGGGAAATCTAGTTTTTGAACTTAGTCTTTTTGAGCCTTTTTGGCTGGGCGCATGGTTTTGCCTTGAAACATAAAGTTTTGATGCGCCCCCTTAAAAGCCTTTGGCGCATGGTTTTCCATGTTGTCACTCCTTTCGGTGCGCCAAAGGATGTTGAGTCAGTTTTGGTGCGCCATAGGGCGCACGTAATCTCTATGTTACACCAAGTTTTGGTGCGCCAAAGGGTGCACATAAAATCATGCCGACAACGCATTTCATGCGCCAAAGGGCGCACCCTTTCCCTTGTTGACAGTTGTATCCATGCGCAATTTCAAAAAGTTGGTGGCGCATTAATGACAGGTTTTTCTATAAATATCCGTGCGCGCCCATGTCATTTTCATTCTTTTGTCAAGCACGTGATTGCTCTGGATTTGTCAGCTCTGCTCTGTCGCTATCTCACCCTGTGGACCCCGCTTTCCAAATCGTTTACTATATTTAAGGTAAGAGGTTCTCCCTCTTCTCTGTTTTATGCTTTCATGTTTTGGTCTGTCTTGGTTTGCTGGTCGGTTTGCAATGGAAGGTGTTTAAGCTAGATTTTTCCCCCCTCTGTGCTGTCTTGTTTTGTTTCCTTCTTTTCTTCTCTTCTTCCTTCCTCCCTCTTTCCAGATCTGCTGGGAAAGAGAGTTGTCTTGTCCAAGTATCTTTTGGGAATGGAAGAAAGAAGGAGAGAGCTTTTGAGCTGTTAGTTTGAGTGAGCTCATTTCAAAAGGCGCATTGGCGCGCTTTGTAACAATAAAGACAGACGCGCCCCATGGCGCACCTACCCACCATGCAACATGCTCAAGACCCGCGCCCACGGCGTACCCCGCCATCCTGCTGCATCTTGAATCCATGCGCCCCCAAGCGCGCCCTTTTCGCATGCTACAAGTCTAAAACCTGCGCCTCCTTTAAACCTTTGGCACACCTATTCTCCATGCTACATAATGTTTTCATGCGCCAAAGGGCACACGCAGCTTCAAAGTAACACAAGCCTTCTGCGCGCAAGTATAAAGATTACAAAGGCACAGGCGCACCCTCCATTGCAGTAACATGATGTTGAGTAAACCCTCCATGCGCCGCGCCATATCCCTTTGGCGCACCATTTGTTAATGTTACACAATCCATCCATGCGCCAAAGGGCGCACCGAACCCCAATGTAACACGCATTTCCTGTGCGCCCTGCTATAAAATGCAACCTGCTTCATCTATGCGCCATGCGCCTTTGGCGCCAGTATAACCTCTGCAACATTCCTTTTCTGTGTGCCTTATCTATTTGGCCTGTCAGTTGCATTTTTCCCGTGCCCTGAGCCTTTAAATCTCTAACTCTTTCTTCTGCTAGCTTTCCAATGGAAGATCAAATGACTAATTCAACCTTTTTGGATTGGGTCTCACTTCTTCTTCATGCAGATCAGCAACTGAGTTCGAAAGAACACATGTCTACGTCAAGCAAGAAACCCACCAAACCAAGAGGAAAGGCTAAACTGACAGAAGAAGAGATGAAATACAAATATCAGAGGGTCAGGATGCCCGAATCACAGGCTGAGTGCAGTATGGATGTCAGAGACTCTGAATTGGGTCACATCGACATGGATGAGTTCTGGGTTAGAACTCAAAAAGTTACAAGAAGTCCATGGATGGACAAGTTAATAGGCAGTGCTCTTCATTTCACCGGCGGAATCCCAGTCAGCGCTATAAACAACGAATTCATGATTGTGGTTGCCCAATGTTACAACAAAGACACAAGATGTGTCGAGAACAGTAAGGGCGAGGTAGTCATAAACCTCACTGCCCGTCATTTTGAGTTAATGCTTGGCATCCCTCACCACCGGAACTACGTGGATGTTAGCCAGCAAGAATGCATCAAGGCCTGGGAAGACAACGAGGACCATTGCATGCAGTTGATGAATGAGGTCTACCTAAAGAACAAGAAGGTGGTGACCCGGTGGCCTCAAACTATCCACCGAAGTGATTTCTCAGAGGAACTCAGTGATACTATCACTTTCCTGAGCAGAGTCTTCGGGCTTTCAGATGCCCACTATTTCCATAAATGGATGTTGCGGTACCTGGAGACAATGAATAAGAATTTGCCCGATCAGCGCTTCTGCTGGGGGGAAATAATAAGTAGCACCATCTCTGAGCAGCTACAACAGCTTGCCACAACTGGAGTATTTCATATGAACTCCTATGTAGTCTACGCTGCAGCATCGGCAAGGGATTACCCAGGGCTGAACCAAAGTGGAGTATGGCCTCAGGCCAGGATATTTGATTACTACCCAGAGATGAGGCTAGAGAATAGCATCCCTCAATTTGCTAAAATCAATGATGCATTCTTCTATCACGTCATCTGCCTGCTGAGGCCCAACATGACTCATAGCCGGACGACCAAGAACATAGTAGCAGTCACAGAGAAATGGGGAGCCTTGTTCACCCAATTTCCCACGTTCACCTATCTAAGGGCTGTCAACTTTTTGGGGAGAGCCAACCAGGCTACCAAGGTATGCTGGACCAAAGTTGATTCTACTGGAGTTATCAAGGCAGCTGGTCACATACCATGAAAAGTTCCTCAAAAGAAAGAAGGGCGGAACTCCTTTCCCCCTCACAGTGGGCCGGGTACACATGCTCTTCCTATCACAAAGCGAAGGAAATGTTCGCAGAGCTGGAGTTGCTAAATTTAAAACATGATTTCCCAGCCAGGTCTACCTTCGATCCTAGGGGCTGCCTACCAAGGGCTAAGCTGGATCCGATCCATGTCCCTCAAATTGAGGATATTTACATTGAAGTTCTCCATGAAGTGGAACTCAGAAGAAAGGATCACTCGCGCTTGGCATTAACGGAAATCATCCAATACGGAGTGGCCATTGTCCCCAAAGGCTTCCAAACTACGGAAGACGAAACTGACAAGGTGTACAATGACACGGAAGGGGATGATTGGCCTTTCCCAGACATTGACAGAAGAAAATCTCCTCAAACAATTGAGGAGAGGGTCAAAGAGACTATGCGGAGAACAGAGCATTGGTGCCGCATGAACGGACTAATCTACCTCGGGGTAGATTTCACAACTTCCCCTTTGGGCAACGCACCTCCAAGGTCGAAGAAGCAGCTGAAAGGCAAAGGTGCAGAAGGTGAACCCAGCACCATTCAGGAGGAAGCCCCTCAAAGTCCTCTTCTTTCAGAGCCTGAACAAGTCATAACTCTTGATGAGGGATTGACAGAGGATAGTCCTATACACCCATCCACCCAGGATGTCGGCGTCACTACAACTTCAGAGGTCCCTTCTATCCCTTCTTCTTCTCTTCCTTCCCCTCCTCGAGTGACTCAAGCGACCATCCCTTTGGTCGCGTCCTCTGCCCCTTCTTCTACTCTTTCCCCCTCATCTTCGTCTATCTTTTCCTCCCCTCGCTGATTTGTCTTCCTCTATTTCTTCCCCTCATCTCCGAGCTCCCTTCCCTTCCTATCTCTTCTGCAGTTGCGGTTTCCCTCCCTCCCGTGGACATTTCTTCGGCTATTCTTTCAATGCCGCCGCCGCGTGTCTCCACGTTTTCCCCCTCTTCTACCGTTGCTGCTTCCCCCTCTGTCTCTGGTCCTTCTATAAGACCAGCTTGGATCTCTCAACAGCTAAGCTAACAAAAGAGGAAAGTTCCCATCGCTCCGATGGACTTTTCGGTCATTACGGCTAAAGGAGTGAAGAAGCACAAGCCGGTTTACACGCTTCTCAAAGAGCGCTGCAGGTGAGAGAGTCATGGAAATAGCATACCCCAACCCCCTCAAAGAAAAATAAGATCTGTCTCCAACAGATTTCACCGTGACCCAAGTCACAATGGGGACATCCTCAGAAAGTATCTAGGGGGAATCTCTTTCCGCAGTGCATGCACTTTGCAAGAAGCTTCAGGAAACAAAAGAGGAGAAAAGGCTACTGAAGGAGCAAAATAAATATCTGCTTCAGGCCTTACAGAAGATGGGAAGTGCACCTCCCACAACTGCCGCTGAGACTCCTGAGCTGCTCAGTCAGGAGAAGATCAATGAGTATTCTAAGATCGGCGAGCAAGGTATGGTTGTTTCTGCTTGGAGGAGCCAAATCCTCAAGGATAGTGAAAAAGTAATCGCCGAATATATCAGTTTATACCTGAACATCGAGAAGGCGAACAAGGAACTCCAAGCATTAGCAGGTCCGATATCAGAAGAGTTAGAGCATGCTAGACTCCAGCATGAGGCCTTCCAACAAATGTTTGACTGTTCAGTCGAAGATCTGGTCAAGTTCGGAGTCTTCGGCCACCCAAGGGCCCTCAACAAAACTATGTCCACTCTGGACTATCGGATAGATCAGCTAGAATTCGTTCTGGAAAAGATAGACAAGGTAAAGGAAGAGGCCCTGGATGCCATGCATCAAATGGAGAAAATTGTTCTATCTATGACTCCAGGGTTGCTCACTCCTTCCCTTACCTTAAGATCAGCTGATGACACTATCCGGATTTTCAAGGAGATAGCCTCTCAAGGGACAGGGCCAGAGGTCACGTTTGATACTGAATCTATCAACAACCTACTGGCCTGTAGGGACTTCATCGGGTTCCTTATCGAGGCGGAGAAAGATTATTCCAAACTCCCGGAAAAGCTCATAGACGAGCGGGAGACTTGCGAAGCCATCAGTGAACGGCACAAGGATCCATCACAGGATCAATTTGGGCCAATGATCAGCAAGTTTTTGGAATACCGCGCTCAGTTCCACATATCATCACCTGAGCAGCATTAGAAACAGGCAACCCCTTTTCAGCCGCAGGATGATGATGATGAGTAGCTTCTTCTTCTTCTTCTTCTTCTTCTCTCTATTCTCCGACTTTCTTTTCGAAATATCTGAAGTAAGTTGGTACAAACGATGACATCATCCATGTTGCATCATGGGATGATGTCATCCATCAAAGCTGTCAAAGTCAACATGACTTTTAGATATTTTGTAAATATCTTGTAAATAAGTGGTTGGCTCCATTTTGCCTTCTCTCTCCCTCATCTTCTATAAATATGAGAATACTTGTTGTATTCAATGGTGAACATTTTTTAGATAGAAATAGAAGTGAGGAGAGAAAGACTTTGAGCTTTCTTCTAACAAAAAAGAACAGTAATACAATTATTCAGACTTTGTGCTCAATAGCTGTGTTATACATTAGATCTTCCTTATGTTAGATCTATATGTGTTTAATCTATTAGATTCATATCTACTTTTCCGTCATTTGTTTATCAGTATTGCTTTGTTTATTTATGCAAGTAGGTTTGGCTCTGTTTACTACCAAACTAAAAACATAAATCTTCTGACCTTTCTGCTTTGGAATTCATTTCTTTTCTCCCTTCGGATCTGTTCTTTCTCTTCTCCCCTCTTTCATTCCTTTCTTTTCGCAGCCTGGAATACTCTACTGGGATGAAGATCCCAACCCCGAAGGCAGAATCTGTGAGACTTGCATAGGTTCCTGCTAGTAGAAATAGCAATAAACCAGTTTCGCTTTGCTGTCTCAAAGAGGGGCTAAGCCCTGCACACTGTTGGCTCGTCTATCCATAGATCTGTCCGCGCGACAGATTTTCGGACCAACATGGTTAACATAACATGTTCATATAACCAAGACCCCTTTACCACACATTTATATTAATTTAATTATTTTGAATTGAATTAATACCCATCCTCACTTTATTTATTAATTTAATTACTTTAATTAAATTAATTTATACCTCACCTAGCCACTTCACCTAGACACCTCATCATAGACCTATTCTTACCATGTTTCTTTATACATAGATTCAATATCTACCTACCCTAACTAACTAAGACTCAGTATAACCCTAACATTAGATGTTTGTTCTTTCTCTAATAGCATGCCCACTTAGCTAAGCATAAAATACCATTTTAGACTGATACCATTGGGCAAAAACTCTCCAAAAGATAGCCAAGATCTGGTATTTTGGCAAACGTAGGATTTCCCACCTTAACTGACACTAGTTAACCCTAAACCGACATCAGTTACCCTAACCATTATTGGTTACAATATATTCATTTTGGCAACCTTGTTTAGGAGGTTGGTCATTTTTCAAGTTTGAAGAGAGAGAGAGAGAGATCTGTATGCAAGCATGAACCAGAGTCTTCTCAAGCATCCATATGCCCCTTAGCTAGCACTAACAAAGATTCGAAGGCATTGGAATTCATGGTAACATTTTGGGAAGTGATGTCATGACACTGATCACCAATTTCATGGATCAACCATTGCTATCCTCCACCAACCAAGCCTACAAATACAAGTAAGTGTTTTTTATCTGCATCATTCTATACTTACTTAGATTGCAATTATTTGATCTCCATTTGTCAGATCTTATTCTCCTTTAAATTCCAGCATTCCCACCTTCTTGTCAATCCACCCATCTAACCACCCACTACATTTTATCTCCCTACACCCGAATCTTGGGCATTCTTGAGCCGTTTTAGCATTTTTACAAACCTATCCATCCCTCTTCAATTCTTTATGCAATCACAGAGAAGATCCAAAACCAAGTTTGATTGATTTCCACCATTCCACCTCTACTGACACCAATCACCTTGACTATCATCATTTTTCCCTTCATCAGAATCAGTCACCATATCAACGTCGGTTACTATATCTCCTGAAAGATATTGATGAAGTTGACCTTAACACCCCAAAAACCTCTCAAAACCTTACCCAAACCTATTACCTTACCTAAAGTCCCACCACAGGCCTTCTCAACTCTCTGTGCAGACACAAAGAGAGCATGGGTACCCATTTTGATGTTGTACCATTATCCACCCTAAACTGTCACTGGTCACATCTAAACTGTCATTAGTCATACCCTAACTGACGTCGGTCTCTGTGTCTTACAACCCAACTCAGGACAACAAGCTAATACCCATCTCTAAACTACCCAAAATCATATGTAACCTTTTACTAGATCTTTGTCAGACCTGTAGAAACTCAAAACCACCTACCCAACCTACATATCTGATCATAACCCTACCTATTAGATTAGATTTCCTTATTGTGTTTTAATGAGATTCCTAAATCATATCAACTACAGTAGGATGTTATTTTTTTACGTTATTTCTTGCATTAAATTGTATTAAATAGTGGATTGACAACCATCTAGGAAGTATCACACTTCCCAGATCTAGCATGCTAGGTAATCCACTAACATATATTGTTTAATATTCTCTTAGTGGTCTTGTTTTGTATTTACAAATAGTTCCTCCTAGCCAAAAGGAAGTATTTTATGGTCATCCTAGATTGGAGATTAGAAACTTTTTCACAACCTTCAACCACCATCACAAATAGGTATTCCTCTTTCCCTATCACCCTCTATCTATTTCGTTAAATCTATTAAGAATCTAGAGAAACAATTATTGTAATCAAATTCAACTAAATGAAGGTATTCTTCCCATTTGTACTCTTGATCCATGCAGTACATTTGTAACATATCTTCCAAACCCTGATTAACTCTTTTAGTTTAACCATTTGTTTTCGGATGGTATACGGAACTAAAATTCAGTTATGTTCCTAAGGATGCATTTAGTGTTTTCTAAAAATGAGATGTCATTCTAGGGGCTCTATCATATATAATCAATTCAGGTACTCCATGTAATCTAAAAATTTCATGCACAAATATTTTCTCTAATACAAGTGAATCATCCTTAAGATTACTAGCAATAAAATTTGTTACTTTTTTCATTTTATCAACAAAAACTATAGTAACATCATGTTTATTTCTTGACATAGGTAGCCCCTAAACAAAATCAATGTTAATTACCTACCACTCTTATTATGGTATGTTATGAGGATATAATAAACCAGCTGGGTACTTATCCTCAGCCTTAACACGTTGACATTCCAAGCAGTGTGAAATAAAATCAGTTATGTCTTTTTTCATCCCTTTCCAAAAATATTGTTGTTTTACATCAACAAGCATTTTTGTAATACTGAGATGTCTTGAGTAAGGTGAATTATGAAATTCCATCATTAATTTTATCCTTAACTCATTTCCCAAAGGTACGTACACATTATTTTCAAATCTCAAAATTCCTTCATTATCGAAGTTAAAACCTTTGTATCTTGCATCATTTGGATCTGGAGCAGGTATTGGTTTTACTTGCTGAAAGTAAAAATCAGATTCCATGATAATTTTTACCTCATCCTTAAACTAAGTTCTTGAAGTTATAAGTGCAGAAATATGTTTCCTATGACTTAGTGCATCTTCCACTCTATTTTCTTTGCATTTAGTGTAACTGATGTCAAAATCATATTGTGACCAAAAATCCAACCATCTTTGTTGTCTTGCATTTAGATTTGGCTAAGTAAAAATATACTTCAGCCCAAGATGATCAGTCTTTAATTCAAAATTTCTTCCTAGAAGATAATGTCTCTATACTTGAAGTGCATGAACTATGGCATTAAGCTCTAGGTCATGGGGAGCATAATTAAACTCATGTAACTTGATTTTTCTTCTCTCATATGTTATAACATGATCATTTTGTAACAAAATACCTCCAAGTCCTTCACCAAAAGCATCTGCAGCTACTGTAAAGTTTCCATTCGGATATGGTACAACCAAAATATGTGTAGATGTTAACTGATCCTTAATATTTTTAAATTTTCATTCACATTTATCACTCCACACAAACTTCTTGTCCTTCTTTTATAATGAAGTTATCAAACCAGTGACTTTTGAAAAGTCCTTAACAAATTTTCTATAGTAACTAAAAGGCCCCATAAATCTTCTAACTTCATGTACATTTTTTATGTGTAGGATACTCAATTATGGTAACAATATTTGATAGATCAACTATTATTCCATCCTTACTTATGACATGTCCTAAATAGTGAACTTTTGTTTCATAAAAAGAACATTTGGACAACTTATCATACAATCTTCTCTTTCTTAAGATTTCAAGTACTATTTTAAAATTCTCATGATACTCATCAGTTCTTTTAGAATATATAATAATGTCATCTAAGAATAAAAGTATGAAATTTTCTAGGTACTCTTGAAAGATATTATTCATTAAATTCATAAAATTTGTAGGTGTATTTGTCAAACCGAAAGTTAAAAATGTGAATTCATAATGTGCATACCTTGTTCTAAAGGATTTTTTATGAATATATTCGTCCTTGATTCTTAATTGGTGATACCTAGAATGAAGATCTATCTTAGAATATACTAATGCACCATGCATCTGATCAAACAAATCATTACTTCTAGGAAGTGGATATCTATTTTTTATTGTTGTTATGTTTAACATCCTATAATCAATACAAAGTCTAAGTTTTCCATCTTTCTTTTTCAGAAAAATTACTAGTGTCCCCCAAGGTAATACACTCAGTCTTATCAAACCCTTAGATAACAATTCTTATGATTGTGCCTTAATCTCTACCAATTCAATGGTATTCATTCAATAAGGTTCCTTGGAAATAGGACTAGTTCCCTGTTTGATTTTAATCATGAATTCAAACTCTCATTTGGGTAGAAGATCAGGTAGTTCTTTCAGAAACACATTACTGAAATCTCTTAACATCAGGAATTTTTGAAATGAATCAGTATCCCCTTTAGTTGTTTCAAAAAAAATTACTGTATACAAAGTGTAGACTTTATTTTTGGCTTTTTTTAAGTTACATAGCTAACAATTTTATAATTGAAATTTCTTGTTTTACCCCTTGGATGTCTGTTGTTTTCTACATATCATTAAGATAACTAATGTGTTTTTCAAAACAATAAACTTTTACTTTATGATTAGCAAGCCAGTTAACACCTATTATGACATCATATGACCCCAAAGGAGCAACATAAAGATCTATTTCAATGGAAAAACTAGGTAATTCTAGGATTGCTCCAAAAATACATTTACTAACAGTTGTTATCCAAAATTCACCCTCAAGGTAATTTTGATAACATGCATCAAATTATTCAGTCCCGAGCAAGTAGATTGATTCGAGGCAAAAAATCATGTTTTTTGGGGGCCCCTCGGCTTCTCTCTAACTCTCCCATCCAAGAAGAAATCCCAATGAGTTGAGAAAAATGGAAAAAATGCAAAAATAAGGTTACAGGACTGTTTTAAAGCATTTCGGGTTTGAAGGGTTCGGGTCGTACTGAGGTTCGTCATACCAAGCTTGGGGCCGAAATACAAAGAAAATCGGCTAAGTCAGAAATTTTTGTCCCAAGTGGTCTGCGGGACAGTTGGGACATCAGGATGTGAAAAGATGAAATGGCCAAAAGCAAGAAAAATCATCTAAGTCTTTTGTTTCATGCGGTTTGGGACAGCTGGGACAAAAGTACGCGTGGGACACGAATAGGTCGATTTGCCGAAAGACCGTCCATTTCGGGTAGTTCGGAGATATTTTTCTGGGACAGTCAGGACAAAGGTACGCGCGGGACGTGAGGGATGTGAAAAGGTGAAAAGGCCGCAAAAGAGAGACAAGGAAGCCCGAATCAGCTGATGCGGGAGAATGCATCTGGGACAGCCGGGACAAAGGTACGTGCGGGACGCGAGGGACGTGAAAAGGTGAAAAGGTCGTAAAAAAGAGACAAGGAAGCCCGAATCGGCCGATGCAGGAGAATGTGTTCGGGACAGCCGGGACAAAGGTATGCGTGGGATGCGAAAAGCTGAAATGGCCAAAGGCAAAGAAGAAAATTCAACGTTTGACCTGTGAAACTTCAAACAGCCATAACTTTTGACTCCGAGCTCCGATTTTCACAAAATTGGACTTTCTAGAACAAGCACGACGTCCTCTACACCAAAAAAATTACATTTATTATTTTTAATGAGGGTAGATATATTTAATTAAAAGAAACATATTCGGCTCCAGTCAGTTAATGCTCATTCCCGTTAAATGACAGAAAACGTCTGCCAGACCCAAAATAGCTGCCCGCACTCAGAAGGCCATAACTTTTGCATTTCTCAACGAAATCACACAAAATTGGTACCATTGGAATTGTGGCTCTGAGCCCGATGCACAAAGATTAGGAAATTCTAGATTTGATGAGAGATTGATTGAGATTATTAAGAAAACGTGGCTAGGTTCATAACAATGTTTTATTTGGTGGTTGGGAGTGCAATTAAGAGGCATGTTCATCATTCTTTCTCTACTGCAGCACCTGGGATAGTATGGGGAGCCTTTTTCAAGTAATCTATAATCATTTTACTCCATTTAATTCCTCTTACAAGTGGTTGAAGGACAGATTTCGGGATTTCCATTTTCCCTTGTCTCTCTCTTCTCATCTTCTTATAAATTGGAGTGTTGGGCTCATTGTAAAAGGAGGTAGTTTTTATAGCAAAGCTCTATCAAATTACTTTGTGTAGCCAATGTGTTGTAGGCCCTTGTTGTGGGCTCCTTGCATGGTGATCCAGGCCCTTATCTTGTAATAGATTGAACTGTGCATATCATGAAGCAATAAAATATAAGTTTGTGGATATATCTTCCCCTGCTGTGTTTTATTGCATTCTTCTTACCCCTTCAACCTTGATTACAAGAATATTGTGTCTATTATTATGTTCATGTAGGGATCCATTATCATTGTGTATGTTTGAAATATTTTTGTGAATGCATTTTGCTAGATTCTGGAGAACTGTCATCACCTCTTCTAGTGTGCACTTTGCTTCTATATTTCACGCATTTGAAGACTACTCTCACACCCTCCTTTTCTGGTGTATCACCACTTTAGTGTATGCTTTCATTTTATGCATTCTCTCTCCTTGGTCCCTTGGAAATTTAGATTAGAATAGTTAGTTTCCCCTGCATTAGAGTAGATTGTGGCAGGTAGTTTAGGAGCAAGAACCAGCTTTCTCTAGAGGTCTATCTCAAGTAGCAAGTCCCACAACTTGGAGATAGTACCATGTTATCCAATCACACCGTGAGTTCAAATATATGCAAAGGGTGCTATGATTCAGTGATAACAATAGTATGAACAACATTATTTCCATAATGTAAAGTTCAATATTTTTCCATTTTTCCATTTTTTTTGGTTTTGTAGCTAATTTACTAGAAATAAAGCATTTAGTACCTCCAGTATCAAAAAATATAGTAACAAGCATACCAAATAATTTACCTGGCACTTCTATGGGCGTAACATGCTTTTCAACTTGTTTATCAGTTACTGCAATATGTATCTTATGTTGTTGATTCATGTAATCTTTCTTTAGAGGGTGTTGATTTGCATAGTGATCATTACCACAGTTTAAACAACCCCCTACATGTCCTCTTTTTGGTTCAAATTTATTTCAAGCCCTGAAGTTACTGTTCTATCCTCCATAGGCATTTTGTCCATTACTATTTTTCTTTACGAAGTTGTTTCAAACATTTGCAACAAGTTTATTTGCTATTGTTTTCTTACTTTTATTAGCTAAAAAATTATTTTTATCACTAAAAATTTTCCATGCCCCCTTTTTGGGCTAAAAAATTATTTTTATCACTAAAAATTTTCCATGCCCCCTTTTTGGGTGTAATTGATGAAGAAGAATTATGAATTTTCTTAGAGTTTTCTTCCTTATGGGCAGAAATTGATTTTAATATTTGTTCTTTCTGAATGGATTTTTATACAACCCCTTCCATGGTGGCTAGGTTGTGAACATCTACTTCACCCACTATGATAGGATATAATCCCATAATAAAATTGTGTATCCTAAACTTTTCATTAGTTTGATACTAAGGCATGTACTTAAGAAGTTTAGTAAACCTCTCCCAGTACTCTATTACAGTTAGTTTTCCATGAATTAAATTCTAAAATTCATTCATCTTCTAATCATAGTAGAGTTGTGGTAGCCAACATTGCCTAAAGTATCTCTTACACTGATCCCAAGTAATGTTTGATTCATCAATGTTCAATTCAGCCTTACAGTTGTCCCACCAAGAGGATTCCTCATAGGAAATATGATAAGCTCCCTATACTGCTTTTGTTTCCTTTGAGAATTTTCTTATTGTAATGTACTTCTCTATTTCGTTATGCCAGTTTTTCAGCTCCATCCCCGAGTTTAGTGCCATCAAAATTTGGTGGAATTATCCTCTTTATGTCATTTGTGAGTTCAATTGTTAATCTTGCCTTTTTATTTTTAGGCTGATTGGGTACATTTGCATTTGCATTCACAACATTATTATTGACATATGCAACATTGTTATCTTCTAAATTATTGTTTTCAATGCCCAAATTTCCAACATTTGCATTTTCCCCTAGTTGTGGTTGATTGTTATTACCAACATATTTTTCTTCCTCATTACCCATAACTTGATGTTTAAGTACATCCAAATGATCTCTTGTGTCCAACGGGGCATCAAGAATCTCGTCAAGTTTTTGTGTGGTAGTTGCATCTCTACTTGTAGGTGGGTTATTTGCAACACCTCCCCTTGTTCTAACTATTTTTTGTTAAAAATAAAATTGAGTTTTATCAGATATGGACTCAATAGGTCCAAGAGCTGCAACCTTCAGCTCTGATACTAATATGTAACATCCTCATTTTAAAACTTTAGAAACAAGGGAATTTTTTTTTGGTATAATTTTCTCTATTATAAATTAGTACAATTTAGAGCACACTTTCCAATGTCAATCCATCTCATAACCAAATACCATATGCAGTTGTAAATGACTCGGTGAAACAATGATCTCTCATGTTAAATTAGTAATGTTTTTACTATGTATACATGGTTACTTTACCATTTTAGGGGTACTCAAGTGTTCTATCTAAGAATCCTATCTGAATATTTGTTACTGATATTCATTTGAAATCCTGCATCTTAGACTAGGTGACATAGGACAACGTAACCAACAGTTTGCGATACTTTTGTCAAAGTTTTTAAGCATGTTAGTCATGTTTACATTCCTAGATGACATACTTTTCTAAAGGAATATGTCCCTCACTACATTTTTTCTATTATCTAGAAAGGTCTTTCCTGAATTCTGTCAATTTAATCTGATTCAAGGGTTCACACTAGACAATGGCAGTAACATGCACTAGTGTGCAAGACTACTCATGGTGACTAAGGATACTTAGACATAGTTAATCAATTACATCAATTAGGTGTGTCTAGTTACCCTAAGTCAACATGAGTTAACCTCGACACTAGATCATGTTTCAATCCCTATTTAGGGTGGAACCATGATTCAATCATCCACTTATGTCAATCGAGTTAATAGAACTAATTGGGGTGTTGAGGCATATCAGGATGCATCATAGTATCCTTGTAATGACCCCTGTCATTATGAAGTCAGTATGTCGCAACTGTTATGTTCCAACATCCAACTAAGTTTCATCAACTGGACTAACATACTTAATATTATAAGTTTATTAACCCAATTAATCATTGTCTTAAAAATTAATGATAACAACACTTTAAGATTCAACTAAACATCTTTTAACCTAAACATGTTACAAGGTGTAAATTACATGAGAGGTAGGTATGTAGATAAAATATTCTTTCCTAACCACTCCAAATACATGTATAATTTTATCTTAAACATATCAGCTTATATCATATAACAACATGATTCTTCTGAATGTTATGAAGGTGTGTTCATTAGATCTTTTCTTACTTTAGTTTTAACTTAAAACACGCTTATTTTAAACATTTACTTTAGACTTCATAATGCTGAAGTCTGAATCCTTGTAGTTCCCTTTTTAAGCATCCATATTAGATTAAAGAATTCTACCTAAGGAAAAATACAGTCAACCATCCTTATAATCTTTACTTAACAAGATCTTTAATAAATTTCTTGATTAATTACAAGGAAGATATCCTTTTTCCTTTATCAAGAACTAATTTCCAATTATGAAAATAGATCACATATGTTTTAATACATCAAATAATTCATATACATATATATAATTCAATCATAATCCCTTTATACTATTTTAAGGATCTAATCAAGAGTATCAACTCTTAGTTGTGATGTTTTACATGCAAATAAACCAACTAATATTTCAGATCCTTAATCTAATAGTCTTATATATCATAAGAACTATGAATTTTCTTAATCCCATACCTCATAAATACTTAAACTACCCCATTTGAGCATGATATTACTCTATAATACATCACAATTTATGCCAATGAAAGTATCACAATAAAACAGTAATAAAAAATTATCAAGCCATTCATTTTTCAGAAAGGGAGTGATCCGCTCATTGAACTTGGGAATATTTTAGGGATTACAAAATGTCATTTCAACAAATATAAAACTATTGCATTTACATCTTATTTTTCAGACATAAGTACATTTCAAGTTATATCTCTATATAATCATCATAATAAAGAGAGAATTTATTTAGTAAAACAAATGTAACTTCCTATATGTCTTTCTCCTTTCATCTTTTACGTAATCCATCTATAAAATTGTTAGCATGAGTCGGTTCATATGAATTGAGCATGATAAGCGCTATAACATTAAAACATTGTGCTTTTATTTAAATAATTCATAAAAGGAACCTTGTTGTTTATGAAATAGTTCCAAAATCACAAAATAAGATTAACAAAAATACTTTCCCAAAATATTTCAACCCAAGAAGGAGAGAGAAAGATTATGAAATATATAAGTAATATATAAGCAAGAACTAATTAAATAATCATAATTAATCTTATCTCCACATCCATATGAGTTCATTACTACATGCTACAAATCAAACAACAATATCTAAGATGGGAGAATTTCATATTTCCAAACCTAATATTATCTTCTCAGTCAATTTTCCAACTTAAGTTCCTCAACTCAACCTATTTCGACTTTTCAAGAATAAGTACAAAGATATACAAAATTATCTTTTTGTAATAAATATATTGTTTTGTTATTCGAAATTTAACAACCTAAGTAGTAACTAAAAATATTAACCAAAAATCTAAATACATTCCAACAATCAATCTTAACTATATCAGGTTTAGTACAGAGTCTAAAAATTAGATTGATCCAAAATAAATCCCAAGACTAAAGGTAAGAAATTTTTAATCAATTAGAACAAGACCAAATAACTCATGGTTCAATTTCTCACAGTCTTGCATTCATGTCCAAATCCAAACTCAAATGTAACAGTCATAATAACACCATGCAATCTTAATACATAAAATAATAATTGATAATTATTTCCCAAACCACAAAGAAGTATGAGATATCATTATGAATAACACACAACTCAAATCATTCATTCTCAATTCAAGAAAAGGGATAGGTAAAACTAAAAGTTTAGAAACAATTTTCCAAAACTATATCATCCCCAATATTATCTTAAATGTTGAACTCATCATAATGAAAGGATCCAAATAATGAATAAAACAATAATTAATAGACACCACAATACACCAACCATACCAAGGGAAGTTATACACCAGATTAAAAAATATCCTAGTCATGAAGATGACATGATAACTCAAGGTTCCAATGCAGTATGGACTACAAACAAAAAATGAATGCAGATATACACCCTCATATTTCCAAGTTCCACAGACTCAAAAGTTGTAAAAAAAATTAAAAGAGAATCTCTTAAAGGAACAATTCTTCCCTCACCAGAATAAGACATAGTTTATCTAAATCACAGCAACACTAAACCCTTTTGTTTAAGTTATAATAAATCTAAGAAAAAATAACCATCGGAATCTCCTTTTACAGGGTAACCCAAAAGGGTTTGAGTTCCAAGTAAACTAAGCATAAAAAAGGAAGGAGAACCATACCAGAACTAGTTCAAACTGGTTGCCAAAATAACTTAAAATCATCCAAACAAGAAGGGAAAAGAGGGCATAACAATAATCTCTAGTCAAAAAAACACTTACAGAAGATCAATAATCCTTGCAAACTTTCCAAGATCAAAAATATCTACTAAGGAAACCAAAATCCCATAGTAGGTTTACAAAACACAAATAAAATGCAAAATAACAGAACCAAAACATTCACAAGCATACTTTCCTATTCAACTATCATTCAGATAAGGTTGTACAAAAGAATCAAAGATTTAATACAGTTCCCTTTTGGAGAAGAACTAAAAATAAGTATAACTCAGATCTAAACAAACTATATACTCCTTGCAAATAACAAAAATACAATCACAAAACAATTCTAACAAAGTAATGGGTCCTCATTGCCATCATCAAGAAAAAAGACCAAAATGTAGAACACAAGATTTTCTTAAGTCACAGGCATAAATCTTAACTACCAGATGAATTCTCCTAAAAATTTAGTTTCCAATCAACAACAATAATTAGAGCATTCTATCCAAAATCCATAGATTTCAAAAAAACCAAGCTACCATAAATGCATATACAATCATCAGTTTAGGTAGCCACTCAACTGAGAACAAACATAGATATGTTCCAATGCCAAAGAAGGTTCTACTACAAATAAACTAATCACAACTACAAATAATAAAACCCAGCTTTCGTATTCCACACAAGAAGCAGATAATCATTTTGCATCCAAAATAACCAAGTTGAAATCCCATTAAAGCAAGGAAAATCAAACACAAAATATAGAACAAGAATTTTTCAAAAAGAGAAGAGTTCTTTTAATGAAGACATTTAAATAAAAGTAGAAGACTTAAAGAGATAGGGCCTACCATGCTTGATAGAGATCTGGTATTCTATTCTTTGTTGAAAATCTTCAAGAAGAGCCTCGATAGTAGAAAAACACCAACAAACAACTCTAAAACTTTCTTTTCCTTCTTATAACTTCCTAGCCTTATTTTTGTTATCGTCACTACCATGAAAGGAAAAATAAGCATTAAAAAACTTGAACTGTGGGTTTGAAATTGAAAAACCATATACAGAGCTAAAATATCCCAAAACCAAATGAACAATGAAAAACCAAAAACCATCCTTTCTTCCAACTTTCCCTACTTCCTAGGCAGTTATTTGTAATTTCCAAGACCAATTAATGCAAACAGAACTAACAGATTCCTTCCTTCTTTCCCACCTCCACCAACTCATGTTTGGATATGACCAAGTTTAAAATCCATGCAACTAAAACTTTAGAAAAGCTACTAACAAATCATCCACCAAACCTTCATGCACTCACCAAAATTGGCGGCAACTAAGAGTTTATAGCCTCATTAAATCCTCATAAATACCTAGAGTTTGGTGCCACCGACATCACATTATATGTCATCCATGCCATCCCTTTAGGTTAGTCCAAGTATTAGCTTAGGTTCATAACATTAGATTAGGAAAAAAATTAGGTCCTTAGGTTAGTTTATTAGTTTAATTTAATGTTAGCCTTTTTAATAAATAATCCTTATTAATAAAAGAACCTAGTCACTTAGGATAAGCTTACCACTTAGGAAATTTGATTTAATTAGGTTCCCATAACAATTGTTAAAATTGTTAATTAAATCTTATCAAAAGAAGAATCAAAATGGAATTTAAGGATCACATAAGAAGGATGTGAGTAGAAGAGGTTACCAGTGATCCCAAGCTAGCCTGGGTTCAGAAAACCAATATTCTGCCCAACTTGGTCAAGATGACCTCAATGTCATGAAATTTAAAGCATGTCATGGATCACTAAAATTGATCCAAATTATAACTATCCTAAAACAGAGATCATGAAGACCCAAGCACAAGTTCAATTGCAATAAATACTTTGAAAGAGTTTAAGTTGAATCCATTTCTTCTATCCACAGGTAGTGAATCATTCAGCATAAGAAGGAATGAAATACTTCGTTTTAAATTCAGCATAGACGTGGTAGAATTGTATCTATTTTAGAAGATAACATATTATATATAGCAAAAATGATTACTTAGTTCACAAGAGTACACCGTCTTTAGACAAGATGAACATATCAACGTTTGCAACTTCTAGTATAAAATTCATCATAGATATCAACCATGTTAGAGGAATTACAGGAGCTCCAAATAAATTTCCTATATGTCCTACTGATAAGTGGGTGTCACTAGAGCTAGTTCATTAATTACTTGATTATCATAAAATCCAACATAATCGATAGAAGGTGGGAGTCCAGTTTCCTTTTACCATAGGGATAAATTCATGTGCCAATATTATTAAGGATAAAAATGTGGAAGGAGTAATGTCTCAAGTCACTCTAAGGAATATTCATCCAAGGACTAACTTCAATTATTGGGATAAGTTTGGTAGAATGGGGCTAGCTAGTGTGCATATTCCCTAACTTGATGACATTTGGACTCACTGTCGGGATAAAATCATTATAAGGAAAACGGAATTTGAGAGGTTGAATTTTGGTGAAGTGGTTCACTATGGGATTACAGCTATCCCATAAGGTATAAAATATGATGAGGAGGTGTTAGATCATTATTATAGAGATAATGTTGTTAACCAACCATTACCTTGGAATAATTGGTCAAATCAAGAATGCAACAATACAAAATATAGGGTGGGACCCATCTTAAGGATAACCTATGAGTATCTAAAAAATTTGGGAATCACACCTAAAGTGTCAAATCAACTTGTAGAATATGTACAAGCTTAGTCAATGACAAGTTAGCCTACTCTTTCTAAGGGAAAAAGGTCAAATCTCAGGCCCATTACAAGGCCACGTAAGATTTATTTTGTTCTCAAAGGTTTAGGGTCTTCTGTTAAGTCTGCTATTACCAAAACCACACCTCCAGAGTTGTAGCTATTGAAGTAGTTGATTTGAGTGTTTCAACATTTGTTTCCTAGGTATCATAGTTTCCTCTTTCTTATTCTCTCCCATATTCACCGCATTCAAATCCACTTTCCCCCACACCTTTCACCCTTCCTCTAGTTGGTTATTTGTTTCATAAGGGAAGAGTGGTTGGTTGTTTAATGGAATGTATGATTGAAGATGTTGATCCAATAATCAAAATGGTTGTTGATTTGTATGCTGAAAAGATTTATGTGATGAATTTGGATGTGATTCACACTGAATAAAAGGATAATTTGGATCTTACTTTAAAGACTTGGGAAGGAAATTAGATATGTTGATTCATATCTTCTCTTGTAGGAGGGTGTAGTTGGAAATTTTTCAAAGTTGTTTAAATTTGAGAAGGCCATGGAATTCAAGACACTTGTGTTGCAAGGTCTCATAACAAATTTAGACTAGAAATGGATTGAAGCAGTCGAGGGAATGAGTGATATTTTAGAATATTTCGAAAATATCCACTACAAATTTATCAATAAGACCATTGATGTTCTCCCCATTGATCAAATTATGGATAATTTTAAAATCTTGGTTAAGGAATATGAGGATATAACAAAGAATTTTGACATTGAATCCATTTACAAATTGGTTTTGTATCAAAATTTTGTAAATCATCTTAATAAGGTTAAGAGAGTGCCAACCCAAGTTGCCAAGGAAATTGAGACTACAGATGTGATAATTCAATATGCATGTGGACTAGAAGAGGAAGAGGTCCAAGGTGTCATCAAATCTTTCTTTGAGTACATGAGTAAATTATCTACAGAGGACAAGGAAGAAGAATCTGAGTAAGAAAAGGATTCTTCCAGTCCTAGCTAGGCTTGGTAATCATTGTTGGACAACCTCCAAAATTTGGATCAATCAAAGTTAGAAGGTTGACTTGGTTAAACATGTGTAACTTATTTTTCTATTTTTATGGGAGGTTATTCCATAAGACATTAATGCATTCTATTTTTAGTATTTAATTAGTTATGGGTAGAGCTATAATCTCTCAACATCCTTAGTCTATAAATAGTTAGATGCATTATGGATTAAGGTACTTTTAGATCTTTTGTGAAATTTCTCTCTAGTCTTGGGAGAGTTCAAGAATAAGCTTTGAGACTTTCAATTATATTCATAAAAATATTTTGTTGTCGAATATCTGGTAAATTGTGTAATTAATTGATTTATCTAGCACTTGTGAATTTTCGATTCCTTCAGTATGATAAATTAATTTTCCTTTAAATAAGATATCGTATTCTAATCTCTGTGGGATGCAATATAAAATATCCATATTTCAAATGTGGAAAATACTGCTTCCTTTCTATCATTTGAGTTTTATATTTAGTTATATCAGTGGTTCAAAATATTTTATTACATGTGGATGCCATATGTTGTTTTGTAATAGTGATTGTGTAAACAAAGTAGATCATTTTGTTCAAGTTATTCCTTATACATCACCATTTTAGTTGTTGACTGTCAACTTCTCTATCCTTTATCCCAAGTTTTTTTTTTTATTTAAAGTGTTATAGCCTTGCATATTGTTCTTAAATAAAGTGCACCAAGTTTCAAAGGAATCTGACCTTCTCTAGAGCTTCATCCCAAGGCAACAAGGTCCCACACCTTGGTGATATTCCAATGTTGCATGGGATCACTTAGAGATTAAATAGGTGCATGATCCATGTGACAACAATATGATATATTTTAGGTGTCATATAAAAATACTGAGTAGTTATGTGAAGATTTCTAAAGTTCAGTGTAGTCCTGGGGCATGGTTTTCTAAGAGAAGAAATTGTTTGAGCTCTCTTGAGGTGTTTAGAAGTGGTCATTAGGTTATATGGATGATTTAGGTCATTCTAGCTTTGTTTCTTTCCCTGGAGCATGAAAAATGAGGTATATATGTGATACTTGGACCTAATCATTCATATTGAAGAATGGGAAAAAAAATTTGATAGTCTACCTGAGGTTTATGGTGAGTTTCAGATCATAATTTAGAGGTTAGATGCATATTTGAGGTCCTTACAAAGCTACAAGTGAGAAATAGGCAATTTAGCATAGGTAAATGATAATGGATGGAGATTTTGATATGGTTTTATGCTATGTTTTGAGTTTGAGAGGTTATAGGATGTTATCATGGTGCTTCATGCCAAGTTTTACGTTAGTTTGATGAAGAGTTTTTAAGATATACAAGTTTTAGCACAACGGGGTAAGTTGTAGTGTATTTTTAGAGAAAATGTTGATCTTCTAATGCTCATTGTGAACTGTGTTATTTTCATGGGTACATAAGATCTTATTCCTAACTCCTTAGGTCAGTTATGCAGCTTTCACAAAAATATTGAGGTGGTTTTATCATCATGTTTTTATGAATGACCGTTAAGAAGATAAAGTGGTTTGAAACCCTAGTTAGGAGCATCTTGCAGAAAAGGTGAGTATATCAACACTTTTTTATTCGTTTTAAAAAAAATTACGATTGGATGTTTTAAATAAATCTTTCATCTTTCCATAAAGGTATGTTTGAGAATGTAGCCATATGTGCCCCCACCTGAAAAATGCTAGTTTTTGAAGGAGTTTCAGTTTGGGGAGAAAGTTACAAAATGAGGTATGAACTAAATTGACATTGTATGATTTATGTGAGTTTATATATATTTACATGGAGGTTTTAGTTCATATTCATGTTGATAAATGGTAAAATGAACTCTATTTAGGTTGAATGGTCAAAGGGTAGTTTTGGGGCAGTTTGGAGTAGTCTGTGGTAAATTGGACATTACAGGAGCTACATGAAGAGTTAGAAGGTGATTAAAGTTTCATTGGAAATATAATTCAGATAAATTTCCATTTATATTATTTTTAATTCTTGATTATTATATTTTATGTGGTTTCCTAACTCAGTTCGTGGAAAATAATATTTTTGGGTAGTTTTAGGATAGGTTTGTCTTTTCTGAAGTATTGAGTTAATTGGAGCATTAAATGTTTTTGTTGATGATTTATACCACATGGAAAGTGAAGAGGGGTGAGTTTTACATTTATTAAATACATTTTTAGGTCTTTGAAGTGTCATCAATTTTTTTCATCATCTCTGTTTAAAAAATTACTTTTTGGACATCTTTTGGTGAAGGTAAATGTTGTTGTGGTTTGAACTAGTGGATGTTTCATGAGATATAGCTTTTTTATATGTGTTATAAAGGTCTTTAAGTTTCATGTAGTGGTAACATGACATGTTTTATTTTAGTATAAGTGATTTGGTGGAATAATGAAGTTTCCAGGGTGCTGAAGGGTTTAGGAAATGCCTATTTTGAGAAGTACAAAGGACATTAGGCCCATTAAATGAAATAATTTGATTTATTGATATTAATTGCAACCATTTATGATGTATAAATGTCAATTTAAATAATTTTGGTGATTTATGGGTCATTAATAATTATGGTATTAATTTTAGGGAAATTTTTCTCTTTATTCCATTGGGGTTTTGAGCATTTTTGGAGCATGAAATGGTGGTTTTGGCTAGGCTGGCCTACTTAGGTAAATTGTGGCTATTATGATTTTAATTTTGGATTTTTATATGATGCATTTGTTGAGACAAATGAGGGGGAAAAAAAACTTTGAATATGAATAAAGAAGAAGCATATAAAAGCATGTTTTGGGTCATTTGTGTGCTAGTCTTGTAAGGGGTAGTAATGTGACCTAGAGGAGAGTTGTCTACAGGTATCAGGGTAGAGTTTGAGATATTATGAGATGTGTTACAGGTTGAATAATTTTTTAATACATTTCTACAAGTTTTTAGCTGCAAGACAAGTCCAAGAAGACCTAGAAAGAGAAAGATTGAAGATCTAGGGTTTGAGTAAAGTTGTGTGAGTTGAATAAGTGATCTCAATCAGTTATGGCAGAAGAAAATTCATAGATAAATAATATTCAAGTGGCTGAGTGTGTTCTTGGTCATCCTATGGGTTTATATCCTCCTTTTTGGTTTTATGCTTCACTAAATTAGGGGTTTGTGCTCCTTGTAGGGTTGGTGCTCTATTAAACTAGGTGTGTGTGTTCCTTGTGGGGTTGGTGCCTCAATAAATTAGGGATTGGTGCTCCTTGTGAAGTTGGTTATTCACTAAAAAAAAATTTGTGTAATATAAGAAGAGTTTCAATGGGTTTTATTCCCTATGAGGGTTCTCCATTTACATGTGGTGTTTGTTTGTTGTATACTTTGTTTCATGCTCTTGTGATTGATGCTACATATGTAATGCACACATATGGTTATGGATGGTTAATGGATGAATGAAAAAATGAATGTATGTGATGGTAAATGAATTGAAAATTAATAATTAGGACTGATTCATCCCCCCCTCTTAGTCCATTTTTCTTCCAACACTTACCATAGCTCAAAATTATTGAATTTTTCCAGTCTTACGTGACACCATCTGATTACTTAAGGATATTTCCAACCATTCATGCAATTAGCCATGTCATTTTCTCCACATGTTTCCAATTAGCACCCTTTTCTTGGTCCACCTATTTCTATATTATGCTGACGTATATTATGTATCAAGTGTGTACCTTTGAGAAATTCTATCTAATGATAAAGCTCCACATACTTTGCATTTTTCAAGATTTTGGAATGTGAACCAATCAACCATCTCCATGTACCTTTCTGTAGTGTCAAGATTTTCAATGTGAAACTTGATCCAATTAAACATCTCCCCATGAATTTGGTTTCAGTATTATTCATCAATAAAATAAATCCACGTAGCTTTGAGGTTTCAGGATTTTCAGTGCAAAGCTTAAACTAATAGGAAAGATTCATGCCTTCACAAATTCAGTATTCATTTAATAATACAGCACCATGTATCTCATTGATGTCAATCATTTCTGAACCTATGCTGATCACTGTGAAAAATAATCTAATAGGGATGCTCCACGTTCCTTCATGCTATAAACTAGTCAGAATGCAAACCATGAGCCAATCAGATACCTCCAAGTACCTTTGTGATTTCAGACTTGACACCTACACAGTTTAAACCAATAGAATTGTTCTACGTATGTTCACAAATTTGCATTATTAGTATTCTCATTTTTCAGTTATGTCAGAAGATGAAAAGTGAGCTAATTAGATGAATCCACATAGCTTTTTATTCACAACTGTTGGATGGACCCGAATCTTTTATTTAATACAAATTTATCCATGACACATGTCTATTGAGCTTCATGAGTTGACTTAAGCTAACATTCCTTTAATCTATCTCACCACCTATATCAACCATAATCTACTATGTGTTTTATCCTTCTTCTCCCACGTGTCTTCTCCATTTGTGGTAATGTGACCCTATCTTTGACTATATTTGTTGTCACAACTTGGAAATTTTTGGACGACCATAACTTTCTCTAGAGAGATCCAAATTACTCAAAATTGGGCTCGTTCGAAAGGTATCATAGAGATATAAAATATGCATACCTTCAACATCACTAAAATATCTTATATGATCAGAAATAATCTTTTCAAATATTCAATGTACTTGGACTTAACTGTTCGATCCTACAAACATCAAGAGATATCTCACACATAGTCACTGAACCTTCAAATTTCAACACAACTGCATAGTAATTCAAGAATTTCATTACTTTATTAATACACACCACTAAGAGATATGCTTATACTATCTTCTTTTCTTTGACTAAAATTCCTTGAGAACCTTGAGTACCTGTAACATTCCTTACAAACCTCATATGCCTTAGCATAAATCTAATACACTGCTTACAAACCTTTATAGAGGACACTACTAATCAACCTTCAATTTCACCATTCATACATTTTTCCCATCAATGCCACTTGACATCAATGAATACACTAATGAAAATGACTAGGGTCCAAAAAAATCCCACTTTTTCATTTGGAAACATACTCAAAAATTTAGAAACTTTGATGGAAAAATCTCTTTCATACTTGGTTTTTGAAACTCAAATATCTCCCCCTTTGACATTTATGATAAATTGGTGCATGTTCAACACCATGAACAATATGAAAACAAGCTTTATTCACACAATCTTATCTCAAAATATCCCCTTAGATGATTATGCTCTTTGACTCATATCATTCACTCAGATGCATGACCTTCTTCACACCTTTTTATTTTGACTGACAACAACCTCTCCTTGTTCACGAGCTCCCCTTTGATTATGTTCCATCTTATCTGAATTAAATAAGAACAAAATCTGATTTTTTTGGTCATAATGTCTTTCAATTTTCTTCAATGTTCCTCTTGAGACTCTTCCTTTCAACCTCAAAATATTTACCTCTTTGACCATGCTCTTCTTGATCTATAACCTTACTTTGAAACACTCTTAAAAACTCAATAACTTATACCAATAATGTAGACTCTTATTTGTTTATTTTCTTCTACGTGTTTAAAATTGTTTATTGGTACTATACTCCTCTTACTTGTCCTCATTTATCCATTTACATTGTTTTTAACTTGAGTCTTTTCAAGCAACCAAGTTAAACCAGCAAGTTAATGTTTCTTTCCTTGAGAATCATTCCTTCCTTTACCTTGTTATAATCTCATACAATTAACCATTAACCTTACATAGGTACTAATGAACAAGTCATTAACCTTAGAATTAAGTAGTCACACCATATCTTAGGATGTTTTCATGCCTTTATCCTCTTGTTGTAATATTGGAGATGTGACCTCTACCTGTAGCTTCATTTCTTTAATTCTTGGCTCCATTTTCAACTCCTTGATCTTATGCTTCCTAAATCTTCTTAGTGTCCTATTTGCACTTATATTACCATAAAAATAATCCATATATTTTAACCAATGTCTGAAAATCCTTTAATACCATAGATTTCTTAATACCCAAGACATTAGCTTGACTGTGACAGTAGGCTTTGACACTTGAACTTAGATTTTACATTTTGCTTCATTACAACAACATGACTCATACTTATATGATTTTTCAACCATGGATATATTCTCGTAATTATCATAATTACTACAAGAAATTACCAACCAGAATGACACAATAATTTCTTTAACCTTGACACAATGGAGAAGGATAGTTCATTTTTTACTTCACATGACTGTCTTATAGTATTTAGATTATTTATCATAACCAATTTATAAAATGATAGAGATCAGATTTGTTTTTTACCTTTGGAGACTGATGAAGGACTAAACTTTCTTCTTTCAATGGAAATATGACTTCTAAAAGCCTAGAGAAGGAACACCGTTTGTTGGATCATTTCGCAACATAATAAATTTATCAAAGCAACATGATGACTCAGTCTTTTCTTTTCTTTCTCTCAATTTCTTATCACTCTTCTTAGATACATTATTTGATGAGGCACTTTCATCTCCTAATTCTTAATTTTCTGACTTGAATCCTGATCAACATGTGTGATGTGTCTCATATATTTATTCTATCATAGCTAGGGATAAAATTTCTTCTTGGATTTCACCACCTTTTGATATTTGGCTCGTACTTTCTTCTCCTATAGTTGTCATGTCTTGTCTCATTTCTTCATTTTTAGCCCATGATGGTCCTTTTTCCTTCTTAAAATTTCTAGGGTTGGAGTTAGTGTTCTTAACTCTATCGATGTATTTTACCTTCTTGTCAATGCCTCTTTCAACCATGATTGACTTGTCTTCATCCTTGGAACTTTCTTTCACCTTGAACACCTTGTTTCCTTTCCTTCTGGGTATATATTACTTGTTATTGTGCTAGGTTTTTCATTATGATAGTTGTGCTTTGAAATTTTCCCAACTTCATGACAAATAAGGCATTTAACTTTATTATTTATTTTATAAATAAATGGAATGTGATTCCAATCATACTTAGCACTCTCATAATTGAAACTATCTCTAGTAATATGTCTAATTTTGGTTTTGTTATAGCAAACTATATCATTCTTACCTTTTTATATTTCTTCATCACAAAATGGATCTCCTAGACAATACCTGACAATATGTCTTCTTTCTTGACAATTGAAGCATGCCTTTTTCTTTTGATACTTAGGTCTACAATCCCTCCATGGATGTTATTTTAATACCTTAATCCATTTGCACTTTATAGCCTTGTGACCAAAACCATAATATGAGAAACAATATCCATTAAATATTCTATCATACCTGGATGTGTTTGGTTGCCTAACACATTTAGGCATTCCTGTGTTTTTCTTATTAGTCTATTTTTTATCTGAGTGCATACTGGGACCAACCTTTTCATCCTCCTTGTTCTCTAAACATCTTTGACAACAATCATGGCTTGATTTATCTTTCAACTCCATTTTCCTTGTTTGTTCCATTTCTTATCTAAAAATATTCATATCTACATTTAATTTCTCACATTCTTCACTCTTTTCTTTGATGTCTATTTAGCATGAATCATGCTCTATTTTACATTGGGTTGTTTCATTTTTATACTCCATCCCTGATCTTTCATAAGGGTGTCTTTATTTTCTTTGTAATTCATTAAGTTGATTAGTAACTTGTTCCAACTTAGTCTTCAGGTTATTTACTCCTATTCAATTTCTAGGTAGGTGTTCTCTTTTTCTTTCAAATATCTTGAAACATTTTCAACAAATGAATCCATGACATTAAGTTACCATGGTGAGATTTCATGTGCTTGATTTCATTTTTCTTAACTTTTATCATATTTTGAGCAATCTCATACTTTCTCTTTAGGATTGATTCTATTAGAGAACTGTTTATGTCTTCAGGATCACCTCCAAGATGTTAGTCTTAATACAAGAGAACCAGGATCTGATACAAATTGCTATTAATTTTAGGCACTAAGAGGGAGGGTGAATCAGTGTTAATAAAAAAATTCATAATCAATTTCCACTTCTTTAATTTGTTATTGTTAAACAATTTTGATTTTCATAAGTATGCCTAGTTAATCATGAGATATAGAGTGAGAAGGATACACATATAAATAAGAGGAGACAATATTTAATGTGGGAAACCCTTCTTGGGACAAAAAACCATTTAAACCAATGTAATAACTTGGAAAAATTTCCTTCAGAGTTAAAACAATTTCATGATTGAGCTACAACCCAATCTGGAACTACAACTCTAATAATGGTACATAGATAATTGACCTTTTGTAAGCTACCACTTATAAGGAGGCTTTAACCCCTGCAATTTAATTAGCCAATATTGATCTTCTGTAAGACACTAATTATAAGGAGGCTTTAACCCCTTGGAATTTAATCAGCCACTATTGATCTTCTGAAAGCCACTACTTACAAGGAGGCTAAAATACCCTTTGATCTAAGCAACAACTTAGACAAAAAATTACACACATAATTTTATCATCTAGATTCTATGTTGCACATACAAATATTACTGTCACTCTTCTCTTGCACTTTCATCATTCATTCTTCATGCTCTAATTTTCATTACTCTCCTTACCTCTTTCTGGTCTTCCTTGAAACATTCAATGATATTGGTTTTCTAATTCTTTTTATAGCTTTGGAATTATCCTCTTTCAATTAGTTTTTCATCTAGGTAGAAATTTCTCCTCTCTATCACTGCAGCAAATTATTCAACATATAATTCTCCCCATCTTCATCACTAGATCTTTAATTGATATCTTTGTCTCCTTTAGCACATAACTCTATTCTCTTTTAGCAATATATTTTTATTACATATCAGTGTCTCCTAAATAACATTTCTCTCCTCTCATTTTATTAGAAAATATTCATTTGACAGCTATGTCCCTTGTCCATCTTTGTAAAATTCCTTGGCTCAACTACACCTTTCTCTGCGTTATCATCAATCTCTTTTGATCTCGAATTTGGGCTTAAATACAACATGTATACCTTATTTTTCTAACTCATGGCATTTCATATCTTTGTTTCTCTTCTCATGTATTTTTGGATGCAAAGGGACATTGTGAAACTGATTTTTTGACTCTTGATTTTATTGTTTTAACATATTTCTAATATTTGTTTTAGTTATACTTACATGATTTTTCTGTTACTTACTATTCTTAATATACTTTCCCGACTGAGAAGAATTTTTTTTTATGAATTTCTCCTCCATTTCAATATGAAACAAACTCCTTTCTTTTGCAACACTTTTTCAATCCTTAGAAAGAGATATGTTAAAAAATTAATGTAATTTTATCTGTGAAATCTTGAGACTCGATTAATTTTCCATTTCCACAGTTGTCACCATGATCATGGAAAAGCTTTCCATACATAAAAATTATTGATTTGTTCTAGCCTTATGTGACACCATCTGATTGCTTGAGTATATTTCCAATTGTTCATGCAATCAGCCATATGATTTTCTCCACATATTGCCAAGTGGCACCCTTTGCTTGGTCCACCTATTTCTATCTTCAAATGATGTATATTTTGTCTCAAGTGCGTACCTTTGTGAAATTATATCCAATGATAAAGCTCCACATACTATGCATCTATCAAGATTTTGGAATGCAAATCAATCAATCGGCTCTACATACCCTTATATGGTGTCAGGCTTGTCATTGCAAAGCTCGATCCAATAAAACAACTCTACATGCCTTTAGTGTTAGTATTCTTCATTAATAAAATAGGTCCATGTATCTTTGAGGTTTATGGCTTGACAGTGAAAATATTGAACCAATAGGAAGGATCCACACCTTCACAAAGTTAGTCTTTATCAGTATTCATGTAATAAGATAGCTCCATGTATCGGTTTGATATCAGTCATTTCTAAACCTCCACTAACCACTACGACACATAATCCAATAGTGATGCTCCACATTACTTCATAATATAAAAATAGTTAGAATGGGAACCATGAGATAATCAAATAGCTCCAACTACCTTTTTGGTGTTAGACATGTCAGATGCAAAGTTTAAAATAGTAGAACTACTCCACATACCTTCACAAATTTTCAGTGTTAGTCTTCTCATTTTTTAGTTCTATGTTGAAACATAAAAAGTGATCTAATTAGATGAATCCATGTAGATTTTTCTTCACAATTGTTGGATATACCAAAAGGCTTTATTTAATCTAGCATTATCCATGCCACATTTTTGTTAGGCTTCGTGAGTTGACTTAAGCTGACCTACCTTTAATCTGTCTCGCCACCTGTATCAACCATCATATTCCATGTGTTATATCATTATTCTCCCACATGTCTTATCCATCTTTGGCCACATGACCCTGTCCTCAACTATTTCTACTGTCACAACTTAAAAATATTTGGATGACCATAACTTTATCTAGAGAGCTCCAAATTTCTAAAAATTGGGCTCGTTTGAAAGGTATCACTAAGATATAAAATATACATACCTTCACCATCACCAAAATATCTTGTATGATAAAAAATAATATTTTAAAATCTTCAGTGTATATGTATTTAACTTTTCGATCTTGTATACATCAATAGCTATCTCATGCACAATCATTGAACCTTAAGATTTCATCACAGTTGCATAGTAATTCAAGAATGTCATTGATTCACTTATACATACCAGTAAGAGATATAATCAAACTATCTTATTTTATTTGAGTACAATGTATTAAGAACCTTCAGTACCTGTAACATTATTTACAAACCTCATATTCCTAAGAAACGATCTAGTACAATGCTTACAAATATTTTTAGAGGACACTACCAATCAACCTTCAATTTCAGCATTCACACCTTTTTGCCATTGATTCCACTTGAAATCAATGAAAAAACAAATGACAATCACTAGGTTCCAACATGTTAAAATATACATTTGGAATTGAATCCAAATAAATGAACCAAGGATTTTAAGAAAACCATGACAACTATGAAAATTGACGCGGAGGTGGAAATAGAAGATGATTATGATGTATACGATATGCAATGATGCACAGACACCAACATGGACATATAAGAATAAAAGTAAGAGATGAGTAAGTTATTTTAGATCAAAATTTAAATCAAGAGTACTAAGGTAAATTATTTAGTTGATATTGGTTCAAAATCTAATTTGATCTCTGATGTGGTTGTAAAAAAGCTTCGTCTTGAAACTTATGAGCATCCACATCCTTATCCTTTTGGATGGGTGAGTAAGGGTGTATAAATTCATGTAAAAAGAAGATGTAAGTTAAGGTTTGGAATAAATTCTCATTATATATATTTATTAGAAGTTTATGTAATTCCACTTGATGTATTTTATGCTGTTATCAGGAGTCCTTACTTATATGTCAAGGATTCTATACTCATAAGAAGGGATAACAGATACAGATGGGTCAAGGATTGAGTCAATTACAACATCAGTACACACTAGAGTAAGTTAAAACATTTTATGGTAAGTTTTAACCAAGCAAAGAGACTAATTCAAGAAAATCATAATCACTTTTGTTTACTTTTATTGAAAGATAAACAAGATGGGGTATAAATTTAAGATATTTCTAACAAAGGGGTGAAGGTTTTAGATACCATAATCCAGTATTTTCAGGAATTATTCCAGACTCCTAGTGGGTTACCACCAAAGTCAGAGGTAAAGCATGAGATTCAGTTATTTATAGAGTCCCCTCTACCAAATATTGAGTTATATCAACAATCCTTGTTGGAGAGTACAAAGGTAAAGAAAATACTCCAAGATCTATTAGACCAAGGGGTAATACGTCCTAGCACCTCACCATGTAGTTAGCCTATTTTGATGGTGTCAAAGAAGGATGGTTATTTGAGAATGTGCATTGACTATTATGTTTTGAAAAATATTACCATAAATAACAGATATCCACTCCCACACATAGATGGTCTATTAGACCAAATTTGACATCTGCATTTCTTCAGAAATATGGATCTCAAGTCCTGTTATCACTAAGTTAGAATGAAGGAGAAGGATATGGAAGACTGCCTTCAAAACAAAATAGAGTTTTTATGAGTGGTTGGTACTTCCATTTAGTTTATGTAATGTACCTGCAACATTTATGAGATTGATGAATGGTGTGTTATGGGAATTCATAGATTCATGTGTCATTATTTAGCTAGATGATATTACAATTTTTAGTGCCACGTGGGAGGAACATCTTATCTATCTTGGGAACATGGTAAGAGGGGGATATATACTAGTGGATCCAAAGAAGGTGGAAGTCATCACTAACTAGCCAAAACCAATGGGATCCAAAAACACTTGGAGTTTTTTGGAAGAAGTATAGTACATGAGGAATGTCATTATGGGATCCTTTATTATTAAAGTACCTCTACACAAAGTGGCCATAAAGAGTAAGGGGTTTGACTAGGGTAAGGAACAAGAAATGGCTTTCGAGTTATTATCATACAAAATTATTCATGCTCCAATACTTTATCTTCCTAATTTGTAACATCCCTTTGAAGTAGAGACACATGCCAATGATTATGCTATGGGAGAAGTGTTGTTATAGGGAGGTAAGCTACTATGTTATCATTCAGATACTTTCACTTCAATAGTTAGAGGATATTCAATATATGATAAAGAGATGAATGAACTAGTTCAAGAAATAAAGAAATGGAAAAATTATTTTCTAGGTAAAGAAACTATTATGCACACTGACCAAAAACCTCTCCAATATTTCTGAGCACAATCTAAATTTTAGTAAACAAGGCATTATAAGTGGATGGGATTACTTTAGAAGTTCCATTTGGTAGTCAAGTATAAGAAAGGAAACATGAATTTTGTGGCACACATGTTTCCTAGGCCGCTCACACAAAAGAAAATCTCTAGTTTGGCCACCATCACTCATATTTATCCCTTCATGAAGGAAGCTTATGAAGAGGCATATGCTCAATAATTATATTTTGGGGTGAAATTTCGGTAGTTGCACTCCCAAGGGGCTGAAAAAATGAGTATTGAAGATTATTATCTCAAAGATTGGATGCTCTACTAATGGGGGAAGCTTTGTGTGCCAAAATAAGAAAAAAATATATTGATGAGGGAAGTGCATACCTTAAAAGTAGCAAGACATTTTAGTGTTATAAAAACCATATCCCACTTACAAAGTTACATGTACTAACCCAATATGCAATAAAAAGTATCTAAATTGATAAGAGGATGTAAACTTTGTTGTACAAGTAAGATGAAAATTAGGAAGGAAGGTTTATATATGACCTTGGGGGGATATCTCTATGGATTTTTTAGGAGGACCACCTACATCTAAACATGGACATGATAATCTATATGTTGTTGTAGATAGATTTAGGAAAATGTGTGTTCTTATGGTATATAAAAAGATAATAAAAGCAAGTGAGGAAACTAAACTTTTCTTTTCTAATGTATGGGTGCACTTTGTTTTTCCAAAGTCTATTGTTTATAATAGATATTCAAAGTTCTTTGGGAATTTTGGGACTACTTTGTGGGACAAAATGGACCCAAAGTTACAAAAAAGCACGACCTTCCATCCCCAGACAGATGGACAAATGGAGGTGGTGAACAAGACTTTGGTACAACTAATTAGAATATATAATAGAAAATATTCATGGACTTGGGACATTTTATTAGGCTTAATTAAACATTCCTAAGATAGGATAATACACACATCCACTATATAGTCAGATTTTGAATCATGCTTAGGATATCTACCTACTAATCCATTGGAAATTGTAGTTGGATTTTAGGAATAACGAGAGATGCATGATTCATAAGTAACTAGAGCAGAAAATTTCATTGAGAAGATCCAGAAAATCCATCTCAAGGTGAAAGAACAATTAGATAAGTCTCAAGCCAAGTATAATGCTAGACACGATTAACATCATAGAGAGCACAAACTTCATGTTGGAGAGAATGCTTTAAAACTTTATTTACCACACTTCATGTGGATGTACTCAGTAGTAAATTGTGAGAACTTGCACCTATATGAGCCATCCATAGTTAATGAAGAAGAATAATGTCAGTTTCTACTTTCCATAGAAGATTACATCTTGGATTCATGATGCAAGCTAGAGGACATAGTGCTGCAATAGAATCTTATAGAGATAAGGAGATGTCCATAGGATTCTTGGAAGGTTAGACTCAAGTGGAAGACACCAAGGTAGGCCAAGCGGTACTCAAAGGAGAAAGTGAGGTAATTATTTCCTCATCTATTCCCCCATTAAGCTTTTGTGAGACCAAAAGCCTCCTAAGCGGGGGAGGTTTAATCCATAGAGATCTAAAGAAACACCACTTCATCATAGAAACCAAAAATATAAGAAAAATTAATTTAAAAAGGAGAGCATATTATTAAGTTACAAAACTCCCACTCTATATATAGTAGTGATTATGTAACCACCCCTATACACAGAATGGCGATTACCTAACCACCACACTAGTTGTGTAACCATGATTCTTGTCACTAGTGAAAACAAAAAAAAGGATACCCACGAGTAGTCATGGATTTGAAGTATTTGGACTGTGTCTCTTCCCTGTATAAGTCTTCTTATTATCTAGTGTATGGAAAGACATGGTAAGAAACTATAAATACAAGAACAAGTGGATTCCTATCATTGATTCATGGGAGAAGCAAGAAAGAATACTTTGATGCTGGAATTGAATTGTAGAAGCAAGGTGAAAGTACATAGTAAGCAAGTATAGAGGGTGGTTCTAGCATTGTTGTCTTCCTTCAACTTCTTGTAATATGTAATTAATTCAATTTACCAATATATATATATATATATATATATATATATATATGTATGTATGTATGTATGTATGTATGTATGTATGTATATTGGAAGAAAGAGAAATTTCCGTTGCTGACTAGTTTTCTCTCAAACTAGGGTGTTTCCAAGAAAAAATATTGTCTTATCCATTGAATTGATCATTCTATTTACTACAAGTAGCTCTAAGCACTAAGAATCATGCACTAACTTTCAATATTATGTCATTTTCAAATAATTGGAAGTAGGAACAACAATTTTGTGGTCTCATAATTTCCAAAGTAGAGGTTTGCATATCATACATGTACATATATTCCAAATCCAACAATCTTGATGTTTTCTTCCCTATATTTTAAACACCAAATGTCCCAACCAACACTTTCACTCCAAGCTCCCTTTTACTAGTACCTTTCAAGTTCGATAACCAGTTGTAGGCACAACGAACACTTCCACTACTAATTTTTACACATTGCAAACCTATGCTAAATATATGTAAGAACCTCTATATTCTAACATCCATATCTAATTTCTCCCTTATCATCTCCCTAAGTTACCAAAATATAATGGTGAGGGATATCCTAATGTGCACATAAAGGTATACACCATTGAAATTTGCAAATTAATCCCATGGTATTGGGTTGTTACAAATATTTTCCCCAAGACCCTAAAGGAATAAAACTTGATTAGTATTATTGTTTTCCTGAAGGATCCATACACTAATTTAGGTAGCATATAGATTATTATTTCAAGGATTTCAATATGAAAAAACTTGTAAAAATTGGTATTAGGTAGTTTATTCAGATTAAAAAAGAACCCAATGAGTGTATTTCACATTTTATCACAAGATGGTGAAAATTTATCTTCTCCTCGACTAGTGCATCAAACATGTATCAGTTGGGTCTATGTGATCTTTTCCTCTAGACCCTCAATAGGGAAACCAGGGAAGATGTGTAAAATTTTCCATATAAGTCTTACGATGAAGCTTTATAGAGTGTGTTAAGGATTGATCATGTGATTAGAGATAGTGGTTGTAGGATCTATAATCTAAAAGGAATACTTTTTGTCCCCAATAAAAACTCTATGGGATACCAAAAAATAACAAAAAAATGCACAATCTTCTAGAAACTTCCTAGGGTTTGAAAGTACTGAACCAAAACTATATCTCCACTACAGAGGATTTTATTTATCAACCAAAAAATCCCAAATTCCTCAACAAAATGGCTAATTATCCTAATAACAACAATTAAAACCACAATAGTAATATCCACATTAATAATAATCAATCTATGATATATGTGACTAATTTTAACCTAGATCTAAATACCTAGGTCTTGCATTTGTATACACCTAATTTTTCATCTTAATATTTCATATATATTACTAACCATTTCCTTTGTGAAGATAAGGGTCACTTATGCATCTATTTCTTGAGCGGGTTCCCGATGGGGTCTGTTGGGAATGTGGGGTGTGACTATTCACATGGTCATAACGAGTTAGAGAAAATACATTGAGAGAGTATCACTATGTGTCCCTAGCATTATTTATTCTTTCATTGGTTATTTGAGTCACTTTATATCTCACACATTAGCACTCCCAACACTTATTTGTATCTGACTACATAATTATCACCTTTTTCACTTATTCTTATTTAAATCGTGATATATTGCACCATTTTTAACATTTAGGAATTCATGTCTGATGCCATCACATGTGGGAAATGGTGTCAGTGTTAGGTTTTCATTTACTAATATCATTTCTCACATGATATGGCATGGGATATATATGCATACCACACTAAAAAATGCATGAAGGAAGAAAGATCATAGGAACTATCCATTTAGTTTTCTCTTTTATACCATCTTTGTATCTTCTCATTTTTCTCTTGGTTCATCTTGCATTTGACTTCGATTGGAAACTCTTCTTGATTGTTGAATTGATTACACTATTGGATCATCTATAGTGAGTCTAGGATAGGAATTTTTCCCCTTCTCCACCCATAGTGATTCTCTCTTGGTGTGCTAATTATATAGAGATATAGATGCATCAACGAAGACCCTACAGGTAAGTGCTCTAAATTTCTTTTTCATTTTACATAGATTATTTTATTTCCCTTCCCTACTTATGTATGTTATCTTAATATTGTATGTACATTGATGCTAGTTAGCATAGTGATCTTATATAATCAACTCCTTATCTTTCCTTTCCCTTAGTTCAGTTATGTTTCACTTTATATTATAGTTGTGTTGATTGTGTATGTTTGTCATATCTTCCCATCAATCTATACCTCTCCCCCATTAACTGATATCCTAGAAGGTACTCTCCTCTAAATCTACTATGGGCCTTAGAAAACCTAGCTTGACCTAATTTACGGATTACTACCCTCTTGATATGTAACTTTAGTGTTTAATGTATCCCTTTTAAATCAATCAATTATGTGTCAGACTGTGTATATATCTCATTTGTTGCATGATACCCTTGTATAATGGAATACTTAAGAGTGAAAGACATTGAGACACATTATTTTCCCGCCATACATTTCTAGTGAACATGGAATGAATCCTACAAACCTTCTAGCTAGGCACATCTCATTAAAATCATCCATCTCCAGTCCTGGCCTCATTCTTAATCACTAAAAAATAGAAAAACTCTAAAAAACCACTCTACATAGATGTCATCGCCTAGGGGTGATATTTTTTATTTTAGCATACTTGAATCTAGACACATTCAGACCCTATGGAAACCTTCTTACAGAACCAATCCTTTTTATTTTTGTAAACATTTCTCCTAACTCCATCAACCCTTGTGTAATTTATATTTCATATTCGATTACATAAGTAAACCCCTTTCCAGGACATTTTCTTAGCCATATCATCAGTATATCATGGAGTATATGGGTTTGGGGTCTTCTAATTCTATTGTGTAGACATTTTCCAAAAATATTTCATCTTCAAGTTGAATTCTTGTTATGCATGAAACTTTGTATCATAGGAGTACCTAGAAATAAACCTCCCATCCGTTGTATGGCTTATTTGGGGATTAAAAAGGGGAAAATAAAAATGAAAACACTTCTAATCATCCTCTTGAGATTCAACAATTCCTTACACAATTTCCTCGATATAAGGACAAATCAAAGGAAATCCTTGGTAAAAATATCCTTGAATTTATCTTTAAACAAATTTAAAATAGGGAAGAATAGGGAAAAGGTCCCAATATAGGTTAATCTAAGAATATCCCCAATTTTAATTGTACTAACCTTATCATCCAACTCATTGATAGGATGAGCCAACAACAATCCACTACTGCAGCTCAATTCTTTCAAATGAAAGCTAAATAACTCAACTAGTCAATCACCCTACAACAAGATCTTAGGAAACCACGGTATTTCCTTTATATAATGGGCATAATGGGGTACCTATTACCTAACCACTTATCCACACAAAATTCCTAAGAGCCTCTAGCACCTTAAATTGATAGCATGGATATTGAGGGTATTTATCCTTCCATCTCTTATGGTGGGTCCATTGATGTTTCCCTTCACATTAATACTTTTGGATATATTTATAAGGAATGAATCAGATCAAATCTATAGTCTGCCACCAAAATCTCATCTAAGACTCTTACTAAATATTTTTTTGATTAGTACCATACTTTACCTCCTAACTCCGTATTTGAGATAGAATCCTTGGTGATAGCCTTAGTAAATTAATCTCAGTATCATGAACTACTCGATAACAATATTAATGCCTTCATGAACTATAAGAAATATGAAATGAATCATCACAATATTTCATAAAATGTTGGAAGACGATATCCACACGCATTGAACATAACATGCCTAGTGATGGCCTCTTCCAAATTTTCCTACGATATCTTAAACCTTGCATTCGATACAAGGTGTGTTCCTTTTCTCCAACCCCTCTAAAAGAAGATTTTTAAAAAGATAAAAGGAAATATTATATCATGAGAGAGTTTTAGAAATATCCTCATAATACATAGCCTAATAAATAAGTTCAAATCCATCAACATTATATTAACAAGAATGTAACAGATTAAAAATTCTCTAATAATCTTCCTCTTGTTACTTACTCAAATAGGACTATTTTTAACATCGACCAAAAAATTAACAACAACAACCATTAAGTAAGATTTGAAACATCACTTACCTAATCCATTTTGTGTGATCTTAAATCCATCTTGACCTATTTTTCAATGGAATGATGAAAGTAGATTATGTTGGTGGCATTGTAATTATTGTCATTCCCATGAAAATTAACATGCACTACGTAGGACTATCATAAAATTCTTCCTAGGTTCCTAATTTGACCATGAAACCATCACTTGGGAACATTTTATTGAATCACTCAAAGCCCGTGATGTTACACAATAAAAATATTATCATGAAGGAATTGACCAAGCTAATAAGAAGCTACATGTCTTCTCTAATCCCATGCCTAACCATAATACAATTGAAAGTTATAAGAAACAAGATAATTCTATTACCAATGTAGTAGACAAATACTATCCTCCTAAAAATATAGTTTCCATTTATGATGTGAGGCATGTCATAGCTTATGTACATCCTGAATACCCCACATCATTCTAGCCTCAAACTCATAGAGTTATATATCCTTCTATACCTTAAAAGTAGGCTTCCAAGGGTAGAAATTCCCCCCCTTAAGATTCCATTGGCCCCTGTGGAAAATACCCTATAGGGATAATGGTGCTCAACATTAATCCCCTAGCTATAGACACCATTGGCCCATGTGAGAGTGAAACTTTTAGGTCTGATAATGTATAAAATGAGAAAAAATAGTTTCTAAAGTATCTAAAATTACCCCTACTTCTTTTGGATCTACTCCAAAGTACCCCCTTCACTTTCAAATCACTACATAGTTTATCCATGATGAGTGGGATCTTCTTGAAGCACTTACCCAACTACCTAGACAAGTCCCTTTTCTATAAATCATGTGTATGTCACCTCACAAATGTGATCATCTCGTAAAAACCTTGTTTGACATGAACATCCCTTTTTTTCTAAATTTTAGGTATAATACCACATTGGATGGCTTAAAGGAAATAATTCGTCGTCAGTGTGAGGAGATCTCCATTCATGCTAACCTTACAACAGATGCTAACTCTTGCATTCACTTCCCTATAGATTTTATGTTTTATGAAGAGATTTTTTTTCACGTAGATGATCCACCTCTTTTCATCACACTTCACATTAGGCACACCATGGTCAAATGTGATCTCATAGAAAAAGGAGAGGGCACATGTTTTGCCTCATTAGAATTCATTAAGGCTCTTGGTTACTCCATAGACATCCTAAAATATACATGAATAACTTATCAATGGTATGATCACTGACATGTTTCTACTATGGGGTTTATTTGGTTACCCATCACCGTTACTCCTAGGATTATCCACGTTAATTCATGGTCTTCAAATTTACCCTATATTATAGTATTCTTCTAGGATGGTCTTGGACTCATCACATGCACAGTTGCTTCCTCCACTTGTCAATTGTAGGCTTTGTTTACCATTATTTATCTATGCATGTTGGTACTTAATCCACACAAATTTGGATGCTCACCTAAAGCACGCGTAATCACATGGTCCCTCCTATGTTATGCCTATCAAAAGATTAGCATTCTTGTTTACCATAATTATAATCAAGACATTCATTCATACATAATAATCATTACAAACACGGAAATTGGAAACTCATATAATAAGGGAATAAAAAATCATGGGAATAACACTTAAATCATCATCATAACCATAACATCATTACTTAATCAAGAATTTTTAATACATAACTCTTATACCAATGTGATGGACCATGCACACATCCATAAAGACTCAAACCCTTACGGCATGACATAAACACTATATTACACCTCATCTCTCTAACAAAAAAATACATCAAATATATATAGAGGTGGGGAATTTCCCTTCACCACATCATGCATAATGCTAATAATAGGTATGTGTATAAAAATAGCCTTCATGTTTTTCCTATTAATAAACTAGACTAAATATAACATCCTTTAATCATATTATTAGATATCTCCATGTTTGTGTTTTATCTTGATCTGCATGTACTTTTCCCAATTATATCTCTTTCTTGGCTACTAATTCATCTTTCTTTTATCTATCTTTGGCCCATTTTCTTGATCGACACTCCAACTCTATCTTTAGCATTGATATAGAAATATGGCTAAGTCCTTGATTTTTCACCCATATGCACAATCCCGCATGCCAACCTACTTCCTAACTACAAGTTCTCCCTTTGCATTGTTTCGTTACTCATGCGCACATTCCCTACCCGTAACCTTTGAAATTTATCAATACTTAATGACTTTCCCCAACCAAAATAACCCCACACTAGGGATATTATCCACCCTCGGCAATATTATATCAAAGAATTCCTACAATAAATGAATGAAATAATAAGAGTATGGATTGCGCTAAAAGAATTAAAAGAATAAATATCATATGCATTCTCTGGTGGAAGGATGCCTCGGAATTCCTTATCCAAAATATTCTCCAATTCCCTCGAACATTATAGCTCCTTGGTCACCTTGACTAGCACATCATTCACAATATTAGGCACTTCTGTGAGAGTTAAGTCATCAATATTCCCCTTAAGCTCCGTGACCATTTTATCCAACTGTGAAGCTACATCCTCTAGCACATTCATTTTGTGTGATACCAGGGGTAATATTTTCTTAAGTGTATCTTTTACTGTGGAACTTAGAGATTTTACCAAATCCCTCTTCTGCTCTACTTCAGACAATATCCTCTCTTGTTTGGCCTTGTTAATCTTCATTTTGGAATGAATTTATTTCAAATCTTCCTCATTATTGGTGGAAATTTTACTCACAAGCCAACCAAAACCTTGAAATTTTTTGAAAAAAATTATTTCATTCACACAACCTCCTTAGCCTATGCAGTTATTTCCTGATATTGCAAAAGATGTGATTCTATTTATTCATTGTCATATTTATTTTACATGCATATCTCCTTGGCTATTGACCTTGTACCCTTCCTTCTTTTGCATGAGATAATCCATGCCAAGTCCTCTAGATAATGTAGTGTTATCTCATATTCATCCTTGGCATGTGCAACAAGGCTTGGGTACACAGTAGTGACAATATCTACAATACACTCCATTTTCTTGTATATCGTGCACATTCTTCCCTTCTCTTCCCTTAACTCCTACTCTAACTACTCAATCTTCTTAGATTTCTCCTGGGATTCCTCATGCATTATTTTTATGGTGGAATCCTTGTCAAATATTCTTAATCCAACCTCTGTCACTAGTTTTCTCATCACTTTTCACACTTTCTCATATGTGAGGATTTTAGATTCAACCATTGGGAAGACCTCTCTAGGCACATGCTTGAGATCAGTCTCTGATAAAATATTATTTGTTCACTTTGAATATCGGATATTCCATGTGTGATTGGAATACCAAATAGAACATATTAGTGGTGCATGTGAGGGCTTCATTCTTATCAAAAAATGACCAATAGAAGAGATATTTTGTGGTCACTAAGCTCTGATACATTGCCCATAGGACTTTTACAGGGTCATCATTATATTGTTATATGGGGGCCTAGGGGATGTTCCTTTGGTTTCTTCCCTTTCCTATACACTCATTTGGCACCTCCTACACAAATAGAGTGAAGTGCGCCACTCACTTCCCATGTTCCTATATCCTCTCCTGCAATTGTGACCTTATTTATTTCCTCCTCCTCATCCCACTCAACATCATACTCTTCTTCAACCTCCTTATCTCCACCTATGTTCTTCATGAAGGGCTCATCATGGCCTTCTTCCTTCTCACCAACCTTATTTGTACATTCTTCTTTCTATGAATCGAGCTCCTCTTCATCTATGTCCTCTACACTGTGGATGATTGGGTAACTACGTGGTATCTCTTCTCCACCATACTTCTTTTTGTCCTCTATTTGTTTTCTCAAAACCGCTGTGGGTTTCTTCCTTACCGGGGTATTCTTCTTGGGACTTGGATTCTTAGGTGACTTATTGGTCACTCTAAAGGTACCCATGCCTCACCCTTCCTCCCTAAGCTCTTATTTTTTATTCACCCTTACAATTTTGTCAAGGGTTTGATCCTCTTTTCCTTTTTCCTACTCTTCATCATTTTATTCTTCTTTCTCTTCACAATGGGGAGGGGTGTTTGGATGCACCCTCTTTTGGGGGGTTTGGGAGTTTAAGGTCTTCTCTATTAACACACTTCCCACCATATAACTTACGATTTAAATAGATATAAATATTTGGTTCTTCTTCCTTTCCTATTTCCAAAGTCTTGGAATTGATGCTTATATCATAAGATTCCATAGTTTCCACATACACCAAATTTTTGGGATATGCATAAGTTTTTCTCAATGTATGATAGTCTGCATAAACCTTGTTTGACATCAAATTTTAGAATCCTTTAATCATATATCCTATTTAAAACATCCTAGAAGTATCTTGCTGTGAAGGAAGCTGGGAGTTTACACCATGGGATATTTTCTACAGACTTCATGTAAAATATGCCTAAGGAGGAATGTTGATATAGCATGATTTCTTTTTTTCCTTCCAATAATAAGGGAAACTACCTTGGAACGCGTCATTCATGCTTAAATTCATCATGGATCTTCTTGTACCATCTGTCCAATCAAATTTTGAATGTTTTATTGATCCCATTACATGTATACTCCGTAAACCTCTTCGGGAGGGACTTGTTCTCTAGAGGATACTTCCATATATTTTCATTTGGCCCATTTGAAGCCCTAATTTCTAAAAATAAAATCAACAATAGGATGACTCCCCAAGTTATCTTTTCACCTCCACATGATTCTTCATTCAGTACTTTAGAAATTAAGGAAATGTTATATGTATTTTTATCAGCCATCTTTTGTGCAATATGGAGCCACCTCTTGTTTCCCTATGTCCATATCTTTGAGGCTCCAAACATACAACTAACCAGGAATGTGCCAACTCTTATAGCTAGGTCAAAGATTTTTAAACATTACATTGTGAGACCTCCCCTCTGATATTTCAAGGAAATGTCAGTGGCCTCCACTCTTTAATTGTCCTCCAATTCAGTCTCTATCTCAAGTACCAAATTGTGCAAACCTATGATTCTCCCAATCATCAATGTGGTGAGGTAGATCCTTCTTCCTGTGAAATATAAAATAGTCCTCATGGACTCACAACATCATCCATTGGTAAAGGAACTCAATATTTCCAAAAAAGGAATCTCATAGAGCTGGAGAACTCCCACACTCTCCAAGTCTCTCTGCACCTTATTGTTTAGATCAATTTCCCATCCATATTCCTCTCATCTGTCTTTTATATTACTCCATTCTCTATTTTGCACTTGTTTGTATCTTAGTGATGCTTGTTGTCACTATATTTATACTTTCTCAAATGTAACTCCCATGCTTTCCCTACAATCAACCCCTCTAGTTATTGTATTTCTTAAAACCATTCCTACAATGCGTCGTCCACTTCGGGATTCTTTACCTTGTCCTTTCCTTTACCCTTTAAAGATATGGTGGATGCCTTTCTCAGTGTCATTGTTTCACTACAAACTTTAGATGTCAACCCTACTTGAGTATGGTGTTCCCTATCTACTTAGATCTTCTTACCTAAATTTTTTTCTTCTTCATCGAGCATTCAATTATCTCTCAAACCCCTCGACTCCTTTTTTCTCCTCGTACTCTGGCTCATTCTTCGAACCCTCATTCCCTAGATTTGAATACTAAAATCTCATGTGAATTTATATCCGTCGAAACCCTAACTTTGAAAACTAACCTCTGAACCTTGTACCCCTCTCTCCACATGCTTTCTTTTTTTTCTCACACTTCCTCTAAATGATCCTTAGCATAGGTCATGTTAAAATTCTATAGTTCACCAAATTATCTTCACACTAGATATTTTACACAATTCACACTTTAATCACTCTCCATTATATGTAGGGAGGGACGAAATCATTCGGGACCTCTTTTATAGAGTTCTAAAAAAATTCTGCATTAATTTCTCTTCACCTACCACTACTCCAACCATTAAATGTTATATTTTCCCTTTATCTTCTTTCTTCCACACGTGGAAGTCGTAACCTTCTGGTGCATCACTACTTCCATAGGTCGTAGACCTCCTTGCATGCACTCTTCTATGCCACAACCCATCTTCTTCTATGACATACACCAAGTAGTACATTATGTTGCTACCTTCTTTGTGTTACATTGTGTGGCCCTTTCTTGCGTGATCCTTATATTTAAGAAATGTATTTTGAACATCAATCATTCATAAGCACCTGTAACACTCTTTTATTTTGATTTTTTAGACCTTTAACCAACATCCTCTCTTTATACCATCACACATTCATTTGCAACATCTTCACCATAAGTTCCAATACCAAATGACTTCTTTTTCACACACTCATACCTAGTTCACACAATACTAAAATTATGTGTGGTTATTTGTGCATCATATTAACTAGTAATAATAAACTTCTTGCGCGTAAGCATGCTTATTACAACAAAATAAAAATTAAAAAGAAAACATAAAAGGAAATATAATTTGATTGGAAATACTGTGTTATTAAAATAGACACAAAATCACACACTTATTACTATTTATTCTGAGTATGTTGTTTTATTTATCAATCTTGTGTAAGAAAAGTATTCATTAATGGCACACTTCCTAGTCCATCTACTTTTTTTGTTTGTTTATATTGTATTTATCTCTCACATTTTTCACTCATACACCTCGTTCTTGTTAGGCCATAGGTATCCCTCTCTATCAGTATTTTTACATTTATCATTAGTTTTCTCAGGACACTAGCACCCAAGAGCTCTTTTCTAACCTTGGCGCTCCTCTCCTCTTTATTTTTGGTCACATTTTTTTATACTTGTAGTTGTCCTTTTCCATTTTCTAACTCTTTTCTTGAGGTACTAGTCAACATGTCATGTCATTAGTGTCAAAATTCAAACAAGAGATACTTATATAAACACAAAATACACACCATTATAATGATATGTAATTTCTATCAAGTGATATCTATATACATATCAAAGGGACTACATCTTGGGCTTATTACTTTGTATACACACTACATAGGAAGGGGAAGTTCATTTTTTTATCCAAACATTTGCATTTTATCTAGCTATCACTCCTATCTTGGTGTCATCAGCGTGAGAGTGACCTAAGATCACTATTACACATAGAAGCACATAAAACTACATTAGGTATTAGATGCAGTGCAACACTCAGATATAAATTCACTTGTTTGACACTCAAGGATAGTCTGAATCCTCATTTTGAATCTTTTTTTAGGATTTTATGTAGTTTGAGGGTTTTCTAAGAGATTACTTGTATTACATATTTACAAGTGCTTCGGTGATCTAAATGCAACATACAAGCGATCATTATCAAAAAAGTGCAAAACCCTAGTGAGAGTGATGAAATCAGGTTCCAACCTATTTTGGTTATGGTTGTGTTGTTGTGCAAATTTGCAATAAAGACATTGACAATTTCCAAGCACAACAATTATACCCCTATCTCAAATTTTTCATGTATTATCATTCCCATGCACCCTTAGTCTATCCATTCTATCCAGTCTATCTAGTAACCTCCTGATAAAGGTTAATTAATTCCCATAGGTTATTTAGGAAAGTAAAATCAACCCCCCTAGGTGATTTTAGGGAGTTATGAAAAGATGCTATCTTCTGGCAGTATTGGGAAGGGCTATCCTTAGCCTTCCCAGGATTCGATCAACCCATGTGGAGAAAAACACAAGGGAAAAATTAAACATAGAGGTGAATTGAAGACCTTATAACATTAGGGACATTATTTTGGAAGGTCTGGAAAAGTTTTGAAATACTTGGAGTAGTCTGAGTAAAAAAATGTTTCACGAGCCTAGGCAGTACACATGCCTAAAACAATTGTTGAGCTTCAGAAGAAAATTCTAGGAGATCCTGATGGAGTTAGAAGTAAAACAAAACATCTCTAGAAATAGTATTCCAATACATACATGATGGTAAAATCATATTCTTCACAATACCTTGGCACATAGGATTGGCAGGTAGTTTTTCTCAAACATAAGTGGAGTATCAAATAAAAGATCTAATTTTTTAGGGAATATGTGGTTAAATTAAGACATCAAAACCCCACCATTGGATCAAAAATTCCATTTATAGTTAGGATAATATTAAATTTTACCAATAAATTCCACTAGGAGCTCAAGTGATCATCGTTCCAAGTGACCCTCTCAAAGGCAGTTCAGGACTTAGTCATTTTTCGGGAGGACATGTGTCAGCACCAAGAGCCTCACGGGATTTCATGTCCTTAACATTCCTAAGGTCTAGTATACTAAACCTTTAAAAATTCTCCTAGCCCCCATGTTACCTCTAGGATCCTCAAATGACCTCCATACATGACAGTTCACCCCCCAGGTGCATTTTTGGAGCATTCATTCCCTACCATCAGATCAAGCGCCACGTGTCAGCTCCAGGACCACCATGGAAACTGATGGCCATCATGAACCTAAGGTCAGGGAGATCAAGCATGGAAAATTTCTCCCAACCCTTATGGGAAGTCTTTTGGTCACCCACGTGACCAAATTTCAGCCCCGAGGTGCATATTTGGAGCATCCATTCCCTACCGTCAGATCAAGTGCCATGTGTTAGCTCCAAGACCATCGTGGAAATTGATGTCCCTCATGTCCCTAAGGTGAGGGACAAAAAATATGGAAAAATGTTCCTAGCCCTCTAGGATAGTGTTTTGGTCACCCATATGACCAATTTCCAACCCCTCGGTGCTTTAAAGATGATTTTGGAGAACTCATTCCCTATCATCGGATCTCTGCCACGTGTCATCATCTTTCTCATTATGGAAATTGATGTCACTCACATCAATGAGGTCAAGGAAATCTGGGACCAACATGTGCACCTAAATCCAACTCAAAAATTTGAATTTTTTTCTAACTGTTGGTTGTTTTTTGTTGTTTCTCATTGCTTCTTGTTGCTTCTAACATCTGTGTGCACATACATCTCCATCTCCTCCTTTGTAACTCCTCACCATAATTACTCCATTGTTGAACCTTGAACCACACCTGCTATATAGGTAATTACCTTTACTCCATGAAAGCACACAGATCCTAGAAGGAAAATTAGAGAAAACACAGAAGGAGAAGCACTAAAAGAAGAAGGAGAAAATAGAGAAAACTCCATGGCCATGAAACGATAAGTTGAATAAATCTCTTAAACGGATACATGAAACAACAAGTTATATTTTTATATTCATTTATCTACCTAAGGCCATAAATAATACACTTTGAAACTCTCCTCTCATGCAACATAGCATCCACAGTGAAGAAATCCCACTTCTGGCTCAACATAGAAAAAATCCAATTTTCCATCAAAGTGTTGGGCAAAACGAAGTAGAATTGCATGTGAAGCATTAGAAGAATAAACCTATCACAATTAAATTTATTTCATCAAAAATGGAGGATAAAATCAGACCTACAATTTTGAGGTCCATTAATGATAGCCGTGTCCAGAAGCACTTCCAGGTCTGAAATTTGAAAGTTTAAAATATCCTATACTATTAAGCAGACGGGCCTAAAATTTTAGAGGGGTGATATTGGGAAAAACATATATCAAATTGTTATCTTCCATAAAAATCTGACTCCTAGAAGCTAACTTTCTAAAAATAGGGGGTCTACTACATAGGGACTACTATTTCAGGAAAGTCAGCAACAAAAGAACCTGCGAAGGATGTAAAGACATTGGAGGTACACTACATATTAGAATTCACTGGGAAAAACATTTTTGAAACTTACTAAAAATAGTAAGTGGTCCCATAAACACTTTCTAAAAATATGAATTCACACTCAAAGAGTAGTTTTGGCACAACGGGCCATACATGGATAATCATTCAAGGGGACATCATTGTTTAGGATCATTCGAGTAATTTTTTCACAGGGCATTCGAGATCCATCTTAGTTCATTCAACTTTTGAATATTCATGAGATAATTGTAAGAAGTTTCACAGTGTGCAAGGAGTTTTAAGATTCATATTTTCACTGCATTTGGTGCTTTCCATCGACAAGGATCAATGAAATTTATCGAAAACGACGTCTTATCTTCTTCTTCCTCTTTCTCCATCCTCTTTCCCCCAAATTTATCTCACTTTAAAAAGTTATAATTATTAATTGGGGTTTACACTTTTTTATATTCCTTTAAATCACTTAAAAGTGACTTTAGAAACATGATGTAAATTAATTCACCTTGATTTTATAAAAGGGGACTTAGATATTTTGTAGGAATATGAATAGTCTAAAGTTAGGAATAAGGCATATGGAGGATCATGAGGAAGATGATAAGTCACCTCTGATTCTATAAATTGTAATGTCATTCCCATTTCAAAGGGTTGTCAATTGATCTTGTAAACTCATGAGTGCATTATACTTAGAGAAAGTAAAGGAGATAGCCATTTTCTTCTATTTTCCTCCACTCTCAAAATTTCTTCCATTCCCACATCATGTACAACTTATTGTTAAGCATCAATAAAAGAAGAAGGAATTTATAGCCTCTTTGATGAAGATATTTTAGAAACTTTGAGTTCACAATATTATCTCATCTTGTTTACATTTGCAGGGTTGTTTCTTCTCATAAATGCATGTGTTGAAGTTTCTACCTAGTGTGTGTTGGAATTTAATTTCCTACCTGTAACATTAGTTCCCCTATCTCATTTCTCACTCCCTTTCCCACTTTTAGACAAAGTCTTCCCTAGTAATAAATTGCTAGCTTTCCCGCATGGTTAGTAGACTACCCCTATTGCATCCCTGGTCAAAAGGCCACCATAGAAATCCACATTTTCTCATGCATGCATAGACAGTAGATGAACCAGTTAAGTATAGGGACTTAGATTCCCAGAGAGTTGGTAATAAATCCAAAAGTTTGTTTTCCTGACAAATTTTCTTGACAACAATTTTTAGCACCCACAGTGGGGAAGATTTAGTAGCATCTACACCCAATATATGACCGCAAGGTCTAAAAATTAAAAAAAAATCAAATATTTATTAAAAAATAAGACTTCATGAAATTATGTTTCTGAAAGATACACTTCTGATTTCTACACATGACTTTTCACATTCCACAGTGTCCTTTCATGTTCCCACTAGAAAAGTTTCCAAAATTTGGCTGAAGGAAGATACATCAAGTTGAGTAGGTCAAGATGTGTTGTTGATTCTAATTTCAAGGCTTTGCAAAATCAATAAGATTGAATCATAGATAATCCATATTTCTTCTCTCAAGTCTCCTCTCCATCCAACTCTTTAAACAGTTCACCTGGAAATCCTATCAAGACTCTTGTTGATACCCCCCCTTCAAGTTCTCCCATTTCTCAACCAACATTAGTCATTGATTTCCCATAAGAAGAAGAATTTGTAGCAACAAGAGAAGAAAAACAAATTACAATGGAAGATGAATAAGAAATACCTCAACCCATTGTTCCATGGGGAAGGAATACAGGCCCTTGTGCTTTTGAACCACCTCTCCATGATCTACCAACAAGTTCCCATAAGAACTGGCCAAATTTAAAAGGTGATAAAACAAAACATCCTAAAGAACACATCGCTACCTTCACGACATCATGTGGAATTCTCAATGTCCATCATGAATATGTTTCTATAAGATTGTTCGTGGATTCCCTCCAAGAAAAAGTATTAGAATGGTTCTACCTCCTTCCTACCTCATCCATCACTGGTTGGAATGACATCGAGACTGCCTTCAAGGAAATATTTAAATCAACTGAAGACTGTTAGGACCTCCTAGTGTAGTTGGCTCAAATCAAAAAAGGAAAAAATTAAACCATGAGAGACTTCATGGCTCGTTTTAAGTGGTTGCTTTGTATGATACCTGAAGAGGATTCACCATCTCCAAACAATGTCAATAAATTCTTCATCAATTCTCAATCACCAGAAGTAGGGATTTTTCTGTGAAGATCCCAACCAAGGAACATTGTAGAAGCACAAAGGATGGCCATTGAACTTGATGACGATCTCATCCTCTTTGGAAAGATCAAGAACCCATCAAAGGGAAAGACCCAACATTCTAGAGATAAGAGAACCAATCCATCACTACAAAAGTGGGAGAATGAGATACCATCTTTGAAAAGGTAATTATTTAAATCATTTTCTTCCCAAAGAAGCAATGAAAATCAGATTTCAGGAGCACCCCAAAGGCTTTCCTTGGAGGCCCCACCCATGAACATAAATTACAAATTTCAAGAAAGTGAATAAGATCTTGAATAAGAAAGGGAAGGTGGAAACTCCCTAGAGATCGATGAATTTGAGAATGATACAAAAATCAGATTTTGTGCGTATTCTAGAGGTTAAGAAGAAGATGCACCCTATTTCTCATGTGTGGTATTCACTCATTCTCAGTCTAAGAAAAGAGCACCCCCTCCACTATTGTAAATAAAAAGAAGGTCAATGATCCTCCTATGGCAACTCTACAAAACAAAATAATCAGTCGAGGATCACCACTTCCTCCTTCCATGAATTTTACATTGTTGGAGATTGATCTTGTAGCAAGTAATAAGGCTCTCACTATTCCAAGTAAGTCTTGTGATACCTCTTACAATTCTAAACCCAAATCTACTCCTATAAAATCTAATTCCTTAAAAGCTCCTAGCGTTCCATTCAAAATACCTTCCATTCCTCAAACATCAAATTCTACTCCTAAGCCTATCCAGACTCCAAAATAAGTACCTTCACCCCCCTTGTCTGCATCTTCTCCCTTTTACTTCATATAATATGCAAACAAGGCCAAAGTGCAGATTACCGAAATTGAATATTTACATACCCATCTTGAACAGTTTGAGAGGTTTGTTCAATACATAAGGAATGGTATTCTAACACCCAATGATGTAGTTCATGATCCTAAGGGAATACTACCAAACCCACCCACACCTCTCTCACAGAACATTATTTCTCTGAGTGCATCAAAGAATGATAAAGTTGAACCTTTATACGTCTCCCTTCTTGTTAGAGAGTACGTACTAAATAATTACATAATAGATTTCGGTGCCTCAGACAACGTGAAGCCTTTGAAGGTCACCAAGGCTCTCAAACTCACCATGATTCCACCTAGTGGATCATTTTACTCTTTGGAATCAAAAGAGTTATCACTTGTAGGGAAGGTCAAAGATGCACAGGTGGCTCTCACCAGATTCCCAGAAAAGAAAGTTTCAGCTATGATTTTGGTAGTAGACATCCCAACCTCGTTCAAAATGTTGTTGAGCAGAAATTTCTATCAAGACTTGGGAGGGAAAATTAATATGAATTGGTCTTTTGTAACCATACCAGTAAAGGGAGACATGGATAAATTTCTTCCTAAGAAGAAGATGAGGTACACGGTATGAAATTATGGAAGCCCAGAAGCTAACATCTTGTATCAAGGTAGCAGGAAGATGAATCAATTTGTGGCAACTGAGGAGGAAGAGGATATCTCCATCTTGATAGGTCCACACATGCCTTCCTAGAGGGATTTGGACTTTGAAGAAGCATTGAGGATATTTGAGTTACAAGAGGGAAGCCTTGAATTAATAGATGATGTAAACCATGAGGAATAAGAAATGTTTCTTGATCATTTTCAACCAAAAAATCAGCTTATGTGTTTATCCATGATGAGGAGTTATTTTCATTCCTATTTGGGGATGAAGATGATCTTATTCATGCCATCTATGGAGAGACAAAATCAGCTTGTGATGAGCCCATGAAAGGCTTGAAGGAAATCTCCATACAAGAACTACCTAGAGTTTTGGAAGAAATAAAGGACCCCGAGCTCAGTCTTAAACTTTTAAAGCAAGCCACAAATCTGCAAGATAATCGTGAAGCTGATTTGGAAGCCTTAACCGATGTGAGGGTTGGCCATATTTAGATAAGGAAAGATGAAAAATATGATTCCACTCTTGAGATAATGGTTGATGGATGCAATAACGAAATGGAGATATTTTATTTCCCACTTGAAGATGAAGACTCTTTCTCTGATGAATAAATTGAAGCAAGGAGTTTCGAGACCTCTGAAGATGAAGATATTTTTGATGAAGGATCAATAGAGTGTAGAAATTCCCAAGATGATGAGGTAATCCCTCCAGATAGTTTCCTTGAGTTGTAAAATAGAGATTCTTAAAAGGTGTACAAACATGATTTGTAGGAAATGATGAAGCATAACTCTATGCAAGAAATAATGGATGTAGTAGAAGTTGAAAAATACCCCAAGTTGATCCTTGATCTCTTCACTCATGCCATGGACATATAAGGCAAGTATGAGGTTACGTCCAATCCTTCTATCTATACTCAAGCACTTCATAGTGGAGTAAATAAAAATGATAAGTCTGAGGTTTCTCATGGAAAAGAGGTCAATGAGCATAGACCTAGGAAAGAAAAGAATCTAGAATGTTCAAGAAATTTGAATGAAAAGTAGCCTTGGGTCAGCGATGAGATGCTCAGTGAAGAATCATCTATGTGGATAAACATGGAATGCAACTGGAACTATGAGACCAATTTCAAAGAGGATGAAGGTAATGGAATTTCCAAGCAAGGACCTGAGCATCAAGAAGCTCACATGGAATCACTCCTAAAAATTACACAGTCAATTGTAAAATCACATGGCTTTCACAAACAACTAAGGAGAGGAGGCTACTTTCTGGAACTAGTCAAAAACTTTGCAGAACAACATCACTCAGTGTTTCCCACTCAGGGGTAACTTTAAAAGAATGAAAAGAGGTTTAGTAAAAGTGGTTTGTCCCCCACGTTGTACCATAGGTGATTACTAGGTTTGTTTCCCTTTGTTGTGGTATGTTTCTCTTCTTGTTGTGTACTTATTTTCCTTTCTTTATGCATGTATGTTTCCTTCTTCTCTCTCTCTCTCTCTCTCTCTCTCTCTCTCTCTCGTTGTAAGTTTTACGTTACTCCGCAGGGCCCAATGGATAATGCAGTGGTAAATATGTTGTAAGTTGAGATTCTGGGATTTCTCATGCTATGCCTTCACTTTTTTAAGTCCATGTCATGTCCCCAAGCTAGAGTGAAATGTTGTCATGTAAATGTGTAACAAGGAAATCGACAATTTCTAAGAAAAAAAACTATACCCCTATGTCAAATTTTACATGTTTTATCATTCCATGGAACACCAAGTTTGTCTAGTCATTCCCCTCCCAATTGAGGTTAATTCATTCCAATAGGTGATTTAGGAAATTCAAATCAACCCGCCCTAGATGATTTTACGGTGTTCTAAAAAGATGATATCTTTTGGTGGTATTGGGAAGGGCTATCATTGGCCTTTAGAGGACTAAATCAATCCCCTTGGAGTGGAACAGAAGGTACTAATTCAATAGGGAGGTGAATTGAATACCTTAGAACATCAGGGAAATGATTTTTGAAGGTTTGGAGAATTTTTGAAAGACTTAGAGCAGTCTAAGTAAAAATAGGGTTCACGAGCCTAGGCAGTACACATGCCTCAAATAGATGTTGGGCTTCAAAAGAATATTCCAAGATATTCAGATGGATTAGAAGTAAAAAACATCACTATAAATATGATTCTAATAGCTAAATTATGGTAAAATCATATTTTTCACAACACCTTGGCACATAAGATTAGAAGGAAGGTTTTCTAAGTCACAAGTGAAGTATCAAATAAAAAATCCATTTTTAGGGATTATATAGTTGAATAAAGACATGAGACCACCACCATTGGATCCAAAATTCCATTTCTAGTCAGGATCATGTAATATTTTACCAAGAAATTCCACTGGGAGCTCAAGTTATCATTGTTCCAAGTTACCCTCTCAAAGGCAGTTCAGGACTTAGTCATTTTTTGGGAGGACACATATCAGCCAGGGAGCCTGGTGGGATTTCATGTCCGCAACATCCCTAAGGTTAGGTACACCAACCATTGGAAAGTTCTCCCAGCCACCATGTGACCTCTAGGACCCTCATGTGACCTCCAGACTTGACAGTTCAACCCCCAGGTGTATTTTTGGAGCATCCATTCCCTACTATCAGATCAAGCGCCATGTGTCAGCTCTAGGACCACTGTGGAAATTGATTTCCCTCATATCTCTAAGGTTAGGTACATAAAGCATGGAAAATTTTTCCCAAACCCTATGGGGAGTATTTTGGTCACCCACGTGACCGACTTTCAACCCCCATATGCATTTTTTGAGCATCCATTCCCTACCGTCGGATCCAACGCCACATGTCAGCTCTAGGACCACCATGGAAATTGATGTCCCTCATGTCCCTGAGGTGAGGGAAAAAAAACATGGAAAAAAATTCCCATACCTCTTGGAGAGTGTTTTGGTCACCTATATGACTAGTTTCTAGCCCCTTGGTGCTTTAAAGCTGATTTTGGAGCACTCATTCCCAATTGTCAGATCTCCACCACATGTCGCCATCTTTCTCATTGTGGAAATTGATGTTCCTCACATATCTAAGGTCAAGGAGATCAGGGAAAAAAGTGCGCCCAACTCCAACTCAAAAATTTGAAGTTTTTTCTAATTATTGGCTGTTTCTTGTTGCTTCTAACATCTGTGTGCATAGACATCTCCATCTCCTACTCTGTAACTCCTCACCATCATTCCTCCATTTCTTAACCTTGAACCACACCTGCCATATAGGTACTTCCCTTCACACCATGAAAGTATGCGGATACCAAAATGAAAATTGGAGCAAACACAGAAGGAGAAGCACAAAAAGAAGGAGGAGAAAACATAGAGAACTCCATGGCCATGCAACGAGAAGTTAAAGAAATATCCCAAATAGATACTTGAAACAATAAGTTATATTTTTCTATTTATTTCTCTACCCAAGGCCATCAAGAATACACCTTCAAACTCTCCTCTCATGCAACAGAGCATCCACTATGAAGAAATCCCACTTCTGGATGAACGAAGAAAAAATCCAATTTCTCGTCAAACCAATGGTTGAAATGAAGTAGAATTGCACGTGAAGCATTAAAAGAAGAAACCTATCAAAATGAAATTTATTTCATTGTAAATGGATGAAAAAACCATACCTATAATTTTGAGGTCCATTAATGGTTGTGCATCAAGAAGCACTTCTAGGTCTGAAATTTGAAATTTTAAAATCTCCTAGAATATTAAGCAGGCGGGCCTAAAATTTCAGAGAGGTGATACTAGGAAAAAAACCCATCATAAAAATTCATTCCATGAAAATATGACTCCCAAAATCCAACTTTCTAAAAATAACAGGTCTACTATTTTAGGAAAGTCAGCAACAGAAGATCCTGTGAAAGAGGCGAAGACATTGGAGGTGCACTACAGCTTAGAATTCATCGAAACAAAAAATTTTGACACTTAATAAAAATAGTAAGTGGTCCCACTGACACTTGCTAAAAATATAAAGTCACACTCAAAGAGTAGTTTTGGCATAATGGGATGTACATGGATAATCATTTAGGGGGACATCATTGTTCAGGATCATTCTAGTCGTTTTTCACAAGGCATTCGAGATCCATCTTATTTCATTCAACTTGGTGAGAATTTGTGAGCTAATTGGAAGGAGATTTGCAGTGTGCAAGGAGTGGTCTATCTAGGATGACTATGATAAAACTACACACATGCATGATGTTATTTCTCATTCTATCTAGGATGATTATAAATACACATCTCATAATAGTTACTCTTTTGTTTCTTTATATGTATATGATACACTTGATTACATTATTAGATGTGAAACTTTGTTTGATACTAACGATGCACATGTTAGTAACGAATCTAATTATCTGCATACTACTGAATGTGAATTATCTAATCTTCTTTGATCTTCTTCTATTGTTGTATCTAATAACATGCATAATGATTATTCACCTTCTATTTTTTCATCTCCCACCAAAACTTATGATGTTATTCCCAATGCTTCTACCAATATTCCATGTTTTGCACCACATATTACTTCTTATGCATCTACATCTAGTGTTCTTATAGCATCGACATCCTTAACTTCTTCTTCTTACATTCCTATGATCACTCATAATGTAAATCTACAACCACACAATGTACCTCTTACATCTTGTGTTTTTCCTCCACATGATATTCTATCACTCATACATGCTACTGGAAAATTACAATATTAGTTCCAATCTCTCACTCTCGAAAGAAAATCATATTATTCTTCTATTGATAACAATTCTTTACATGGAAATACCATTCCAAAAAATATCCACAATTCATCATTCCCTAAAGATTTTATCATGCCTAAACATTTATGTTTTGGTGGTACTAGAAATCCAAATCTGCATCTCATGCATTATCATTTACATTTGTCTTCTTACTCGAATGATCGATTATTGATTTAAAAAATCCATCATAGTCTTACTAATGATGCTCTCCAATGGTACACACATCTACCTTTTGGATCAATTAATACTTATTATGAGATGGAAGAGGCCTTTCTTTGCCACTTCATCCTTAAAAATGGTCCTAGAGTCATACATGATTTCTTACTTAGCTTGCATCAAGGAAAGAAAAATCTTGTTATTGATTATATTATGCACTTTAATGCTTGCATGCATAAACTAGTCTTTCAGCCCATTGATTGAGAGAAGCAATACATATTTTATCGTTGCTTGATTCCTTCTTAAAAATAGTTCCTACAATATGACACATCTGAATCATTTACACTTTTATGTTATAAGGTCATTGATCTAGAACAATATATAATTGCTACACATGGTTTAGATCCTCCTCCTATTTTTGATATGGTTGCATCATCTTCTATTTCTTCTACTCTTCCATCTATTAAAATTCCTCTAAGATCTCCATCTCCTCCACCCCGTAAGAAATCCTCCATTGCATAAGCATATTTTATTTCCTCCATGACCTCAGTCTCTGCCTAAGTCTTTAACATCTCCTACTCAGGATCCATTGAATTTTTCACATACTGTTAAGCCTCATGATGTGCTTCGTGATTTTCTTGATAAGTGTCTGATTTTCTTTCCTTCTAATCATAATTATCAGAATCATCGCTTGCTACAACAATGGGATTTTCCTTATTATAATTATCATTACATAAATGGACATTGTGATAATGACTATTATGGCCTTTGTGAAAAATTGTAATAGTTAGAAGATAAGTGCGTCATTTTTTTTAGCTCTTGCTCTCATGAGAAGTTTGTTTCTTTAATTCCACATAAGCATGCTACTACTTCAGTCCACTTATCACCTTCACCTGCTTCTAAGATTATTATTCATCCATAGCCTAAGGTTGTCATTCATGTATGCTCTCTATCTCGTTCATCCAGTGTTGCACCATATCATTTACTATGCAGTGCCCCTACTTCAAATTGGCTTCCTAAGCCATCAGGATATATGCTTCCCACTGCTATATATCCCATCATTGGCACCATCTCATTGGAAATTTAATTTTTCTCATATACCCATGTTATATCACTTCACTTGCATCCACTACTCTTGACCTACTTAATATCTGTTAGGTGATTCTGTTAACCTCACCACCCAATGATGCACTCATGTCCTTACAATTCTTACAAGACTGTTGACGGATCTATTACAATAATAACCATTTTACATATTTACACCACATGATTCATTAATATATCTATCTACCGTACACTTTCATACCACTTACTGATGATGCACTCTCGTGATCTGGTTCACACTTTACTATTGATGGTACACTATACACATGAACCTCACACACTACATACTTCACACATTACACATTCATCATATTTATTTCTCACAACTTCTATTACACATCATATGCACTATATGCATTCAAGACATACATTTTTGCATATTTTACACATTGCATTCATTACCCTAAGACACACTCTATTTCCATGGTTCATAATCGACTACTAAGGGCTTCAATCTAAAATGAACCTGACTAAAATTTATCACGCATTATGTATGCTCTATGCTTTCACGATCACATCTTTCTAGCGCACTCTTATTTTATGGTTCATTCTCAACTGCTGAGGGGGAATTTATAAATGATCCTCATCACATACATACTCATTCACATTCACTCTATATTATATTTCATTACATTTATTGCATATTTCATATCTTGGTTGCATAGTGTTCTTTCTTACTTATAAGTTTGCATGTTACATATTTCTTACCATGCTAGAAAGATACATTGTATGTCATTATATTTCTATACACACATGTGCATTCACTTTCTCTCTGGTTGTGATCGTAGGCCTTAAAAAAATATTTAAACACAACATGAATGTTTGGAGATGTACTTATTACTAGTTTGACAACGACTACTGGGGGCATCCACTTTCAGACACACTACATGTGTTATTGTTTCATTTTTCATGTCACACTATCATATTGAATCATACATGCTTTGACATAATTTTTACCTTCCTAAAATGTTAAAGGGTGCTTTATGTGTAACATTCACTTTGTAGGTATATTTTCTTCCCTGGTTATTTGTTACTCTTTTTCCTTGTATGCCATTATTTGTGGTCTTTTCCCTATGTATTTCTTGTTCTCTAATTTCATTGTATGTTTTTTACCACTTTGGACATGATTGTCTTGCGACATCGAGAGTGATGTTCCATGTTTTCCACCAAATTTACGTAGCCTATGTTGTCTTCTTGCATGTTATCTTACACATTGTCTTCTTGTCTGTTAGCTTACATCTTGTCTCTTGCATGCATATTTATCTTGTTTTCACTAACACTTTTTTCTATCCATTTTTTTTACATGTTCCTTGGTTTCTACCAACCGCACTCCCCCTTTGATGGAATCAATTTCAGTTCAATATTTAATCATCCTTTGTGACGCATACTCCTTACAACATTGCATGCACCCCAAATGAGGGGGAATCATTGGGATAATCAGTCACCATATATAGAAATGTATATTCAAAACTCATTATAGTTAAACACACATTCATCACAATCTTTAGTCTTAGCAGTGGCCTATTTCTTGACTTGGGTCCTCAGGACAACACAGTCACTAGTTCCAAAGCCCAAAGATTAGCACCTGGGTGCACCTAACCTTTCTTAGATGCATGTGACTAGGGGTTAGTTACACATATTTTATATGTTCATCATAGTTCTCAGCAACTCACACAACAACTTTAAAGGATAGAAAATCCTTTAACACTCGGCATGTATGCACCACACTTTCTTTTACACTTTCATTGGATCATAATTATTTGAAATGGATTTGATTTTTACACATCATCTGTAATGGTGTTCATAATTCGGAAATCAGTTAAAGGTTGGAGGATGACACTAGACTTTTGTCCTTACACTTATTCCATTCGTGGTGTGTGATCACCCAAAACAATTGCAGTTAGCGTAATTGGCATAAGATTTCCCAAAAAACTCATTTTTTTACAACATCTTCAAGATCCTTTCTACACTCTTTACTCATCATGGATCAGGTGCACATGTTCCTTTTCTATTTTCTTGCATAATTTTACACACGTTTTACACATTTTTGATCATATATACATGTATTTGACTACTTGTTCATTCCTCTCTTTTGTAGGTCCATCCTTATGGGAAGCAGTAGTCACATAAATCACACATTAATCACATCACATCAATATCAAGTGACATCAACAACAGGTACAAAGTGACATCTATACATATGCTCTCACCCTAGGGTCATCATAATCATCAAATTGTTTTCACTTCCTCTTCTCTAGATTTCACGCTTTTGTTTTTATCACTCCACTCTTTTCTTTGTTTCTCGGCATGCTTTTTACCATCAATCTACATGTTTATCAGGTACACATCTCTTATCTACTTTATGTTATCAAGAATTTTCTTAACAACATAAAGTGTGGGAAAATATAGACACTAAATCACACGCTTTGGGTATCTATCTAGTCCTAATCACGCACTTTGGGACTCTTTGCTTACTTTTTGTTTCCTCTTTTGTTCTTACACTCCTACTTACCTAGTTTTTCTTTTCATATTTTTGGTCCTTTCTAGTTGTTTAGACATATTATATTTTTAGTAGTCAAACTTTTTGGGGTTAATTATAAAATTAAATAAAGGGAATCATATAAATATAGAGTTATGTGACCATTATAAAGAACCAAGCACTAAGCATTACCTATCACAACCTAAGGTTGCATCCAAAGGCATTGTCAAGAGGATTCAAGCATCTATCTAGCATCCACACAAGGGAAAGGGAATGCATTTTTCTACATAGACTTCATAGGAGGGGAAGTTCATTCTTTCATGCATACATCTATTTACATCATTTACATCTAGTTACTTCCTCGCTATCAAGTGAGATACACACAATAGCCACCTAAGGTATGATTTTTGACACACACACACACACACACACACACACAGAAATATATTGGATCTAAGATGTAGTACAAAATTTGGTTTTAAGTTCACTTTTTTGACATCCAAGGATAGTTTGACACCTCATTTACATTATTTTGTTTTTGGGATTTGACTAGATTTTAGGGTTATACAAGTCATTTCTTCATTGTAGGTTATAGATGACATTGGAAAACTTGATCTAACATACTAGAGAAATAAAAGGAAAGATAAAAAACACCTTACAACCCTCAAAAGGATGTTTTATGAGGTTTTGAGCAGTCACAGGTGCCTAGAGCAGGTCTGTACTACCTGCAGGTGCTCCTAGACCATTCCAGGTACCCCAATCAAGGTAGATCTTGTCATTGTTGTAGTCATTATTTTATGCTCAATACTTCATTCTAACCCCAAGCACATTTTCCTATCACCCAACATACACTAGGCACTCACCTAAAGTGCACACGAGTGCTGAGCCCCTCCTTTATGTGAGCTTTACAAGAGAGTTACACCATTAATGGAGGATTATTTGTAGAAACAAAATTACATGCATTTACTTAAATATGTTGAAGATATAGCTCAAAAATCTACACATCAATGCATCAAAAAAGCTAAATAAACATCATATGAAGCACAAGAAACTAGATCTAAGTTAGTAAAAACTAAATACCGTGGGGGGTTTACACCCATAAACAAGATGTACAGAATAGATCCATGTATATTGATTTAAAAAGAGTCTCTGCTAGCCACACTACATTCAAAATTGTAATCTTAGACCATATACATCAAATGAAAGAGATCTAACCCCTAAAAACTAATCTAATTAGAGATCCTAACTATGATATCCCCATTATAAAACTTGTTATAGACCCCAGTACCCATACATATGCTTAATGATATCCCTTACAACCATATAGCTCCAAAAACTCAAAGCCCTAGCATCATGAGCTCCAAACCCTTAGCATTTTCCAAAATTTCTATAGCACCTCGTTACAATCCTTCTCTTAGCACTCTCATACCTTCTAGTACCTTTGCAATACCTTCTCCCCCTCTCTCTTCTCTCCCCCCTTTGTTCCTGTCCCAAGAAATTATTTAAATAGGATCAGTGTCCACTGCCATGACTTCTCTCTTGATCAGATCACGTGCCAAGTGTCAATATGGTCCTCCATTGGAAAATGTTTATCCTCTTTACAAAACCTTCCACTAACTATAATTATGCCTCTGGGAATATTCCCAGCATGTAATATCCTTTTCTTGGCCTCCAAGGTTCCAAGCTGGCACCTTATCTACTTATCATGCCTAGTTAGCTCCTCACTTTTTTCCTAAATGACTTCATGATGCCAGATATGGCTAAGTCCTTTAAACCCTTTTTCTACCTCCCACATGTGCCCTGGTTTCACTTAAACTCTTATTAAACCCTCTTCTTATGCACTTTTCCCTGAGTTCCCTTATATTTAATGATCTTGTGTGTGTGCATATTGGTACTTAGCCAATATTTAGGGTCAAAAATATCCCCACACTACGTGTTTTCTCCATCCTCGGAAACATTCTGCTCCTTCAAAGAATAAAGAATAGTGGAATTGAAATAATCTAGATAAAGAATGGAAGAATGAAGAATATGTTATTGCTTCATGAGGAGTGGGAACTCCTTATTCATGGATGCCTTGATGTTCTCCCAAGAGTTTACTTCTCCTTATGCCTACTGAATTAGGTCACCCACCAATGCACTTACTTCATTAAAACTTAGTTCATTCCTCTTAGCTTTTAGTGTATCTACAGTGCTTTCCAGCTGCTTATTGAGATTGTCTAGTGCATCCATCCTACGAGTGACTTAGGGGTATAGTTCCTTTAGCCTATTCTTAGAAAAACCTTGTAAGGTTTTGATTGCTTCTGACTTCTTCTCAACCTCAGCCAGGATCTTATTGCACTCTGAACTATTGCCTTTGTTATTTTCCTAAAATTCTTTCTAATTTTCCTCATGTGTAGCAACCAATGTGCTTATTACCCTATCTCTTTCAGCATAATTTTCATACATGATTTCTGCCATCTGTGCGGAGGTATTTACTATGGCAAGGAGGTCAAAATACTGAGTCACTGTCTCCATAATCTTATGCTTTTATTCCTCATTATGGTGCATCATCACCTCCTTTGTTAAATATAATGAGAGTGGTTACATTTCCATGGTGATCATGTGGGTCAATTATTCTGAGAAATGCATGGTTGACTTGTATTTATGCTAAGGCGGGATAAGGTTTGGATGAATCAAGATAATGGCATCTGAAATGGCCTCTATCTACTTGTGGACTTCATGCACCTTCACCTTTTTATCCCTCATCTCACGCCTCAACTATGCTCTGATCAATTCCTTCTCTTTTATCTCCTTGTCCCACTCAATGAACTCCTCATTCTCTTTCTCAAGATCTTCCTCCAAGACCCTTATTTTTTTGTTTTTGCCAAAGATTCTTGCTTCCACCTCCATCGATACTTTTTTTAGTGAATTTAAAACTTTCTCATCTGATAGTTGCTGGTCATTTATAAGAGGGTTTACTCCTTTGGCATCTGGTATCTTCATTAATGCATCACGAGTTACCTTGAACTTGGGTTCATCAACGTGGGACTCAAAATCCTAGGATAGAAGTTTCCTTGTGCATGGGTACACACTCTCTTCATCAAAATAATACCAAGCGAGGAGTTGGTTGGTGGGAATGATACTTTGGAATTTTTCTTGAAGTAACTTTATTAGATCATTAATATAAGTCATATCATGTTCCTACGCCACTATTGTTCCCTTTTAACCTATGTGCGTTGTTGTTGGGAAGCTTATTTCTAAGCTGGGGTTTCCTCCCATGCTCCCATTCTCCTTTCCTATACTTGTGCTCTCCTCAATTTCCTCTATTACTTCTTCAACACTTCACTCTACTTCGTGTTCCACAAATTTTTGGATAATACCTGCCACCTCCCTCTCTATAGTGTTATCCATATGCCCCTTGGTGAGGGTCAAGGTATTCTAATATTTTATGTTTACTTCCTCACTCACCCCCTTATCATTAGCACCTTCCTCGTTCTCATCCCTCTCTTCATTTACTTCTTCATCTGACTTGTGTACATTGTAAACATGATGATTTTGAGCCTCATCACACTCTTCATCATCTTCATAGCCCTTGTCAACCTCTATGCTTTCTGTTTATCCTGAGTTGGACCCTTTTGTCACTCTTTACTTCTTTCTTATTGGTGACTCCAATTCAGAGGACTTCCATTTTTCTTCTCTCTCGAGTGACTCTTCCCTTATCAGTGACTCTTCCTTCTATGGTGAATCTTGTCTAATGGGAGACCTCTTTTGGCTGATGTAAGTACTTGTGCCCGCGCCTAATTCTTGTTCCCCAACTATCTATACTATCTTCCCACTCAGAACCTTTTTCTCAGGAGCCTCCCTTCTTTCTCTTTTCCTTGGCATATCCTTTTTCCTCACGGTGGGGTCTTCAGGAATAGAGACATCATATTTAATATAAGCATATTTTTCATACTTAGGCCTTAGGCAAAAATACACCCTCATTGTTTTTCTTCCTGCAACAGGAAAGGTTACTAGTTTCAACACGTGCGCATCATGGAAAACATATTTCTTCACATACGCACGCTTCTTGGGGTATATCAACTTCTTATGTAGCTTGCAATAATCTTGATCTACTACACTTAGATCAAACCTAAGTTTTTTTATCTATTTTAATTTATCAACCCTAGCCTAGAAGTACTACGATGTGAAGGAGAAAGGAAAATTACACCAACGACTCTTGGTTCCATACACCAAAGTAAAAATGCCAATACAAAAATGTTGGTATACAGAGAACTCAACCTCTCTTTGTACTAGTGAAGGAAACTACTCAGGTATTCTCCATTCAACCTTGAATGTATCACGCATCTACTTATACCACTTTTCTAGGCATGCCTTATGAGCGTTCATCATGGTGTCACAAGTATATTGTTCAAACCTCTTAGTGGGGGAGGGGTTCTCATCTGGGTACTCCCAAAAAACTTATCCGGCCTATCACGAACTCCAATTTCTGAAAAGAAAATGGTGATGACATTACCAAACATGATCTTCTCTCTGTTGTGCACAATGTTAATAATATCCTCTCTAATAAAAGCTGAGAGGTTATAGATCTGGTCCCCTCTGAGATCTTGCAGCATAAATTCAACCAGACCTTGTTTATCTGTGTCCATATTTCTTTCCCATTTAGCTTTTTGACCAAGCGCATTGCCATTCTCATCATTGGCTTGGTAATTGTAGAAATTTTGAAGTATCGTGAACCCTTCTTGTAGTCATAAGATTCAACGGTCTTCTTAATGGCTTCTTTGTCTCCCAAATCATTGTCAAATAATTCTCCTTCACAGATAAGGCTAATGAACTTAGAAATTAGCTTGGGGGTTATGCACATCCTTCGAACTTCAAAATAGAAGTGGTCTTCAGGCATACATGACATCAACCATTGGTATAGTCACTCAGGATTTCTAAAATAGGGAAACTTGTAGAGTTGTAACAACCCAACCTTCTCTATTTCACCTTCACTTAATTTTTATAGATAAGCATTCCATCTGGTGTCCTCTTCTCTGTAGGGAAAACAAGTTCTAGAGTCATCTAATTTTTTGTGGTGCTTGTTTGATGGTTGTAATCCCTTATGGCCATCTTTCTGATATGAGACACCCATTCCTTACCAAGTAATACATCATCTAGGTACTGCATTTCTACGTACCATTCTTCATTGAAACTAATAGAAATGGCTTTGTTTTCCCTTGCCCTTTCTCTTCTTCAATGAAATTTTTTCTACTTTCCTTGGTGTCATTCATTTTTTGGGTCCTTAAAAATTATTCCTCTCTCCTAGTTCTGGCTTTTCTTAACTTCGTGGCTCCACTCCTTTGTGAAAATTCATTCAAATCCCATGCCCTAGCTATACAACCATAACCTAGAAAACCATTTTTCCACAAGACAGCGTAACACCTATGGGATTCTTCCACACAACCTTCTCCTCTTATGCATGTGTACTTATTTCCCCTATGGTTTATTGATAAAATTGTCCATGCATGCAAATCTTCACAAATATTTTCAAACCTTCTTTGCAAGGATGGCCTAGTTTGCGAGAGATCTTTGATAACTTAAGAGGAGGTTATTTCCAAAACCTTCTTATTATAACATTTTATCATTTCCATAATAAATTTCATTCCACCTACCAATGTACTTTTGTAATAGAGGAGGTTATTTCCAAAACCAACCTTCAGCGCTTTTCCTCCATGCTTAATCTTACTCGAAAAACTTCAGCAACCTTCACGAGTGAAAAATTACCTTACTGGTCATAGATCCTTACGTGCAAGCATATAGCGCCAAAGGCATTCTTCCTCTGTGTCCTAATGTTGGTTCTTGAAATCACCTACCTCATGTTGTTCTTATTCTTTTCATTCTTGTACGTGGTTTCTATAAATCCTTTTGACACCATCCTTCCCTCATGTTCACATCTTCTACGTGCGATCTTCCAAACCACGTATTTTTGATATTTCAACTTGGGCCATCAATAACCATATCTTCTAGCACTTATCACATCACTCCAACATGCAAAAAAATGGATGCGTAGTCCTCTGCACATAGATTTTTTTTGAAATAATAACTGGATATTAGCGCAAAAATGTGTAAAAAACAAAACAACAAGAAAGGTAAACACAAAGAAGGAAACTGCATCAAAGTAAATCCTAGATTAAATGGAAATAATGCCTTATTTACAAACACAAAGAAGAATTATGTATAGTATGGATTCAACCTATTCCCAATGAAACGACGTGGAAACTATGCTCCATCCAGTGCTTGTAACTAGAAAGTTCCTGAATCAAGTATATATGATACAATGTACAGGCCCAACCAATGAAATTTGAATTTTCCATAGTAGCACAGAAACTTTGAATCATACAAGAGAACCATCTTCCCAACCTCAAAATTCTCTTTCTCAATGTGTCTATCATGTCATGCCTTTTTCTTGGGATTTTCTATTTTTTTACTGCAACGAGCAATAGCCCGCCTCTCATCTAACTGTATCAACTTGTTAATCCTTTCCTCAAGTTCTTGTTCATCATCTAACACTCTTGCGTGTGTTATACTCAGCGATGGTAACATGAATTCAACAGGTAACACAAATTTTAGGACAAACACCAATTAGAAATGTGTGGCCTTGTTAAGTCTCTTATAAGTAGTCTGATATGACCATAACACAACAGAAAGTTTGTCATCCTAATGCTTTCTTCCCACATCAAAAATCTTGGTTAACGTGTGATTCGGAATTTTTTTAAATGCCTCAATAATCCTATTAACTTGTTAGTGATAAGGGGTAGTCTTATAATGGGCCACAATTAATTTTTCCAAGAAGATTCTATTTGTATCATTTAAGAAATGAGTATCCCTATATTTTTTTAAGCTCAACGGGAATCCATAATTGCTGATTATATTTTCCTACAAGAACCTAGTTGTTGTTATCGTTATGTAATCCCTTGTAGGCAAAACTTCTACCCACCTTGTAAGGTAATCTATAGATGTAAGGATATAGCATGAACTTTTCCTTCATGCGACTGTAGAAATAGGGCCTATGAAGTTAATTTCCCACTTCTTGAATGGTTATGCACTAACAATTGATCTTAATGGCATTTCATCTATTTTCTCTAGTTTACCAAGGTGTTGGTAGTGGTCACAGGCCTTGAAATACTCGATACAATCTTTGTTAATCATTTTCCACCAAAATCCTGCTAGAAGGATCTTACATGTAGTTACATTCCCTGTATAGTGTCCTTGTAAAATTCCACCATGAGCCTCTTGCATGATTGCAGTGGGCTCATGCTCAAGCATGCACTAACACAAAACATCATCATGGCCTAGTTTGTATAACTATCCACTAATTAACATGTAGGTCGTGACATGTATGACTAACTAATTCCTTTCAAAATTCCTCATTCCCTCTAGTACCACACCCATTTTTAGAGACACAACAATATCCTCTAAGTCAAAAGGCACTCGCTACAATCTAAACATTTGTGCATCTTGCATTATATCCTCAATTCTTTGTGCATCCTCCCCTGAGTCGATCCTTGATAAATGGTTAGGTGCTAGGTTACTTTTACCTAATTTTACAATAACCATAAACTCAAACTCTTAAAATAATAGTACCCACCTATATATGTGCGCTTATAAAATGGACTTGTTTACCAAGTACTTCAATTCCATGTGGTCCGTGTAGAATATAAAGGGTGTTGCCAACAGATACTTTAAAAAAAATTCCAATGCATAGATCATCGACAATGCCTCGTGCTCAGTAGTAGTATAGTTCTGCTCTACTGGTGTCAAATTCCTACTTGCAAAACAAAGGGGGTGATCAATAGTGCCCTCACAAGGTTGTTCCAACACTGCTCTAATTTCCATCCCTAAGGAATCAACATATACATGGAATGGATTATCTTAGGAAGGAAATCATAATATAGGCGCAGTGATAAGCCTATTCTTCAATGTATCAAACACCATCTGTTGTTCTTCTCCCCTACGAAATGTACTTTTGTGCTTCAACAATCCCTCAGATAGTGTGGAAATCTTGGAATATCCATTAATAAATTTCCGGTAGTACCCCGTATGCCCAAGCAATCCACGCACCATGCTCTTTTTGGTAAGTTCCCCCAATCCCACAATAACAACTTTGGAAGGATACAACAAAAAGCCTTCCTTACATATGATATGTCCCAATAGGGTTCCAAAAGGAGTAGTGAAAACACATTTCTTAATGTTAAGAGATATACTCAACTATCGGCATCTCTCAAACATGAACCACATATTGTCGCAATGGTATTTTACTAGTCCATAAAACATCCAATCATCAAGGTAGAATTGAAGAAACTTATGGAGAAAGTGCTAAAATTCATGAACCACAATGCACAAAAATACAATAGGTGTATTCTTCAGTCTAAAATGCATGATTGTAAAGGAAAAACTTCCCCATTTAGTGGAAATTTTTTTATTTCCTTGAAACTCCTTTACAATTATAACCTGATGATATCCTTATAATCTAATTGTAAAAGAATATATCTCACGCTCGGCTACTCCTTCTAGGATCTCCCTAGTGAAGGGGGTTGGAAAATGGTCAATAACACATACCACATTTAAATCCTTGTAATCAATGCATATTTTTATCCTCACATCCTTCTTAATGTTTATGACCATCGGACTTATCCACTTGGATTCCTTAACAACCTCAATGATGCCTGATGCAATCATTTTTTCAATCTCGTCCTTGAATTTGACGCATAGATTCAGATTCATTTGATAAGATCTCTTCTGAATTGGGCATGCACCTTCCCTTAACTTGATCTTCATTTATCCCAAGGAGTGGTGAAATCCTTTAAGCTCATGGTACCCATGCAGAAACAAATCTTGAAATTCACACAACAAATCAATAATCTTTGAAACCTCCCTTTCTATCTAGTAATCTTCAATAGTAGCTTCCTTAGATTCCACTTCCAAGCCAATGTTAACCTTCTTAGCTCTCAAGGGTTCATGGTAGGTGTTTTCTTGCTCATCAGCACTATCCATAACCTTTTGCATACTGACTGTATGGTTAACATCTAATTTTTCCACCTCTTCACCATTTATTATGTAGACCAATTTTTGTTTTTAATTTTCCATGTATGTGTGCTCAAGTTGTACCTCCTTGGATTCCTCCTCACTGAAACATGCTTCCAAGCTAGGTTTAACCAACAAATCTCATACTTTGTCCTCTGCCATGGCACTATCTCCCATAGTTAGGCACTTAACAACCTGTAGTGCCTCATTCACCGATGGTTTAGTACTATGATACTCAAAAGATTGAAGGAGATCATTCTTCAACCCCTGCTATTTTCCTATCTAACGACATAACTCTGAGTGAATGTAGCATACACATGCACATCCTTGTAACATGGAGTAAAAATTTTTCACCCATAAAGATGGAGGAAAATCTTCCGCGCCTTCCACACAAGCCTTCTCACTTTCCTATACGTGAAACGAGGTGGGTTCATTCCCATGATAATCTTATATACCAGTAGGTGCATTGCTTTGAAGAAACCTAATAGAGAACACAATTCTTACCTCGCGAAACTCTATAAGGTTATCGTGATGGGTCACCCACTAACATGTTGTGGTCCTGAGAAAATTATAGGTAAGAATCCTTCTCCTTTCGATCTCACATATCCAGTGAGTCTCCATTGCTTGTAGGAAAACATCAGGGGTTTCTCCCCCAGTGTAACTTGGCAACTATTTTCCTCCTAGGTGCTTGACTGAGTGTGCCTTTTTTACTCTCATCATAGAGCCTCTTAAGTGCCTTCCAACTAACTCATATGTCCAGTGCACCCAATTGTCATATGCCACACTAGTTGTATCACTTATATATTAAGCATCTTCCTACTGAATAATGCCTTCTTTCATTGGTTACACAACCTCAGGGTCCTTGATAGTGCACACATAGATTCTATCTATGTATTCTTCTCCCAAGGGCTCAACATAGGGCATTGACTTCCCATCCATTAAAATAATGATAACATATTCCTCCTTGTTCTAAAAACTTATAAACCCCTTACTGAAACGTAAGTCAACATTGTTCTTATAGCACTATTGGTGCCCAAGTAACGTTGGAAATTTGTCTGCCTTAGCAAGTGCCAAGACTTCAAATTCTCCACTGAATTTCTCACCTTGGATAGCGATAACAGAATCCTTTGAAAAATGAATGGGCATTGTCTTTGTCTTATTAGCCATATATAGTACATTTGAATATGGTTGTAATGGGGGCGTTCCCATTTGATTCCATGCATCCAAGGTGAGAACATTAACTTCCACGCACATTTAAATCAGAATATTACTTAGGAGCCATCCATTAATAACTGCATTAAATATAATCTCCTTATCACAGTCAAGGATGTGAGGAGGTAGATTAGCAGGAAAAACATGCCTCTCAAGCTATCCTCTAGCACTTAGTATTTTATCTCTCAACCATTCTCCTAAAAAAGGAATGATATTCTCTTGGTGCAACATCTTACACACTTTGCTAACATCATTTATAAATGACTGAGGGACCTTGATACTTTTCTTCTTCTCCAAATTCATGGATTGTGGTTTTAGACATTGAATTTCCCCTTGAAGACTTCGTATTATGTCTATGGTCTCTTTATAGACTTCAATCTGATGCGTAGGGTCTAGATACTTCCCATGTAGAAATTGTTCTCTTATAATCAATGGCATGTACTTTAGTATCTCGCTAGTGTATGCAGCCTCAGCTTGCGTTGTCACTAGTACATGCTCTAACTCTGACTCATGCACCGTTATTTGCATCCACTATTGATCAGCATGTTTTATGCTTACCATCCTAGCACCCTTATCCTTCCACTACTTTTGGCTAATGTGTTCAAATAATTCTAGGCATTCCTCATGCTGGTGTTTTTTTCCACACCAACATAACTGTAGCATATCGGTGCATTCATATTTATAGTGTTTCGTAGACCCACAGTTATAACAAGTCCCATGTGGGAACTAACTTCTTCTACCTTTGTGGTTGCCATAGCCTCTGAATCATCGGCAAAAGACTCTTCTACAATTCCCTTCATCCATGTGCCCTTTATAATTATGTCCATCATCCTTGAAGCTATTTGCAACACTGGTTTGGCACACACCAATATCAGTGACATCATGTATTTGGTCAATCAATATACAATCCTTTGTGTCATGATTAGTAGAGGTGTAAATTTTAAATAGCAAGAAACATTCTTACCCATCACTTGTTGTAGTAGCAAACACCTACTTGTATCATGATCTTTGTGGAAAATATAATAGTCTACCATCATAACACGTACCAATCTATGAGGAAAACTATCCTTCGTATTCCCTTCTACTTCACAATCCATACACCATAACCTGTTGCGAGTCTCATAACCTAAGTTCACAAAAAAATTATCTTGCTACTTTTCCATCGAAGAAATTTGGGCTTCTAGGAATGGGCTAACTCTTATATCAATGCCTCCTACTACCTAACTGCACAAGGTATTCGTCAAGGCCTCATGTGGATCTATGAAAATGACCTCCTGAATGGTTTGAGTAGTCCTCCGACAAAACACTGAGCATGCTGTGAAGGGTGATTGTCATAATATAACTTGGATAGGAGAGTCTTGAAACGTGCATCATACTCCTGCACACTCTATTCCATTCCTTTCTAAATCTCCTTCAACATGTTGATGTTTTTCTATTCAAACTTAGGTGCATAACTACATGACAATATAGTTTAACTACGCACTGATAGTCTGTGATATCGAACCACTCCCGTATGTGTTTCCTATTCCACTCCCAGATGTGATACTCAAACCTTGTGATCCCACACCTTGCCAAAATATTGTACCAAAAAAAATACCACCAAACACAGGAAATGACTGTAAATCCATAGATGTACTGAATGAAAAATTATACCTCCTAGGCATCACTCAACTACTAATATCGATACCAACTAGATTATCAAAACTTGTCTCAGGAACTAGAAAACTAAGTGCAAGGGTCTAGTTGTCACATGGGTTAAGATGTGTGCCTACAAATCTCCTCATTTCTTCATGTTAAATGCTCTCTCTAGAAGCCAAGGGAGTTTCTCTTCTATTCTTTCCAAGATTGGGTGGCTTAGATAGCTCAGGTTCCACATCCTCCGCATGAATCTCAAATCCTTCCTACAACTTATGCCTCCATAAATCCATCACTCCTATAGCTTTGCATTGTCTTTCCAACTCCATCTCCCAAGATTCATTATACTTGAGCCACCTCTCCTCTCTCTCCTTTTCTTCCATAAGGTCTTCCATCATTTACCACGCCAATTTATGTGCCTTGCAATGAGTAGGATTTTATCGATCCATAGGAAAGGCTTCCAAACTCAACGTAACAACAAAGATAATGATATCCATTGGAATAACATACAAGAATGATCCTCTATTATCCCTCAAGAATTAAAAATCTGAAATATTTGGGTAAGAATACTTAGAAATAACTTATTCCAAGGTATAACTAGTCAGCACTCTACTCCACAGTGATCAACATCATGGGTCCATGTCAGATAAGCATCATGCAACCGATGATATTCCTCCTGGGTCCAAAAATGAGATCTATAGTACCAAATTTTCCTTGATGCATATGATAATAGCCATTCATACAACTCTACTAGGAAATAATAGAAGAATGTCTTATAGAGTTTGTAATACAGGTTTTCCTCCACCCATTTTCATGCATAAAACTCAGATCTAGTATTGAACCTCTAAGAAAACTCATCCTCCATGATTTTAAGCCAAGTATCGATGTTGTCCAAGGTCAAGTGCTCTATCATTATGCATTTCTCTCACAATATCTTCAAAATAGGTCCCAAAAATGGAGCCTATATGTAGTCATTATTTTACCCTCAATACTTTGTTTCTAATTCCAAGTGTGTTGGCCTATCACCAAACATACGTTGGGTGCTAACCCGAGGTACACACAACCACCATGCCCCACCTTTATGTGATCTTTGTAAGAGAGTTCTGCCTATAATGGAGGATTATTTACAGAAATAGAAGAACATGCGTCTACTTAAAAAGGTAGAAGATATAGGTAATAGATCTACACATCAATGCATCAAAAAATTCCAATAAACATTGTATGAAGCACAAGAATCTAGATCTGAGTCATGACAATCCAAATAATAGGGGGGTTTACACCCATAAACAAGATGTATAGAATAGATCCATGTATATTGATTTAAAAAGAGTCTTTGGTAGCCATACTACATTGAAAAGGATCATCTCAGACCATATACATCAAATGATAGAGATCCAACCCCTGAAAACTAATCTGATTAGACCACTAACTATGCTTTCCCCATTATAACCCTTGTTACAAACCCCAGTACCCATACATATGCTTAATGATATCCCTTACAATCCTCAACCACCAAGAACACTAATCCCTAGCATCATGAGATCCAAACCCTTACTATTTCCCATCATTTTTGTAGCACCTCGTTACCCTCCTTCTCTCAGCACTCCTATACCTTCTGGTGCCTTCACACTACCTTCTCCTCCTCTCTCTTTTCTCCCCCATTTTTTCATGTCCCAATCACTTCTTTAAATAGGATCAGTGTCCACCACCATGACTTACCTCTTGAGATGATCACGTGTCAAGTGTCAATGTGGTCCTCCATTGGAGAATGTTTATCCTCTTTGTAAAACCTTCCACTAACTATATGATGCCTCTAGGAATATTCCCAGCATGGAATATCCTTTTCTTGGCCACCAAGGTTCCAAGCTAGCACCTTATTTACTTATCATGCCTAGTCGGGTCCTTAGATTTTTCCTCAAGTGACTTTATGATGCCAAATATGGCTAAATCCTTTAAACCCTTGTTCTTCCTCCTTTGTGCACCCTAGTTTCACTTAAACTCTTCTTAAACCCTCTTCCTACATGTTCTTCCCTGAGCGTCCTTCTATTTATTGATCCTGTGTGTGTGCCTCTTGGTACTTATCTAATATTTAGGGTCCAATAGTTGGAAAATGTTTTGAAGCTCAGTGTGACACTTCTCTCCTTCGGTTCATCAGTTCATCACTTTGGCAGAGTCTAAATTTAATTTTTAATCAGTGAAGTACTTTATCCCTTTCATTTTCAACTAGGGTTACAAATTTAATTTTCTTATTTTCTTCGGTCAATTTTTGTACTTGCACATATTTAGTGTTATTACGTTATTAGTATTAGGAATCTATTTATACAGTATTTTCTTAATCAATTACAAACACATAGAAGCTTATTTATATTATGGATTTAGCCTACTCCCATTGAATTTATCAGGAAACATAGTTCCATATAACGCTTGTAATTGATATGTTCTTGATTCAAGTATCTTGGTATTTACAAATGGTCCCAACTAGTAGACCTTTAACTTCCCAGGGTAGTGTGCAATCTTGGAGTCATACAAAAGTACCATCTTTCCATTTACATAAGACTTTTTCTTGATTTTTATGTCATGCCAAGCCTTCTGTTATTCCATTTTAGTCTTCTAGCTCCAATGCACAATGGCATTTCTCATCTAACTGCACCAATTTCTCAATGTGCTCTTCTATAACCTTTTCATCTTAAAATCCACTAGTGCGCACAATACACATGGATGGTAACAAAAAATCCACATGTAGTACAACTTCCATGCCAAACACCAACTGAAAGTGTGTGGCCTTGTTCAACAATTTATAGGTTTTTCTATATGCCAAAAGAGTAACTAATACCTTATCATCTCAATCCTTTATTCCAACATCACATATTTTTGTAAGTATTTTTTCCAAGATCTTATTTAAAGCTTCAACACTGCCATTTTCTTAAGGGTGAAAAGGGGTAGTCTTATGGTACGCTACCATAAACTCTCCCAATATAATTTTGATTGTCTCATTCAGGAAATGAGCTCCTTTATCACTAGTCAAGCTCAAATGGTATCCATATCTACTAACAATATTCTCCTAAAGGAACCTTGTTGTAGACAATATTTTCTAGGCACACCCACTAACCACCTTGTTAAGTAATTAGTACATGTGATGATATAGCACGCCCTAATCCTACATGTGGGTGGTGCAATATGTCCTATAAAATCAACATCCCATTTCTCAAAAGGTTCTACACTTGCTAAAGGTAACAAAATCATTTCATATCAAATTTTAGGATTATCAATCCTCTGACAGTGATCACAAGTTATAACATAATCCTTAGTATCCTTGTAAAATGTATCCCACCATAAGCTAGCTAGAAGGATCTTGCATGTAGTCACATCTCCCGCATAATGTCTTCATACAATACCTATATGAGCTTCCTCCATAATTTCTTCACACTCATGTTCCAAAATACACCTACGTAAGACCTCTTTTTTGCCCATTTTGTATAATTATCTTCCAATGAGCTGATATGGCAAAAATTGAATTTCAAGATGCTTCTTCTCCAATGTTTTCATCCTTTATAGTGCAAGGCTAGTGCGAAAAAATACCGTAATGTCCTTCAAGTTAGTCGAGTGTGATTCAACCTAAACAACTACGCATTGGGCATAGTGTCCTCAATACTTTATGCATCCTCTCAAGAATTGATCCTTGATAAGTGGTTAGGTCCCATATTACTCTTTCCTGGCCATACAATAACTATACAATCAAATTCCTGGAAAAGGATTATCCACCAGAAAATGCACCATTACAAAATAGGTTTGTTTACTAAGTACTTTAATTCCATATGATCTATATAAAATATAAATGGTGTGGCTAATAAGTAATACCAAAAATTTTTAAGCACATAGATCATGGAAAATTCCTCATGCTCTTTCATCATATAATTATTCTATTTTGGTGTTAAATTTCAACTTGCAAAGCATATGGGATTATCTACATTACCCTCTCCTGGTTGTGCTAAGACTTCCCTAATAGCCATGCAAGAGGCATCAACAAAAACATTGAAGGTTCTATTCTAGGAAGGAAAGCGTAAGATTAGAGCAGTTTTCAATATCTCCTTCAAGGTCTTAAATGCCTTTTACTATGCATCCCCCAATTAAATTTTCCTTTATCCTTGATAAATTCTTCTAGGGGCACAAAATTTTTTTTATATCCCTTGATAAAAAAAAATTAATACCTCGTATGTCCTAAGAATTGATGCACTTCACTTTGGTTAGTAGGTGTTTCTAATCCCAAGATCATCACTATTGTAGCTGGATCTACCAATAACCCATCCTTGTAGATAATGTGGCCAAACAAAGTACCAAAAGGTGTAGCAAAGATACATTTCTTGATATTAATGTATATACTTAACTACATATATCTCTTAAACATGAGCCTTAGATTATCATAGTGATCCTTAACCAACCCATAGACAATCCAATAATCTAGATAAATCTATAAGAACTTGGGTATGAATTCATAAAAATCTTTTACAACTATGCACAAAAATATTGCCGACACATTATTCAATCTAAAAGGCATCAAAATATATGCAAAACTTCCCCATTTAATGGAAAAGGCATTCTTTTCCTAATCCTAGCATGCAATGCACACCTGGTGATAGCTTGAAAACCCATCAGTGAAAGAGTAGATCTCATGCCCTGTGACTCCCTCAAGTATGTCCTCTGTAAAATGAATAGGAAAAGGATCTATGACATGTGAGGTGTTAAGTTCCCTATAATTAACACAGATCTTTATCCGCACATCCCTTCTTAATGATTATCACCATGGGACAAACCAATAAGATTCCTCAATTGGTCAAATGATTCTAGACTTAAGAATTTTGTCAATTTCCTCTTTGACCTTCACACACAAGTTTTGGTTCATCCTGTAAGGCCTCTTCCAGACTAGACACATGAATTATTTAATCTTAATATTCATTTCTCCCACTGAGGGATGCAAACCTTTTAACTCATGGAAATCTATTAGAAATATATCTTGGAATTCATGAAGTATCTTAATAATATTTAACACCTATTGTTTTGCCTAGTAATCTCTAATGATAACCTCCTTAGGCGCATCCTTAGTGCTAATATTAACCTTCTTAGTCTTCATAGGAGCATGGTACACTCATTCCTTTTCATCTATACATTCCATCACTTTTTGTGTACCTTTTTCATGTCTTATATCGAGGTTCTCTACCTCGTAATCATTAATGAGGTATACCATATTCCTTTTTTCTTTCTCCTTCCAGGTGTGGCCCAAATACATCTCTTCTATCTCCAATGTATCTTCATGCACCTCAAGATGAGGTTCTACAACTAATTTAATCATGAGATCCTCTACTTTCATGTTATCCCCAAATGTGATATGCTTTATGATCTATAAATCCTCATGTACTGGAGGTTTATTAGAAAAATAATCAAAAGTGTGGGCCATACCTTTAGTCATATCTTTCCAACTTACATTATCTTGCTTGAGCTCGAGATGCACATACCACACATGTGCACATCTTCATAGAGTGGAATATAACATTTGTACCCAAAGAGATGGTGGTAAAACCTCAAGACCTTGTGCCCATTATATCTCATAGTTATGGACATGTACCAAATCAGGATTCTTATCATCATAATCATGTATAAGAGTAGGCACATTATTCTAGGTAAAAATTAATTAAAAGGAGATTCTCACTTCTACAAAACCCAAAAGGTTGTCTTTGTATGTTTCCCACAAGTGCATTTTTGTTCTATGCAACATGTAGACTAGTATATTCTTTTTATCACCATCCTTCTTCCATTTTTCTTCTATGGAGCACAAGAAAGATTCAAGATTCTCTTCACTAGTATACCTAGGTAACTTGTTTTTACACAAATGCCTAATCATGCATGACATGATCATCATGGTGACTCTTCCCTTCATCTCATGCATAGCCATATCATACATGACATTGGCTAGATTGTCACACATAAAACTAGTGGTGGCACTAAATGACTATGTATATTCCCACTGAGGTATGCCTTACTTAGATGGTTCAATATTCTTAGGTTCGTGCACTATGTGCGCATAAATCCTATTTAGCTCTTCTTAACTTACTGGCTCAACATAAGGAGCAACCTTTACCTCATCTAGGGGAATGAATACTCACTCATCCTTGTTCTCAAAACTAATATATATCTTATTTAAGAGTAAGTCATCATTGTTTGCATAACACTAAGGTTACACCCAAGTAGTTCTGGGAAATTATCTTTCTCAGTCAGCACCAATACTTTAAAATAACTTATAAATTGGCTCCTTGAAAGGTAATCAAAGCATCCTTTAATACCCCAATTTGAATATCTTGTCTTATTTTCCATATACAACACATTGAAAGATGGTTGAAAAGGTTTTCTTTCCATCTAGTTCCATTCATCCAAAGCTATAACATTTACCTCAGCACCTGTGTTAATAAGAGTGTTACTTACCAGTCATCTATAAATCACTACATCCAATGTGATTTATTTTTCATACTCATGGTTATGTGGTAGAAAATTTACATGGAGTATCTTATGCTTGCACTCAACTCTAGTGTGAGATAATTTCTCATGTAGCCAATCTCCTAATAGTGGGATGATATTCTCTTTCCTTAGCACTGTTGGAGATTAAACTGGCACTCATGTACCAGTTCACGTTGAATTGGGTCATTGAGGCAACAATGGGACTGTTTCCAAGTTATGGGACCTTGCACGCTTGAGACATACCTTCAAACAACATCGGTTCGTCTACGTATTTCTACTATTAACACTAGTCCTAATGTTGGAAAAGAATCTATCTACCGCTACTCTACAATTCCAAGGAACCATGTGTAGACACCCATAATTACGACCGAGCAATTTAAATACTTAAATTGTGCTAATTATCTCCTTTTTTTTCAAATTGGTGACATATCGTCAGAGGTATTCATCTTCTCCCCTATCGTCATTAATTAATTATACTACACTAATTAATTAATTCACATATTCAACAAATACCGTAATTAACGACCTTCCATTAATAAATCCTCCCTTCTATCTAAAGTAATTAATTATTATTAATTAATTAGTTTCCCCTTTCATTGAACCAATAAATCAATATTTAATTGATTTAATCCCTTTCTATAGTCTAAATCATGTTACTATTTCTCTAAAATCTTCTATAAGCTTGCACATCTATTAATTAAATCATCTTGATTAATTAATGAGCCCCCTTTATCCACACGGGTCACTAAAGGAAAAGCTAAACCCCCGTTATCCGCAACTAACTCAACATCCCTATTATCCCACATGCAAAGGGATGTACTGATTCCTTTATCCATTGGGCTATATAAAGAGCCCTCCTCCTACCTTTACACTTACACCTAAATTAATTAAGAAGGCAAGAGCAAAGCACATATCAAATAGACTATAAGATTTTCTTTGTTGTTCTTGAAAAATTCACCATTTGAAGAGCTAAGCCTCCTTTCTTTCATTTTTTCTAGCCAAGTGCTTAGGTCATATGGGGATAGCCAAAGGGTCTTGTAGTCATGATTTTATGAGCTTCCATTCTTAGGTTCTTAAAGATGAAAGCAATCAATTTGATTGTCATGGAGTCTATATAGGTCCATTTGTATTTTGTTGGTAATCTAGAGAAGTAGAGGTTCAAATACTTTAGCATGTTAATTTGATCTTGGTTCAAAGTTAATGCATTATGCTTAGTGTTAATCTTGTTTAGCTCTCATCTTGATGGTGCCTAGATTTTGACTTAGCTTTGTTATAGAACTATTTAGGTGTTAGTTCTTATTCATCTAACTTAGCTTAAGAAAAAATGCATGCACGCATATGGCATGCCTGGTGGGATGGATCCCTAGTCCCTTACCATTTATTTTATCTTGAATTCTATTATTTTGGCTAACCTTTGATATGCACATATAGTAAATAATGTTCAATTTCTTGGGATTTTTGCTAATGTTATAATTGTAGGTTCTTGTTTATAGATATCATTTTAATGGGTTGTTGCCAATTTCAAGCTAACTTGTTAAAATTTGAAGTATTATGATCTTTGTTGTGTTTATTTCCATACTTTAGTTGCAGGAGTGATGCAAGCACACTAACACGGGCACATGCATACTTATTCTGGTGTAGGTACCTCTCGAGTGGCACAGGTGCACTGTCAAAGCTCGAATCTTTGTTTTTTGACCTCAGTGCACATGCACTAACCCTGACAAAAATATCCTAACCACAGCGCAGGTGCACTAACCTCGGTGCAGATGCCATTTCATATTGTACCTTCACTACAACGTGAAAACCTATCAGACCAGCGCATACACACTAAACCCAGGCACATGTGTCTCTCTAATGGCGTAGGAACTTTACTAGTAATGCAGGTGCTTTATCAGAAATTGGCAATATTTTTTATCAGTTGTGGCACACACACTGTAACTACAGTGCAGGAACCTCTTCGGTGGCATAGATGCTCTGTCAGATCCTAATATTGTTGTCTACCTCCTTGATGCACACACCCTGATCCTAGTGCACACGCCTTTCTAGTGGCACAGGTGCACTATAAGTCAGAAAACATAGAGTGGCGCATCCACCTTAACCCGTGCGCACACACCTAAACCAGGGCACAGGTGTCTTTCAGTGTTCTTGAAATTAGGGTGTTAGGATGCTAACTTCTTTGCAGGTTTTTATCTAATTAATCCCTATTTTTGTAGGGTATGTTTACATGTTTTTTTTACATTAGATAAACCTTTGCTTGATAATGTAGACACCCATAATCATGCCCGAGAAATTTTAATACTTAAATTGCACTAATTATCTCGATTTTTTGTAAATTGGCAACATATCATCAAAGGTGCTCATCTTCTCCCCTATCGTCATTAATTAATTACACTACGCTAATTAATTAAGTCGCATATCCAACAATACCCTAATTAACAACGTTCTGTTAATAAATCCCCCATTCTATCTAGACTAATTAATTAGTATTAATCAATTATCTTCCCCTTTCATTTCACCAATAAATCAATATTTAATTGATTTAATCCCCTTCAATAGTCTACATCATGCTAATATTTCTCTAAAATCTTCTATAAGCTTGCACGTCTATTAATTAAATCATCTTGATTAATTAATGAGCGCCCTTTATCCACATGGGTCACTAAAGGACAAGCTAAACCCTCCTAAAGTTAACTCAACCCTATCTAAACCCCCTTATCCACAACTAACTCAACATCCCTATTATCCCACATGCAAAGGGATGTAGTGATTCCTTTATCCATTGGGATATATAAAGAGCCCTCCTCCTACCTTTACACTTACACCTCAATTCCTTGAGAAGACAAGAGCAAAGCACATAGCAAATAGACTACGATATTTTCTTTGTTATTCTTGATAAATTTACCATTTGAAGAGCTAAGCATCCTTTCTTGCATTTTTTCTAGTCAAGTGCTTGGGTCATTTGGGGATAGTCCAAGGGTCTTGTAGCCAATATTTGATGAGCTCCCATTCCTAGGTTCTTAAATATCAAAACAATCAATTTGAATTCCATGGAGTCTACATAGTTCCATTTGCTTTTTGTTGGTAATCTAGAGAAGTAGAGATTAGAATAATTTAACATGTTAATTTGATTTTGGTTCAAAGTTAATGCATTATGCTTAGTGTTAATCCTGTTTAGCTCTCAGCTTGATGGTGCCTATTATTTGACTTATCCTTTTTATAGAACTATTTAGGTGTTAGTTCTTATTCATCTAACTTAGCTTAAGAAAAAATACATGCACACATATGGCACACCCGGTGGGAAGGATCCCTAGTCCCTTAGCATTTATTTTAGCTTGAATTATATTATTTTGGTTAACCTTTGATATACACATATAGTAAATAATGTTCAATTTCTTGGGATTTTTGCTAATATTAGATGTGTAGGTTCTCGTTTATAGTTATCAGTTTAATGGGTTATTGCCAATTTCAAGATAACTTGTTAAAATTTGAAGTATTGTTAGGTTTATTATGTTTTTTTCCATTCTTTTGTTGCAAGAGGGGCGCAGGCACACTAACAGGGGTGTAAACACACTATTATGGTGCAGGTACCTCTCAGGTGGCACAGGTGCAATGTTAAAGCTCAAATCTTTGTTTGTCGACCTGAGCGCACATGCACTAACCACAACGCACATACCCTAACTAGGGTGTAGGTGCACTAACTTGAGTGCAGATGCCATTTTGTACTATACCTTCACTACCACATAAAAACCTATCAGACTAGCACATACATGCTAACACAGGCACATGCATCTCTCTGGTGACGTAAGTACTTTGCTGGTAGCGTAGGTTCTCTATCAAAAACTGGCATTATTTTTATTGGTTGTGGCACACATGCCCTAACCATAGGGCAGGCACCTCTCTGGTGGTGCAGGTACTTTGTCAGATCCTAATATTATTGTTTACCTCCTTGGCACACACACCCTAATCCTAGTGCACATACCTTTCTGGTGATACAGGTGCACTGTAAGTCAGAAAACACAGAGTGGTGCATCCACCCTAACCCGCACGCACATGCCAAAACTAGGGTACATGTGTCTTTTAGTGTTCTTGAAATTAGGGTGTTAGGATGCTCACTTCTTTGCAGGTTTTTTTCTAATTAATTCCTATTTTTGCAGGGTATGTTTACATGTTTTTGTTAGATTAGATAAACCTTTGCATGTTTACTTATAAGAATAAGGTCATGTATGCTCTTCCTTCACGACCCTTGGGGCTATCTTGGGAATCAGTAACAATTCTTAGGTATTTTTGATGTTTTGAAATTTTTAGGAATATCTAAATTGGAATGGGTTAACTTGGTGTGTTTGAATTAAGTGTTTTTCCATTTGATATCTTCTTAGATTTTGGAAACATCACGTATGCTCTTCTCTTGCATCCTTAGACGATCTTGAGAATCATAAATGATGTTTACTCTTTTTATGGAAAACTACTAAACTCATTGTGCAGGACCAAAACACACACTTGTCAAAGAAAGGTGGAATTGAAACGAAGTCAAACTACTAATACAATTGTTTTATAGGTTTCCAAAAGGTGTTCAAGAAAACCACATCAAAATCAAACAAGATAAAAAGAACAACATATTCAAAACACTATATTGCAAGTTTCGAAAAAGGGTACATCCCTATCTACTCAACTAGAACATAACCCCTTTGGCATAACACCTTAAGGTATAATAATGGGTGTGGTACCAGGAACCCCAAAGTAGTCCATGCAAGAGCGAACCTTGTGAACGAAACGGGAAGTGCTCCGCACAACCTACTTCACTAGTCATTCCTTGTGAGTTAGCGTTACCGGTTGTTTATATGGTGACGCTAGGGATGAGCACATGTGGATGCACTAGTTTCCCTATTGTGCTAGAAGGGGGTAAATTAAAGCTAAGATAATCCTAAATATAGTTATTGTGACTATTTGGGTAAATCACAGCTCTCTTAAGACAACTTTGTAACACCTAGGAAGAGAGAATCCCCTAGGAAGATATTATTTGTCTAGGAGCCCACTTTGACCATTTAAAAATAGTGTTGATTTGTGACCCATAATTCATCACGAAAGATGGGACATGTTACTTTTATTTAGTTTTTCACTGGCCTTAAGGTGAGGCAAAACTCTGCCAAAGTAAAGCCAACATTTTTCATCCCCATTTTGATCTACTTCCTTCACATTATTTTGACACTTTGTTGATCAAAATAAGGGTGACTACCTTTGTGTTACCAATTGATTGTTTTTGCCACTTTTTTGTCCGTTTATGCACCAATCCATGTTTGTGGCTGGGTAAGTTAAATGTCTAAAGTGTGCAGAGGTGTATTCATATCATTTAGTGGCCTTTGTGATCTCTGATACCCATGTAAGGATCATCATCGTAGTTAGGCATGATTCATCATCTTGAACTTCTTTAGAAAGGTTACCTTGTTTATATCATATCACTACAACTGTTGGTATTTACATGTCTTTTTTCTTGTAAACTTGACCTAAATATCCATATTATAAGGTTACGCTATACATTTTTTTAACAATTCTTAGTTATGATTTAAGCTTTTAGTTCGAACTCTATTACTACCTCGATTTTGAAGAGTTCTATATGTTACTACTTGTGCATGTTATATCAATATCATCTTGATATCAATACCTTACTTTCTCGCAAAGTTTGGTTAACATATCTTGGTGACAATGTTTGTGTCACTCACAAACTGTAACTAGCACGTTTTGGGATATAGGTATTAATTTAATTTGATCTTGCTTCTAGTATACCTTATTAGGAGGTCACATTAACTTCTTGTATTTACTTACGTATTGTTCATTCCCTTGAACTTGGCATAAGTGAGGACATCTTGTTAATCATCTTGCAACACCAACTACTTTTTGAAGTAACAGTCTAGGCAGTACTTCATTCATTTGATAGGCTTATGTATGAAACATTGTGTCACTATTGATTTATCACTCTATCACATTGCTATTCTAACATTTATACTCAATTCATATTCTTGACATTTCATCTCACATTTCACTTAGGTGTGGTAAGGAGTTTTTGAACACATTTACAACTTTACCTTAGTGAAACTAGTACACATCATGGCTCCTAAAACATGATTAGGGCTTAAGAAGAAAACATACGAGGCACAACAAGTGAAATCTTGGGAAGCCTAAAATAGACAAGGGTCAAATCCTTTTATTGGACATGATCTAGGGCCTCTATTTTCCATGCAGAAAAAGAGATAGAAGACATGGTCAATCATAGTGGTGATGAATTGGAATACCCACATGTGGAATTTGACTTTGACCACCACCTTATTAGATGCAATTTCCTTTTTAGAAATGAGGATACAATGTTAGCATGGGTTATAGAATTAGGGGCCAAAATGCCCACTGAAAAAGAAACAAATCCCACCTACAAATAACACCTATGAGGAGGAGCGACCTCTTATCAACATGGAGGATATTTTAACACATGGTCATGCTTCTACCTCCAACACAAGAAATGATAATGTATTGGGACATAGAATACCCTTTATCAAAGTGCCACATAAAATTAGGTCAGGATACAAGAATGTTGAAGAACCTCCACAATATGAAGAAGAAGAGGAACCTTTGGAAGAAGAAGTCGCCATTCAACAAAAAATTAGTAACCTTAGCTGACAAAATTAGCCTTGCTAACCTCTCATGTACAAAAGGAAGTGAAGCAAGAATGTCCAATAGCCAACCCCTAAGGTCAAAGTCAGTGAACTTCATAGGGAAAATCAAGGAGAAGATAATACTGGAGTACCATCATGTATATATCCCTACTTCTCCTACTAAAGAACAATTTCTCACACAAGAGGTGCAATCTATGAAAGAAAAACTCGCAAGTCTTCAAGAGAGCAATGTGGGGAGCATGAAAGTATCAATATGAATAACTATGTCCCCATCATTTTTTACAAAGCTATGACACTTCAACCTTTCCCTAAAAAATTTGACATGCCAAAATTCGAAAAATATAGAGGGAAGGGAGACCCACGAGATCATGTCAAGGATTTCTATATGGCATGTCAAGAAGTGTCCTATAGCAATAATTATCTCATACGACTCTTTCCAAATAGTCTAGGAGGTCAAGCCTTGGAGTGGTTTACTCGTTTACCTCAGGGGTCTATTTTTACTTGGCTAGAATTGGCATAGAGGTTTGTGTGTCACTTCTCATATAATATATAGAGTGATATCACCATGGTAGATTTATGTGGCACCAAAAAATTCCCTAATGAGATTTTTTCCAAATTCCTACAATGGTGGAGAGGGATAGCTAGCCACTTCCCTTACGCTTTCCCTGAAAAATAGCTACTAAGTGTCATTTAAGCCCAACCTAAATCCAGACATTGCTTTCCACCTTCAAATGCATTGCGTTCATACTTTTGAGGAGGTCATTGAAACATGGGTTCAAATAGAGAAGTCCCTTATTTCGAAATGAAATCTTAAGTCACAATCTAAGGATAATCATAGTGTTAAATCTACGGAGAAGCTAAAGATATTTAACAAAAACAAAAATGTGCTGGGAGATGGGATCGCTAGATTCCAAATGTGTACAAATGGTTCAAATCCGGTCAACCTTGTAAACTGACCAAAGGACCTATTCAACCACCACAAAAATGAAGAATGTTCACTCCTCTCAATGATCCTTTATCATGGTTATAATAAAATAATTGGATGCGTCTCACATGGTGACTTATCCTATAACATAACCCTTTGATGATAGTGCTCCAAAACCATCATGGTACATGGAGCATGGCTACTATGAATTACATCATGTCAAGGGACATAAAACAGAGACAAATGTCTACAACTTTGCATCACTATATCCAAGACCTCATTGATAATGGGGAGATAGAGGTGGACAACCCAGAGAAAACTTAGACATCCAACAAAAATATGGGGATATATAAAGAACCATTCCCCAAACATGGTAAATCAGAAGATTCAAAGTCTAGATCGGGGAAACTCATCCCATAGAGTTATAAAGTAGCGAATTGTTTATATACCAAGAGAGACAACAATCATTATGATTCACTTATTGGATGTATTCTCTCTCCTAATGACCATGTAAACACCATCATAAATCAAGGGAAAGGATTATGCGTCACAGGTCACAAAGCATGCCCACCTCTTGATTTTTGAACCCTCTCCATTAACCCCCCCAAATGGTAGATATGACCTCTTAGAAAAACTTTAGAAAACTTCTACCAAGATTTCAATCTTGGATATTCTTAAGATATCAAATGTACACAAAGAAATTTTGTACCAAACTCTTTAGGGATCAGGAGTGTCATTAGAGGTAGATCCTTCACATCTTCAGGCCACATTAGCAAACATTGTACCAAATGAACACATTACCTTTGATCATAGGGAAATCCCCACTGAAAATCTAATGCATAATCTTCCTTTATATATTGAGGTATTTGTTACCCATAAGAAGATCAAACGGGTGCTTGTGGAAAATGGATCAGGGTTGAACATATGCACGCTGAAGTTGGTTATGTAGCTGGTACATGATGAAGCATACATTTAGTTAAACATCATTACTATCACCGCTTATGACAACATGGAAAGGGAGTTAGCAGGAAAAATCATCTTTCCCATGGAAGTTGGTCCCACTTGTCATTAAAAAAAGTTCCATGTTCTATATTTGGAGCTTCCGTATAATATGCTTCTAGGCCAACCATGGATTCATGCCATATAGGACATGCCATCAGTATTCCATCAATGCATTAAAATGAAGAATGAGGGACACACCATCACAATATAAGGAGATTCAGAGCCCTTCACTCACTGTAGAGCTCTCAATAGTTTTACATGTAAGGGTACCTGTGCATGTCCCTCCACTGATATAGTTGTTCTTCTCCAATCTAAAGCCATGGAGTCCCAAGTATATTGGGATTCTCTAAGTTCTTACACCCATGGTGCCTCTACATCCACTTCTCCTTTTGATTCATGGGAGATGAAAATCCTAGAATATGACTATGGAGAATATAATGTACAACAAGCCCTCCTAGTTTCATACCTCTCATTATCACCTAAGACTAGAGGTCGACCTAAATATCATTTCAAATGACCTATAAATGAGAAAACTATTGGGTCATTTTTACCTAGAGGCTTGCTAGCTGAAGAAAAATTATTTGATCCACCTACAACTTGGGTCCTAGAGGATACTTAGCCAACCTGCTATAAAACCCCTGAATACGAGAAATCTAGTAGAATGATGTACTCCATGGGATACAAGGGCCTAGGATGCGGAAGAAATGAGTAAGGACAGTGAGAACCAGTGCCTCTCCCACATTTTAAAATAGAAAAATACGGCATTGGAATTTGTCCTTATGGGGTGCATCCCAATGATCAAGATGCTACTTGTTATGAATGTGAGGATAGCTCTGACTATCTAGACAGTGATACAGATTCCCATTGTAGCCAATATGAGAATATTTCCTCCACGAACCTATTCATGAATACCACTTTCCTAACCATAACCCCAATGGAACCTACACTTGACCTTGTTTACCCTTCTCTTGTTGAATGGGACCAAAAACTTCATATGGTACTAGATCTATTTGAGAATGATGAAGCTATCACAGAATTCATGGGCATTCGAGATACAATTCCCATTGGAGACCACAAAAATGGCTTCTATATTGACTTGGATACCTGTGTCTACTTCGGAGAGGAGGCTGAGCTTTGTGGTCAGAAAAACTTAAGAAAAAGCAGAGGGAAAAAGTTCCAAGGAAAATCCTTGAAAAAAATTGAAGTCCAAGTCATATAGTGAAAACCTCTTTGAGGCACTGACAGACAAACAGGTGCAAAAATCAAAGGACAATAAAAGTGACCACACCAAGGATGAAAATATCATGGAGCCATCCTTGGACGAAGATCTCAACCTTCCTCCCAATCCTATGCATATGGAAGATTTGTCAAAATTACTAGTAGAAGAAACTATTGATGTAAACATTGGCACATAAGAAGACCCAAATATATTCAAGTTAGGAGCTTCACTCTCGGCACAGGAATAGAAAATGTTCACCATTTTTCTACGGGAGTTTATATATGTATTCACATGGTCCAATAAGGATATGTTAGGCTTAGATCAAACTTTGGTCATGCACAACTTAGTTGTACATGCACACGCTAAGCCTATTAAGTAGAATCTCATAAAGATGCACCCAAGGGTGGCTCTCTTGGTTAAAGAGGAATTATAAAGATTGCTTGTGGTAGGATTCATTCGGCCTATTGATTACTTTGAATGGATATCCAACATCATCCTTATCTAGAAAAATCCTGTCAAGATTAGAATCTACATGGATTTTAGAGACATTAATAAGGCCTATCCTAAGGATGATTTTCCACTACCAAATATTGATATGATTGTGGATTCAACATTAGGATATGGATATGCTATCTATTATGGATGGATTTTTCAGGTTACAACCAAATTAAGATAGCTGATGAAGATCAACAGAAAATGGATTTTATAACTCCTTGGGGTACCTTTTGTTATCAGGTAATGTTGTTTTGTCTAAAAAATGTAGGAGCTACTTATTAGAGGTAAATGATTGTAATTTTCCATGATATGATACTTGATATCATGGAAGACTATGTGGATGACATCCTCATAAAATATAAGACAAGGGAAGATCACCCTGCTATTTTAGAACATATCTTTGAGCACCTACGAGAGTACAAGGTCCAACTGAACCCAAAGAAATGTGTGTTCGACATGCTATCAGGAAAATTGTTGGGTTTCATTGTATCAAGAAGGGGAATTGAGGTAGACCCTGCTAAAGTGTCTACTATTACTGAGATGCCTCCCCCTAAGAACATTAATCAACTGTGTAGCTTCTTGGAAAAAATACATGCTATTCATTGCTTCATCTCCCAGCTTGTTGATAAGTGTCATTCATTCACCCAGTTGCTTAAAAAGGAGATCGCCTTCATCTGGGGACCAGAGCAATAGCGGGCCTTTTCTTTACTTAAAAAATACTTGGCCAATCCACCTGTCCTCATTCCTCCAACTCATGGTGAACCGGTCCTTCTTTATATCGCTACAACTAAATTTTCTATTGGCGTGTTGCTCACCCAATATGACCTTGGTCACAAAGAAAAAAAGGTGTACTACCTCAGTCACAATCTTATCGCTTATGAGCTCAACTATCCCCAAATTTAAAAAGCTTATTTGGCTGTAGTTTTTACCTTTCAAAAACTTCATCATTATCCATTGAACACCAAAACCAAGCTTATATCCAAAGTTAACCTGCTTAAATACTTGATGTCTAAACCTGCCCTCACTGGTAGAATGGCTAATTGGATCATTCTACTAAGTGATTTTTACATTTGATTTTGTGCATCAAAATTTGGTTAAAGGGAAGGTACTCACTGATCAATTAGCAGAAGCACCTATGCAAGGTACTGAACCTTTGAATCTTGAACTGCCAGATGCCTAATTACTATACATTGAAGAATCGATCATGTGGCAGATACACTTTGAAGATTATTTTACTTTTTATGGTTCAAGTGTAGGTGTGGTCCTTATTACTCCTTCTAGCAATCCCATACCTTAAGCTTTTCATCTGGGTTTTCCTTACACAAAAAATATCACACTGTATGAGGCACTTATCATAGGGATGAAGCTTGCCATCAAATGGGACATTCACCATGTTAAGATTGTGGGTGATTCTCAGTTAATTATCAAGTTAATGATGAATACAAGGTTAAGGATGAGAAACTCATACCTTACAAAAATTTGATAGAAACTCTGAAAGAGTATTTTGTGCACATCACATTTGAACAAATTCCAAGAGTGCAAAACAGATCTGTAGATGCTATGGAAATAGTGGGTTCTATGCTCCACATTCTACCATAAATTAATGACATGCCATTCTTTTTGAAAAATATATGCCAACCTGTGTATGACATGCCAGAATCATGTCTAGATTTTAATGGTGTTGGTCCCAATTCCCCGTGGTATGATCCCATTTTTACCTATCTTAACAATAACACATTCCCTACCGACATCTCCCTTTCTAAGAAACAAATCCTAATTCACCAACTATTCGGTTATACCCTTTTAGGAGGTACACTTTATCGTCGTGGCTACGATGGGAATTTGTTACGTTGTCTCGATATGACAGAGTTAGTCCAAGAGATCAAAGAAGTACATGAAGGGGTGTGCGGAGCACATACTAATGGAATGGTTTTAGCCAAGAAATTGTTAAGAGTAGGCTACTATTGGCCTACCATGGAAACCAACTGTTGCAACTATGTAAGGAAGTGTGTACTTTGTTAGAAGTATGGAAATTTCATCCATGCTCCATCACAGCCATTGCAACCCATCACCACCCCATGGCCATTTTCTAAATGGGAACTTGATTTAATAGGGAAGCTTACCCCTACTTCATCTGATGGCCATACCCACATCATCATGGCTACTGAATACTTTACCAAGTGGGTGGAAGTTGTCCCTTTAACCTATGTAACAGGAGCTCAGATTTCCAAATTCATCATGAATCATATCATTTGCCAGTATGACATTCCTACAGCCATTGTTAGTGATAATGGAAATTCATTCAAGAATAAAATGGTAAAGGGTCTCAGTCATCAGTTCCAAATGAGGTTAAAATGGTCTACACCGTATTATCCCCAAGGCAATGGATAGGCTGAGGCCACTAATAAGACTTTGGTGTGAATAATGGAGAAGATGGTAAGTAAGACAGGTCATAATTGGAATTTACAAATATACCCATCTCTTTGGGCTTATAGTACCTCTATTCGCACTCCTATGGGTGTGATGCCATATTGTCTGGTATTTGTGATGGAATCTATCATCCCATTAGAAATTAAGATTCCTTCCCTAAGAATCTCTCTTAGGGATTATCTGGATAAAGATGAAGATTATTGGGTGGCTAGATTGGTAGATTTAGAGCTCCTAGCTGAGAAGTGCATCCATGCACTTAATCAACTCAAAGTGTAACAGAACAAATTCTCTAGAAATTACAACAAAAGAATCATACCTCATTAGTTTGAGGTTGGTGATTTTGGTCATGAAGGAGAATTAATTCAACACAAGGGAAGAATGAGAAAAGAAAGGAAAGTTCAAACCAAATTGGTTAGGACCTTATGTTATTGTGGCAAAGTATGAAACAGGAGCATACAAAATTGCTCACCCCAATGGTAATGAGCTCCGCGAGCCCATGAATGCCATGCACCTTAAGTGGTTCTATGCTTAAGCATGACGTAAAATAAATAAAAAATAAAAAATAAAAAACATGGTAAAATAATCAAAAAACATGGTAAAATAATCAAAAAACATGGTAAAATAATCAAAATAAAAAAAAGAGAGAAAAATAAAAAGAGAAAACAGGTCATCCATAAGTGAAAACCATGCAATTGTGGCACTTTGGATAGGTCCTTGGGTGAAAACTGGTTTTCGGCACCTTGGGAGGATTCTTTGCTCACAAGCATCTTACATCTGAAGGGTACTTCTATTTAGCCTAGGGCTAGTTCTACCTTCGAATTTCCCTTTGAACCCAATCTTGTCAATCCTTGATCCGTCTTTGTCTCCTTTTGTTTGTCTGTGAGGGGCATGATCTTTGTTTGTTCCTCATCTTACACTAGGGCCACTACTGTGACTTCACCTTCCTATTTATAAGCACGTGGTATTTTCCCTTGTATATTCCCCATCTAATGCTAGGGGCATCCATGTTTTTCTTGCTTACTTGTACATAGCTCTGGAAAACTATGGGAAAGACAAAAAACAATAGAAAATTGTTTCAAAAAGCACAAAAACAATAGAAAATTATTTTTCAAAAAGCACAAAAACAATAGAAAATTATATTACAAAAAGCACAAAAACAATAGAAAATTATTTCCCACAAACACAAAAACATTCAAAAATGTTGGAAAAATGCAAAAAAATTCAAAAATGTCGGAAAAACACAAAAACATTCAAAAATGTTAAAAAACCCTGAACAATAGAAAATTGTTTCACAAAACAACTCTTGCAAAAACATTTACTTTAGTTTCCTTACATTGTCTTATTTCTTGCTTTACTTGATTGCTTGTATATTTGCTTCAAGTTATGTGTTTGTATTGTTTGTTGCTTAGGCATGCTTTTTTGCATTCATCTTTTCTTGATTAGATTAGATTTATTCTTACTTGTGCATATTGAAATATGTTTTTGCATGTTAGTGAGTCGTGATAGATTGTTGTATTGGTTGATTACATTCTTTGTTGGAATTTGATTATATTTTCTTGTTGCATGTACATCGTTTTGTTATCACATCATCATATTTCCATCAATATCATCACATATAACATCATATATACATCATACATGAATGCTGAGTTGGTCATCACATATCGTATCATCAAATGGGGGCAAGAAGGATCGCAAATATCAAAATCTATCCCCCCCACACCCATATCATCATATCATCCCATCCACTAAGTCGGAAACATCACATGAGAAAAAAACATTTGATATAAACTACAAGATCTATCATATAGAAATTAAAACACATGTGATACATCAATCAAATTTGGATACATATACATGTGAAGTAAAATCAGGATACATATACATATGAAATCAAATCAGGATACATCAAAAACACATCTATCTATCCATGAACTCCATAAATAAATAACAAATAATGTCCAACATCTCATAAACACATATGTCACGTAAGAAAAAAATGTCCATATATATGCATGTGTGTGGTATATCTGTATAAAAAATGGATATACATCACTGTTATACATCAAAAAAATCCTTCATCTGATGTGTATAAAAGAGATGATATAAATCAATCACCAAATACAAAGGGCCTTAATTAGAGGCATATGTCAAAACTCCTATGCAAATAAATAATGGTATACATCAAGCACAAACTGCTCATAGCCTTCATCAAGAGGCATATGTGTCAATACAATCACCAAGGATAACTCAAGCCCTTAGATGGGGTGGCTGGTATATCTCGTGGTAGTGGCATAGCAAGAGCATCACTCGGTCTCACTGGTCATGGCTGCTCCACTGAGGCTTGAGGATTCTCTAACCTAGTACCTCTACTCGACTACTTGCTATAGGAAGGTTCCTGCAGCTTACCCAGGACTACCTCAAAATATAATGATCTATAGTAAGATGCTCTACCCTCTACTATAGCTAAATCTTTATGAGTACATACAATCACTACTGTGCCATCTATGTGTCATAAGGACACTATCTTTGTTGAGGCTTGGGAAAGATCATCTTGGCCCACTACACTCTCTGCTCTCAGTCTATCTCACTCCAGTATCATCGGCTATAGTTGGGCATGTGTTCGTTGCTTGAGCCATCTATGAGGCTATCTATCATATCTACTGAAAGTGAACAACATTGTCACCTCCCTGGCCAACCTGAGCCCGAGCTTGATCCCACTTGGCTACCACTACTATAATCAGGACTCAGACTTGGTCTCTCTCTACGATGGCTTGGTCTCTCTTGGCTAGGGCCTACTACAGCTAGTGCTATAGGGTGGATGTCTATGCCACTGGATACACCACCAAGGCCTATCCCTAGGCTACTTTGGACAATTGTCCCTACTCTCATAATCTAAGATGGGGAAACTATGTAGGTACCTCTACTGGTCCCTATAGCCTCGATCCCTATACTTGTGTGACACCCTACTCATCATGTGGTAACCCATCAAATGGATTAGTTGGGTCACAGACCACTGCATCATCTCTCTCATCCCCACCATGACAAATATCTCTCAGTGGTCAAGCACCTGCTACCCAGGCCTCATCTGGGATATTTAAACACCTAGGTAAAATAGTATCATAGCTAGCCCAGTAATATGTAGTGGTTCCTGGATCTCTAACCTATAGCACTAGATCCCATACTTGTGGAACCACCTGTAAAAAACTGGCCCTATCTCGGGTCACCTGTATGCACGACCCAATAGTCAGCCTCTTAGAGTCTCAATGGGCATACCATGGGTCTGGCTTTGGAACCCCCTACACCATGCCTAGCCATCACTAACATCTGTCTACCATGTATAACTCAATGATGTAATTGTGACTGCCAAGAAATAAATATTCCACTGTACAAACATTGAGCTCTACCACATCCTCTAGCTAATGTATCTTTCTGTAGGGTCTCCAAATGATATCCCTATCTAATAACTCATCAAACTCTCGGCGATATCTATATAAACTGCTTAGGTGACCTCGTATGTCACCACTTACTACAACCCATGCCATATAAGATGGGTCCTCTGGAGCTCGGACATGTAGAGTGCCTATGGAGCACCTGATAGCTATGTGGTCCCATGACCAAATCTACAGCAGCGAGGCAAGCCCCACTATCTTCTGATGGTGGTAGGTAATAAGATGTAGATCCCAGTAATGTGCCAGTATGAACAGGCCCTAGCAATAATTCTCACCACTGAAGATCCCATGTACTAGTGTCATCAACCCTCTAGGAAAGGATGCCCTAGTCTTATCAGTGAGTAAAAACCCACTGATAAGTGACATCATGTATAAAGGCCCTCGATGTAGTGTCGGATTGGAAATACACTCATGAAATGTAACTTTCATACCATTATGTGGTATATCATCTATGTCAAACAAATTACTAACAGCTTCCCTGATCTGCCCTAGGTCGGTAGTATACTCAATCACTGAGCCTAAAATAGGCACGTGGAGAATCTGCCACATGTCCTCCAAGGTCATGGTCATCTCTCTAGTAGGGATCCTAAAACATTGGCTCTCACTATGCCACCACTCAGATAATGTAGTAAGTAGCCCATGATCTAAAGTAATAGATGGCATCCAGGATATGGGGCCTAGGCCCACCGCCTCCAAGAGTATGGCCACCACATGCTGGTGTCATCATCGCATGCTCCCCTCCAGCTCTGTAATATGTGAATGATTCTCATGCATGTGAAGCATTGGCAAGTGTCTCTACAAAATAATTCCAAGTGTCAGTTACTAACATTTCTTCTAAATTTTGGCTATCATTTTAGGGTTAACCCAAAAATCCTAAATTTTCTTCTAAGTGTCATCATTTTTAGCATTTTTCTAGTTTCCCTCAGTTTACCTAGTGTTCCTACGTGCCCTTTAGGTTGTGTGCACACCCTTTTGGGCTTATACACACCTTGTGGCATGTGCGCCACTCTTTCGGTGCATGCACGTGCACGTAACCGCCTATGAGCGCATGTGCCATCATCCGGGTGCCTATCCATGCACGCATGTGTGGACCCTTGGCACATGTGCTACTATGTAATGTGTGTGCATGTGCGCACATGTGTGGTATATGTGTGTGTAGGTGTATTTTTGTGTGCTTGCACATGTGTGCACATGCACCAAGATGCCTGCACCCCCATTTGGACACCTACGCCACCTTTAGTGTGCCAATGCCCACGCACGCGCACACCCGATGCAACCCCTAACCTAGATTCCTACTTCTAAGGGAATTAATTGAAAATTTGACAAAAAGGGTTAGCATACTCCTAAATATGCCATCTTCTGCATGTCGCTCGTACCCTCGAACTGTGTCTTCCCGTCTCAATCGGTCTCGTTCTCTCACCATCATCCTCGTCACTGTTAGAGCCTCATGGTAAAAACTCAGTAGTGGTCAATAATAAATGAATTGGTCACGGTGATTTACCCCCCAGGTGGGGTATATCAAGCTATTTTTCACCACCCGTGATGCCTGGAGGCTCATTTTGACCGTCGTTTTCTCCTCCGTTCACTGTTGAATAATTATTTTAATTAAATAATTATTCTTCTTTTATTTTTCACCATACTAGGGAATTTTTTGCTATCTAGTACCCCTTTCTTCTCACTAAGATAATTTTTATTGCTCCTAGGTTATTTTTATTCTTATCCACACTCTCTTGAATGATTTTTATTTTTATTTTTAAAAAAAAAATTATTTTTTATTAATTTTTCTACTATACAGGGACATTATTTATCACTTATTTCTTCTTTCTTCCACCTGGGGAATTTTCTTTTTCACCTAAGCACTTCATTCTATTTCTTATATTTTCTTCTACTATCCACCACTTTTTAGATAACACAAAACAAATATATATATATATATATATCACTTCAAAAATCCAAAAACAAGGAAAAATTCTCCACAAATTTCTAAAAAGTAAACAACCTATAAAAATAGGTAACCTGTTTATTACAGCTGAAACTTATGTCTTGCAAATGGTATTCTTTCCATATCCTACTAGTTTGTTTCACATCTTCCCTGATCAACACGACTCGTGGATCACCGTATTCACAACCATTCACAAAGCTAGCTACTTGCTTCATTTGTACTCTGGGGCACGTCTTCTTACCTATTTTTGCTTCGTTGTGCACAAAGCTTTCTACTTGGACCCAATGTCCATTATCATTTACCCTTGCATGTATCCTTTCTCAAGGCATCATTTTTAACCCTTGTCATCAATCAAAAACATGTGGACCTCTTCATATTGATAACAAAACATTTGTACAACTGTCTTGACTATTGTTGGGTTAGATATATGCTTTCATACTTTTTTTCCCTGTTACATGATCTTATTTCCTTCTCATATTGCATTAATTTTGTATGTTGCATGGAGTTGGTGTTTTCAGTAATGGACAATTGTTTGTAGTATGGATTTTCATGTCATTATACTTTTGTCGTATGCTTATGTTTTTCATAAGGACTAATGATGTAGATCTTTTGGCAATATGATGACACTGAAGTTGTTCCAATACAAAGGCTAGAGGCTAAGTTCTTCTCTCCACTTCTCCATTTTTCTTCTACGTCACTTTCTTCTCACCCCTAATCCTCCGTTTCACCAGGGCATTTTTCCCCCATCCATTCTTCTATCTATTTCTCACCTTTTTTTATCATCGATCATCTTCCATCATCACCGCATCGACACTCGAGGGGGCATCTCTCACCTCAACTAATTTTTCTTCTACCCCTTCAAAATTTTATCCATCTACTATCTTTGAAGTGGCGTCACTTACGCCACCCCAAAGAGGGGAAAATATAAACACCCATAATTACGCTTGAGCAATTTAAATACTTAAATTGTGCTAATTATCTCCCTTTTTTGCAAACTAATGACATATCATCAAAGGTGCACATCTTCTCCCCTATCGTCATTAATTAATTACACTATGCTAATTAATTAAGTCACCCATCCAATGAATACCCTAATTAACGACCTTTCATTAATAAATCCCCCTTCTATCTAGACTAATTAATTATAATGAATTAATTAGCTTCCCCTTTCATTTAACCATTAAATCAATATTTAATTGATTTAATCCCCTTATATAGTCTAAATCATGCTAATATTTCTCTAAAATCTTCTATAATCTCACACATCTATTAATTAAATCATCTTGATTAATTAATGAGCCCCTTTTATCCACATGGGTCACTAAAGGACAAGCTAAACCCTCTTAAAGTTAACTCAACCCTATCTAAACCCCCCTATCCACAACTAACTCAACATCCCTATTATCCCACATGCAAAGGGATGTACTGATTCCTTTATCTATTGGGCTATATAAAGATCCCTCCTCCTACCTTTACACTTACACCTAAATTCCTTGAGAAGACAAGAGCAAAGCACATAACAAATAGACTATAAGATTTTCTTTGTTATTCTTGAGAAATTCACCATTTGAAGAGTTAAGCCTCCTTTCTTTCATTTTTTCTAGTCGAGTGCTTGGGTCATATGGGGATAGTCAAAGGGTCTTGTAGTCAAGCTTTGATGAGCTCCCATTCCTAGGTTCTTAAAGATCAAAACAATCAATTTGATTGACATGGAGTCTATATAGGTCCATTTGCTTTTTGTTGGTAATCTAGAGAAGTAGAGGTTGGAATTATTTAGCATGTTAATTTGATCTTGGTTAAAATTTAATGCATTATGCTTAGTGTTAATATTTTTTAGCTCTCATCTTGATGGTGCCTAGATTTTGACTTAGCTTTGTTATAAAGCTATTTAGGTGTTAGTTCTTATTCATCTAACTTAGCTTAAGCAAAAAGACATGCACACACCATGGTGATAAGGAGATGCGTAAGGGAAATCCTAATCTCAGAGAAGGAAATATCACCAGAAAGAGGGTTGACCACTCTCTGGGAGGGATAAGAAAAGGAGAAAGCATGGGAGAGAGGGAGGATAGGCACACGCCATAGAAAATAACCACACAGAAAAATTTCAACGTGATTAAAACACATGAAACTGGAACCTGCAAGTGGGAAATATGCACATCACACCAAAAAATGCAAACATAGAGGTAATACACTATTGAAATGAGAAAAGGGCAAACATAAGTGCCACAAAAACCAGATTTTATTTCTTAAGGAATGCATGGTCATTTACATTCATGGTATAAGATGAGAGTACGTTGTAGAGACCAAGCCCAAGGTCTAAAACTCATGGAATGTTAGCCACGATTTTGGCATGGTGTCGTTACAACAAAAAGGGATGTGTTTCAATGAGTAGATATTTTCAATTTATAGAAGAAGAAGGAGAGAAGAGGAAGAAGAGGAGGGAGAATTGGATTCAAATATTCAGCCACCAACAACAAGTAATAACTTCCTATAAATCCACCTATAAGGGTGTCATATGTGCCTCCCGATGTTTTTTTGGCATGTGGAAGAAGGAAGAGGGAAGAACCTAAATAAATTTTGTGGTTGCACTTATTAGATGTCTATATTAATGATCATTAGGAAAGTTTTCCTTTTTTCACCTACAAAATTCCACCTGAATCTAATTTTGATACTTCCAACATGTAGCCCATGTCAGGAGCTTTCCAACAAGCCCATTAATTAATGTGTCACAGCACTGCAGCAAAAGTTATAACTATCGGAATATCTACATTGCAAACTGAACATGTCAGACACGTGGTGCATGTTGATTCACTCAAAGATCAACCAACGGTTCATCTATTTTGTCATTTTTTCCATGTGTCACATATTGATTCATTTTCAGGATTGGGCACCCTATTGGAGCACTTTGGTTAGTTAATTATAACACACCCAAGTCTGATAGCTTCCACATTGCACAGTGATTGGCATGGATAAAGGCACAAGGGCGTGCACAAAAGAAAAGTTCGTGAAGATGAAGAATACGGGAACACAAAAATATCTGTGTGGAAGAAAGGTGCATAATTACATGAGAATATAAGTATGCAAGCAGGTGCGAGAATCTGTTTAAATGAACATGTGAGGAAAGAAATGAAACAACATGAGAGTAAGCCAAGAAGGAAGGAAGTGCATAGCACACAAGTGCAAAGGATTAATGTGCAAAGGGAAATAATGTGGACAAGGAAGGAAGGCATTTTCAAAATGAAACATACCATGGACTTAGCCGAATTGGAAGGTAAGTCTGCGGATGTGCGTGCAAGGAGTGTGCGACATACTAGGAATGAAAGTGAGTGCACATAAGGAAGGCACAAAGGGGGAATGAGAAGGGATAGAATAATACACATGGAAGGGGAAGCATGAGAAGAAGAAAAAGGAAAGGGAATGTAAGGGGAGAAGTAGGAAGGACATGCCAGGGTGCACGAAAGAACAAAAATTGTACCATGATGCTAAGGGAACTGCCAAAGTACACATAACCTGTAATGTTGAAGCTTCAGAGTCAGAATAAAAATATAAGTTGTCCAAGTAACTTACAGAGTTATTTGGGATAATAATTTGGTGACTTTCAAGGGACATTTTCTTGCTAGATGAATAAACTAGTAGCCTTGAAGCATCCATTGGGCATGGAGTCTTCTTGGAAATTTGAAGATTTGATCTACAACCTAAAGAACACTTTTGGAGTCACTTGAAAAACCATCAAAAATCTGAAATGAATTTTTTCTCTCATGTAAGGATATTTTTACTTGGATTCTAAGAGTTTAAAATTATGCACAGACTATTAGAAGTGCCTTTTGAAAACTAAACTACAATTATTAAGACAGAAAAGGGCACGTGAAAAGTGTGCAACAAGAAAGGAAACAATGCTAAGGGGAGTGAGCCAAGAAAAAACTAAGTATAAAAGATGAAAATCATACATGTTCTAAGAGGAAACATGTAGAGTGTGTACAAGCAATTTTTTTACTGAAGACAAACCTAAACTAGCCTATACTAACTAGAGGAAAAGGGTGCTCAAGTAAAACCTGTACCAGGAAAGGATAAGTAGCTCCCTTTCCTCAAAAAATAACAACCGTGTAACTAATTTGGAATTGAAAATGGTCTGTGACAAGAGTGAAAAAAAAAAATTCATATGGTCTTTCACCCTCCTCAAAGTATCAATTAACAAAATATATACCTCTTGAAGTTGATATGTGCTTGGATCTCGGAGGCACTGTTGTTGACCTTTGGCTCTCTAAAGTTCAACCTCATTCTCTGAAGTGAGTATGACCAGAAATAACTTTGTCTTTGATTTAGACTAGCTAGATATAGTGGGCATGATGTGATCCTTATGATTTTCCCATATCTTTAAAGATCAATCCTGCATATGGGATCCTTATACAGATTCTCATCTAAAAGGTGATTGCTTCCAGGCTAGGTCACAGGTGCTTCTGCCCCTATAATAAACTCAGTCTCCTTCAAAATTATGCCCTATAAAACTGATCAATCTTCTATTAAAACATGTGCCATCACAATCTCATCTTCCCATCTAGAGTCATACCCTTCTTTAAATATTCTATAGTCATCAAACAAGATGACATTAGTTAGGGACAACACATAGGTAAGAGCTTCTTCAATTTTTTCACAGTTTGACAAAGGGGAATTAGAGGAAGATGAGAGGTTGGGCATGGAAGGGACACACATGAGAGGAATGGAAGTGCGTGCAGGAGGAATGATGGTAGAGTAATGAAGGTGGGATAGAGGGGAAGGAGCGAAGAAACAAAATTCTCAATGGGGACATGTTGGTCCGAAAATCTGTCGCGTGGACAGACCTATGGACAGACGAGCCAACAGTGTGCAGGGCTTAGCCCCTCTTTGAGACAGCAAAGCGAAACTGGTTTATTGCTATTTCTACTTAGCAGGAACCTATGCAATTCTCACAGATTCTACCTTCGGGGGTTGGGATCTCATCCCAGTAGAGTGTTCCAGGCTGCGAAAAGAAAGGAATGAAAGAGGGAGAGGAGAAAGAACAGATCCGAAGGGAGAAAAGAAATGAATTCCAAAGCAGAAAGGTCAGAAGATTTATGTTTTTAGTTTGGTAGTAAACAGAGCCAAACCTACTTGCATAAATAAACAAAGCAATACTGATAAACAAATGACGGAAAAGTAGATATGAATCCAACAGATTAAACACATACAGATCTAATGTAAAGAAAGATCTACTGTATAACACAGCTATTGAGCACAAAGTCTGAATAATTGTATTACTGTTCTTTTCTGTTACAAGAAAGCTCAAAGTCTTTCTCTCCTCACTTCTATTTCTATCTAAAAAATGTTCACCCCTGAATACAACAAGTATTCCCATATTTATAGAAGATGAGGGAGAGAGAAGGCAAAATGGAGCCAACCACTTATTTACAAAGATATTTACAAAATATCTAAAAGTCATGTTGACTTTGACAACTTTGATGGATGACATCATCACATGATGCAAGATGGATGATGTCATCATTTGTGCCAACACATTTTAGACATTTCGAAAAGAAAGTCGGAGAATAGAGAGAAGAAGAAGAAGAAGAAGAAGAAGAAGAAGAAGAAGAAGCTACTCATCATCATCATCCTGCGGCCGAAAAGGGGTTGCCTGTTTCTGATGTTGCTCAGGTGATGATATGTGGAACTGAGCGCTGGTACTCCAAAAACTTGCTAATCATCGGCCCAAATTGATCCTGTGACGGATCCTTGTGCCGTTCACTGATTGCTTCGCAAGTCTCCCGCTCGTCTATGAGCTTTTCCGGGAGTTTGGAATAATCTTTCCCCACCTCGATAAGGAACCCGATGAAGTCCCTACAGGCCATTAGGTTGTTGATAGATTCAGTGTCGAATGTGACCTCTGGCCCTGTCCCTTGAGAAGCTATCTCCTTGAAAATCCAGATAGTGTCATTAGCTGATCTCAAGGTAAGGGAAGGAGTGAGCAACCCTGGAGTCATGGCGAGAAAAACCTTCTCCATTTGATGCATTGCATCCAGGGCCTCTTCCTTTACCTTGTCTATCTTTTCCAGAATGAATTCTAGCTAATCTATATGATAGTCCAGAGTGGACATAGTTTTGTTGAGGGCCCTTGGGTGGCCGAATACTCCGAACTTGACCAGATCTTTGACTGAACAGTCAAACATTTGCTGGAAGGTCTCGTGCTGGAGTCTAGCATGCTCTAACTCTTATGATATCGGACCCGCTAATGCTTGGAGTTCCTTATTCGCCTTTCCGATGTTTAGGTATAAACTGGTATACTCGGCGATTACTCTTTCACTATCCTTGAGGATTTGGCTCCTCCAAGTAGAAACAGCCATACCTTGCTCGCTGATCTTTGAATACTCATTAATCTTCTCTTGACTGAGCAGCTCAGGAGTCTTGGCGGTAGTTGTGGGAGGTGCACTTCCCATCTTCTGTAAGGCTTGAAGCAGGTATTTGTTCTGCTCCTTCAGTAGCCTTTTCTCCTCTTTTGTTTCCTGAAGCTTTTTGCAGAGTGCATCAACTGCAGAAAGAGATTCCCCCTGGAGAATTTCAGAGGATGTCCCCATTGTGACTTGGGTCACGGTGAAATTTTTCAGAGACAGATCTTCTTTCTCTTTAAGGGGGTTGGGGTATGCTATTTCCATGACTCTCTCACCTACAGCGCTCTTTGAGAAGCATGTAACCGGCTTTTGTTTCTTTGCTCCTTTAGCTGGAATGACCGAAAAGTCCATCGGAGCGATGGGGACTTTCCTCTTTTGTTGGGTCAGCTGCTGAGAGATCCAAGCTGGGAAGAAGGACCAGAGACAGAGGGGGAGGCAGCAACGGTAGAAGAGGGGAAAAACGTGGAGACACGTGGTGGCGGCATTGAAAGAATAGCCGAAGAAATGTCCACGGGAGGAAGGGAAACCGCAACTGCAGAAGACATAGGAAGGGAAGGGAGCTCGGAGATGAGGGAAGAAATAGAGGAAGACAAATCAACGAGGGAGGAGAAGATAGATGAAGAAGCAGGGGAAAGGGTAGAAGAAGGGGCAGAGGACACGACCAAAGGGGTTGTCGTTTGAGTCACTCGAGGAGGGGAAGGAAGAGAAGAAGAAAGGATAGAAGGGACCTCTGAAGTTGTAGCGACGCTGACATCCTGGGTGGATGGGCGTATAGGACTATCCTCTGTCAATTCTTCATCAAGAGTTATAACCTGTTCTGGCTCTAAGGGAAGAGGACTTTCAGGGGCTTCCTCTTGAATGGTGCTAGGTTCACCTTCTGCACCTTTGCCTTTCAGCTGCTTCTTTGACCTTGGAGGTGCGTTGCCCAAAGGGGAAGTTGTGAAATCTACCCCGAGGTAGATTAGTCCGTTCATGCGGCACCAATGCTCTGTTCTCTGCATAGTCTCCTTGACCCTCTCCTCAATTGTTTGAGGAGCCTTGTTCCTGTCAATGGCCAGGAAGGGCCAATTGTCCCCATCTATGTCATTATACACCTTATCTACTTCATCTTCCATAGTGTGGAAGCCTTCGGGGACAATGGCCACTCCGTATTGGATGATTTCCGCCAATGCTAAGCGAGAGTGATCCTTTCTTCTGAGTTCTGCCTCATGGAGAACGTCAATGTAAATATCCTCAATTTGAGGGACATGGATCGGATCGAGCTTCGCTTTTGGCAGGAAGCTTCTTGGGTCGAAGGTAGGCCTGGCTGGGAAGTCATGCTTCAAATTGAGTAGCTCCAGCTCTGTGAACATTTCCTTCACCTTATGGTGGGTGGAGCATGTGTATCGGCCCACTTTGAGGGGGAAAGGAGTTCCACCCTTCTTTCTTTTGAGGCACTTCTCATGGTATGTGACCAGCTGCCTTGACAGTTTTAGTAGAATCAGCTTAGGCCCAGCATACCTTGGTAGCCTGGTTGGCTCTCCCAAAAAGTTGGTAGCCCTCAGATAGGTGAACGTGGGAAATTGGGTGAACAGGGCCCCCCATTTCTCTGTGACTGCCACTATGTTTTTGGTCGTCCGGCTATGAGTCATGTTTGGCCTCAGTAGGCAGATGACATGATAGAAGAATGCATCGTTAACTTTTGAGAAATGTTGGATGCTATTCTCCAGCCTCAGCTCTGGGTAGTAATCAAATATCTTGGCCTGAGGCCATACTCCACTTCGGTTCAGTCCCGGATAATCCCTTGCCGACGCTACAGCGTAGACTACATAGGAGTTCATATGGAACACTCCTGTTGTGGCAAACTGTTGTAGCTGCTCAGAGATGGTGTTGCTTATTATTTCACCCCAGCAAAAGCGCTGATCGGGTAAATTTTTATTCATTGTCTCCAAGTACCGCAGCATCCACTTATGGAAATAGTGGGCATCTGAAAGCCCGAAGACTCTGCTCAGGAAGGTGATAGTATCGCTGAGCTCCTCTGAGAAATCACTTCGGTGGATAGTCTGTGGCCACCGGGTCACCGCCTTCTTGTTTTTTAGGTAGACCTCATTCATCAACTGCATGCATTGGTCTTCGTTGTCTTCCCAGGCCTTGATGCATTCTCGTTGGCTAACAGCCACGAAGTTCCGGTGATGAGGGATGCCAAGTATCAACTCAAAATGATGGGCAGTGAGGTTTATGACTGCCTTGCCCTTACTATTTTTGACACATCTTGTGTCTTTGTTGTAACATTGCGCAATCACCATCATGAATTCATTGTTGACAGCGCTGATGGGGATTCCTCCGGCAAAGTGCAGGGCACTGCCTATTAACTTGTCCATCCATGGACTTCTTGTAACTTTCTGAGTCCTAACCCAGAATTCCTCCATGTCAATGTGACCCAATTCTGAGTCTCTGACATCCATACTGCACTCAGCCTGTGATTCGGGCATCCTGACCCTCTGATATTTGTATTTCATCTCTTCTTCTGTCAGCTTAGACTTTCCTCTTGGTTTGGTGGGTTTCTTGCTTGACGTAGACATGTGTTCTTTCGAACTCAGCTACTGATCTGCATGAAGAAGAAGTGAGACCCAATCCGAAAAGGTTGAATTAGTCATTTGATCTTCCATTGGAAAGCTAGCAGAAGAAAGAGTTAGAGATTTTAAGGCTCAGGGCACAGGAAAAATGTAACTAGTAGGCCAAATAGATAAGGCGCACAGAAAAGGAATGTTGCAGAGGTTATACTGGCGCCAAAGGCGCATGGCGCATAGATGAAGTAGGTTGCATTTTATGGCAAGGCGCATGGGAATTGTATGTTACATTGGCATTCGGTGCGCCCTTTGGCACATGGATGGATTATGTAACATTAACAAATGGTGCGCCAAAGGCTTTGGCGCAGCGCATGAAGGGTTTACACAACATCATGTTACTGCAATGGAGGGTGTGCCCGCGCCTTGATAGCTTTATACTTTCGCGAATAAGGCTTGTGCTACATGAAATCTGGGTGTGCCCTTTGGCACATGGAATCAGGATGTAAAATGGATAAATGGTGCGCCAAAGGCTTTTAAGGAGGTGCGGGATTCATACTTGTAGCATGCGAAAAAGGCGCGCTTTGAGGGCACATGAATTCTAGATGTAGCAGGATAAAAGGCTGCGCCATTGGCGCGGGTTTTAATCATGTAACATGGCGGGTAGATGCGCCAAAGGGGTGCAACTATTTTAAGTGTGACAAGACGCGCCAGTGCGCCATAGAACTAAACTCATTGCTCAATCATTTTCATTCTTTCTTCCATTTCAAATATAGCATGTACATATAAGGTTTCATATAAAAAGTTTGGCAGACCAAGTCCTTTCAAAACATCTCCCTTCCAGTAGATCCGGAAAGAGGGAGGGAAAGGAGGAGGAAAAGAAGAAAGGAAGACAGGACAGCACGAGGGAAACTAGCTCAAACCAATCTTATTTTAACACCGGCTAGCAAACCACAACGCAGACCAAGAACACAGACCAAGAACATGCAAATAACCGAAAGCACGAAAATGGAGAAGAGGAAGAACCTCTTACCTTAGATATATAGCAAAATTGAGAGCGGGTCCACAGGGCGACGAAAATGACGAAGTAGAGGCTGACAAGTCCAGAGTGATCACGTGCTCGACAAAAAGAATGAAAATGACATTGGGCGCGTACTGATATATATAGAAAAACTTGTCATCAATGTGCCAACCACTTTTGAAATGGCGCATGAAAGTTGTTTTCGACAGGAGAAAGCGTGCGCCCTTTGGTGCACCAAAAATTTGTGTTGCAGCGAGATTATGTGCGCCCTTTGGCACACCGAAAAGTGGAGCAATAAAAGCAATGTCAACAATAAGGCGCATGCACCTTGGCGCACACAAAATAGACTCAACATCCTTTAGCGCACCGAAAGATGTGTTAACATGGAAAACCATGTGTCAAAGGCTTTTAAGGGGGTGCATCAAAAGCTAGTGTTACAAGGAAAATCCATGCGCTCAGCCAAAAAAGGCTCAAAAAGACTAAGTTCGAAAACTAGATTTCCTGGGAAGGGATTTTACAATCTTTTGAACTCGAAGGATCCCTTACGAGGGATCGAAACAAAATTTTCGGTATGGTTATCGGTAAGATTGCCCTTGTCAATTTTACGGGATAACAGGACAACATGCAGAAAGTTGGTAACATGGATAGTGGGCTGATATGGTATAAGTTGGGGAAGAGGAATGGGAGGGCTATAAGATGGTAGTGTAGGTTTGTCTCATTGATAGGGTTTCCTAACACTAGATTTGTGAGCCTCCATTACTTCATCCCATTCTTTAATCTAGGGCAGGATCTCAATAATGAAGTGTAACTTCTGATAGGTGCTAAACTAGATGGCACAATGCATACCCATGGACAAGGGACCTTAAAGCCAACTCTAGCTACATTTATGGAACATTTAAGTCTGAGCTACATCATGTTCATCTCCATTTCTTACACCTACCTCTAAAATTCATCATCTACTATAAATTTTCCACTATCATCTGCATAACCTTGTTCTTCATAAACATTTTGGTTAGAAAAATAACCATATGAATCAGTACGAGGTGGGTCATATGCATATTCTTCATAACGGGGCTCAAAAACCTAATTTGGAGGAAGGTTTTGAAAGTGTGGTAATGGAGATGATTATAGTGCTACTGCAAATGAGATTTCTAGGAAGGAAAAGAATACATGATTGTATAAATTCAAAAGAGGAAGGTAGAATGATGGTAGAGGGAAAATGAATGAAAGAAAGGAGGGGAAATTTTTTCTAGGAATGAGATAATGGGTGCATTGAATAAGTGGAGTTTCAAAATATGTTAAAATATCCCTCTAAAGGATAAAACTCAACAAGAACACATCAAACCTACTAATATGTAAATTTATAGCTCTTCCAACTATCCCACCATGAGTGTGATAAAATGTTAGAGCTCAAACTTGTACCTATGTACCAGATCATGTCGAATTGGGTCGTTGAGGAAACAATGGGATTATTCCCAAGTTTTGGGACATTGTGTGCTTGAGAGATACCTCTGAAGAAGGTGAGTTCCTCTACCTATTTCTATTGCCAACAGTACTTCTAATACTAGAAAATAAGCTATCTATAATTACTCTACAATTCCAACGGACCAGGGTCAGAAGGAGATGCATTAGGGAAATCCTAACCTAAGGGAAGGTGATATCACCAAAAAGAGGTTTGATCACTCTCTGTAAAGGGAATTAAAAGAAAAGAGCATGCGAGAGAGGGTGGATGGTGTGTACCATAGAAAAAAACCACACATACCAATTTTTGTGTGCCAACAACACATAAAACCAAAACCTGCAAGTGGGAAATACACACAACACACTAAAAAATGTAAACAAAGAGGTAAGAAATAAAAGAAATGAGAAAAGGGAAAACAAAAGTGCCACAAAACCCAATTTTATTGCTTAAGGAATGCACAGTAAGTTAAATTCATGGAAAAGGGAGAGAGTACATTGCAGAGATGAATCCTAAGGTCTAAAACTCTTGGGAATTCAGCCACCATTTTTGCATGGTTCCGTTACAAAAAATAGGGACACATTTCTATGAGTAGAGATTTTTAATTTATATAAGAAGGAGAGAAGAGGAGGAAGAGGAGGGATACTCCCATTCAAATCTTCAACCATCAATAACCAACAATAACTACCTATAAATCCACCATGTAAAGGTGTGTAGAAGAAGCAAGAGGGTAGGATCTAAATAAATGTAGTGGTTGGGATGAATAGATGTCTAAATTAATGATCAGAAGGATGTTCCTCTTTTTTTATCCTAAGAAATACCACCTAAATTTGATTTCAAAAATTCCAACATGTATCCCACATCACCAGCTTTCTAACAAGCCTAGGCACATGTGTGTCAAAGGAATGCAACAGAAGTTATAGCAATCAAAATATCTATAGTGTAAATTAAACATGCAAGACACATCAGGTGTGCTGATTGACTGAAAGATCGACCAATTTTTCATCTATTTTTTTGTTTCTACCACATTTCATGAATTAATTTTTTGTCAACATTGGTCACCCTACTGGTGTAATTCGATTGGTTGCTTGTAGTACACATAATTCTAACAGTTGCAACGTGGCATAGTGATTGGCGTGGAGGAAGGCGCGAGCGTACGCATGAAAGTAAAGGGCATGAAGATGCAAAAAATGGGTGTGCAATAGTATGTGTGTAGAAGAAAGGTGCATAACTACACGAGTCTACAAGTATGCAAGCAAGCATGAGCATATGTGTAAATGATCATGCAAGGAAAAAAAGGAAAGGGCATGAGAGCAAGCCAAGAAGTAAGGAAGTGCATAGCACGCAAGTGTGAAGGCTTGATGCATAAAGGGAAAGAATGTGGATAAGGAAGGAATGAATATTCAAAAGGAAACATGTCAGGTACCTAGCTGAATTGGATGGTAAGTCTGTGGATGTGCGCACAAGGAGTGCATGACATAATGGGAATGAAAATTGGTGAGAAAAATAAAGATGCAAAGGGTGAATGAAAGTGGATAAAAGAATACAAAGGGAAGGAGAAGAACGCGATGCAAGCATGACAATAAGAAAAATTAAAGGGAATACAAGGGGAGAAGAAAGAAGGAGGTACAAGGGCACGTAAAAGAAAAAGAACTATGCCACATTGCCAAGGGAACCACTAGAGTGCATGTAACCTATAATTTTGAAGCCCCATATTCAAAATAAAAAATATAAGTTGTCCAACTAACTTAGGGAGTTATTTGGCACAACAAGTATCTTGAATATCTCCTTCAAATCATTTACATACATTTGTGGAGCTCATTATTCTTAGTGCATTACCTCTTGGGTGCCTACTCCTTCAAGCATTGAACCTTTCCTTGCAGCTATCTGATGAATCCCATATTCTCTCGGTAGACCTCCTTTTGATGATCATAATCTAGATATTTGGCATGCATAACCTCTTCTCTCCTAATGAGTGGTTTAGCATTAATAGGCTCACATGCATGCACTTGTTCTGCACTCGTAGTGACCAAAATAGTTTGTAGCTTAGGATCAGGTATCTTATTTGGCATCTATTATTCATTCTTCACGTGTTATATCTTGATCATCCATGTATATTTTTCCTTCTTATTTTTACATATGTGCACAAAAAGATCAAGGAATTTTTCAATATTATGTTTCTTTCCACAATATACACATACCTAATTCTGGGGACACTTTCGATGTTAATTATCTGGGGACCCACAAGTATAAAAATTATTTTCCATAAATCTTCCTCTACCACCATGGAATATACTCATATATCCACCTCAAAATCCACCTTCATTATTGTGCCCTTCAATAGGATAAGATTCTTGAACTAGAGAACTTCTAGTCACAATGGTCTACCAGAATAAAGTCTTGCATGCCTCATGAATCTTGTCTATCAAATGAAAATATTTCATATCATGGGTGTTCCCATCAAAAAATTTATAGTATATGGATACATTCTTCATCATCACGTGCTGCAAGAGAGGGAAATTATGAGCATCATGATTCTTTTAAAAAATATTGCAAGACTTTAATATTGTGCACACCATCCTACACAGTCATTTATCCTTTGTATTTCCCTTAACTTAAAAATAAATGCACCATAACCCACATCATGTCATATGTGTTCAATTGGAAGAAATATTATCCAATTATTTATCCATAGATGCTATTTGCACTTTAAGAAAATGGCTCACTCCATTGTCTACACTCTCGACTGCTTCAACACACACAGCTACTTCCAAAGCCTTGTGTGGATCAGTATATGTTTGATGTGATAAATCCCTTGAAAACGTCAGAAATTCTCCAACAAACCATTGTGCATGTAGGCTCTAATGAATGTCATAAAATATCTTAGACAAGAAATTATTAAACCATATATCATACTCCCTTATGATTTCAGATAATCCATGTTTGATGTTTTAAGCACATTGATACTCTATTTCTCAATCTCTGGAATGTGTAATTATTTCAGAAACATAGTGCACAAAGCATCATATTCCACTATTGTCTAGTGAGGATCATAATTTATATACCAACTATTAAAAGCCCCTTGAAGTGTAGTGGAAAACTTACTTTCCTTTCTACCAGGAGCTTTAAATCCCTTTTCTATCTATAGAATTTCACACTTGTGGACATGCTCAAGAGCATCCTCCACACCTCTATACTTTGATAATTGAAGATACATCTCAAAGTAAACTTGAGGTGTTTGTATTTGTGGTTATTGAGGTGGTGTCTAGTGAGGCTAATTCAGTTGTTGTTATGGACCCTGCTCTGGGTTAGGACAAGACCTAGATCCTAAAATTCCACCAGGATTTCATCCGCCATTGGTTATCTTGAACATCCTGAGCCTCCCATGTCACCCACCATGGTCTTTTTCCTTGTAGATAAAATTACTTGCATTCTAGTTGTTGTAATGAATTGGAAACCTATTATCTGTGTTGTAGCATAACCGATGGGATTTCTTCCAATGGTCTATGCGCCAATACTCTATCTTGGTGATGTACCAATAAAAAATCCTCCAAACATACTTCTAAACACCTGCACCTATTGTCTGGCCATGTGTGTGTCCCTAATAAGTTACACTTATGGATTTAAAACTAAATTTTATCTACTTGCATCTCCTTCCCAATGTGGATATGTTGTTTTATTTCCTTCACTACAATACACTTCAACTACTACCTATGGATCTAGAACACCTTCTGCAAGGGCTAGGTATCTAGGCTAGGTTAGATGTGCTCCAATGTTTCTCATTGTGTCTTATTATGTGCTCTCATTAGAAGTCTATGGGATCTCTCTAATGTTCTTTCCCAATGTTGGGAAGACACGATACTATGGTTCTATGTTTTCCACGAGGGTCTCAAAACATTCGCTAGTCATCAGTATTCTCAACAAGAGTGCTACATAAACTAGCCTCTCTCACACCTCATAATACGTGTGTCGTATTTCCTCTCTCTATCTTTCTTCCACTATATCTTCTATCATCCTTCTCCACACTTGCACCTACCCCTGCGCATGGTCGGGATTTATCTAACCATATGTAATATCTCTAGTCCTAGTTCTACCGTCAAGATCTTCAAAGATAAGGGTATCATGCACAAATAGGATCCTCTAGGTTCATGTAAGAACTTGAATTCATCTTCCAATGGTTAATAATATGTGGAAATTTCATATTCCAAAGTATAGTTACATAGTATACCTTCCCACCAATGATCCACATCTCTAGTCCATGTCTTATTTTAATCAAAAAGAGTCTGATAGTTTTCCTACATCCAAGATCTCTTCCTTGGGAAGAAATTTATGTTTCATGCGTAAGCTTCCAATCACTAATAAAACTATACTATGAAGAGTTTGAAGATCATCTCATACAAATAGTCATACAGGTTATGTTCCACTCATTTTTGCACATTAAAATCAATTCCACTGCTATATCTTTGTGCAAACGCATCTTGGCAATATTCTACCTAGCTTTTAATATTCTCCAAAGGTATTCGATACACCATCTACATGAAACATCATATTAGACAAGTTGAGAAGAGATCCCAGAAAGAGAACCAAAATGTATTCTTTGTTTACCACTCTATAGCTATGCACACTGGCACTTCAACCAGACATATTTAGATTCTCATCTGAAGCATGTGTAGCCACCAGATCCCTCCTTTTTAATGCTATCAAAAGGTTAACATGCTTATTTACCATAATTATAACTAAGACATTCATTCATCCATAATATTCATTACAAACATGGTATTTGGAAACTCATATAATAAGGGAATCAATCATCATGTAAATAAAACTTAAATCATCATCATAACCATAAAAATATTACTTAATCAAGAAGTATGAATACATAACTCTTATATCAGCACGCTCAACCATTTGCACATCCATATAGAATCAAACCCTTACGGCATAACATAAACATTTTGTTATACCTCGTCTCTCTAATAAAGACAAACATCATATATATATGGGTAGGGACTTTCCCTTCACCGCATCATGCACAATCCTAATAATAGATGTGCATACAAAAATAGGCTACGTGATTTAACAATTAATAAACAAGCCTAAATATAACATGTTTTAATCCTATTGTTATCTATCTCAATGCATCTTTTTTATCTTGATATTCATGTCCTTTTCACAATTATATCCCTTTCCTTTGCCACTAATTAATTTTTCTTTTATCTATATTTGGCCCTTTCTCTTGCTCGACACTCCAACTATATATATAGCCTTGGTATAGAAAAATGGATAAGTCCTTTATTTTTCACCCCTGTGTGCAGTAGCATGCCCCAACCTACTTACTAATTGTGATCACTCCCATACGCATTGTTTTGTTACTCACACGTGCATTCCCTGCGCATAAACTTTGTGCTTTATCAATACTTAGTGACTTTCCCTAACCAACATCAAGGTGTCAAATTTTCTTGCAAAGGAGCTATCTATAAGATTCAAGGGGATCCTAATCCTTGGAACTATGATAAACTTCAACATAAGGGAACATAAAATCCCAACACTATACAAGTTATCTCTTATCCCCTTTCGAGAATAGTAACATTTCAACTATCATATAGATTCTTTTTGTGAAAATTCCAATCAGCATGGATTGGTTAGGTGTATACCTCCCAATATCTTGGAGTCTAACAAAGACAAGCTTGATGAGGTCACACTTGGAATTAATACTTTTGATATTCACAAGTTTGTTATATCCCAATTAAAGCCTTCCTTCTAACCTTGTTCTCACAAGAAGAGTCCCCTAGTATCTATTGTCGTCTCACCTACACCACAACATCCATTAGAGAACCTGGTGTGTTTAGAGACTATAGTCAACTCATGTGTAGTTGATGCCTCCACATCTAATTACAATTATGGTCACACCTTATATGACCCCCACATGGCTCTCTATACCTAGATTTTTGATAGGGAATTCTTGCATTACCAGGAAACTCTTCGTATGTAATACACCCATGATGTAAAAAATATCTTCATACAATAGGAATCTTCTAATGTAGTTAATAATTCATCCAAACCAGTTCCCAAGACTCATATTTCTCCACTAGCTACACCTCCACACACTGCCATTGACCTAGATGACCCATTTTCTATTATAGAAGTAGACAATTAGGACGTTGGTTTTGAAAATGAATTTGATGACCTCATGGGTGATGATCCTATCTATTATTCCTCAATGAATGATTAAGAAAGTATTTGATCCAATAGTTTTTTCTTCACCTATTGCATCGGTATCATCCCCACATACTCTCACCAACCCTCTACATCTTGTGAGACTTCTCTCCCCACCTCTTACCCTTATGGCTCCTTTGTATCCTGCAACCAATCCAAATTTCACATGGCACAAGGCATTAACACATGATGTCTCAAATTACATATCTTATTGAAGACACATAAAGAAGCTCAAAGATGAGGTTAAATGTGACCAAACTAGAAAGTATACACAACCTTCTGATTCAACTCCCTTATTTTTTACCATCATGGGTATTGAGCGTGTAATGACACTGAATTTTAGGTTACGTGTAGAAATTTTCTTCCTCCCAAAAAAATATTCTTGCGATCATTATCATGGGGCCCATTCCTCTCAAAACTGACCACCTTCTCCCTAAACAACTAGACCACATCCTACATATGAACCACCACCTCACCCTGATCATTATCCATCTATGAATGATATTCGACTTGACATTCTCACTTGGCTAGAGGATCAAATTGATGATACTCTTTTTTCTGTGAGATCTTAAGTTTATAAGCAAGTTTATATTGCACAACATGTCATAGAGGAACTCATGACTCGATCCCAAAGTGACATCTTGGACTAGGTTGATGACATCATCACTTACACCTTGCAATCTTTTGACCCTTGTGGCTAGTTATCTATAATTGCTTGAATACATTTAATCTCCTTCTTTAGCTTGATCTCTCACCCTCATTTGGGATCTTGGCACCCACTTGGATTTCTCACACATCACATCATATATCGATACATCCTCATTTTTTGTTGACTACCCTTCTTGGATATTTCACCATGTACATCTTAGTTCCTTCTACTATTGGAGTTCCTCACTCCCCATTCAACCTATTTTGTATTTTTTATGCCCCAATGTTTCATGGGATCACTGCAATATTATGCACATCATCACTTAGGATTACTTCCTTTCTTAGATTTATTCATTTAAATACACCCTAAAATCCTATCATTGGATGTCTTAGCATTTATCCACCCCTTGGCTTCTTCACATCGTGTGGGGCTATCCTATTGATTCCCCTCCCATAAGTTTACATATCTAATGATATTATCATTATTCATAAGTACCACATGTATTATCACATACATGTTTTTGGAAAATAAGAAAGTGATAAGAAAAAGAAACATATATACAAAAAACCTCCACCAAACCAAATTTCCATATATATGTCTGGAATCTGCTTTATACATCAAAAAATGCTACAAAATCAAGTACATTGCTCTATCCCATCTACAATAAGGCTTAATCACCCTCACCCCTTGTGGGTGGTATCTAGATTACTTTATCTAATACTCGAGCTACGTGAGCTAGAGACTTTGCCCTAAAGTAAGCTCCAGAGGCCTCTCCCTGTGCTCTCACTAGTTGTACCTCTAGTGTTGTAATCCTCTCGTCCACCCTTTGAGCATCTAATATATGGGCCACCTTCTCCTAAACCATGTTTTTCATTATAGAATCAAATTTATGCTACATGTGGCCTCTAGTTCCTATGCATCCCTGTACCTCTATAGTGTCTTGGATGCCTCTCCAACTAGATGGAAGACACCCACTAAGTCTCCTACTGACGGTGCCAATGGATCAACCATCACTTTAGTATCTTACACATCCAAAACTAGATCTAGGATCTCATGGTGGGAACCCCTATCAAGGAGTTTCACTCCTCCACCGTCTGCTTTGCGAAACCAAATTTAAAGACACATGCTACTTATAATATGGGTATCACACAAGAACTATTTATCAAGAAACATCTAAATAATACTAATCAGACACATACCCAGTTTCCTAGACCCTCTATGATAGTCTCATTGTGTCCTCATCCACCTAATACCTCATCCCACTCATCATCATGATGAGGTTTGGCTCATATATATTGGTCCCACCTATCTTGGGGAGCCAATATCACGTCCCTTATATGTTTTCACCTGAGATTATTTCTCAGGTACACAACCATCTGGACCATAATAGGTATCAGGTAACCTCCTCCTAACTGACACATCTTATGCTCCCTCATCCATGTTACTATATATCCTACTAATCCCCCTCTCATTTTAGTACCAACTCCGCTTGTACCTCTGCCCTTTGAACTAGTGTCAGTGGACCCTCCATCAGATCCCTCCTCTAAACCACTAGCTGATATAACCTTTGGTGGTTGCTGAGCATCCCAACCAAGCATGTGATTCCTTTGACCCTTTCTACATACTTCCTATACCTAAATGGGAAGTAGTGTTGTTTCCCTCACCCTTCCTCATGTGGCCTCTCTAGCATGCAGGTTTCATTAATGTGGTAATGGTAGTACCACTACGGTTGTTGGTCACCCAAACTACCTCGAGACTGTACTCTTTGAATGTGTCTTTACCCAATAAAAATAATTCCATGTCACCTCGGTGATAGAATATAATTACTCTAGTCTTTGGTAACTGGGATATTCATTCACATTCCCTATATAGGGTTACCATAAAACATCATCTAGACCCACCTGTGCTAATGACCAAAATGCTCGAAGTGCTCTCACTTCTATCCTGTGTGCCTATTGGAGCACACTTGGGGCATCTGTTTCTACTATTAAAGGTGTCCCTATTATTTGAAACATGGGAAACCTCTCTTAAATTTAGGTCATTAATAAAATAATGGGTCCCATAACCCTCTAACCTTAACGTCTAACCCTGCACATATCATGTACTAACTTCACCCATATGGTGGTGCCCTAACTGAAAGATACCCCCTAATATACAACATCATGGCATACTACTATAACAAATAATGGGATGGATCCATCTTCTTTGTTACACACTATCCATGCCACAATAATCCCCATTACCACCTTCCAAATATCCATAATCCCTGCAGCTAATCTAAACTGAATCATATGCACAACATACCCTTGTTGTATGTCTTGCTCCCAATAGCCCATATAGCTAAGACTTATCACTTTGCACCATCATGCATTAAATCACACTACATATGTGTCCATCAAATGGGTAATACCAAAATCCCATGAACATTCTGTAAAGTTAGGGACATCTCCATGTCTCCTATCTCATCCACCACCGAAAGGTGTTGGACCTCATCTCACATATAGATAAAAACTTATAGAGCATGGCCATATCTAAATGTCTCCTAGGCATTTACATGATGCCCTACAACCGCAATACTATACCTAGGATACCTCTTCCTAATTCAATAGAATAATAAATCCAATAAGACATGCCACATCAATAGTCCTCCACAAGAATATCTTTCGGTTTCCCTGCATGCACAAATGACACAAAAAGAAATCATTAGAACTTTTAAAAATTAATTTCAAATGTAAAATCAAACTCCGAATACCATATGTGCAATTCTTATTATATCATCGTCCACTTACCCTATGTTATACTCCCCTGTCATAACTCTTTATACATCCTAATTCCATTTACCCTTTTACATTATGGGGATCGATGGCATCTGGCCAAAAGTGACCTCAAATTTTCAACAATTAAATCACAAAAAAAAACAAGAAAACAAATAAAAATTAAATTCCCTCCCAAACTCACTTGTATTTTGTCCTAACCTACCCTATGATGAAATTTTGAACAAATATTATGCCCTAATGACTCATAAAAATAAAAATAACTAAATGAAACCTAATTTACCCAAAAAAAATAAATGCAAACATCTTACATATGTTCATGCCTTATCACATGCACTACCTCATCGTCCCCTTTCTCTGCATCAAACTCATGTTATGTCATCACAAAACACACTGAAATTTGGAAACCAAAACTCAATTGTATCAAATCCAAAAATAGAAATAAATAAATAAATAACCAAATAACTATATAAACATGACATTTCTATTCAAATTCGGTCCTGATAACCCTAAACCTTCCAATTTTTGGAATTTTTACTCCCAAACTCATAACAATGCATCATTTTTTGAGTTATAACCATCACCTCAATACCTTTTGTTATTTACCTATCACACGTATATATCTAATAAATTTTTTTTTACCTATTTTTCAACATCATACTATGATACTACGACATATCAACACTATGACATCACCTTCATCCCATGGGCCCCTAGATAGGTGGTTTATGTCTTATTTTATGGATGATCCTATAGTGTTTCCTTTCATTTTTTCTTCTCTAGGGTTCTTGCATTATTTATTACACCTGTACATTGTAGGAGAAATGACACTATCATGTACACATTGGTGGATATATTTCATTTCAGATGGTCTTTTATATTCTTTCTTCTAGTATCTACTTTCAATCTTGGTGTTACATATGGTTTCATTCTACTATCTACCTCATGTTTCGCTAATGTGGCATGCGGTAATCAACATTGGGGCATATGTATACACTTACTTTTTCATCTTAATCTTTCATACATGTTACTAACAATTTCCTTTATGAGGATAAGGGTCATTGATGCATCTATTTCTTGAGTGGGTGCCCGAAAGGGCCTTTCAGGAATGGGGTATGACTATTCACATGGTCATTATGGGTTAGAGAGAGATATCTTCACTATGTGGTCCTAGCTTTAGTTATTCTTTCATTGGTTATCCTTTCCCCTTTATTTCTCATGCACTAGTACTCCCAACACTTGTTTGCATCTAAATCCATTGTGATTACCTTTTTCACTTATTCTTGCTTGATCCATGATACATTACACCACTTTTGACATTTAGGCATCATTGGTTGATGCCATCACCCATGGTGATGATGTAAATTATATATACGTACAACACCTTAACATTCATGAAGGAAGGAAGATCATATGAATTAACCATCTACTCTATTCTTTTGTGATATCTTTAAATCTACTTGTTTTACTCTTGGTTATCTTTTATTTTAATTAGATTAGACACTCTTCTTGATTGTTGGATTTCTTGTAATTTTGGTTCATCTATAGTAATTCTAGAACAAGAACGGTGTTCCCCTTCTCCACCCTTAGCGATTCTCTATTGGTGTGTTGTTTCTATAGAGAGATAGATGCATTGGTGAGCACCCTACAGGTAAGTGCTCTAACTTTCTTTGTCATTTTTCACATATTATTTATTTTACCTTCCATATTACTCTATTTTACTTTAATTTTATATATACATCAATGTCATTTAACATAACACTCTTATATGATTAGATCATTATCTTTCCTTTCCCTAATTTCAATTATATTTCATGTTATATTACAGTAGTGTAGATTGTGCATGTTTGTCCTATATTCTCATTAATCTATACCTCTCTCCACAAATTGACATCTTAGAAGGGTACTCTCCTCTATATTCACTTCAAGCCTTAGAAACCCAAGGTTAACTGTACGTACCCAAAATTATATGTATTGTGCAGTTAGAAATTGGTTATAGAAGCCCCAATGATGATTAAGATCTCTTCGCAAGGTGTTCGGAATCCAAAAAGCTCATTGAGTATACATTTGCATCCCAAAAATCCTTTTCTAGCCTCTACATGTTTTATCCTATCCTTTTCTCTCTTTTTCCTTGTTGTTTTGTTGTTAGTTACAGGACCGCCTCCTTGCCAGGGCGGCAGTCCTGTAACCATCACCCAAGCTAGGGTTGTGGTCCTGTAACCGCCACCCAGGCCAGGGTGGTGGTCCTATAACCGTCACCCTGTGCAGGGTGGCGGTCCTATACGCGCTTTCTAGAATGTTTCCACGATCGCATCAAGCATGAAAATTCAATTTTCACCCACATTTCTCAACCACTAAAGCTTGTATTTATGTTTTAGCTACCTGAACAGTGATTTATCTTTGTTTAATGGTGGGAGAGTTCAATTTGAACTTGCCTTCTAGTCATTGCAAATGCTATAATGATGTAGCTTGTTTACAAGTAAATGGTCTTGGTTCTTTGGTCTGGAATCTTCATTCTTGATCTTCAGTCTTCAATACTCAGTCCTAGATTTATTTTATGAATCATTTTATCTTTAGTATGGATTAGAATTCTAAATATTTAGTTATGCCTCACTGTACACCAACAACAATCCTGCTAGGAATCGTATAGGCCAAGCTCTATTCTTTTGTGCCATCCCTCTCCTACTTGTACTTTTTTGTATTTCTCTGAAGCTGCTATTGCTCATTATTTGAGTACCTGTTGTTTATCATTTTGTTTCATCATTGCTGCAATGACCCTGCTAGGAATCATATAGGCCAAGCTCTGTTCTCTTGCGCCATCCCTCTCCTACTTGTGCTTCATGCCATTTTTACTTCAAAGTGACTACCGTCCCAGTGCCTTCTCTTGCTGATGCTGCTATACTCCTACTCTTTCTGGATTCACGTGAACATGCAAGAACGAAGAGATCACTCTGAGGGGACAAGCTACAACAAAACTGGATTTGCCTCTGCTCAGTAAACTCCAGGTTTAAATCATCAAAGTTATTATCAAATAGAGTAGTGAATCATTTTATTTTAGTTAAGATCACTTTCCATATTGCCAGGGCAGCTGTGGGGAATGATAATTTTTGAGAAGCTATGATTCGTTTCTCACTTCTGAGGTAGGATTGAAGGTTTTCAATTAATTTAATTGGTTGTCTTTTATTTAGATTCACACATCTGCACAGGTGAATAACCACATCGGGTTATCTTGCTTGTTTAGTTTTAGTATAAAAGTAGTTTAATTGTTACTTGTAATTATAATGTTTCAATCGTATATTCTGTTTAGATTAGTTTCCCTTTCAACAGTAGTATAAATTGTTATTTTCAGTTTAAGTTAATTCAGAGACTTCATAACTAGATTAACACTGAAATTCTAGTTAGGAGGATAAACCACTAGGGAATTTATGCTACCCGCTCATAGCCTCTAAATCTCCCCTTTGTCATTTCAAATACCATGAGATCACACTACCAGATCTTAGTCATTGATCCTCCCATAGTTAGCTTTAGGAAATTTTCTTTCCGATTCTCATCCTTGCTTGTAGCTTTTCTATCGTAGAAAATTGGCCATAATCCCGACTGTGTCTTTATCTAAGTCACCTGAATTACGAACCACTAGCTATCTCGGCACGACCTCGAGAGGTTGGGTACGGGGAAGGGCACTTGCCGATTATCATCCTTGCATGTCACTTTTCCATCGTACAAAATTGGTGAACCCAACATGAATCCAACAATTGTTTCACCTTCTCTTTGAGAAGTTTCATCTTATCTCATCCATCTTTGCTCCTTCCCATTATTCTGCGGGTATTCATATACCCCCTGAATATGTCGGGATTCGATGCATATGGCAGACCCCTCTTGGGTCTTGAGGAATACTACGCCCAACAGAATAGACAATCGTCACCCTCACTCTCGGTATGGGGTGACAATTAATCAACTAATCAGTTGTCAACACAAACTCCAAAAATCAGATATAACTCATCTTTTCAAACTGAGGAGTTAGATCAGTTCCCTCAAAAACAACAAACAGAGCCTTCAAGCTCGAATAATAAGACGTTTACCAGAGAATCTGGTTCATCTCATCAGATGCTACTTAGACCACAAATTTGTAGACAATCAGACCCATACCTAGTCTTAGATGATGAATAGTCAATACATTATCCTAGGAGTGAACAATGCTCTCGGGGTATGCACCCACCTGTAGGAGGTTTACAACCACAACCTGAGGTCTCTTTTCAAGAAAATACCTCTATACCATTCCATATAGGAAATACTCTCAGAGAAACTTGGTAATATAATGATCAGTTCATAGCAGGATATCACATGCCTATACAAAACCATGGTATACAACAAACGCCACCAAGGCAGAATATCGTGACTTCAACAAATGAAGTCATTTCAATGTTAGTAGAAAAAGTGAGAGGGTTAGAACTTGCCCAGGCAAGTCAAAATTCATAATTCATGCAAACAGGGGGTTCTAATCCTCCACGCCATCCTAGCCAAGTAGATCTTCTCACAGGAATAGGCACGTTAGGCATGCCTCCTCAGTATCCACAACAAACACCAACTAGGCCCATCATCTCTAATACCGTTCCTCCCGGTCTAGTACAAAACAATCCATTCCTGGACAATACCCCATCATACTTAAACATGTACTCCAAATCACCACAAGGAGATATGTTCTCCTCTCCAGGCATGCTTGCTCAAACACAGGTGTTTCCTTATGCCCCTACCAACACATATGCTACGCCATATCAACAACCCATTCCACCACCGCTCTCTCAACAAGCACCGTCAATGGTCGAAACATATGCGATAGGGACATACTCAGAATATTTGAAAGAGCCCTTGGATTTCACCATACGAAGCGTCATGCTTCCAAGACCTCTTCCCGATTTGCCCAAATACAAAGGAGAGGGAGATCCAAATGTGCATATCAAGGCTTATGCTATAGCCATATGAGAATTACTCCCTTGGGATGGGGTCGTTGCTAAAATATTCCCCAAAACTTTGGAAGGCATCGCTCTTGATTGGTATTATAGAATACTTGAAGCTTTAATCCATTCATTTAAACAACTTGTTTTAGATTTCATCAAAGCATTCGACATGAACAAACTGTTAAGAACAGGAATCAGGGAATTCTTACACATTAAACAAGAACAGAACGAATCTGTGGCCCATTTCATCCAAAGGTGGTGTATAATTCTTTATTCTTCAGAAAGTGCTCCAAATATGGATCAAATGGAACAATGTGATTTATTCCTTCATTCTCTCAGCAGAGAGGTGAAGGAAGAAGTCCAGAAGTTCCCACTAAGAACTTACAATGAAGTACTTGAGAGCACTCTTCGAATAGATCAAGTAACAATTGATAGTGGTCATAAGACTTATGGAACAAACGGGAGGTTAATCACTCATAATCAAAACACTATAACCTATTCTAATGCCAGGAATACCGATCAAGGACCCAAGATCCTTAATGAAAACCATGGGGTTACAATAGATGGAGTCACTGATCAAGTCAAAGGACCAAATGTTGTGAACACCCCGGCACTTGCTAACAATCAAGGCAATAATAACTTCACTCCAGCGATCAATATGGTGGATTCTAATCATCCTCCACAACAGAAAATCCAGCCACAAGGCCTTGCTCGGGGCCCAGATGGATATCAAAACCAAATCCAAAGGCCACAACCTTGAAATTTCAACTATAACAACCAATAGCCTAATCAGAATTTTGGGCCACAACAGGATTCAAACCGACGACCACGGAACTATAATCCCAATCTATATTGTGGTTTCCAAAAAATCAGGGGTCATGATACTAGGACTTGCCATGACTACAATAAATTCATGCAACACTTTCCAAAAGAACAAAAATAACTTTTCATAGATATGTTCTTGGCAGATCCTATGTCACCAGCAACAAATACTTTTGCAGGGGCAATTTCCCCTCAAAATGCACCTCTCAAGATCTTCAATGATCCTCTCCCAAATAATTATAACAATAACAGGTTAGATCCAAATGGGAAAAACAAAGGTATCATAATAAGAAATAACAATCAAGACACCTCAACTCCTGACAACTCTCAGATTGCTCCTAACCTAGGATTAGTTGAGCTAGAGGTTGAGTGTGAAATTAATGCAACAACTCAGACAAAGGAGTATGTTTCATAACCCCTACCCGATATTTTCTCCACACGAGATGAAGTTCCTACAAATGCTAAACCAGTAGGATCCTATGATTTAATATCAGATTTGAACAAGACCTTTTCCCACATTTCATTCCTAGATTTGCTAAAAAATTCACCCACGCATCGCTTTGTACTACTCAATGAATTAGGTCTTGGTCATCTAATCAACATTACACCACCACCCAAAACACAAGTGAACCATGTAGACTTTGATATCCACCCTCCGAGGCAGCCAGATAGGGATGCCGAGTTTATATTCGACATAAACAAAATCCCAACAGATGCTGAAATTACACGTAGAGGCGATCCGGCCTTGCATTTACAGGTGTGGGTTTACAACAATTATGTTAAACACGCAATGGTGGACAATGGGGCAGTAGTTAACATAGTCCCCTTCTCTTTCCTTCAAAAACTAGGATATGGGGAAACAAATTGTTCCACGACTCGAAATACACTGAGAGACTATGAAAGCCTTAAGGCCACTTCAATTGGGACTATAATACTACCAGTCACCTTAGGACCCAAAACAATCCTCAATGAATTTTATATTATAGATCGGGAAACCAACTATAATATGATTCTCAGTCGTCCATGGATACACTGCATGAAGGCAATTCCTTCTACGTTATTTCAAGAAGTAAGGTTTTTACACCTAGGAAAGGTCTTCATCGCTAAAGGGGATCCTAAATCCTTTGATATACACTTAGAAAACCTCAATAAAAAGAAAGGATTCCATACAGACCATGAACTTCCCATGAATCAATTAAACAAGCCACCTCTAACAAAAGAGTTAGTCCCGGTCACCCCAAACATTCCAAAGGTTGAATTTGTTGACCCAAAAATATACGAGGTGACAAAGACAAATAAAGATAAGTCAATTTCTATGGAAACAGTCTCCACTAAAACCACAACAAGAATTATGAAACTCTTGGAGAATGATGAGCCAATCTTTCTCCCATTCGAACCACAGGGAATGGGTAGTCTTCTCGGTATAGCACCTCTTCCCTCTGATGACCTAAATCTAGATATAAACATGATAGAATTAACAAAGGAAGAAGGGTAATTTAAAATTGAAATGATGCCTATCAAAACCATCTCTAGGCACTACCCTATTCTAAATTCTAGCTTCGACCCATGCGTGTCTAAAGCTAATTTTTCCCTATCCATGGGGCAAGACCTCATCATTAACACAATGCTCACTATGAGAGAGAAGGTCGAGCAGCATAGTCATGCTCACCCACATGCCATCTCTCAAAAACATGACAAAGAGGCATGTGAACACCTCTTTCAGAAAAATATTTTTAATAATGGGACATATACACCTCTGGGCAAGGGTTGTAAGTTCAAACCCAGAATGGTAGGCCCTCGTCAAGAAAATGAAAAATTTGAGGATAATGGTTCTCCGCTGTGTACTTCTATGGGTGAAGAATTCGATATTCGTCAAATTTCTTCACCTCAGAAATCATGACATATAGTTCCACCTGCATTTTCATATGTACATGGTTACAGTTGCATTAAATTTTGTTCACTCGTTTCATAAATATTTTAGTCCATGAACTTACTCTTAAGTAATCTGTTACAAATTTCTGAAGATATTGGTAAAATTATTCAAATCACATCTCTTCAAACATCATCAAGTATTTTCAAATCTTCTCATCAAGTTCGATAGACAAACATTGACGGAAACCATACCAAGACCTGCATACTTGGCTTCACTCTTTCTTTCTACTAGGTGAAGTTGTCCTTACCTATGGTATGTTCTAGAAGCTTCTTGGTGTCACATCTATCCCTCTTAAAATCTCTTGGAATGAAAGGATATCCCAAAGTCATAGATCAGAAATGTCAAAATCAAATGAAATCAAAAGTGCCAAACAAACAAAATATTTTTATTTTACACACTTCTTTGCCCCATCAACCTTCGGTGATAAGCCCACATCTCCTACTGGTGATGTGAGGTTGGGAAAGGAAAGAAGTGCCCTTACTCGCCTGTATCTTGCCTTTGGTGACAAACTAACAAATCTTGGTATGCTAAAAACACAAGTCAAATTCTGTTAAAAGAAGGCAAATATCCAAACATCCAAATTCCAAAGAGATCAAATCCTCAAAACTAGATTTTGTCAACCAGGTTGCCATTTATGAATCTAAGTCTAGATAAACTGAAAAGTAAGTGGCCTTCTAAAGCTTGGTAGTAGTTCTGAGTAGGGTGGGTGTGTAGGTCCAAATTTGGTTCTTGTTCTTGTTTTGTCTGTCTCTCATCATTCCACTCATATCAAACTCATACAACTTGTGCCCTTCCCAATTCTTGGTGTTGAGCCCTCACATCTTACTAGTTGCATGGATTTGGGATTGGGGAAAGTTCATCTCTTTATCACTATACATTCATCACGTTTTTCTAACATGAGAAGAAATCACAGACATTTTCTAAAGAGGCCAAAAGTTCAAAACTACAACATGTTCGTCATCACATATCAGCATTGCAAAAGCAAATAAAGTAAAAACATTCTATTTAACATTTGTTATCACTTGTCATCCATTGCATACATTTTTAAAAGCATGTGAAAATTGATGACATTTCGACACACCGACATGTCAGGTATAGCCTCTAACTCCCCATTTTGGGACCGCCATACTCGGACCCAACGTTTTATGCCTCTTCATGGCTAAAACACTTCTCCGAGGGGGCAATATGTACATACCCATAATTTTATGTACTGTGCAGTCGGAAATTGGTTACAGAAGCCCCAATGATGATTAAGATCTCTTCGCAAGGTGTTCGGAATCCAGAAATCTCATTGAGTATATATTTGCATACCAAAAATCCTTGTCTATCCTCTACATGTTTTGTCCTAGCCTTTTCTCTCTTTTTCCTTGTTGTTTTGTTGTTAGTTACAGGATGACCTCCCTGCCAAGGCGGCGGTCCTGTAACCATCACCCAAGCCAGCGCAGCGGTCCTATAACCGCCACCCAGGCCAGGGCGGTGGTCATGTAACCATCGCCCTACATAGGGCGGCGGTCCTGTACGCGCTTTCCAGAATGTTCTGACGATCACGTCAAGCGTGAAAATTCAATTTTCACCCGCATTTCTCAACCACTAAAGCTTGTATTTATGTTTTAGCTACCTGAATAGTGATTTATCTTTGTTTAATGGTGGGAGAATTCAATTTGAACATGCCTTCTAGTCATTGCAAATGCTATAAATATGTAGCTTGTTTACAAGTAAATGGTATTGGTTCTTTGGTCTGGAGTCTTCATTCTTGATCTTCAATCTTCAATACTCAGTCCTAGATTTATTTTATGAATCATTTTATCTTTAGCATGGATTAGAATTCTAAATATTTAGCTATGCCTCACTATACACCGACAACGATCCTGCTAGGAATCATATATGCCAAGCTTTGTTCTCTTGTGCCATCCCTCTCCTACTTGTACTTCGTTGTATTTCTCTAAAGCTGCTATTTCTCATTGTTTGAGTACCTATTGTTTATCATTTTGTTTCATCATTGCTGCAATGACCCTGGTAGGAATCGTATAGGCCAAGCTCTGTTCTCTTGCGCTATCCCTCTCCTACTTGTGCTTCGTGCCATTTTTTCTTCAAAGTGACTACCATCCCAGTGCCTTCTCTTGCTGATGCTACTATACTCCTACTCTTTCTAGATTCACATGAACACGCAAGAACGAAGAGATCACTCTGAGGGGACATGCTACAACAAAACTAGATTTGCCTCTACTCAGTAAACTCTAGGTTTAAATCATCAAAGTTATTATCAAATAGAGTAGTGAATCATTTTATTTTAGTTAAGCTCGCTTTCAATATTGCCAAGGCAGTTGTGGGGAATGATAGTTTCTGAGAAGCTATGATTCGTTTCTCACTTGTGAGGTAGGATTGAAGGTTTTCAATTAATTTAATTGGCTATCTTTTATTTAGATTCACACATCTGCACAGGTGAATAACCACATCGGGTTATCTTGCTTGTTTAGTTTTAGTATAAAAGTAGTTTAATTGTTACTTGTAATTATAATGTTTCAATCGTATATTCTGTTTAGATTAGTTTCCCTTTCAACAGTAGTATAAATTGTTATTTTCAGTTTAAGTTAATTCGGAGACTTCATAACTAGATTAACACTGAAATTCTAGTTAGGAGGATAAACCACTAGGGAATTTACGCTACCCGCTCATAGCCTCTAAATCTCCCCTTTGTCATTTCAGCTACCACGAGATCACACTACCAGATCTTAGTCACTGATCCTCCCATAGTTAGCTTTAGGAAAGTTGCTTGCCGATTCTCATCCTTGATTGTAGCTTTTATATCATAGAAAATTGGCCATAATCTTGGCTGTGGCTTCATCTAAGTCACCCGCATTAAAAACCACCGGTTGTCTCAGCACGACCTCGAGAGGTCGGGTACGGGGAAGGTCACTTGCTGATTATCATCCTCGCATGTCACTTTTCCATCATACATTGACCTAGAACAGGGATTACTACCCTCTAGATATATGACTGTAGTGCTCACGGTATCCCCTTTAAATAAATTAGTTGTGTTCCAATCCATGTGTATCTCTCAGTCATTGCCTCATACCCTTATAGAAGGGAAGACTTATGATGAGAAGAAATTTAGAAAAATTTATTTCATGCTATATAAATTTCCCCTGTGAGGAGGATATTTCCCTTCGGTTTCCTTTAATATTTTGAATGCACCAATAATATAGAAAAATATGAAGCCTTGTTAAACAATCCTCTCTTAGCTCACAAAATTGGCATTCACAGACTTCAAATCCTTGGTTATTCACATATTATCATCAATCAAGTGGTAGATATATATTATACGAAGGCCAAAAACTTGTATCTATATAAGAATACTGCCCAAATGTTATTTCAAGATTTCAATTTCATATCTATTGAGTTTATTCCTAAGATCCAAAATCAGGTAAATAATACTATTTTTACTACTTCTACATGGTATTGTCCTTTCCATAGGTTTCATAAAGATTAATTTTTTGTATCACTGAGAGGCAATCCTTTTTTTAAGGAAGGTATTATTGAGATAGACAACTTGAGTTAATGAATCTTGACATAGTTAAGAGTGATGAAGCCATTTTAGAGTATGTACACGCTTACAAGCACCTTCCTCCATTACATCATAAGAGGGGATTTTCCATGAATTTTCATCCTTCTTTCCCCTTTGGAAACAAATACTATGATTATTATTAGAATATCAGAGACTATGATTCTTCCACTGAAGACCTTGATGTTTAAGAAACTAAAGAAGAGGTTTTGGACCTCCCTCCATCTCCACCAGAGTTAAAATAAGGTAACACTTCTCTAATTAAATATAAAATTGGCATAAACATAGGGATAGAGTAAGATTTAAGGATCTTGAAACTTAGATCTTCACTGTCAGCACAAGAATTTGAATACCACAATTTCATACTCACTAAATTATCCAAGACTTTCACTTTCTCCTATTATGATATGACTAGAATCAATATAAATGTTGTTGTACACAATCTAGTCATGAAACTTGAAGCTAAATTAACTAAAAAAAACTATAACTAATGAAACCTAAAATAATACTAATGGTAAAAGAGGAGGTCATAAAAATCCTCAATGTTGGTTTCATTAGACCAGCAGATTACATGAATTAGTTATCTTGTATTGTTCCAGTCTTAAAAAAGAATGGAAAGATTCAAATTTACATGACATGATGTTTTATGATACGATCAAATATGTTCTCCTTTTACTTATGGATGAGTTCTCAAGTTATAGTCAAATCCGTATTTTTGAAGATCATCAGAACAAAACCTTGTTTACTAACCCCAGGTAACCTTCTATTATATATTCATGCCTTTGGAATAAAAAATATAGGGGGGAAATATAAATAAATGATGATTCATATGCTTCATGACCCAATCCACAAAATTTTTGAATCCTATGTTGATGATATTTTAGATAAGGATAGAGAAAGAGAAGATCATGTAGGATTTTAACACATCATTCTCACATTAATCATGGAATATAACATCATCCCGAACCTAAAAAAGTGTGTGTTTAAAGTGATAGGTGGAAAAATACTAGGATATATCATATCCAAAAAATATATCTATGTTGATCCTACCAAATTTTGTGCTATTATAGAAATTGTTCTTCCAACTACTAAATCAGGAACATGATCATTCCTTGGAAAATTAGGTGTTATACTTAAATTCATTTTAGATCTTACATATGCAATAAACTCAATTAACAACTCGTTAAATAAAAGGAATGCTATCAATTGGAACAAGAATGCCATGGAGCCTTTAAATCCATCAAGTGATTCTTTAGATATCCTCCCACTCTCATGGCTCCAGACTCTGATAGACTTCTTATTATTTATATATGAGTGACTAATATTTCTCTAGCTTGTATTTTTTCAAAATAAGATGGTGATGGGATTGTGTATTTTAGTATTCACAAATAAGCGCTTAATAAATTGTATATTAAATCAAGTCACCAGGGTGATCATCAAATATCAAGGAATTCACACATTTTTAATGCAACCATACCTTTCTAAAAGAACTAGATGTCTTATCACACTTTTTGGTGAGTTTGAGTTGACTTACATTAACAAAAATTAATTAAGTGAAAAATAGTCATTGAGTGGATAGCTTAAACCTCTTAGAATTAGGGAATTTAGTATAAATTTAGCTTCCTGATGAATTATTTTGTTTTATAAACAATCTTGAAGTTGCTTCTTCTCCTTGGCATATGGATATACTCATTTAACTCATCAAACGTACCTTTCCAAACAAAATATTTCTAACCAGAGGTGACACTTCCATGTCATTTCTATGAAATATTTAATCTTAGATACCATTTTGTTTATGACATACTTTAATGGGATGATCCTTCATTGTGTAAATGAGGATGAATATAAAAAACATTTTATTCTACTGTCATGCTAAGATTTATGGAAGTTAATTTGATAACCACCCAATAGTCCAAAAACTTCATAGGATGATATACTTTTGGCCCACTCTCAAGAATGATGAAATTTTTTCAAAAGCATCCTAAATGTCAAAAATTCATGCACATTATACACATTACGACATAAGATATTTTACCTATTGTTACGTAATTCCCCATTTCTATGTGGGTCCTACACCTAATTGGAAAACTAATTCCCACCTCTATATACAGGAACAATTTCATCATCACTACAACTAACTATTTCACAAAATGGGTGGAGGAAATGCATCTAATCATTATCACTACTTGATTCATAGTAAATTGTACTCTAAATTATATTAGCTATATATTTTGAGTTCTACATGTCATTATCTTTGATAATGGGAGCTCTTTTGAGAATATAGGAATGCAGGAATTATTTAAAAAGTTGTCTATCTCACACCACACCAAATATATTTACTACCCTCAAATAGACAAATAATATAAGGAGGAAAATAAAACCTTAAAATACATTGTTGGAGTCTAGTTGCCAACACCTTACTAAATCAAGCGCGTTGGCACTTCTTTTATATAAATGTCTAAGTGCTCACCCAAATCACGCGTAAATACCAGTTCCTTTCTATATCTTAATTGCTAATATTTGGAACACATACTTAACTAGTATATCATGTGGAAATTATCTATGTAGTAGAACAAGATAAATAGATAGTATGTAATGGTATAACTTGATCAATCATCCATTGATATAAACAATAATTAACAAGATCTATAGACCAATAATACCATAATAATCTTTGCTAATATATGTAATCCATAACATTTCATCCATTAAAATCATAATAACATCTATTACTTATACTCACAGCTAATTACATCCATGTGCACAAGCTATACATGTCATACTTAACCACATACCAAGAACTTATGCACTGATAGAACTGATGACTCACAACCAGTTCTTGGAATTTAGCACTCTCTCTCTCTAGTTTCAAAGGAGTGCAAAACATATTTATACATGATGAGAAATTTTCCTTCACCGCTTGCATACTTTAATCCTAATACTAAACATCCTAAATATAGGTTACATGCCATTAGACTCATAATTTAACTCCAACTTGTGCTATAAATAGCTTGATCCTACCCATGCTTTGTTATGATATTTAGCTTTGTCCATGCATTTTTCTTATCCTCATTTGCACGTGATTTATATTTGGTTAGTTCCTTATCCTTTTCGTGTCTATTTTTAGATTTGGCTTGCTTACTACACCAACTTTTCTTTTTCCTTGTTTTATCCTTCACTATAAATTTAGCTAACTCATGGACTCTCTGTGTGTTTTTACATGAACCCTTGCACACTAATATCTTCATCCCTCACAAACATACACTTCCCACATTTTTAATTATCCCTGTTATTATTCTCTATTCACATGTATGCTTCCATGTGTTATTATGGCCTTTAGTCACTTCCTGATGGTATATACACACCCTTTTGCGCATGGTCTTCAACTTCAATACATGGCTTATACTTATCCATATTTTTAGTCAAACATCACCCCACACTAGGAGTATTGTTTTCCCTTGGAAATATCAATAATCAATAATAACCTCCATATGAATAATGAAAGATTAAGGGAAATACCCTTAATGAATTAAATAATAAAGAATAACTTCTTTCGCACATGATGGTCCATAACCTTGTGGCGTGCTACTATGTCCATGTAACACCCCATATTTTCATTATTGTTGTCAAATTAATGATAGGACAAATGGTTTTATCCTATGTTGTTGGCACCCTTGCATATCAAAAATTAAATGAAAACTTGATGTGAACACATAATGAAAATATCAAGAATAAGCTAAATATGATCTCCTTAGATGTGAACCCTGTTAATTCGGGGTCTATCTTATTGATGAACTATTTTGGCTAAGGTGACATTACGTCATTTGTAATGGTGTATGTCATAAAATCCTTGATGTAAATTTAAGCCTTGAAAGTGATTTGCGATGTTGTTGCTTATCTCTATTAAATTGTTAACATTATAGCTTTTATAACTAAGTAATGTTAAGGCTTTGACAATTTTGATAGTTTGCTTAATGACTTAATTTGAAATGCGATCAAGACTTCCTATTGGTTTATAATAGGTCTTAAACCGATCATCTAATAGTCTACCCATTTGATGACTAATTCCACCATGATCATATTTCCAGGGATAAAGGGGCTATAGTCGTCAGTCAAGGAATTAATTATTAAGAATTAAGGGCATCAACTCCTATGGGTATACATGAGCAACTTTTTTTATCAATGCTAACATACATATATATTTGTGTGTGTGTATATATATATATATATCTGTGTGTGTGTGTATACACACACACACACACACACACACACACACACACACACACATACATATATACATATACATATACATACATATATATATATATATATATACATACATATATATATATATATCGAAAAGGGAATTTGCAAAGATTAAAGTAGTTAAATAACTACTATTGAAGATTTATTAGCTAATGTAAAAATAGGACAATCTAATCATAGTGGTATAGTTCTAAAATTAACATATGAGCCTATAGTTGAGAAGATTGACTTGGGCATTACTTTAGCTATTTGAAAGGATGTATATGCATATGAAATTAGTATGAAGCCTTAAGTTATGCTAAGAAAGGAAATCTGAATTTCTATTTGTATAAAATATTGGTTGGTCATTAAAATGGATATAATGTTGCTCAAATTCAAACGATTGATGAGGTGGCACCCACCGCCTACTAGTTGTACTCACAGTCCTTAATTATCTCTGCCAACTGATTTTGAGATGAAGTATTTTAGTTATCTAAGCCTTGTATGGCATGAAGTATGACTTTACTAAATTTAAAGGAGAGATAAGAATAGTTGGTTTGTAAATTGGCGGCAAGCTCCATTAACTCTGCATTTAATGTCTTTTATTACCCACCTTCCTCGGGAATTGCATATACAGATTGGAACAAAGGGGCAGTTTTTTGTATCAATTCATTTCATGGCTAGAAACTCATAGTATCTCGGCATGCAAGGAGGAAGTTTAGATGTGTGTTGATGCGAGTTTGCATGAAGAAAAATTTAGTTGAGTAGATGGAACAACAAGTTCTCAGACTCATTAAAATATCATGAAAACTTTGTGATCTGTTGAATGAAGGAATTTGTTTCAAAGGTTTGGGGATTTTCCTGAGTAATCGTGAAAGTTTTGCAAGGAAATAAAACACCGGTGTAATAGGCATGATACGCACTAAAATTTTCATAATTTCTGGCTCTATTTAGTAATTTCACAAAAATAACGTTACCTTGTATGAAATTTTGTGTTTAGAATTTCAGAGATGTAGAATAGTTTAATACTTTCTCTATAGAGTACAAATTGCTATGGCTTCATGATTTATGTTGTTAAAAGTGATTAATTAAGTACAGACTCCAATAAGGTTTATTAGCATAAAGGAAAGAATACACTCTTGAGATGTTTGAGGACTGATGCTATAATGATTACTGGGTTTGATCTGATATGCCAGCATTGTTGAAATCTTCTTGCAGCTATGAATTGATATTTACCCATAATATAGAAAAAATTGTTTAATTTGTTACCCATCTCTTCAAGGATATGAATAAATATAGCAATATATTGTGGTATTGTAGAAATTGTTCTGTGTGAGTTTTTGTTATAGATGTCTTTCCTTGACCTAGTGTTTGTTTGTATTTACGCAACTGGGTTTGATTCTTTACAAAAATCTATGCCTGTGGAGTTGTGTTAATCTTGTAGGAGGCATCGTTGGTACTTATAATTGACCTGGTTTTATTTAAAATAAGTATTTGTACTAAAGAAAAAAAAACTGAACTTAATATTATCATCGGGTTGTAGATAATAAGGATAGTTGTAATGATTACAAGGTCTGGCTATTCGGCCCTTGAATAGGTAGTTTAGAATGGCATTTATGTTCTACTCCAGAGCCACTTTTATGCCTCGACTGAATCACTGAGTCTCCTAACAGTTAACTATTGTATCTTGTTTGCAATTTAAGATTGTATAAGTTCTAGATACTTCATTCTATTATTTCATGTTGATCTCCTTGTTGCTTCTTAATAACTCTGGAACTATTCTGACGCCTTTAGGGTTTAAAGCCAGTTGCGGAAAGGTTATATTGATATTTGATTACTGTGATGGTTAAGTCCAACTTTTTAAAATCCCATCACTTATGTTCCATCTTAGCCTCTATAACAGAGGATGGACATTCTCCTATAAAAACCTTGTATGATACTTATTGGGATAATTTATTCAATATTATTAGTAAAGCTTAGTTATTCTTACAATTCTTTGCTGAGTTTGAAAGTGATGTCAACTTCAACTAAGAATCTCCTTTCTATTGTAAGAGATGCAGTTCACTATTGACCATTAGGAAACCATCCTAAAAAGTGAGCTAATATTTTAGAAGTTTATACATTAGATTTTACGATTGAAAAGGTGTTAAAAAGTTCCTTTTATTGAGTACGCCTCATCTCAACATATGAGCTGGTAATGATAGTAGAGTTTGATTTCTTGACCCTTAGGATCTTATCTTTGCTTATTGGCAATATGTTCTAAATGTTGGAAATTGAGTCATTAAGAGGGTTGGGGATTAAATTTGTCCCAAAATAGGAATTCTACTGGCTTTAAGATTGTAAAGTTTGGTGGTATTACCCCTCTGTAGTAATTAACATGGTTTAATTTTTTTGATCACATTGTCATACTATGTGTTCTATTAAAAAGCCGGAGGCATCGATTTTGTACGATAACCCATTATGGGACTAAACGGTTAAGCTAAATACTCCTACTCTTATAATAGATGATAATTGGATTCGTCATTTAACTGAGTCTGTAATATGTGATAGATCCCCGCCTGGTCTAATGTTTCTGATTTGAATTTTGTGGTATCTCAGCAAACCCAGAAGTGACTCTTTCTCTTATAGAAAACTGTACTAAGTTTCATTTATTAAATTCGGGGTTTCCTTGACGTTTTGAAATTTCCTTATTGACCTTTCCTAATTGTGTCATGAATTTAGTTTAGTATGATCTAACCTTGTTTTATAGAATGGGTTAGGAGATCATTCTTATATTCAGAATCATGTGAAGTCTTGACTTACTGGGAAAAAGTGGTTTGCTAGAAGTTACAATTCTGTGTTGAGCAAACTCATGGGATATTAAATGTTCAGATGAAATTTTTGGGTTAAGTAATCATTATTTTATCTCGTCAACACATGGTACCTACTCTCTTCCATATTTGTAAAGACTTTAGTTTTTATTAGGTCTTGATATGTTGAAACATATCTGAAGAAGGGAATTGTGTACTCTTTTCTAGTCTTAGAATGTTCAATAAGTGCTTAAGTTGAGGTAAGTATTAAATAAGTAGCATGTTACTCAAGTTATACCTGATTGCTATATGGTAGGATACCATGAATGTTCTCACCCTCTTATCCTCGAGTTTAAACACTCTAATATCATATTTTGTTAGCCAAGTACTCTTGATGTTTTGGTATTATTTTTTGAACCATTAGAAGTCCTTATGGGTGTATGAAATCCTCGTTATATCTATTGTGAAGATTTGAGAGATTTCTTGAATGTGTTCTTTATATTTATATGGTTACTTAATTGTTGAGTAAAATGATTTTAGGAATGGAAGTATGGGATTGCATTAGTGAAATCTTGGTACTCTTATACGGTAGTCTTTGAATACATATAATTCTCATGTATCTTATGAATTGTATGAATTTTTCTGAGTGACTGAAGTAGTTGTATGGAAAATTAAGTATGAAATTGATTTCTTCCATGGTTCATTAAATTGCTTATTTCTGTCATGTTATAGAAAGAATTGTTTATCTACTCAAGCTTTGAAATATTGATTCATAAAAATAATATGGGTTATTTCCTATGAAATAATTAAGTAGAGTATGTCATTATGGTGATTTGGTGTTAATCATGCTCAGTTCTTGTGAATTGACTCGGGATAACAATTTTGTAGATAAACGCAGAGAAGGAAGGGTGAAGTATTTAGTTTTGTATATAATTTTGATCGAGGAAAGCTTGAAGATATGATTGACTTGAATGTTCTTAAATGAAATACTTCTTCTTGGAAATGGGAAAGGCCTTGCTACTGAATATAATTGTTTTATTCATTTAAAATAAATATTTTTCTCATGCTTAAAGGAGTGAGTTGTATTTATCTAATAAATATAATTAAGACATATTTCCTGTTGCTATATATTGTTTTATAAGTGGTTAATTGTCTATTGATGAGTTATGAGTTGTAAATCTATCAAGTTAGTAAATCACCATCTACAATACTATTGTATTAATCATTAGTATCAAGTATGTAGTAAGTGTCTATACACATCTTATGTGTGAGATTCTAAGGATCATATAAGGGACCATTGGAGGAACATTGCCTAAAAATATCTTGTTCTAAGTAATTATACGTTAAGCATGCTTGGAATTAGACAAGGTTACTAATGGGTAACTGCCTCATTATAAAGTGCAGTATATCAACCTACTTGTAAAGTTGTGTTAAGTTCTCCAAAGGTTTTGTATAGAATGTACTCAACCAGTAAAATATATCTAGAAATAATATTTTCTAATCTTAATGGCCTCTGCTAAGAAAGCAGCTGGATTATCATGAAACCATGGAAATGTTATGATAATCAGGTACTTCTATGCTATGGTTGTTTTATAAACACAGGTTATAATAACTCTTATCAAAGATATAATAATTTAACATTGATTTCTAAGTGAAATAAACTCTTAAGTCCTATACTAGGATGATACACATAAGAAACAAGAGGACGGGCTTATGGTAGCCTAACATGACTATATATTGATTATGGTTTCACTTTTCAGGAATTGCATAATTGTCATAAATTGTGTTATGAAATATTTTTCTCAAAGAGATGGAATGTTTTTAATTAGGGTTGCTATCCCATGATGCATCATTATGAACACATAAGTATTTTTGATACAATGGAAGTAAGATGGGGACATGCTTAATAAGTTAAAAAGAACATAGCATTTGAATCTCATCCCTAGTCAATACTGTAATTATCTCTAAAGAGAGTTAGAGAGTGATATTTTAAAAGGATATGACAGGGAAATATAAATGGGAAAGTGGTTCATCAAGTCTACCATATCGAATACCCCATATATATCTTACTTATTAGAGATAGTAAAATAAATGAATGCTCTTTAATGAGCTACAATTAAGTAAAGTGGTGTGCTTAAACTAAAAGGATGGTTGGCATTGGTAGCCTATGGAACTAAATTTAATAAATGAATCATACCTAAATACTTAGCTTCATATAAGTACATATCCCTAGAATATGAAATAAGGAACATAATCCTAAATGTTAAAGCTGAGATAGTTTTTGAAACTGCAATAATGATCATAGTCCTTGATAGTATCATTTCTATCAATGGTTAACATGGGTATGATATTTTGAAAGGTAATTAAGTTTTATAGAGATTAGGGGTCCTGGGATCAACTCAATCTAGACCTTAGGTATGACCCATTCATGGATAAGGTGTTGTAAGTCTTAGGAAGTTCTATAATGATTACCTGGAAAACATTAAACACCATGCACCAATATCAGATTCTAGGTGGGTGAACTCACTGCATATACTACACAGTCGTATCTCTATGGTGATGATTGTCACCATTAGGATACTTTCATTTAGCATCTATAATGAGTTGTCTCATCAAGAGACTAGATTGTAGTATGGTGTTGTCCTAAGTACAAACCTTGATAGAGTTACAAGATAGATTGAACCTCCTAAGTACGCACCTTAATATCAACCTATGATGGCTATGGGAAGATACTGTGGGTGAGTAACAAGGTGAATTGTTACGAGAAAACTTTCTTTCCCATAGACATCACAGGATGACATAGAGGTACATCTTCATGTAGGTTAAACTAGTTTGTACCTCATTTAAGGCTTGTATCTGTTTATAGCATTAACATTTTTGAATCCATATAACTGAATAAGTGATTAAGGTGAAACGACAATTTCCTAATGACATGTGTGTCATAATGGAATGGAGCATGGCATACATGACTCAGAAAATTTACACAAAGTGGTGTAAGCTAATGATTACATTGACGATATTTCACCATTATCTAAGTTGTGAGATGCCTGTGGTTTTCATCGGTGGAATCCAAGTACACACTTGGGGTTTTCACTTATAAACCATATCCTATTAAAGGAGAACCAAAAGGGATACATTTTATGTATGGATCGTATAGAGCATTGAGGGAGAACGAGTAAGTTCAGTATTTTCTCATACAGTTGCACATGGTTCATGATAGTTATCGGAAATAGATTGCTTTAAGGTTTATGTAGATTTAAATATATGGGTATTTAATTCAGCTGCATAAAGTTATTTATTATAAAAAAATTCTAGAGATGAAGTGACAAAAAAAGTGGATGTTACAGTCCTAGGCTACAGAATCACTTGTGCACTCCCTCCTGCATTGCACAAAAAATTCATTTACACTATATGCTAAGTATTTTCTATCCATGATTCCTCCTTCATGTCACACTATATGCCTCTTCATTCATGTGGTTTTAATATGATAAATTCTATCAATTTTAAGCATATTTTAACATATCCAGCCATTTAGGACACTTTCTTTCATGCACCAGAACATTTTCCCATCATGTACCATTATCTTACCCCATCGCATGCATTCACCATCCTTCCATAAGGTATTACCCTCCTAACATTCTTGTCATGCACCTATAATTTCTTACCCCACACCAAAATCATGCACAATCATTCATGAATCAATATAAAATAGAATAATTAACGTATGTGCATGAACACACTTATTGAAACAAAATAATAGAACAAAAAAAAAGGGAAACCTAATTTGAATGGAAATACTACCTTTTTTCAATAACAAAGAAGCTTATTTATAATAAGGCTTCAGCCTACTCCCATTGAAGTAACTAGGAAAGAGATTTCCATCCAAATCCTGCAACTGACAAGCACTAGATTCCAATATCTTAGTTACTAGAAATTGTCCCAACCAATGCACTTTGAGTTTCACTAGGTGGTATGCAAACTTTGAATCATATAAGATCACCATCTTTCCTACTGTAAAATATGTGTTTTTGATATTCATATCATACCATGCCTTCTATTGTGCTTTTTCTTTATTATGGATCCACCTCAAAATTATGTGTTATTTGTCCAACTAAATTAGTTTATCAATGCACTCAACCACTACTTTCTCATCAAAAATTCCTCCTGCACACATAATACATAAGGTGGGTAAAATGAATTATATATGAAATAATACTTCTGTGTTAAACACCAACCGAAAAGGTGTGGCCTTATTCAACTACTTATACATAGTTCTATATTCCCATAACACACTTGAGACTATTTCATCCCAATATTTTCTTCCTACATCACATATAATTGATGCAGCCAAGAATTCCCCAGTAAAATCCCAAGCACACTGACACATCACTCAGCCTAAACTGAGAACTCACCTAAAGCATGAAAAGGTACCAAGACCCTCTTTAGGGTTATTGTTGTAGGATGTTATCATGATGAAGACTTAAAGCATTTAGATCCATGACTAATATATCATTCTACAGTGCATGTTCAAACCTAGATCTTAAAGACTCATGAATCACATGATAAACATAGTGAGATTATTCATGAAATAATAAACTATAAACATGATTAACACTTTGATTCAGTCAATAACCTCCATTATATTAAATCCAGTACTACAAAAAATCTTCTTACAATAATGGCATCATATGCTCATGCGCGTACAGATATGATAGTATAATCTCATAGTAATCCAATCCTTACATACTATTATCACACACACTTATACCACACAGTTCATTACACATTTATAAGGGTGGGGACTTTCCCTTCACCACTTATCTATTCCGAAAATAGGTCACATGCTATTATTAGCCACATGTTGTTACAATAATAGCCACACATGCAAGTGCACTAATAACAGACTTCTCCTAGTTAACTGTCTATAGTAAATCTATTCCCAGCTTGTACTCATGAAAATTGCTTCATACCCAATCCACTAAAATAGCCAATGCATGTCACACAACTTTCTAACCGGTTTGTGTGTTCTGCATGCCATCTTCCAAAAATATATCCCCATCATGAAAATGGGTAAGTCCTGAATGTTCCTGTGTCCTCAGCACGTGATTCCTTCTCTGTCCTCCCATGCTTTTGAATGCACTATACCCTTCTGCATGAACCTTATGTATGTTTTTTTCTAAGTTCCATATTTTGACTGACCAACATCACCCCACACTAATTGCATTGTCGTCCCTTCAATGGTTGTCTCCAAAATGAATCAAAGAATGCATATAGATAGATAGAAATAACTTTATGAATACAAGAATAACTTTACCCTACAACATCATCTTCTTCAACATGAAGAATCAATTTTAGATATTCTTCTTTTATTTCTACCTCCAAATTCTGCTAATCATTAAGCATAGCCTCTACCTCTTATGAGATATCCACTGCGATTAAATCCAGCTCATCTTATGCAATATGTCCTTTCTCATTCTTCAAGACCAACACAATGCTTGACATGGCCATCATTCTTCCTTATAATAAGTCCATATTTTTTGTGATGAGTTTCCCAAGCTCATTTATCCTTTCCTTGTGTGACTCTTGTGCTATTATAAGGGCCTCACACTTCTTCTTGACAAGTGTAATCATTCTCTGTAGCACAATGTCCCATCTTTCATGGTTTTTAGGACTTCATTGTCCTCTATAATGGTCCTGGTTCTTATAACAACTTCTATGGATTTACAAATGTTTAGCGCTTGATCTACTTTTTTCAGTTCCTCCTGTAAGCTCTAAAGCAACCCCTAATTGATACAATCTTTCCCATCACTGAAGCCTTTTGTCACTCTACTTCTTTCTCAGGATTCTTTGGTTTTGGCATGTAAAGAGGTTCATCTTCAAGCATCAATTCCACCAAGGTTTGTACATAATGCATTTCCAAAGGAAACATTTTAGGTACCTTAGGCTCTAAGTGTGGCTTTTCTTTCATGATATTGTTCCCAACTTCCTCTGCCATGCTAATGAAACTAGTGTTCTTCTTCTTTGCCAATTCTTTCTCTTGATTTAGCTGTGCTATTTCTACATCCTTGGCCTTGATATATTCCCTCAGTGCCCTAATTTTTGCAGCCTTATGCACATTTCTTCGTGTCACCTCTATTGAGAATTTCACTAAATAATTTCTCACTTGTTCATTTGACATAACATTAGGCTTTACTGTTATATGTCTTACCTGAGGTGTATTATTCAACCTCCTTAATACACATGACTCTTAACATACATCAAATTTTGGTTCTTCCATGTGCATGTACAGAGACCATGAAATTTTATTCCTTGTGCACATGGTCATCATATCTTCATCCATCATCTCCCACCCATACAACTGCTTTGGAGTCACCGTAGTTTGAAAACTGGTGCAAAAACTTTTACCTATGTCCTCAGTGTAGCCCATGACTGATGAAACATATTATCCACTTGTTCTCTTAAATCTTGGACCCTTAGGAACTTGGCTTCAAGATTTGGAGCTTGTTCTTCCATACCCTATGTTGGTGCTCAATTTGATCTCACCCCGTTTTTCCTTGAAATTATTCACTTTGTGGGCTCTGTCGTCTTTTCTATCTCCCTGTATTGATGCATGAAAACTCCATCCTCAACTTGGTTTCCATAATCACTCCCTTCCTTTTGTCAAGGATCACTTTTAGTCTAGAATTTGTTTTTCACTCGTTTGTCCATGTGGAAGAATTTGTAACTTGGGCATAAAATCAGGTTTTTTCCCTTCCTTCTATTTTTTCATAGTTGTATTTTGTTTTTCCTGTTAATTTTTGTCCCAATACCTATGGAAAAGTGGTCCTTTCTGATTAAATGTGGCTCGGTGGATCACATTTGGGCCTTATATCATTTCCAAATTCTCTATCCTTGAATAAATATTCATTTCCGAGTGTAAATGGTGATTTTCCTGCATTTTACGGCTTGACGGGTGGGTTTGTCCCTGTCAAATTTATATCTTAGCATCTGTGGAAACATGGCCCTTTCTGGTTGGATGTAGCTCGGCGGGGCACTTTGAAATTATAAGGCCCACTTCAACCCAAAACTTGTCCACGTGGAGGGCTGGTGCTCATCTAAAAAGTTTCCTTTTGGTTTGACCTTGGAGTTGTGCTAGGGAGACACGTGGAGGATTCTGCTAGCTCCTCTCTATATTTAAAATTTTCAAATAAATTTTCTAAGGCTTGGGACACGTGTAGGGACCACACCTATTTTGGGATCGGACCCTAAATTTTATTTTGAAGAAGCTCCAGGAAGACACTTTGAGGCTTCCACTCACTCTGCCCTTGCTTTGATTTTTCAATGGCTAAGGAAAATTGTCTCGGACCCTAGACACATGACACCTTCTACTCGTCCTTCAAATTTTTTAGAAAACTCTACCAAACTGAAACACATGGTGAGCCCATGCTTGTTTGGGGTCTTCACTTTTGGGGATCATCTCAAAGTGTGCCATTGATTCATGTGAACGCTTCTGCTGAATACTTTTTATACTAAGACTGTTCAAAGGAAAAAAGATAATTTTCTTGGGCCCAGGGCACGTGGAAGGCCCACGCTTATTTGTAAACTTACCTCTATACCTCACCTTTTTGGTTGCACTAAGGAATCACGTGGACGGCTCTAATCTAAAGTTGAGAAGGGGAAGAATCAATGGTCACTATGAATTTTACCTTTTTTCCACCAATTTTACTCCAAGACTCCTGGAGATGTGAATGCGCACTATTTTTCATCATTTTTGATGAAATTCCTTGTCATTTTTGTCTAAAAAATTCCATTGAATGGATTTAGAACTTAATTTGTGAGTCTAATAATTGTGAAGGTTGATATTTTGAAATTGGAATTTCTTAGGCACTTGCAAAAACGTGAATTACCAGAGAAGATGTATGCGGGGAAGAGTTATAGAGGAAAGAGAGGGAAAAGGATGAAATGATGGAGCTTGTAGGTGTAAAAGATGAAAAATGTGTTGCCTCGAGGGTTAAAAGGATTACCTGTCAGATCCAGCTATACGGAGTCACCGAAAAATGATTAAAACAGGGATTTCTTGCATGAAAAAATTAGAATAATTAGAAGGATTACCAAAAAGTTCTGGAATGGCATCCTAGTCATTAGTCGAGGGTCTGAGAAATGTGATTAGTTCATAATGTGTCCACCTAGCAGCTTTTGGATGTGAATTTGTTACGTCACTTTCTAAGGAAAATTGGTAACAAGTAAAGGTCCCTCGAATATTGCTCTTTTTGGGGGGGAAATTTAGGATGAGTGAGCAAGTGAAATAAATAAATGCAATGAGAATACTCTTATAAAAGGTCAATGGTTGAATTCTTAAGAGAAAATTTGAGAGATCCCTTCTTCTTGAGAGACCAATCTAAGAAACCTATTAATTTCCTATGTTTTAGATTTCAATCACGTCAAGTTGGTTGCGAGTGTACAACCATTGAAAAGCTCTGAGACTCTTCAAAGAAACTTTCCCCTGCTGATGAATCCAATCAATTTCGAGTTAATTTGTTTCAATCTTGGAGCAATTTGTGTCTACTTTGTTTAGAATGTTTGCAAGTAGTTTTTCTTATTCCTATTGCAATATTGTGTTAAAGTCCCTCTGAATCACATAGGATCTCATCTCTGTGATAGTTTAGTGGTATTTGCAATTTCATTTCAAGAAGATATTTAAACCTGTGATGAGATAAACAATTTAAAATCATTTTACTGTCATTTGTTGATAAATATTGTCTGTAAGCCTTTGAGTGTATATTAGGCGTGAGGAATCAGGGGTCTTTGTTGTTTTATTGAGTATTTGGCTTGAGCCTTCATGTTAAATTCTTGGAGATTGTGTGAAACCATGCAAATCTAGGCCTCCATTTGATGCACATCTTCTAGTTGAAGGAATATTTTAGCTATTCCGAAGCTTTCTATCATTTAGCTTTCCAATTGTTCTGAAGTATCTCAAATATCTAGTATAATCAATTTTATCTTGCTTAATCTCTCACCAAAATTATTCAAAAACCATGAATCCATCTTGAACTACACTTGTTTTCCCTTTGTGTCCACAAATGTATAAGTTCTACTGCTAAAATATGTAGAAGCAATCAAGATTCCATACTATCTTTAGTAACCTTAGCCATGTCTAGGAAATATCACCATTCTTTAGAAGTGACAACTCGTGAGAGTTAAATTTTGATGCATTGATCATATTTTCTCAGGGTCCCCTTTCAAATTTTTGCAATGAAGGATATCTTCATTCTCCTTCACCGACAGAGGTTACAAAACAAGTCCTCTCACCCTAGGAAAAAGGAACAGTCTAAAGCAGTAAGGATAGATCAAATCCTTAATGAAGGTGATATCCATTTCTCTGATGCACAAGTGACAAAGAGTCAAAAAAATCCCCTCCCCGGATATAAAATGACTCATAATATGATTTGTCTATCTCTCAGTGTCCTGTTAAATCTTTGATGTTGCTGGGTTTCCAAGGGAGAATAAATTTGGATACCAACACCAGAATGGCACTATTGTCAGGGATCTAATTTGCATTTCTAGGGATTATTTGAGCTCTAAGATTTATTTTTGGGGAAAAAACACCAGAATGGCACCATTTTTGGGGATGATTTGTTGATTTGTTTCCAGTTCATATCCATTTGGCCCGTCAACAACACCAGAATGACACCATTGCCAGGGACTATTTCAACAAAGGTGTACACACACCGACCCTGGTAATGTTTCTTACATGATCTAAGTGTGAATACATTACTGAAACATCATTATCTATTCAGATTTGTAAGCATTGTTTAAAGTTGTAAGTTCTGAGTGCAATATTTCCATCTTATATAGTTATTATACTAAATTTTCGATCATCATTGACAAATTTGGGTAGAAGAAGAGAAGATCTTGTAATATTTGCATGAATCTGGTATTAACAGACATTTTATAGGTCTTTCATAGTGCATTTGTACAAACTAAAGTGAAAATCCTTTGTGACAACTCTGTGCTGTTTAAATTCTTAATAAATATGAGTGTCTTAACATATATCAAGTAAGAATTTTCATTCATCTCTACAAAGCTGGAAGGAAGAAGATATTTCTTCACTAAGGACCCTAGTACAAGGTTGTTTCTAGAGTTGGGAAATTCTAAGTCATAAGGAAGAATAATTTGGAATGTTGTTGGAGATCAAGCATCAAGAAAAGAGATCTCCATTGGTGAAACTGATCATCCTGTGATTGAAGATTGTAATACTTCCTCAAGTGCTTCTGAATCAGGTAGTCTCTTTGTAAATCTGAATTCTACAACTAGAAAGGGTCCTTATTTTGTATTTGAAAGATTTGCATCTCATTTTGTCCCTGTAATCTCTAAAGCTGATAGGATCTTCTAAGAAACAAATTTTTTAGAGAGCATCCTATTGGTATCCAAATTTGTTCTACTTTTCAAGCTGAGCAACATCATAGATTTGGCATGGAGATTAGAGACAAATAGATCACGATGTATGTCATTTTGTAGCTGGGGATGAGATCTAACTGGCTCTTTGTCACTTAGATTTGTGGAGAGATGGATAGCACCTTCAAGAGGATTTGACCTGTCCTCACTGCTTTATGTCCTGCCTCTTCAACCAGGGTGAGAGGACCCTTAGTGTAACCTTTGTTTTGATGAAGGAGGTGGAGATATCCTTCTTTTGCACAAATTTTATGAAGAAAACCTTGGGAAAATACAGTCAATAATCCATAATTTAACTCTTAAGAGTTTTCACTTCTAAAAGATGGAGATACTTTCAAAACAAGGCTAAGGTTACTGAAGACATTATTAAATCCTGACTGTTCTACATATTTTAGCAAATAGATTTTGTTCCTTTATTGATATAAAGGGAAAATAGGGGTAGTTCAAGATGGATTCATGGTTTTTGAATAATTTTGGTGGGAGATTAAGCAAGATAAATTTGATTATACCAGATCTTTGAGACACTTCACAACAATGGATACCTCAACAACTGAAAACTTCATAATAGTTAAGACATTCCTTCAACCAGAAGGTGTGCTTCAATGGAGACCTAGATCAACACATTTTCAAACAATCTTTGAGAATCTATCACAAAGGCTCAAGCTAAGAGAATCAATTAGACACCAAAATCTCTGATCAATCATGCCATAAGGTACACCCAAAGACTTATAGATAATTCTTTATCAAAAAATGACTATGGAATGATTTTAAATTTGTTTATCTCATCACAAGATGAAGGCTCTTCCTAAAATGAAATTGAAAATGCCACTAAACTATCATAGGGATGAGATCCTATGTGATTTCACAAATATTTCAATGTAACATTGCAATAGAAACAAGAAAAACTACTTGCAGACATTCTAAAACAAAGTAGACACTAATTGCTCAAGATTTGACACAAATTAATTTCAAAATTACTAAAATTCATCAGCAGGGGGAAGCTTCCAGAGAAATATCAATGATCTTTAATGGATATACATCTGTAACCAACTTAACATGATATAAAATCTAACACAGGAAATTATCTAGGTATTTCAGACGGGTTTCTCAGAATACGGATTTTCTCAAATTTTTCTTATGAAATTTAATCCATGACCCTTTATAAGAGTATTCTCATTGCATTTATACATTTTACTCACTCAATTTTCCCCCCAAAAGAGAATAACATTTGAGGGACCTTTGCTTGTTACCAATTTTTCTCAGAAAGTGAAATTTAACAAATTCACATCTGAATTATGCCAGGTGGACCAATTGTGAACTGATCACATTTCTTGGGCCCTCAACTAATGACTAGGATGGCATGCCACAAATTTTTTTCAATCCTTCTAATCATTCTAATTCTATCATGTGATAAATTCCCTTTTTAATCATTTTTTGGAGGCTCTGCACAGTTGGATATGATAGGTAATCCTTTTCTCTCTCAAGGCAACACCTTTTTCATCTTTTACACCTGTAACTTTCATCATTTCATCCTTTTCCCTTTCCTTCCTCCACAACTCTGTCCCACATCCAGCTTCTCTGGTAATTCCCATTTTTGCAAGTTCCTGAGAAATTCTAACTTTAAAATATCAATCTTAACAATCCTTGGACTCAAAAATTAAGTTTTGAATCCATTCATTGGCACTTTACAGACAGAGATGAAAAGGAATTTCATCAAAAAATGATGAAAAGTAGTGTGTATTCACATCTCCAGGAGTCTTGGAGCCAAAATGGTGGAAAACTAGACGCAATACACAATAACCATTGATTCTTCCCCTTTTCTAATTTATTTCATAACTGTCCACATGTTTCCTTGGTGCAACTACAAAGGAGAAGTATAGGGGCAAGCTACCAAAAAAGCACAGGCCTTCCACATACACTGGGCCCAAGAAAAATGTCTTTTAGCCTTTGAAAAAGTCTCAGTAAAAAGGAGCCAGCGGGAGTCTCCACATGTTTCCTTGGCACACTTTTGCTATGGTCCTCAAAAGTGAAGACCCTGAACAAGCGTGGGCTCACCACATGTCTCAATCTAGTAGAGTTGTTAAAAAATTTGAAGGATCAATAGAAGGCGCCATGTGTCTAGGGTTCGAGATAGTTTTTCTTGGCCATTAAAAAGTCCAAGAAAACTCAGAGTGAGTAGAAGCCTCCAAGTGTCCTCTTGGAGCTTCTTTAAAATAAAATTTAGGGTCCAATCCCCAAACAAGTGTGGTCCCTCCATGTGTTCTAGGCCTTTGAAAATTGCTTTGAAAAGTTTAAGTATAGATCAAAGTCGGCGGAAGCCTCCACATGTCTCCCCATCGCAATTATTAAGGTGGGACACTAAGGATAATCCTTAAATGAGTATTATCCCCCCATGTGTCCATGGTCCACCAAAACTATACCAAACGCATGAAAAACAATTCTAAGTCCGAGCGAGGCAACGGAAACCTCCACATGTCTTCGCAGTGTAACTCTAAGGCAAAGCCAAAAGGTGAATTTTCAAATGACCGTCGGCTCTCCACATGGAAAATTTTTGAGTTGAAGCGAGCCTTAGAGTTTTCAAATTGCCCCACCGAGCTACATAGAACCAGAAAGGACAACTTTTCCACAAATGCTAAGATGTAAATTTGACCAAGAAAAATACACCCGTCAAACCGTAAAATGCAAGAAAATCTCCATTTACACCTAGAAATGAATCCTTCTTCAAGGATAGAGAATTTGGAAATGATATAAGGCCCAAATATGATCCTCTGAGCCGTATCCAATCATGTTTCCATATATATTTGGGAAAAAAATGACAGGGACAAAAAAATGTGACTGTAGAAAATGGAAGGAAGGGGAAAACCTGAGTTTTCACCCAAGTTATAGATTCTTTCTCATAGATAGAGGAACGAAAAAAAAATTCTAGACTTTTAAGTGATCCTTGACCAAGTAAGGGATTGATCATGGAAAACAAATGGGGGAAAAAGTTTTTATGCATTAATACGGGGAGATAGAGAAGATGACAGATCCTAGAAACGAAATAACTTTAAGGGTAAATGGGGTGAGATCAATCTGAGCACCAACACATCCATTATGAGAATTGTATTCATGTGCCCCATAGACCCCTCACTCCTCATCATTCTATTTCTCCTATAAGATCACCTCCCCAAAACAATATGGCCTAGCCCCCACCCAAACCTCCAATTGTTGTGAACACTTTTGGTCCTATAGATTTCAGAGGTATGGCTGGATATCCAAATGATGTGCCCCAAGATATTAGAAATAGATTGCCTAAATTTTAAGGAAATAATGCCATTACTGGGGATCAACACTTAAATCTTTTTGTCACTATGAGAGAGGACTTTGAAATATAATTTGAGGATGTGTACATTAAATTATTCATCCATACTCTAGAAGAAGATGTAAGGGACTGGTATAAATCTTTTCCAGATAATTCCATTGATTCTTGGATAGAAATGAAGAACGCTTTTAGATTATAGTATGGAGATAAAACAGACCCTAGGTTTATTTTAGTAGAATTTGAAAATATATAAAAGAATCCTAATGAGTCTATTCATGACTTCAATACAAGGTTCAATAAGACCCTAAATAGGATTCCTGTGATCCTAAGTCCAAGTGATGTTTCTTGTTTGATAAAATACTCTGATGCTTTTGATAAGAAAGCTACCTATTATCTAAGAGACAAGAACCCAACAACATTGAGGCAAGATTTCACCATGGCTTTGCAGATTGAAAATAATATCAAATCAGTTGGTAACCCTCCTAAGAGGGAAGGTATTAAGCTAGTCAATCCAGAGAAGCCTCAATCAAGTAAGGTTGTGGATCTTGAGGAAGTTGTAAAGACTTTGGTTGAAGCTATCAAAGAAATCTATTACAAGCTAGCCATGGCAGAGAAATGAATTGGACAAGGTTCTTAAGGTCTTCATACGCAACAAGGACAAGAAATATTTACAAATCATCCTAGAAATGATCAGAGATCTGATGACAAAGGTAATGGACCCATGGGAGCTAGACAACCCCAAGCTAGGGAAAATAGAGTAGTTTTTGATCCTCTAAATACCATAGTTGTTGTTGTTGAAGAGACAAATGAAATTGATTGGTTTGAAAAATGTTTCTTACCCCACCCACCGTGTGAAGTAGATCAGAAACTTGAAGAAGATGATGATGATGCATGCATGCATGGTGGATTGCTCTACAAGCTCACAATAAGGAGCAACTTCAACTGAAGTAATAAGTGTAAAAACCGCTGCAAGTTTTTTGGATTACATTCACCAGGTACCTCTTCTTCCTTCCTCTCATACTTTAGAAATAGATATGGTACAAGATTTTGAACTTCTTAATAATTATTTTGAGTATCTAAGAGCTCTAATGATTAATAAGTATGATGGAGGAATCCCATCGGAAGAGGATAGACAGTTTTTAATGAATGTTGTTGTTGCCCAAGAAAAATAGTATAACAAAAGAAGTAAAGCTATAAAAGGGGTAGGGCCTCAAGCCAAACCAAAAACCCCAGTTCTCACCAATATCCCAAAAGAAACTCCAAAGAAATATGTATCTAGCAAAGGACTTGTTGTCTCAAGTAGAATTGGTTTTCCCACCCATGCCCAAAATTTGAAAATTTTTGTGTCATCCAATGAGTTTGTTAATCTTTCTCCAAATGCTACTTTGCCCAAATACATTCCTTATGACACTACCCAGGTCTTGAGTCAGATCAAGATTTTTTTTCCAATTGTTGAACTACTTAGGATTCCTGAGAACAAGAAGAGGTCCTTTGAGTATTTGGGATTGAAAGAAGATAGGAGTACCCAATTTAGAAATATAAATAATGTAGACACTCCTCTAACCATTACAGACCTAGAAAAACCACTAGCATTGGAGGAGATAGGTGTACCACTTGATGTTTACTTGGGAACATATTTGGTTGAGTCTCAATTAAATGTTGATCCATTTTTTACAATGCTTATTATTAAGGACATACTGCTACACAATTGTATGTTTGATTCTAGAGCATCATGAAATGTTATGTCTCTATAGGTCATGAATGAATTGAACATTAAAGTGACAGTAGCTTATGGAAAGTGTACTTTAATAGATTCTAGAGAGGTGCCAGTTGTAGGATATGTAAAAGGTTTGGTGGTAAAACTTGCAGCTTATCTGGGTAATAACTTGAAACTTGATGTTGTTATTATTAATTACCCTACCAAATGGGGCATGTTGTTATCAAGAAAGTGGGCTACAAGTGTTGGTGGAAGTGTTCATATGGATATGTCTTTTATCACCATTCTAATTGAAGGCAGCCTAGTAAATTTGTATGGAGAGAAGAAGATGTTGCACCTCATTGAAGATCCCATTAATGCTTCTTATGAAGTGTTGTATGCTGATAAATTTGTTGGATTTTATGATGGAAAAGAGCACAATATTGATCAATGTAAATGTCTTGAACAAGTAGGTTTTCCTTGGACCTTGTTATTTGATGGAGCTTGTTCCAAGTTTGGAAATGGTGCTAGTATTGTTATGATTTCTCTAGACCAGGAAGAGTTTGTTTTTTCTTTCAAACTCAACTTTGAATGCACTAACAACATTTCTAAATATGAAGCACTATTATAGCATTTGAGAATTACATGGAAATATTGTGTAAAGGATATCATTGTCAAAGGAGATTCAGAACTGATTTTCAAGCAAATTAGAAAATTGTATGCTACTGAAAATAAGAGAATGAAACAATAAAAGAATGCAGTATGGGATTTGATTGAAATGTTTGACTCATTTAATATTGTGCACCATGACATAAATTTTAATGTTGTTACAGACTTTTTATCAGTGCTAGGATTCAGATTTCAAAATTGTATAGTATCTTTATTTTGTGAGTATGATGTTGAAATACTAACAAGGCCATCTATCCCTAACAACATTAAAAATTAAAAAATGTTCGATGATGATGCCTAGGTGAAACAGTTTTTGTAGAACCAAGGTGAGTTTGTTGACCAAAATATAGATTGGGAACCAATTGTGTGTGCTTCTGATGGAAAGGAAACTTTATTTGGAAAAGACGTCATCCAGCTGAAGACAAACATGATTCCCAAAGGTTTGGTGGCACTTGAATAAAACTTTGATAATGTTGATTGCATTATTAACAGAAGTATGTTAGTTTCAATATATGTGGAAGAGCATGACCTGGGCATAAAGGAAAAACCACGTAAAATCTGGTTAGGAAGCAATCTGAGCAAGGAAGAGAAGTAGTTCTATGTTCAATTGTTGAAGAAATATCAAGACTGCCTATTTTGGTCTTACTCTGAGTTGAAGGCATACAGGGAAGATTTGTTCCAACATGAAATTCCTCTTGAATCGAATGCCAAGCCTTTCAGGAAAAAATAGAGGCTGATCAATCCACTCCTTTCTTTGAAGATGCAATAATAATTGAAGAAGTTAAGGGATGGAGTGATCATTCATCCCACAAGGTACTCATCTTGGATTGCAAATTTAGTACTTGTCAGAAAAAAGAATGGTGATATAAGGTTGTGGGTAGAATTTAGGAACTTGAATAAAGCATCATTAAAAGATAATTACCCTCTTCCAAACATGGAGAATATGCTACAATTTGTAACTAGTTCTGAATTGTTATCCACTTTGGATGGTTTCTCTATCTATAATCAAGTTGTTGTGAAGGAGTCAGAAAGAATAAAGACTACCTTTACCACTCCTTAGGGAAATTATGTCTATGTCAAGATGTATTTTGGCTTAATGAATGCTAGAGAAACTTTCCAAAGAGAAATGGATGTAGCATTTGTTGGTTATATTAATGATTTCATTGTTTTTTATAAAGATGATGTAATTGTGTTTTCTAGAAAAAGAAATGATCACTTGCAACACTTGGAGAGAATGTTATTAAGGTGTAGAGAGTATGGCATATCATTGAATCCTAAGAAGTTCCATTTTGGAGTGCAAAAGGAAAAGCTTCTTGGTCACATTGTATTAAAGGAAGGGGTCATGATTGATCCTGAGAGAGTGGAAGCCATCAGTAAGGTTCTAATTTTGAGAAATAAGAAGGGAGTTCAATCCTTCTTTGGAAAAATAAACTTTATGAGAAGATTTGTGTCTAACTTTGCTAAGTTGACCATCCCCATTACTAGCATGTTGAAGAAATACCAAGTTATCAAATGGGAAGAAGCTTCCATTCAAGCTTTCAATGGGATCAAAGAAGCATTAAAGCATGCCCCTATTTTAGGAGCTCCAAATTACAAGAAGCCTTTTCAAATCTTTCTTTTATTTCAAAAAACACCATTGCATTTATCTTGTTGTAGAAGGATAATGAAGGGGCTAAGAGACCAATTGCCTTTTTTAGTAAGGCATTACAAGGAGCTGAGTTGAAGTGCACCATCATGGAGAAGCAATAATTTTCCTTGGTGAAAGAAACAAAGGTTTTCAGACCTTATATCTTGAGCTCTAAAGTTGTTTTTATATTCCCCACACCATGGTGAAAGGTATCTTATCAAAGATGGAGGTCTCAAGAAAAATATGCAAATAGGTAAACAAGTTGCAGGAATATGACATGGATATCCAAACCACAAAATTGATAAGAGCTTTGGGCCTAGATAAGATTATGGCTAAGAGAAACTTGCAAACTATTGAGGTGAATGAAGTAGAAGGAGAAAGGGTGGTTGTCCTTGAAAAGTTGGTAGGCTTTGAATGGTACAAAGATATAATATTTTATCTTAGACATCTATGCTGCCCTAAACATTTGAGTAAAAATCAGAAAAGAGCTCTTAATTTAGCCTCTCAAAAAAATGTCAGTACTGATTTTGGGTTAGCTTGAAAGAAGCTGGAGGGAGTGCTCTTAAGATGTATTACTGAGGATGAAGCCCCAAAGGTAATTTTTGATCTCCATGGAGGAGTTTGTGGGGGACATTTTGCTAGAAGAGTTATAACACATAAAATCTTGAGGGTTGGTTATTGGTGGCCAACTCTCTTCAAAGATACAACTCTATTTGTTAGGAAATGTGAATGTTGCCATTATTTTTCTGGAAGAATGCTTTAGGCTCCCTTACTTTACATATTGTGTCAATTGAAGCCCCATTTAAACAATGGGGAATGGATTTCATTGGTAAGATTTTAGATCCTTCCAGTGCTCATCATAAATAGATTCTTGTAGCCACTGATTATTTCACTAAGTGGGTAGAAGAAATCCCCATCAAGAAAGCAACACACTAGGTCATCATGGACTTTGTGTTGAATCAAATCATATGTAGATATGGAGTACTAGCTAAGATTGTTACTGAAAATGCCATGAATTTCAGAGCCAAACCTTTTGTGGCAATGTGCAAAGGGTATGGAATCAATTTGACATATGCTTTTAACTACAATCCCCAAGAAAATGGACAAGCTGAGTCTAGTAATAAAAACTTGTTGAAGATCATTAGAAGAACCTTGGAGATGAACAAAAAGAAGTGGGGTGAGAAACTGAAGTTTTTTGTTTGGGTTGAAAGAATCACTGTCAAAATAACTACTGGTAAAATACCATTTGAGTTAGTATATGGAACTCAAGCTTTGTTGCCCCTTCATTTGCAATTGTCTTCATTTCAGTTTGTTCAACAAATTAGAGATCAAGAAGTTAGTCCATATGGTGCTAGAATCAATCAAATTATTGAGTTAGATGAAAAAATAAGGACATCCCATCAGCGACATGTGAAGTTTAGAGAAAATTTGAAGAAGTTATTTGATAAAAATGTGACTCTGAGAGCTTTTAGTGTGGGATATCTTTTGTTATTATGGGACAACATGCATGAGGATAAGGAAAAACATGGAAATTTTGATGCATTGTGGATGGGCCCTTATTCAATTGACATTTGAATTAGTGAACATACTTTCTTCTTAAAAGAATTAGACGGGGAATTACTTGAATTTTCTATTAATGTCAGGCATTTGAAAAATTTCCTTGATTGATTTCTAAGAATCAAAGTATACACCATTGTACAGTGTATAGTCGTTTGGTTTCTTTTTACTTTCATGTTTTTCTATTTTTTTTGTCTTAGTCCTTGGCAACCATTTTGTTGGTTTATCGGTTCATCCTTGGGGGAGTTAGTTATTATTGTTTTGCTTTGTAAGCTTGTTCTTTGACTCTATCACCTAATGGTTTGTTTATGGCACTTGGTCTGTTATTTTTTCATGTGGAAATCACAGGGAGTACTCATCCCTGAGTCAGAGCTAATGTTGGTGCTCAATTTGATCTTGCCTCAGTTTTCCTTGAAATTCTTCAATTTGGGGGCTCTGTCATCTTTTCTATCTCCCCGTATTGATGCAAGAAAAATCTATCCTCCACTTGGTTTCCATGATCAGTCCCTTCCTTTTGTCGAGGATCACTTTTAGTCTAGAATTTTTTTTCTATTCCTTTTTCCATGTGGTAGAATTTGTAACTTGGACATAAAATTAGGTTTTTTCACTTTCTTTAGTTTTTCCACAGTCACATTTTGTTTTCCCTCTCAATTTTTTTCCTAATACCTATGGAAAAGTGGTCCTTTCTGATTGGATGTGGCTCAGTGGATCACATTTAGGCCTTATATCATTTCCAAATTCTCTTTCCTTGAAGAAACATTCATTTCTAGGCGCAAATGGTGATTTTCCTACATTTTACGGCTTGACGGGTGTGTTTTCCCCATCAAATTTATATCTTAGCATTTGTGGAAACATAACCCTTTCTAGTTGGATGTGGCTCAGTAGGGCACTTTGAAATTATAAGGCCTGCTTTAACTCAAAACTTGTCTATATGGAGGGTCAATGCTCATCTGAATCTTCACCTTTTGGTTTAACATTGGAGTTACACCAGGGAAACACGTGGAGGATTCCGCTGGCTCATCTCTATACTTAAAATTTTCAAAGAAATTTTCTAAGGCCTGGGACAAATGGAGGGACCACACCTGTTTAGGGACTGGACCCTAAATTTAATTTTGAAGAAGCACTAGAAGGACACTTGGAGGCTTCCGCTCACTCTTCCCTTACTTGGAATTTTTACTGGCTAAGGAAAATTGTCTCGGACCCTAGACACATAGCGCCTTCTGATGGTCCTTGAACCTTTTTGAGAAAACTCTACCAAACTAAAACACGTGGTGAGCCCGCACTTGTTTGGGGTCTCCACTTTTGGGGATCATCTCAAAGTGCATCATTGATACACGTGGAGGCTTCCGCTGGCTCCTTTTTATACTGAGACTTTCCAAAGGCCAAAAAATAATTTTCTTAGGCCCATGGCTTATGGAAGGCCCGCACTTGTTTGGAAACTTTCCTCTGTACCTCACCTTTGCGGTTGCACTAAGAAAACACATGGATGACTCTAATCTAAAGTTGAGAAGGGGTGGAATAAATTATTCTTGTGCATTTCACCTGTTTTTCTGCTATTTTTTCTCCAAGACTCATAGAGATGCGAATACACACTATTTTTCATCATTTTTGATGAAATTCCTTATCATTTTTGTCTGTAAAGTGTCATTAAATGGATTTAGAACTTAATTTATAAGTCCAAGAATTGTTAAGGTTGATATTTTGAAATTGGAATTGCTCAGGAACTTGCAAAAATGTAAATTACTAGATAATATGGATGTGGGGAAGATTTGCAGAGGAAAGAGAGGGAAAAGGATGAAATAATGGAGGTTGCAAGTGCAAAAGATGGAAAAGATGTTGCCTCGAGGGTGAAAAGGATTACCTGTCAGATCTAGTTGTACAGAGCCTCCAGAAAATGATTAAAACGGGGATTTCTTGCATGAAAGAATCAAAAATATTAGAAGGACTACCAAAAAATTGTGGCATGGCATCCTAGTCATTAGTCAAGGGTCTAAGAAATGTGATCAGTTCATAATTGGTCCACCTGGTAGCTTTCGGATGTGAATTTGTTAAACGTCACTTTTTTTAGGAAAATTGGTAACAAGAAAAGGTCCCTCGAATATTATTATTTGGGGGGGGGGGGGGGGGGAATTTGGGATGAGTGAGCAAGTGAAATATATAAATGCAATGAGAATACTCTTGTAAAAGGTTGGGGGTTGAATTCTTAAGAGAAAATTTGAGAGAGCCCATCTTCCTGAGAGACCAATCCGAGAAACCTGTTAATTTGCTATGTTTTAGATTTCAATCACATCAAGTTGGTTGCGAGTGTACAACCATTAACAAGCTCGAAGAATGTTCAAAGAAACTTTCCCATGCTGATGAATCTAATCAATTTCAAGTTAATTTATGTCAATCTTGGAGCAATTTGTGTCTGGTTTCTTTAGAATGTCTGCAAGTAGTTTTTCTTATTCCTAATACAATCTTGTGTTAGAGTCCCTCTGAATCACATAGGATCTCATCCCTATGACAATTTAGTGGAATTTTCAATTTCATTTGAAGAATATCTTTCATCTTGTGATGAGATAAACAATTTAAAATCACTTCAGTGTCATTTTTTGATAAAAATTATCTACAAGCCTTCGAGTGTATCTTAGGCGTGAGGAACCAGGAATCTTTAATGTTTTATTAAGTCTTTGGCTCGAGCCTTTGTGTTAAATTCTTTTAGATTATGTGAAATTGTGTAAATCTAGGCCTCCACTTGATGCACACCTTCTAGTTGAAGGAATATCTTAGCTATTCTAAAGCTTTCCGTCATTTAACTTTCTAATTATTGTGAAGTCTCTCAAAGATCTTGTATAATCAACTTTATCCTACTTAATCTCCCACCACAATTATTCAGAAACCATGAATCCATCCTAAACTACCCTTTTTTTCCCTTTGTGTCCACAAATGTATAAGTTCTACTGCTAAAATATGTAGAAGCAATTAGGATTCCATAATATCTTTAGTAACCTTAGCCATGTCTAGGAAATATCACCATTCTTTAGAAGTGACAACTCATGAGAGTTAAATTGTGGTGCATTGATCATATTTTCTCAGGGTCCCCTTTCAAATTTGTGCAAAGAAGGATATATTCATTCTCCTTCACTTACAGAGGTTACAAAATGGGTCCTCTCACCCTGGTCAAAAGGCACGGCCTAAAGCAGTAAGGATAGATCAAATCCTTAATAAAGGTGTCATCCATTTCTCTGATGCCCAAGTGACAAAGAGTAAGAAAAATACCATCCCCAGCTACAAAATGACTCATAATATGATCTATCTACTTCTTAGTGTCCTGCTAAATCTTTGATGCTTCTCAGTTTCCAAGGGAGAATCAATTTGGATACCAACACCCTAAGCAGTCTCAGTTGTTGTCTCATCTACCTCCTTCTCTCCTTCTCCATTCTTCATTTCTTCATCCTTTAGTTCTTCCTTATTCTTTGGAGGTGTAGGAGATTTGGACATGCTCTCCTCAAACTATTTTGTCTCCTCATTCAACTTTAACTTCCTTCTTCTCTTCTCAGTTGTCTCCTTCTATGGAGAGAAATGAGGAGATCGACAGACGGATTGTGGAGTAGCACCTTGGGTCCTTTTTCTCCTGAATACTCTTTTGAAGTAGAGCTCTCCTTGGACTACATCCAAGTCATAATCATCTCCCTCTTATGGCTGGGGTGGATTAGTCGCACACTCAACTTCTACCCTATCTATAGGGTGTCTTTTTCTTATATGCTCCAAACCACCACTATCTTCATGTTCCTCCTCTTCATCATTTACTTCTATTGTCTCTAAGGGCTTATGTGCGGGAAAATTTTCCATTGTATGCGTACCTTTTGGCAGCCATGGGAGCATGAACTCATTCTCCACATATTTTTAGTTCTCTAGTTTTTGCTTGAGTTTCAGATACACAAGAGCTGCTCCAACTTCTCCAATGGCCAAGTTTATAGGCTTCATGCTTATAATATCTAAGATCAACTTCTTAATGTAGGAAGTATGTCCTAGATATACATATGTATTTCTCATTATATGGTATTCATAATCTACCTTCTTTGCATTTAATCTTAGGCATATATCATGTTGTGAAGGCACGTGGTAATTTACACCATGGGCTCTAAGCCCCATCTTTCGTGGAAAACCACGCACTACAAAATTTTTTGTATACCAAAAACTACACTACCTACCCTACTACCAAAGGTAACTCCTTGGGTATGCGCCATTCTTCTTCAAACGCTATGTGGAGCCTATTATACCATTTCTCTGCCCTCTTCTTGAATGGTCCACTCATTGATCCCTTGAACAAGTACTTGCCAAATCTTTCCAAAAGTGACTTGTTCTCCATAGGGTATTCCAAAATTTTCTCCTTTGGCCCATCAGGCACCCTAATTTCCATAAACAACTGAGACAATAGAACAGCCCTGAAACTAATTTTCTCTCTTGTGCACACTTCTTCAATGATAGTTTCTGTGATGTAACTGGAGATCTTTTAAATCACTCCCTGTGACATCTTCTTCGCAATGTGTAGCCACATTTTGTTTACCTACGACCAAATTTCTTGGTCATTTAGCTTTGTTACAAGATGTGCAACTTCCTGCACTACTGGGTACTTCCTCAATTTGTCAATATCCATGTCGCGTGGACCCTTGGTATACCTCAGATCCTTCCGTATCTCCAAGATTGCAGCCTTATTAGTTAAATCATTGTTTAGATCTACCCATATGCCTTTCAACCCTATTACTATTGAGATCAACATGGATTTGATTCCAACCCTCTTTCCAACAAAGTGGAAGAATTCCTCATGGACTCTACTCATCAACCATCGATACAATGGTTCATACTTTCCAAAGTATGGTAGCTCATACAACCGGTATACTCCAATTTTTTTAGTAATGTAGTGCCCACTTCCCTTTGACACCTTTTTGATACTGATCTTGATACTGTTGATTACATTATGGACATTATTATGCTTTGATTTAGTATGATGTTAGATGTTGGACCATGGATTATTGTGATCTTGATATGGTTATGATGAATCATGATTATTAGAGACACTCATATGTGGATGATGATATACTATTTGACATGGATATTTGGTGAATTTTGTTCGGGCATGTGATTTTTGGATATTGTGAGTAGACTAGAAAATGGACATTATATAATGATGATATAGTTGTTGATTAAATTTCAAATAATATAGTTGTTACTTTAATGTTGTTGATATAAACTATAAGTGATTTTGTTAAATTTCTTTGATGTTGTTGTGATTCATATATTTAGATGATTTTGTGATTTTATTTATATCATGTTGGATGTTTTGATATGGCCACAAGACCTAAGGAGTTATTTGTGTTTTGTAGGTTAAATATCACAACAAACATCGAGGGATTGGAGACCAACCACATTGGAATTCTAGATGATTTCAATACGGTCACCATGGCAACATGTTTTGTGTGTGTGTGTGTGTGTGTGTGTTGTTTTGTTAGGGATTCTCATGGGGGGATCACCTTTGAATGTGACCAAGGGATTTTGTATATTTTGTTAATTTGGTTCCTTTTTATTATTTTTGTATGTATTTTATTAGTGATGTGTCCCTTTATTTTAATTAATTAAGTTGTGGAGAATTAATGTGAGAAAACATATGGTTAAAAGTTAAATAAATCAAATTGAGATATGAGAAAGTAATTATAAGAGTTGTTGTCTTTTGTATTAAATATGTAAGAGATGTGTAAGTTTGTGTAAGAATTGTGTAAGTCAGATTTGGAGTATGAAACACTCCACCTCTTTGGAAATTTGAAGTTGTCCTTGAAGGCTATTTTGGAGGCTTGTGGGACAAGTAAAACTTGTCTCATACCTCTAAATTTATTTTACCAACAATACATATGGTTGGAGGGTTGATTTTAGCCCTTTTTAATGAATTTTTATCAATCATGTTGCATTTTTTTAATTGCACTCTTCTTACATTTTATTTAATTCAGTCCTTTGGGGTGTGGGCTTTTTGGAGTGTGTAAGCAATTTGTCATATTTTCACCCACCTCTTTATTGTGTTTGGGAGAATGAAATTTTTTCTTTTTTGTTAGAGTTAAGGACATGTGATGTGGCATCCTACATGGATCCACATCATCCTCTTCTCTTCCCTCTTCTATAAAATTCAAACTCTTTTCTTTGTTTTGGGTTGTTGAACTTTTGCATACTTCCTTTTGGGGTGCATTTTCTTGTTGTTTGGGAGCTCTTGCTTGGAGAAGATTTGGAGAAATTTGCATGCTTATTGGTTGCTAATTTTGGGACTGTGTTTTTGGCATTGAAAGCTTGTTGTTTGGAAACAAAATCTACCATAGAGTGGTAGGAGTTTATCTCTTCTCTTATGCTGTTAATTCTTGTTGTGTTTGTGTGAATGATGTATGTTTGGTTTATTTGTTGGCTATTTGGGTAGACTGCCATAGGAATGGTGTAGGAGAAGGCTATGGGGAATTCATGTGGGGGTGCATAAGGGAATGCTAGTGGCATCAGAATTATTTTGGAGGGATTTTGGGTTTTGGATCCACCATGGAAAAGAAATAGCTTGCATTTCTTACTTTGTTGGGGGCATAAGGAAATATGTGGGAATCATAAGGAAGGATTGTGGGGGCATAAGGATATGTGTGATGAATTATTTTGGTAGTTTGTTACAGGTGGATGCCCAATTCCCATTGGGAGGCATAAGTAGCTTCCACCATAGTCCTTTCTCCTTTGACTTGCATGATAAAGCCTGAATTCTATTTAAATGTTTTCAAATGCAGTTGTAAACTGTTGTCTTGTGTTGAACTGTGTTTCTAAATTGAGATGTGCATGTTGAAAGAATGTTGTGTGTATGTTTTGTGGAAGCATATTGTTGCCATGATTTGGATCACACCTTATATTGCATTGTGGTTGGGGCTCGAGGGCCAATGATGAAGGATGGCTTCTCCTTTCATTGGATGTCTTGGTTGGGTGGAGAGCGCTGCCTTTCCCCCACTTTTTTTGTGATCAAATTGGAAGAAAAAAGGGAACTTGCATGTTGTTGTTTTGGAGTAGAGAAGAAATAGTTTTGACTGTCCCTTGTGAAATAAAATTCTTTTATAACCTTCCCCACCTTGAAGTGGATGAGAATTGTAATATATTTTGTGAAGAAAGATGTTCGTAATTGGTTATGAAAGTTATATATTCAAACTACGAAGGATGTTTATACTCTGTTTTGTTCCTTGGGAAGAAAGAAATAGAAATCTATTATTTACATTTGAAATTTGAAATATGTAAAGATGTATAATTGAAATCAATAAAATATTGTACTACCTTATCAAATTAAATTGTTGTACTGAAATTGTATTATTTTGTCTTGTTTAAAATATATGATTTCAAGAAAAGATAGAAATTGGATTCTGGTTTTAATGTTTGATTGAAGAAGAAAAACATTTAAGGCTAGCATGGAATGAATTCAATGTTTCATTGTATGGAAAAAGAGATAGTTAAATCTATGTTTGGAAAGGAAGAAATGTATGTAGGAATAATATAGTATTTTGTATCTTTTGGAAATGTGTAAAATGGAATTCAGTATTGCATTTTGATCTTGAATGGTTTTATTAAAACAATTGAATGTATTAGACTAGATGAGAAATGAATTTCCATACTTGAATGATGAAATTGATAAATAGATCCCTCAAGATTTGATCCATGTCATTGTAAATTTAAAACTGGCAAATAATTTAACTAAAATACATAGTTTGAACCTGTAATTAATAATCAACATTGATATATTGAAATCCAGCATGCTATAATATCAAGGAACATAAATTTGAAAAAAAAACACTAAAGGAAATAATTTATAACATTGAAAAAATCAGGCCTAAACCTTTCACAGTCATTTTGCTGTATTTTTCTGTCAATTGTTGGAGAAATTCAAATGGGAAATAAATTGAGCAAATTTACCTTCCTAAAATATCCTAAATCCTTCCTATAATAGTTCTCCATGTCTATTGGGCATGTTGAGTGAAGGAGAAGATCAAATTGAACCAAATCTAAAAGTTAAAATTATCAGTTGGCTTTTTAAAATCCTTCAGAACGTTTTCTTAAAATTGACCACTTAAACTTTATCAAAATCTAAAATTTATGTTTTGTATGCAAAGAGGACATCGAGAGTTTTACAGAAAGTCCTCGTTTTCCCAAAACTCAGCTTCCTAGCAAATGTTATGGCCCTCTGAAGTTTTCCTTCCTTGGTAGGAAAATTTGGGAAAATTTTCCCTAGCGGGCACGCGGACCAAAAATTTTCCTTAGAAGACTTAGAAGAAAGTTTGAAAAAAATTTATGGAATATTTTTAAAATTTTCCCCACCACCCTACAACCAATGAGAGGCTACCACATGGCATGGTGGAGGGCCGAAACCATCGCAAACTGGGTCCTTTTTGAAATTTTTGTCTTTTGTAAAAAATTTAAAAGAACCCCCACGGCCTCGCACTCCCACCCTTGCCTTGGTGAAACCTCTCCGCGGACATGCGGACCCGTACATGCATTTTATTATTTTTTCCCTCCCTTTGTAAAAATTTCCCAATCACCCCCGTGACCCTGTCCTTCCCTTGTTTTCTCCCCTGCTTAGGCTTGTTGAGCATCACATGTCCCTGGCGGACCCGCGGGCATGTGGGTGCTAATTGGTTTTTCTCCCCCTTTGGTGAATGTCTCCAACTTTCTCCACCACCTGCCCTTCTCTCATCCTTTCCCCACTTTGGCTTATAGCCTGACACGTGTCCTTGGAGGACCCGTGGAAGCACAAGAGAAATGTTGAATTTGCACCTATGTGGGGAAAATTTCCAAACATTTCCCCGCTACCTGCCAACCCAAGAAAAGTGTAATTTCCCCGCTTGACACATGTCCCTTTTGGGAAAATTTTCACCCCAGGGCCTGCCAGCCCATAACTATATTTTTACAAGGAGTTAGGAGGACTTCTTTATATCATCAGAAAGGTGAGAAAATTTCCTATCTAATGGGAATGATTTATGGAAATTTTGAATGTGTTAAGTGTGAGAAAAATAAAGTTGAAACTATAATCCTATTAGAGATTGGGTATGGTGTTAATTTACCCCCTGAACCAAACTAAAACTTCTAACCCAAGAATTTGGACCTTCTGACCTCTGACTAATTGCTAATAAAATAATAGTATGTTCTAGTGTAACTCAAACTGGTTACAGGACCTGATAGTTACAGTTGTTGTCTTACAACTGGGTTGTAGACACTTCTAACAAAAAAAATTATTCCATAATTTTCCTGAATAATCCTATGTTGTTTCTCAAGTCTCAAGTGGGTTGTTGTAGTGGGAATCACAAGTAAATTCTCACCAACATCATCATACACTAGCATATCTTTTGGTGTGCACTTGTTCATTTTTGTGCTCAATAACACATCGAGATCCTTCTTATTATTTAATGTATGATGGTTGTAATTGTTGATTTTACATTGATGGATGTTAGAATTCCATTATTTTCCCATGATCAAGCCCTCTGGATACTGCATTTCTGAGAAATTACTCTCAAGAGAAAAAATTTCTTCCACTTTGACCTTCTTCTTCCCTTTTACTACTGTTGCGGGTTCTTTAGTGTCATCTAAAAATTCTATCATTTCTACCCTTTGTAATCAAGAAAGTTGAAACCCTAGTTCAAATCTTCATGCCCTAGTGGAAATTGTGTTCCCTAGCTCATTTGTAACATGTCTTCTTTGCTCGAACCCTTCAGCTATGAGAACACAAGCTTCTCCTATGCATAAAACTTCTCTCTACTTCTAGTTTCACACTCATTGCACCTTAACATGATTTCTCGGCTCGTTTGTACTTAGATCTTTTCAAATTATCTCAATTGAAATGGTAAAAAATGAACTCATATCTCATATTTACATATATTTTTAAAAATTTAGTGCATTTATTGTTCCTCCACCTACCAACAATCCTCTCATTAATTGACCATTTTCATTCTTTCCACGCGGTATATCTTCGCACCCAAGCTATAACCTTCTAGTGTGCCTTCCTACCTTATAGTCGTAGACTTCTCTTCAGCATGCCTCCATGCACCTAAGTACCTAACCATTGCGCCTTCTATTGGTAGTTTCCATGGCCTCTTCTTACCTCGCGTTAACTTGTTTCTTTATTCACCTCCACCTATGGTCCTCACTTCCAAAATCACTCTTTTTTTCGACTTCTCTAACTTAAATAGTACCCATAGCAGTTATTTCCTTTCATATGTACTTATTTTCATCATTCTTGTACCTATATATCAATAACCACCCCACACTAAGGGTATGTGCAGTCCTTTGCGCATAAAAATTCTCCAAATAGTAATTAGCTTATGGCGCGTAAATATGCTTATTACACAAAAACACCAACTAAATTGACAAAGCATAGTGACGAAGAAGGAAATACATTAAGGAAATGCAGAATTGGAAACCTAATCTAAATGGAAATACTGTCTTATTACAAACACTAAGAAAACTTATTTATAGTAGTGCTTCAGCATTCTCCCGTTGAAGTAACTGGGTAACCATGTACCAAAAACCACCTCTAATTGACAAGAACTTGTTTCAAGTATCTGAGTGATAACATATGGCCCCAACTAATGTACTTTGAGTTTTCCTGGATGGCACAAAAACTTAGAATCATAAAGGAGCACCATCTGTCCAATTGTGAACTTTTTATCCTTGATGTGCCTATCATGCCATGCTTTCTACGTGGCCTTTTCTTGTTTTTGAATCCAACGTGTTATTGCTCATCACTCAACTAGCTTCATTAACTTTTCAATCCATTCTTCTAATCTTTTCTCATTAGCTAGACCTCCAGCCCATGTAATACGTAAATATGGTAACATGAATTCTATAGGAAGAACTACTTCTATGCCAAACACTAACTAAAATGGTGTGGCTTTGTTCAACCTTTTATATGTTGTTTGATATGCCCAAAGTACTGCAAATACTTTATCATCCCAATTCTTTATTCCAACATCACATATTTTTGTCAAGATTTGGCTCAATTTTTTTTTGAAATTCTGAGCAGTCCCATTTGCATGAGGATGATATTGTGTATTCTTATGGTGTGCAATCATGAATTCATCGAATAAAATTCTAATTGTCTCATTCTGAAAATGTGTGCCCCTATCACTGGTAAAACTTAAAGGACATCCATACATTGTTATAATATGTTCCCAAAGAAACCTCATTGTTGTAGTCATTGTAAAATCCTTTGTAGGCGTTGCTTCTTACCACATTATCAGATAATTTGTGCAAGTTATGATATAATGTGATCCAGTTCTGCATGTGGCTAGTGAAATAGGACCCATAAGATCTATAGCCCATTTCTTAAATGGTTTTGCATTATTAATAGGTCTCAGAGGAATTTCATCTTATTGAACTAGTTTTCCAAGACGTTGATAATGATCACAAGCCTTGCAATAATCCTTACAATCTTTATAAAAGGTTTCCCACCATAATCCAGTGAGTAGAATCTTGCGTGTAGTGGCGTCACCTGTATAGTGTCCACCTACAATACCACCATGAGCTTCCTCCATGATATCTGTGCACTCATGTTCCAGTACATAATGACACAATAATTCATCCCGACCTAACTTGTATAGGTCACCGGTAATTAACATATAGGGTGTCACGCATATAGAAATTTGTTTCTTCTCTAAGGATTGTATTCCTTCTAGCATCATGCATGTTCATACAAATATAACAATGTCCTGTAATTTTGATGGCGTGCATTGTAAATTGTATAACTATGCATTGGGCATGGTATCTTTAAGTCTTGTGCTTCTTTTGCTGACTGTATTATGGATAAATGGTCAAGTCCAGAATTACTTTTCTCTAGTTTTACCACAACTGTGAAATCAAATTCTTGAAATAAGAGTACCCATTTGCATATGTGCCCCTATAAAATGGGCTTGTTTACCAAATACTTCAATAACATGTGATCGGTATAAAATACAAATGGTGTAGCTAGTAGGTACTTCCTAAATTTATGTAGCACATAGATCATTGATAAAGCTTCGTGCTCTATAGTTGTGTAATTTTGTTCGGTAGGAGTCAACTTTATAAATAGTAAACCAAGTAGGATGATCTATAATACCTTCTCCCTGCTAAGTCAACACCGCAGCAATGGCCATGCCAAAGGCATCCACATGTACATGAAATGGATGGTCCCATGAAGGAAAATGCATAATAGGTGTGTTAGTAAGCTTCTCCTTCAATATCGCAAATGTGTGATGTTTTAGTTCTCCTCAGTAGAACATACCTTTTCCTTTTAGTAACTCCTCCAAAGGTACGACAAAATTTGCATATCCTTTAATAAACTTCCTATAATATCCTTTATGACCCAAAAATATACGTACCTCACTCTGAATGGTAATATCTTTTAGGCCTATAATGACTGCAACCTTAGCTAGATCAACCAACAAACCTTCCTTTCATATTATGTGTCCTAATAGTATTCCAAATGGTGTAGAAAATATGCACTTCTTGATGTTAAAAGAGATACTCAATTGTCTACATCTTTCAAAAATTAAGTGTAGATTGTCACAATGATCTTTGACCAGTCCATACATTATCCAATCATCTAAATAAACCTATAAGAAGTTGTGAATAAAATATTTAAACACCTAAACAACTATTTGTGAAAATACAGTAGGCACATTTTTCAGACCAAAAGGCATCACAGTATAGGTGAAGCTACCCCATTCAGTAGTAAAATTAGTCTTTTCTTGATCCTCCTGGGAGATCCTAACCTGATGATACCCATAGAACCCATCTGTAAATGAATAGATTTCATGCCCTGCAATGCCTTCTAGTATTTCCTCAGTGAATGTCGTAAGAAAGGGATTAGTCACACATGCAACATCCATATCCCTATAGTCCACATAGATCCTAATCCAACCATCCTTCTTGATACTTATCACCATTAGACTAACCCATTCTGACTCATCGAGGGGCTTGATGATCACATACTTCAACATTTTGTCAATCTCTTCTTTTACCTTTTCATGCAAGTTGGGGTTCATCTTGTAGGGTTACTTTCTAACTAGGTGCACACCCTCTTTAAGCTTTATCCTCATCTCCCCTAATGATTCATGCATGCCTTTAAGCTCATGGTACCCTCAAGGGAATAAGTCCTAATAATCCTGTAATAACTCTATTATTATTTCCACTTCAGAGTCTAACCAATAGTCTCCAATTATGGCCTCCTTAGGCTCAGCATCTGATCCAATATTCACTTTATTTTTCTTCATAGGTTCATGATAGGAACATGTGGTCTTATCTGCACTTTTCAACACCTCACGCCTACCTATTGAATGGTTTATATCCAAATTTTCTACTTCTTTGTCATCCACTAAGTAAACAATTTTTCTTTTTTTTTTCTCAAGGAAAGAACACTAAATTAGTGTGGCATCAACCTCTATTTCTTCAACATAACGTGCTCTTGATTTTCCTTCATCCAATAATTCTTGAGGATTTATTTATCGTTGGCACTGTCTCCCATAGTTAAGTGCATTAATAATCTTAATGCTTCTTCCATCGGAGGTTTGGTAGAGAAGAAGTCAAACATTTGGGCCATTCCTGCAATTAAATCCTATCAATTTCCAGTCTCTCTATGGAGTTGTGCATAAACATACCAAGCACATGTGTATCCATGTAAAGTAGAATAAAAATTTTACACCTAGAGTGGAGGTGATAAAGCTTCCTGCCCCTCTTTCTAGAGTCTCTTACACTTCTAAACGTGGTATTCAATAGGTTGATTACCATGATAAGTATAGATTTGAGTAGGTGCATTGCTCCTATAGAACCTAGTGGAAAGAGAAATCCTAATTTCATTCCATCCTACAAGATTATCCTTATGGACCACCCACCAATAGGTTGTTATCCTGCGTAGTGTATATGCTAGCATATTTTGTCTTTCCAGTAGGTCTATCCACTATTCTTCCATGGGGCATAGGAACACCATGTCGTCTCCTTCTCTAGTGTAACAAGGTACCGAGTTATTACCTATACTCCTGATATAACATGGTTTTCTACCCTTAGGAAATATGCTCTTTATTGCGTGCCCTACCAACTCATAAGTGCTATGAGCCCAATTATCACAAGAAACACTTGTAATATCACTAATAGACTGTACATCCTCCCACTGAAGGATTCCTTCTTTATATGGGTCAAACACCTCTGGATCCCAGATGGCACGTATATAAATCCTATTCAGGTCTTCTTCACTCAAGGGCTCAACATAGGGCACAAATTTTCCATCTGTTAGAGGGATAATAACTCTTTCCTCCTTGTTTTCAAAGTTGATATAACCCTTGTTGAACCAAAGATCAAAATTATTTAAATAGCACCAAGGATGCCCCAATAGATTTGGGAATTTATCTGACTCTACCAATGCTAAAACTTCAAAATCTCCAATGAACTTGGCTCTTGTATGGTAATGGATGCATCTTTTAAAACTTTCATGGGAGTGACCTTAGTCCGATTAGCCATGAACAATACATTAAAGGATGGCTACAATGGGGGTCTCCCCATTTCTAACCATACATCTAAGGTAAGAACATTGACTTCTGTGCTAGTATCAATCAGTATATTACTCAATAGCCACCCATCCACAACAAGATTTAGATTTATTTCCTTATCATAATCTAGGCTATGAGGAGGAAGATTTGCATGCAGGATTTTTCATCCAGTCTCAGTACGTACGTGTGGAGTGTTTCCTTTTAACCAAATCCCCAACAATGAAATTATTTTCTCCTAGTGCAACAATTCACACACTTCTCTCAAGTTATCTATTGTATTTCACCCTGGAGATTCCTGAGTACCTCCCTAGTTTTTGTTGATGATCATCCTTGGCGGATCAGACTGTCAGATTCATGGGAATCCTTAAGTTAGTAGGATGTGGGATCTAAGGATACCTCTGGATTTTAAAGAATTTGGATCTTCTCTGAAGGGTGAGATGAAGGTTAGAAAAATGAAACAAAAAATTAATTTGAAGGGGGGAAATATTCTAAATGAGACTTCAAAGAGATCAATCAAGACCACAACTGCCTGAAAAAGGGAAATGGTGAACAACTGAAAAGGGTGGTCAAAATTACACCACAGGCTAGAAAAGATTCATAAAGAACACTACTTAAAACTACTTAAGCACAACTTCGAAGATAGAAACAACATTTGAAAATGGACAATTTCTATGGGAAAATAAAGGCAATCAGAGTCAATAAATATATGCAAATGATGAACAAAAGGCACAACAAAACATATATATTACTCCAACAAATGTGAGCAGTATTACAATAGAAAAGAGGAAAGATTGTTGTTACAAATCCCAGGAAGAAGGCTAGAGCTCCAAGGCCCATGTATTTTACAAAAGAGTGACTTGTGATAGAGAAGAAAACAAACTAACTCCTAGAACTATCTCTAACTAATATATATATCCTTCTATCTGTTGTAACTCTCTTTGCATACAATATATATATATATATATAAGAGGAGGATGTTAGCATGATGAAGACTTAATAATTCAAATCCATGACTAATATATAATTCTATAATGCATGTTTAGATATAGATCTTAAAGACTCATGAATCACATGATAAACATAGCAATATCATTCATGCAGTAATAAACTATAACCATGATTAACACTTTGATTCAGTCAATAACCTCCATTATATTAAATATAGTAATACGCAGAAGCTTCTTATAATAATGGCATCATATGCTCATGCACTTATAGATATCATAGTATAATCTCACAGTAATCCAATCCTTACATACTATTCTCACACACACTTATACCACACATAGCTCATTACATATTTATAAGGGTGGGGAATTTCCCTTCATAGCTTATGTATTCACAAAATAGGTCACCTGTTATTATCAGCCACACACTGTTACAATAATAGCCACACATGCAAGTGTGCTAACAACAGACTTCTCCTAGTTAACTATTAGTAGTAAATCTATTCTTAGTCTATACTCATACAAATCACTTTGTAACCGATCCTCCAAAAATAGCCAATGCATGTCGCGCAAGTTTCCAACTGGTTTGTGTGTTCCAAATGCCATCTTCCGAAAATAGATCCTCATCATGAAAACTATTGATTCTCGAATATGCCTCTGTCCTTAGTGCATGATTCCTTCCCAATCCTTATGCACTTTTTAACATGCTCTACTCTTCCACATGAACCTTCTGTATTTTTTTTGCTAAGTGCCATATTTTGACTGACCAACAATATTTGTAAATATTTTTCTTGTATATTATTAAAAGCTTCTCCAATTCCATTGGATTATGGGTGGTAGGGGTGGTACTATGATTTTCTACCATAAATTATACCAATAATATTCTTATTGTCTCATTCATGGAATGAATTCCCCAATCACTGGTTACACTCAATGGGCAACTATAATGACTAATGATATTTTCCCATAAGAATATTACTATTGTAGCGATAATGCAATCCTTTGTAGGCATTATCTATACCAAAATTTTTAGATAATTTTTTCATATCATAATATAAAACACACCTTTCCTATGCGTAGTTGGTGCATTTGGGCCGACAAAGTAAACTACCCACTTCTCAAAGGGCTCTATGCTTGGTATAGGTCATAACAAAATTTCATTATGGTTTCCTGGATTTCCTATCCTTTGACAATGATCCATTAATTCACTACTGAAGTGACAAGCTAGATGACCCTTTACCTCTGATATTTTGAAAAAGTCCTCAGCATTTATATCTTATAGATAAGGCTCATAATCCCTCGTACGTGATACATGGCTTGTCACCCCTTTTGGGGTCCTACTTCAAACTTGGATTCCATTTGTTGTGAGATCCACGTGGGAAGCCCGCACATCCTTAAGATTTTTGCAGCCCTTCAAGGTTTTGGGAATGCATTGTGCCAACACTTGGCACCATCTGCGAGCACACCATTTGTTCCTCTGGTGAGTAAAATTCCCCACTGTATATAATGTCACACTCCTTTTTGGGTGGGACATTTGTAGTTATCTACACATGGAAACCCTACAGGCTTCCGATACTCCACTCCTTCCTTTGAATCTTGAAGTTACGACAGTTGGACACTGGGCATTGTCCACAAGCCTTCTCTGCTTCCTTTGTGTTTTGTCTAAGATTCGACATTGAATAGGCTTCGAAAATGCAAGAATATTTTGGCTATGGAATAAGCTTCGAAAGCACACTTATAATCTTCTACTCGAACTTGGGGATATGAAAGTCTGTAAGGAAAGCATCTTTTAAAGTTGTATAGTCTATGCAAGTCTGATTAGGGTCAAAATTTTTGTACCAACTGTGTGTGCACCCTTGTAACTTAGTAGAAAATTTACTTTCCCTACACTTATAAGCCATGATTCCTTTTGAACACCATAGTATTTCACACATGTGTACATGTTTAGCAGCATCTTCTATCCCCCTATACTCAAGGAGGCTAAGAGACATCTCCATGTGAATAGTCTAGGGTTGGTGCAGACCTTTCCCACCTTATTTAGAACCTCTTATGTTTCCTCTACCTCAAGAACCACCAAATACATCAGATCCAGAGCCACCTATACCTCTTGATCCCAAACCTATAGTTGGGGTCAGATAGGAATATGTACTTCCCTTTGTCCCAACCATAGTACTAAATTTCACCCCAATAGTCTGTGAAGTGTTACTACTCCCAAAAGATAGTCCAAATCTCTTTGCACCTAAATTCTATGTGGATGATACACCTAAACAGGTAATCCCATATATCAATGAAGCCATTTGCACTACCATCATTGTACCTTTCATAATACTTTCTCCTTCTCTCCCACTAATTGAATTAGCTTGTTGATTGTTTGTTGTACTAGATGCAAGAAAACCAAGCACAAGGGAAAGGTTGCTCGGTGGATTCAGATGTGCACCCACGGCCCAGGTCATCTCTACTAGCACACTTTTTCATGAGGCTATGGAGGGTTCCCTATCATGCTTTCCAAAATGGGGGAGTTCCTGTTGCTCAGGTTCCATGTCTTCTGCATAGACTTTAACTCCTTCCCAAACTATCTTTCTCCACAATGCCATTTGCTCTATAACCTCCCACTGATTCTCTACCTCCTTCTCATGCACCTCATTATAATCAAGCCACATTTACTCTCTTTGCCTCTCTTCTGCTAGGTCTTACATATTTCACTAAGCCTGATTCTGCATCTGCGCATGGTGGGGTTTAGTTATCCATCAATTTACTCTCCAATTTTAGGGTTACCTTTAGAATTTTGATCACCAGTGGAATTCCTTGCAAGTAAGTTCCCCTGGGATATCACAAAAATTAGAATTTAGCTACCTCTAGGCATGAATAATTGGAAATTGATTACTCCAATATATAGTTGTTCAAAACACCATGGAACCACGTATCCACAACATGAGTCCAAATCAGATCAGGATCATAAAGGGCCTCAAATTATTCCTGTTTCGAGACAAGTGTGTGATACCTCCCATTTTTTAGAAGCATAAGCAACCAGGCACTCATACAGTTCTATCAGAAAGATAGTGAAGAAGCTCTTGTATAAACAATCATACATATTCTGCTCCACCTATGTGTGTGCATCGAATTCAGATCCATTGTTAAACCTTCGTGCGTATTCTTCTTCCAGATCATGTATCCCACTCCTTAACACTTTTTAGGTCAACCAGTATGTCTTCATTGTGAACCATCCTGAAAACAACTGAAAAAAAGTTCCCGGCAACAGAACTATGCAATAGAAAATCAACATGTGACCTACTTCGCACCCAATCACCCGAGGTTGTGCTGAGACAACTAGTGTGGAGATGAGATACAAGTGAAATTGATGGTGGTGATCAAGCTAATTGGGAAATCTTATGTCTTTCACACGTAATACTAGAATCTATGAATCTAAGGTAAAGAATGCTCTCCTAACCTGAAGGGGTGTGATAGTACGGTCTGATATTATAGCTACACAGAGACTCCAATCGATGTGTAGTTCTGTTGAGATTCTATTGATTGGTAGCGGAACACATGGAAAGTACCCTGTAGGTTCCTCATATGCGTTTCTAGACAAGGTCATGGAAATGGAGACAAGAGGTGTAGTGGATCTGCAGAGACTATGCGTGATTTTCTGGTCTTTTCCAGAAAGTCTTGGCTTGATTGGTTGTTATGTTCAATAATGAAAGTTACGTAATAATATCAGGTGGAAGCGGTGAAGATATAAATACCAATGTGTGTAAACTAGTGTCAATATTTAACTAAATAATAGGCCTGTTGGGTTGTGGGACTTGTGGGTCACAACCAAAGACTCGTTGAGGCTGAGGCCCTTGTATGGTCATGCATGCAATCAAATCCTATTTCCAGGAGTAGTTGAAAATTCATAGGCTTCATTAGTATCAATGTTCAATGTCTCTAACTATCTTATTTTCTCAACATATGTAGTGGGTGTACGTAAGAATGTTAAGTTCAAACTTGTATTAATGTCATTTATTAGCTCTAGTCTTTTGGGTTATGGAACTAGGGGATCACAACCGTAAGTCTTTTCTTGTAGTGGACCGTTGATGGTCATGCAAGATGAATTGATTTGCTTTTTGTAAATAAACTATCTATCAAAGGAAATTAACCTATTTTTTTGGTGTTTTCTCAATATATCAAAACAAAGAAGTAAAACAAGCTAATCTAAGGAAAGTAAATGTTTTTGTTCTTTTATAAATTTTTAGATAATGTATCTAATATAACAAACAAATTAAATAAAAATTATTAGCCGGATGTACCTAACTATTTGTGCAGATGTGTGAATCTAAATCTAAAACGTATTCTAATTCAATCAAAAATCCTTCCAACCATACTTCAAAAGTGAAGAACAAATCATAACCCTAACAAAGCTATTGTTCCCCACATCTTCCGTGGTAATTTTGAAGAAAAAACTTCCTATTGATTTGATCTACTTGAAATTATCTAGCTAATTGGAATCAAATGTTTCTCTACTCTATTTGATATGTGATTGAAATTAACAATTCGTGAATGACAATTTGATGAACACAACAAACAAAAACACAACTCTAACCAAGAAGAACAACAACATTGGAAAATCCAATAGTATCAGTATCTATCCCCTCAGTTCTTTCCTTTTATTCTCTAAGTGTTCATGTGAGTCTAAAGGATTGGGAATGCAAATAAAAAAAACAAGAGGATGACGCTTGAGAAATGGCATCTTGGAAGTAATTTGGACGCAATACAAGTAGAAGAGAGATAATAGAAGAGATCTGAGCTTGGCTATGCAATTCCTAGCAAGATTATGGTAGCACAACAATACAAGATACACAAAATTCTTAGGCCCCCTTTTGTTTGAATACAAGCATGGAATATATAAGAATTTAGGATAGGAGGTTACTTCATGCACAACGGAAGAAGAGGCAGTTCTTACTAATTAAATCTTACTAAAAATAGAAGGAACAAAGAGAACCAAGCAAACAAAGCTATTTTTAACCAATTCGGCTCATGGATGCATGCAAAAAGAAAATTTAAGTGAACCGTCACATGTTTAAAACATGCATGAAGAATCTAGAAAAAGTGGGCAGGACCTCCGCCCTTCCTGGGTGGCGGTCCTGGAACTGAAGGCCAAAACAAGTCTAGAAAGAAGCGGGGAGATGGAAAAATGCATGGAAATTTTGAGTAAGGCTATCTAGGCTACAAATATATATTGTGAATAGGTTTTTAGAACTAGAACACCTTGTTAAAAGGATTTTGAATCATTATTAGGGATTCTTCTAACCATTTTCCCAACAATGTAGCATGTACAATTTTAGGTGCGTATAGGAACCAATGATGCAGCCTAGAATTCACCAGTAAAAACCCAGGCGCGCTAGAACATCACTCAACCTAAACTAATTGCTCACCCAAAGCATGAAAAGGTACCAAGACCCTCTTTAGGGTTGTTATTGCAGGATGTTAGCATGATGAAGACTTAAATAATTCAGATCCATGACTAATATATCATTCTATAGTGCATGTTCAGATCTAGATCTAAAAGACTCATGAATCACATGATAAACATAGCAATATCATTCATGTAATAATAAACTATAACCATAATTAACACTTTGATTCATTCAATAACCTCCATTATATTAAATTTAGCAATACATAGAAGCTTCTTATAATAATAGCATCATATGCTCATGCGTGTATAGATCTGATAGTATAATCTCACAGTAATCCAATCCTTACATACTATTCTCACACACACTTATACCACATAGCTCATTACATATTTAAAGGGTGGGGACTTTCCCTTCACCACTTATGTATTCCCAAAATAGGTCACATGTTATTATTGGCCACACACTGTTACAATAATAGCCACACATGCAAGTGCGCTAACAACAGACTTCTCCTAGTTAAATATTAGTAGTAGATATATTCTTAGCCTATACTCATACAAAGCACTTTGTAGTCGATCCTCCAAAAATAGCCAATGTGTGTCGCGCAAGTTTCCAGCTGGTTTGTGTGTTTCACACGCCATCTTCTGAAAATAGATCCTCATCATGAAAACAGTTGATTCCTTAATATGCCTCTCTCCTCGGTGCACGATTCCTTCCCAATCCTTATGCACTTTTGAACGTGCTCTGCTCTTCCGCACAAACCTTCTGTATGTTTTTCACTAAGTGCCATATTTTGACTCACCAATAATATTTGTAAATATTTTTCCTTGTATATTATTAAAATCTTCTCCAATTCCATTGGATTATGGGTGGTACTATGATTGGTTACCATAAATTATACCAATAATATTCTTATTGTCTCATTCATGGAATGAATTCCCTGGTCACTGGTTAGACTCAATGGAAAACTATAGCGACTAATGATAGTTTCCCATAAGAATATTACTATTGTAGCGATAATGCAATCCTTTGTAGGTATTATCTCTACCAAAAATTTTATATAATTTTTTCATATCATGATATAACACACACCTTTCCTATGCGTAGTTGGTACATTTGAGCCGACAAAGTCAACTACCCACTTCTCAAAGGGCTCTATTCTTGGTATAGGTCATAACAAAATTTCATTATGGTTTCTTGGATTTCCTATCCTTTGAAAATGATGCATTAATTCACAACTAAAGTGACAAGCTAGATGACCCTTTACCTCTGATATTTTGAAAAAGTCCTCGGCATTTAGATCTTATAGATAAGGCTCATAATGCCTCATACGTGATACATGGATTGTCACCCCTTTTTGGATCTTGCTTCAAATTTTGAGTGCATTTGTTATGATATCCATGTGGGAAGCCCGTGCATCCTTAAGATTTCTACTCCCCTTTAGGGTTCAAGGAATGCATTGTGTTGACACTTGGCACCATCCACGAGCACACTGTTTGTTCCTCTGGTGAGTGAAATTCCCCACTATATATAATGTCATACGAACTTTGTAGTTAGATCTATGTGGAAACCCTATGGGATTCTGATACTCCACCCATTCCTTTGACTCTTGAAGTTGCAACGGTTGGACACTTGGCATTGTCCACAAGCCAGCTCTGCTTCCTTTGTGTTTTGGCTAAGATTTGATGCTGAATAGGCTTAAAAAATGCAAGAATATTTTGGCTATGGAATAAGATTTGAAAGTGCACTTATAATCTTCTACTCGAATTTGGGGATGTGAAAGTCTTTGAAGAAATCATATTTTAAAGTTGTATAGTCTACGCAAATCTAATCAGGGTCAAACTTTTTGTACCAACTATGTGTGCACCCTTGTAACGTAGTAACAAATTGACTTTCCCTACGCTTAGAAGCCATGATTCCTTTCACACACCATAGTATTTCACAAATGTGTACATGTTCAATAACATCTTCTATGCCCCTATACTCTGGGAGGTGAAGAGACATCTCCATGTGAATAGGCTAGGGTTTGTACGGACCTTTCCCACCTTATCTAGAACCTCCTATGTTTCCTCTTCTTCCAAAACCACTAGATCCACCAGAGCCAGAGCCACCTATACCTCTTGATCTCAAACCTGTAGTTGGGGTCAGACACAAATATGTACTTCCCTTTGTCCCAACTATAGTACTAAACTACATCCCAATAGTTTGTGAAGTGTTACTACTCCCAAAAGATAGTCCAAATCTCTGTTCACCTAAATTCTATGTGGATGATACACCCAAATAGGTACTCTCATATAACAACAAAGGCATTTACACTTCCATCGTTGTGCCTTTCATAAGACTTTCTCCTTCTCTCCCACTGGTTGAATTAGCTTGTTGATTGTTTGTTGTACTAGATGCTAGAAAATGAAACACAAGGGAAAGGTTGCTAGGTGGATTCAGATGCACACCTGTAGCCTAGGTCATCTCTGTTGGCATGATTTTTCATGAGGCTAAGGAAAGTTCCCCATCATTATTTCCAAAATGGGGGAGTTCCTATTTCTCAGGTTCACGGCTTCTGCATGAACTTTAACTCCTTCCTGAACTATCGTTCTCCACAACGCCATATTCTCTATAACCTCTCGCTGATTCTCTACCTCCTTCTCATGCATGTCATTATGATTAAGCCACCTTTCCTCTCTCTGCCTCTCTACCTCTAGGTATTCCATCTTTCACAAAGCGTGATCCTACACCTATGCATGGTGGGGTTTAGTTATCCATTAATTTACTCTCCAAGTTCAGGGTTACCATTAGAATCTTGATCACCAGTGGAATGCCTTGTAGGTAAGTTCCCCTGGGATATCATAGAAATTATAATTCAGCTACCTCTGGGCATGAATAAGTGGAAATTGAGTACTCTAATATATAGTTGTTCTAAACACCATGGAACCATGTATCCACAACGCGATTCCAAATCAGATCAGGATCATAAAGGGTCTAAAATTCTTCCTATTTCTAGATAAGTGTGTGATACCTCCAATTTTTTTAGATGCATAAGCAACCAAGCACTCATACAGTTCTATCAAAAAGATAGTGAAGAATCTCTTGTATAAACACTCATAGAGATTTTGCTCCACCTATTTGTGTGCATCAAATTCAGATCCATTATTAAACCTTCATGTGTATTCTTCTTCCAGATCATGTATCCACTCCTCAACACTTGCTAGGTCAACCGATACATCTTCATCGTCAAACCATCCTGAAAACAACTAAAAAAAGTTCCCAGCAACAGAACTATATGATAGAAAATCAACACGTTACCTTCTTCGCACCCAACCTCCCGAGTCTGTGCCAAGACATCTAGTATAGAGACGAGATGGAAGTGAAAGTGATGGTGGTGATTAAGCTAATTAGGAAATCTTATGTCTTTGACATGTAATACTATAATCTGTGAATCTAAGGCAAAGAATGCTCTCCTAACTTGAAGGGGTGTGATAATATAGCCTGATATTATAGCTACTTAGAGACTCTAATCGATGTCTAGTTCTATCGAGATTTTATTGACTGGTAGCGGAACACATGGAAATTACCCTACAGGTGCCTCATATGGGTTTCTAGGCAAGGTCATGGAAATGGAGACAAGAGGTGTAGTGGAGCTGTAGATACTATGAGTGATTTCTAGTCTTTTCTAGAAAGTGTTAGCCTGATCATCTATTAAGTTCAACAATGAAACTTGCATAATAATATTAGGTGGAAGCGGTGAAGATATGAATACCAATGTGCATAAACTAGTGTCAATATCTAACTAAATAATAGGCCAGTTGGGTTGTGGGACTTGTGGGTCACAACCAAAGACTCGTTGAGGTTGAGGCCCTTGTATGGTCATACATGCAATCAAATCCTATTTCTAGTATCATTCAAAACTTCGTAGGATTAATTAGTAGCAATGTTCAATGTATCTAACTGTCTTATTTTCTCAAAGTATGTAGTAGGTGTACGTAAGACTGTTAAGTGCAAACTTGTATTAATATCAGTTATTAGCTTTGGTGTCTTGGGTTATGGGACCAGGGGATCACAACCATAAGTCTTTTCCTATTATGGACCATTGATGGTCATGCAAGATGAATTAATTTTCTTTCTGTAAATAAACTATCTATCAAAGGAAATATAACCTATATTTTTGGTGTTTTCTCAATATATCAAAACAAAGAAGTAAAACAAGCTAATCCAAGGAAAGTAAATATTTTTATTCTTTTCTAACTTTTTAAATTTTGAATCTAATCTAACAAACAAATTAAATAAAAATTAATAGCTGGATGTAGCTAACTATTTGTGTAGATGTGTGAATCTAAATTTAAAACCTATTCTAATTCAATAAAAAATCCTTCTAACCCTACCTCAGTTGTGAAGAAAAAATCATAACCCTAATAGAGCTTTTGTTCCCCACATCTTCCCTAGTAATGTTGAAGAGAAAACTTCCTATTGATTTGATCTACTTGAAATTATCTAGCTAATTGGAATGAACTCTTTCTCTACTCTATTTGATATGTAATTGAAATTAACAATTCGTGACTGACAATTTGATAAACAAAGCAAATAAATACACAACTCTAACCTAAAATAGCAAGAACATTAGAAAATCCAGTAGTATCAGTATTTATCCCCTCAGTTCTTTCCTTTTGTTCTCTAAGTGTTCATGTGATTCCAAAGGATTGGGAATGCAAATAACAACAACAAGAGGATGGCACTTGAGAAATGGAAGCTTGGAAGCAATCTGGATGCAATGCAAGTAGAAGAGAGATAACAAAAGAGATCTGAGCTTGGCTATACAATTCCTAGCAAGATTATGGTAGCACAACAATACAAGATACACAAAATTATCAAGCCCCCTTTTTCTTGAATACAAGCATGGAATATATAAGAATGGAGGATAGGAGGTTACTTCATGCACAAGGAAAGAAGAGGCAGTTCTAACTAATTAAATCTTATTAAAAATAGAAGGAACAAAGAGAACCAAGCAAACAAAGCTATTTTTAACCAATTCAACTCATGGACACATGTAAAAAGAAAATTCAAGTGAACCTTCACATGTTTAAAACATGCATGAAGAATCTAGATAAAGTGGGAATTACCACCGCCCTTCCTGGGCGGTGGTCCTAGCATTGAAGGCCAAAACAAGTGCAGAAAGAACCGAAGAGATGGAAAAATGCATGGAAAAGATGAGTAAGTCTATCTAGGCTACAAATATATATTGTGAATAGGTTTTTGGAACTCAAACACCTTGTTAAAATCATTTTGAATCATCATTAGGGATTCTTGTAACCATTATCCCAACAATGTAGCATGTGTAATTTTGGCTACATACAGGAACCAATGATGCAGCCTAGAATTCACCAGTAAAAGCCCAGGCATGTTGGCACATCACTCAGCCTAAACTAAGTGCTCACCCAAAGCACACAAACGTACCAACCCCTCTTTAGGGTTGTTGTTTCAGGATGTTAGCATGTTAGCAGGATGTTATCATTCTACATTGCATGTTTAGATCTAGATCTTAAAGACTCATGAATCACATGATAAACATAGCAATATCATTCATGCAGTAATAAACTATAACCATGATGAACACTTTGATTTAGTCAATAACCTCCATTATATTAAATGTAGTGATACATAGAAGCTTCTGATAATAATGGCATCATATGCTCATGCGCGTATAGATCTGATAGTATAATCTCACAGTAATTCAATCTTTACATACTATTCTCACACACACTTATATGACACAGTTCATTACATATTTATAAGGGTGGGGACTTTCCCTTCACCACTTATGTAGTCCTAAAATAGATCGCATGTTATTAGTAGCCACACACTATTACAATAATAGCCACACATACAAGTGTGCTAACAATAGACTTCTCCTAGTTAAATGTTAGTAGTAAATCTATTCTAAACCTATACTCATACAAACCGCTTTGTAGCCGATCCTCCAAAAATATCCAATGCATGTCACGTAATTTTCCAACTGGTTTGTGTGTTCCACATTCCATTTTCCGAAAATAGATCCTCATCATGAAAATGGTTGATTCCTGAATATGCCTTTGTCCTTAGCACATGATTCCTTCCCAGTCCTTACGCACTTGTGAATGCATTCTGCTCTTCCGCACAAACCTTCTATATGTTTTTTTCTAAGTGCCATATTTAGACTGACCAACAATAGTTGTAAATATTTTTCCTTGTATATTATTAAAAGCTTCTCAAATTCCATTGGATTATGGGTGGTAGGGGTATTACTATGATTTTCTACCATAAATTATACCAATAATATTCTTATTGTCTCATTCATGGAATTAATTCCCCAGTCACTGGTTAGAATCAATGGACAACTATAGTGACTAATGATATTTTCCCATATGAATATTACTGTTATAGCGATAATGCAATCCTTTGTAGGCGTTATCTCTACCAAAAATTTTAGATATTTTTTTCATATCATAATATAAGACACACCTTTCCTATGCATAGTTGGTGCATTTGGGCCAAAAAAGTAAAATACCCACTTCTCAAAGGGATCTATGCTTGTCATAGGTCATAACAAAATTTCATTATGGTTTCCTGGATTTCCTATCCTTTGACAATGATCAAAGGTTTTGAAAAATTTCTCGGTATTCTTATATAGTGTTTCTCACCATAATCCTACAAGCAATATCTTGTGTTCCATCGCATCTCCTCCATGATGAGCTCCTGAAATTCTACCATGTGCTTCTTTTATCATGGCTTCATGTTCATGTTCTAATATACACTTGCACAAGACTTCATCTCTACCCATCTTGTATAAGTCTCCCACAACTAAGTGGTAAGGTGATGTGCAAATGACCATCAGCATCTTCTCTAGTGTCTTCATTCCTTTAGGTGTAAGCCTTGTGTGCAAGAATATTGCCGTGCCCTCCAAGTTGTCTTGTGCATGGTATAGGAAGAATAAATCTTAATTTAGCATAGTGTCTTCTATAATTTGTGTGTCCTCACTAGAGTTAATTTGTGACAAGTGATCCAGTCCTAAATTTATTTTTCCATGATTAAATATAACTAAATACTCAGACTCCTAGAATAAAAGGATCTAATGATAAATTCTCCCTTGAGAAAATAGCTTCTTAACAAGATATTTAAGTGTCATGTGGTCAGTGTAGAAGATGGATTGTGTTGATAGTAGATAATATGTAAATTTGTGAAGTGTGATACCATTGAAAATGTCTCGTGCTCTGGATGGTTGTATAACTTTCTCAGCTAACATCAAATTTGTACTTGCAAAATAGATGGCATGGTTCACATTACTTTCCCTTGGCTAGGATAGGATTGCGCCAATTGTAGTTCTAGAAGCAGTGACATGAGCATTGAATGGATTACTCTAAGAAGGAAAGCATAATATAGGTTTTCGGTTAAATTCTCCTTTAAGGTCACAAATACTTGTTTTTGCATGTTATTCCAAAACAAATTTCCCTTGGGTTTCAACAAATCTTCCAATGGCGTAGTGATCTTGGGATTACCCTTGATGAATTTCCTATAATATCATGTATTCCCAATTAATCCATGCACTTCACTATGATTAGTTGGTTCTTCTAACCCCAAAATAACTACGATCATGGAAAGATCTACCAACAAGCCTTATTTACAACAGATGTGTCCAAATAAAGTAAGAAATAGTGTTCTGAAGATACAATTTTTATTGTTTAAGGATATTTAACCTTAAATAGTAACAATGGTATTTAAGTAGCCCATAAATAGTTTAATCATTCAAATATACCTAAAGAAACTTATGAATAAAATCTTGAAATTCTTGAGCAATAATACTTGAGAACACCACAGGTTCATTCTTCTGGAAAAAGGGCATAACCATGTAATAAAATCATCCACATTCAGTTGCAAAATTTGTTTTCTCATGGTCTTCATGCACAATCCTCACTTGATGATATCCTAAAAAGCCATATGTAAAATAATATATCTTGCACCCCATAACACCTTATAAGATCTCCTTAGTGAATGGTGTGGGAAAAGGATCAATCAGGCATGAAGCATTCAATACTTTATAGTCTACAAAAACCCTCATCCTACCATCATATTCAATGTTAATAATCATTGGGATTATCTATTCTAAATCTTCAACAGGCTCAATACTTCCTACCTTAAGAATTTTTTTAATTTCATCCTTCACCTTGACACATAAATTAGGATTCATTCAATAAAGCCTCTTGCAGACTAGATGTATGCCATCCTTTAGTTTAATTTTCATCTCTCTTTATGATAGATGAACGCCCTTTAACTCATGGTATCCCTTGAAAAATAGATCCTAAAAGTCACACAATATCTTGATTATTTTTTCTACCTCTATTTCAGACCCATAGTCACCAATAATCACCTCTTTTGGCATGTCTTCAGTTCCAATGTTTAAGTTGTGGTCTTCAATGGTACATGGTAGGTGTGTGATTTCTCATCTGCAGAGTCTAATACCTCAGGTGTACCCTCTTTCTTACTTAAAACCCTAGACCCACTGACACATCACTCAGATAGACCTGAGCGCTAACCTGAATTGTGCAAAGGTACCAGGTCCCTCTTTTAATACCAACTTGCTCAAGATGTTAGCATGATCATTCATATATTCCATATCCATAAAATTGATTAAAGGAAAAGCATAACAAGAACCATCTCACAACCATAATACATAATGAATTAAACAAGGATGAAGATCATATTTACAATATAATAACCACTAATAGAGAAATCAATAACCAGTAACCGTCCACAATGATCTATTATATTAGTCCACCATAAAACATAGTAGTTGAATACAAAGAAAGTATCAATACAAATTCATACACTCATCATACCAGTAGCATAACTCTATCACAATCCAAGCACTAGATATCTCCTCTTCACACCTAAAAAATTCAAATCAATACATATATATATATATATATATAGGGGGTGGGGATTTTCCCTTCACCGCCCATGCACTCTCACAATAGGTAGCATGCTCAAAATATCCATGCACCGCAACAAAAGTAATGAAGGAAGCATGCAAGCTTTGCCTAATAATAGATCATCTATAATTAACTCTAGATATAATCCTATTGTTACCTCAAACTTTGCATGACTCTTGATCTTCTACTTATTCCCAAAATAGCTTTTGCATATCCTCCAATTCTTCATGCCTTGTTCCAAGTCATTCTTAGTACTACATCCTATTTTCAGCCCACAACATGCAAAAAAGGATAAGTCTTGATATTTCTCCTTCTGGGCATGAAACCATAGGGCATAAAGTTGTCACACCCTAGTGCCTACCTACGCACTTTCTTATTTCGCACCATTACTATCACACTACTATCATTTTCGCCCTTGGAAATGAGGTTTCTTTAACTTATACCTCCAAATAATAAAGAATGACTTATAAAATAATTTTAATACTGAAAGAGTGATCAAATAATTATTGCACGTTTTCTTCTACAGACAGCAAAAGCTCCTGATAATCATTTTTTATGTCTACTTCTAACTCTTCCTAGTCCTTGATTCCCTTCTTGGCCCTAGCAAGAATTTATCCAAGCACAAAATCTATTTCATCTAAGGTCATGTATTTTCCCTTACTCTTCAAAACCCTTAACACATTCACTAAACCAAAGATCATGTCATCCATAAAATCCGGATTATTCTTCGTGTCTTTAACTTCCTCAATTCCTTAAGTATATCACTATGAGGATCGTGGGATGCCTTGAGCGCGTCATGCTTTTATTCTAGCATCATCAACCTATCCTCACACCCCAAAGTCTCATTATTCTTTAATGTAAGGACTAAATCCTCCTCTGCTAATATCCTTGTTTACAGAATGTTCTCAGGCTCCTCAAAAAATTAGAGTGCCAAACTTGCCATTTTCAACTTATCCCTCAATGTATCAAGGAGGGCATCTATCTTCTGTGTTATTTTCTTCTTTACTCTGTCTTTTCCCACCATAGACTCTTTCTCTTTTTCTGCAACTTTTTATTTCATACTTGGGCTATTCACATTGGTTCCTTTGTCCAACAGTAAGCACACTAAGGTCCATAAATAATGTAGAGATAAGGGAAACCTACCACTTACATGTTTCTCATATTATGGTCGCACCTTCAGAATCTTCTCCCCAAACTCCTTTGCCATCTCAAGGAAATTATTTGTTCTATTCTCTACCTTCTCTTTTTCTTCCTTTAGGATCACCATTTCCTCTTCCTTATCCTTCTTTTCCTCAAGAAAATTTCTTAAGGTATCCTCCTTATCAACATTTTGGCATGTGACCTCTATAGCTATCTTTGTTAATGCATCCCTTGCTTCTTAATTCTATAAATTCATCGGCTTAATGGTCACATGTCTGGAATGCAGAGCCTTTTTCATTATTTTTAATGCACATGAATCTTCACACACATCAAATACAACCTCATCCATGTGAGTCTACATACTCCATGACAAATTCTTCCTAGTGCATGTTTTCATCATATCTGGATCCATTAGCTCCCATCCAGATAATTGTTCCTTTGCAATAGTACTCTGAAACCTGGTGCATATAATCCTTGTAGGATTGTTTATGTACCCAAGGTTCTGTTTCTATACCATCTCTTCATTTTTTTCTCACTAGTGTGCTCACTTGTATGTTCTTGTGTTCTAACACCCTTTTGACTCTCTTCTCTAGTTTCCTCCTTAGGTCCAAAAATCAAGTGTGTAACATTGTCTTCCATCTCTTTATCTCCACCAACGTAGTTCTCTTCCTCAATCTTGTGTATGCTTGTCCTTGGGACTCCTATCTCAAACTTTGGTTACTCAATGCCAACTGCTTCATCCTTCTAAACTTTAAGGCTAGGTGTAGAAACCTCAGTGTGCGCACCCCCACTTGATGAATTCCTCTCATCATTATCCTTTATCAGGATATACTTGTACCTCTTATTCCTTTCTTCCTCATTATTCTTCATGTTTGGTAACCTTATTACAGGCTGCAAATTCCCAGCGCCCACATATTCATTTTTATGCCCCCTGGGTAATTTTATTTTTCCATGATCTAGCGCAGTATTATCCTTGTGTTCTTCCTCTTCATGTTCAAGAAAATTATCTAAGTCCTATTTTACCTACCTAGGGAATATCTCTTCAAGTATCCTCTTTATTCCCACAATTTGTTTACCTTTTGGAGGACCTAGAAATAACAATTCCTCACTTGCAATGACTTTTCCTTCTTTGAACCTCAGCCTTAAATACACATATACAAGCACGGGCTCAATTCTCCCTACTACCATAACCTCTGGAGTTATATCACTATTATCTAACTCCATTATCTCCACATAAACCTACTTATTAGGGTAGACATATGTTTTATGCAGAATATGGATATATGCATCTACCTTATCAGCATTAAACTTCAGTTTTTGTGCATTATGCAGCTAGTTCATTAAATATTTAAAATAATTTGTTGTGAAAGAGAAATTTATCTTACAATAAGGGCTCTTTTCTCCTGTCTCCATGTAAAATCAACCTAAGAATAAATGCTAATAATCTGTGATCTCCGGCTACTCATCCAATACACCAAAAAACTCTCATGGTATGCATCATTCTCCTTCACATCCTTCTATACCATTACTCTTGACACTTCTTATAGGTATTAGAAATTAAAATATGGCACGTATACTTCATGAACTTTTTCATTTGGGAATTTTTATCCATGGGGTACTCTCATACCTTCTCCTTCGTCCTGTCAGGCACACGAACCTCAAAAAACACAATCATAAGTAAAATGGTGCCCCAAATTATCTTCTCACCTTTATCTTCTTCGATGCATGCTTCTATCACTAAGCTCTCTATAATGTACCTTTCAATATTATAATATAATTTATTTTCCATTTTATATGCTACATATAACTAGCGTTTGTTCACCTCCTTCCACATCTTCGAGGCACCCAATTTACAATTGACAAGTCACGTCACTACCCTTATAACTAGGTATTCTATGTTTCCAATAGGGTAAGTGCACCAAGTTGGGGGACAATTAAGTGGACATCAAATCCTGAATTTTACATTAAAAACAGCAAAACATCAAATTTAGTCTTCCGCGGACTTGAACCATGCCGAAAAGTGAAAACTATGTCATAAAAATGGTACCATTGCGTAGGGGAGACTATTAGCTTTATATAAATACTGATTTTAAAGTGAATAGAAGAAGATAAATATCATTTTATATTTTTTTACTAATAGTAGGTCTTTAAGAAACTTTTTCCTGTGAATGTTTATGTCTACTTTTAAGACTGAAAAATTTGTTTCACTTATCAGAATGTGATAAAACTTATACCATCCCAACCGTGGTGAAATTATATACATGTTAAAAAAAAAACTATTTGATTTCAATATTTTTTGATAAAGTTATGGCGGGCAAACGGAAAGTGCTCTGTTTTCTTTATGTTTTCATACCACTTTCACGGAAAAAATCATAAAAAATAAAATATTACTCAAAAAAATACAAAATAAAATCCATCCCAAGATAGATAGTGGTATATAACTTCTCACCAAAGGAAAAAAATATATATCAATTTTTGGTCATCCAAATTGAGGGCAAACGGACTATAATCTTATCGTTGTTTTTAAAAAAAAAAACCAAGTCATTGAATTTTGAGTGTTTAATATAGCTAATCTTGTCCATTTTTTACAAAAATTAGTATTTTAGAAACTAGATTCTGGATGCTACGATTCATATTAATATAATTTTTTCTAATTTTGAGTGTATGTATTGCTAATAATCCCTACAAGTTGATATTATGTTGTTATTTGCAATATGATGTCCACGGATGACCCTATATTTGTCCATCAACTTCCTGCACTTACCCAATATTAAAATCACAAACTCCCTTCTGGTAATGGAACATGGCGGCTGTTGCCTCTACTCCCTCATCATGATAAAAATATCCTATGATTTTTGAGTCTGAGTCACGCAAACCTATGAATTTTTTGACCAAATTCATTATAATTCACATTCATCTCCTTGTGAAGTAAAATAAATCCTCATGTACTCCCGACATCAGCCACTGGTACAATCAGTCTAGCTTACCAAAGAACGGTAGCTCATACAATTGCATTACCCCAACACTTTCTAATAGTTTGTATATTGAATTATCCATCACCCTTTTCCCATCAGTAGTCCTCTTGTTCTTCTTTAATATGGTCTCTGCATTTATATCCTTCACAGTTTGTTCAATTCAGTGATTGAAATCACTAATCTTACATTTGGCTAGTTGGGATGTCCATGGCCTTCCTTCAATTACTTCTTCTAGGTATTTTATCTCTGTAAACCACTCATGTGGCACTTCCTCAGTCTCCCTCTCAATGGCTAGAGCTCTCCTTGCTACCATTTACTCTTCTCAAGTAATAATGTGCTTTGAAAACTATAATATTTTCATTACCTTTCCCTTTCACTCCTCGATCCCCTCTGGTTCTTCATATTTCCCATGCCCTATTGTGCCCTTGCCATAAAATTTCTTCCTTGAAACCTTAACTGTATGAACCTTCCTTCCTCACCCACCTAACAAGCTCAAACACACCTTCACGTAGAGCTCTATCAATGTTGTGTCAGGAATTCACCTGGTTCTCCATTCAACTGATCAATATTTTCTCTTCACACTTGATCACACTTCTCACCTCAATAACTAAAAGGATGTAGGGTAAAAATAATGTTTCAAGCACCGTCTTTTAAAGGTTTTTCAAATTTCCCTGAATTAATTACCAACTACAACCATACATAGAATTAATTTCACTTCATCACTTTCCCATGCGTCGCACCATATTCTTCAATGCCTTAGTCATAACCTTCTTGTGTACCTACTACTTCTTAGCCACATACCTCCTTATGCACACTTTCATGCGTTGAATTATGTCACCACTATGCCTCATACCAAGTAGTCTCTTATGTTTTTTTCTACCTTGTGTTACAATAAGCATTCATCCATCTACATGTGGTCTTCAATATGATAAAGTTTCATTGGAATTCTCTTCAAAATAATCTTCACTTTGAACACTTGTAATTTCATAATGTGCACCAATCTGTATCAAGGCACTAATCACTTCTTTTTTCTTATCCACCCCACACTAAAAGTATGTGTGGTACTCTGCACATGAATTCAATTGATAATAATCAGATTCTAACGTGGAAGCATGTTTATTACAACACAACATATAACTAAATTGACAAATCATAGAAACGATGAAAATAAACACATATAAAGAATATGCATTAAAGGGAAACCTAGGCAAAATGAAAATGTTGCCTTATTACAAACACCAAGAAGACTTATTTATAGTAGGGTTTTAGCTTACTCTCATTGATATAACTAGCAAACCAAGTTCCATCCAATGCATGTAATTGACAAGATCTTGAATCAAGTTTATATGTCACCACATATGGTCCCAACCAATGCACCTTAAATTTCCCAAGGTGGCGCACAAAATTAGAGTCATAAAGAAGAACCATCTATGTAACTTTAATCTTATTATTCTTAATATGCCTATCATGTCATGCCTTATGCTTGACTTATTTATATTTTAGCTCCGACATGCAATGGCAGGCCTCTCATCCAACTGCATCATTTTATTTATTCGTTCTTCAAGTTATTTTTCATCATACAGTCCACCTACATGCGTAATACACAAGGAGGGTAGCATAAATTCTACTGGTAAAATAGCCTCTCTATAAAATACCAACTGAAAGGGTGTAGCCTTATTTAATCCTTTGTAAGTAGTTGTGTATGCCCAAATTACAATAGAGACTTTACCATCTTAGTATTTCCTTCCAACATCATAGATTCTTGTTAATGTATGTCCTAGAATCTTGTTGAAAGCCTTTATAGTCCCATTTTCCTATAGGTGATAGGGATTTATCTTTTGGTGCACCACCATAAACTCTACAAATAATATTTTGATAGTCTCATTAAGGAGATGAGTGCCCCTATCACTAATCAAGATCAATGGAAATCCATACCTGCTGATAATAGTCTCCCATAAGAATCTTACTATTTTAGTTGTCATGCAATCCTTTGTAGGTGTTACTTCGGCCCACCTGGTAAGATAATTTATACATGTAATAATATAGCATGATCAAATCCTATGTACAAGTGGGGAAATAGAACCCACAAATTAAATTTCCCATTTCTCAAAAGGTTCCTACACTCCCAATAGGCCTCAAGGGCATCTCATCTCTATGTAAAGGCTTCCCAAGGAACTGACAATGATCACACACCATGACGTACTATATAAAATCGTTATATAGTATCTCTCTCTAAAGGCTAGTTAGAAAAATATTGAAAGCGTAGCATTACCTGCATAATGTCCTCTGGAAATCCCACCATGAGCTTCCTCAAATATAGCTTTGAGATCATGTTCAATTACACACCAGCACAAAATATCATTGCGGCCTAACTCTTATAAATATACATTTATTAACATATAAGGCACGACGGGAATGGTAATTTTATTCTTCTGTTTGTCCCTAAAATATTGACTAAGTACTAAAGGGTCTCCACACAAGACCAGTGAGAATAAGGGTGCTCAGAGGAAAGCATGCAGGAAAAAGGGGTTTAAGAATAGTTTAAGTGAAACCAGGGCATGCGCAGGAGGAAGATCATGGGTTTAAAGGACTTTTCCATATTTGGAATTCTGGAGGCACTTGCGGAAAAACATGAAAACCTAACTAGGCATGATGAGTGGATAAGGTGCTATCTTGAAACCTTGGAGGTCAAGAAAAGGATATTCCATGTAAGGAATATTCCTAGAAGAAATCATTACATAGAGTGGAGGGTTTGAAAAGAGATAAGAATTCACCAATGGAGGACCACATCTATATTCGGTATGTGATCTGTATAGGAGAGAAGGCATGCTGGTGTTTCATTGAATAGTGTGTGTATGTAAGAGAAAAATAGATAAGGCAAGGGTGAGGATGAATACCTGTGAATGAAGGTGGAAGGTAGAGTGTGTGCATCTTGATTTCCCAATCCAATGCTGATTGTGAGAACTTCCTTTTTGGTATGAGGAGATACCTATGAATGAAAAACAAGACCACAAGAGGAATATTAAACAATATATGTCATTGGACTACCTAGCGTATGTTACATCTAAGAAGTTTGATACTTCCTAGATGGCTATCAATCCACTATTTAAAACAACTTAATGAAATAAATAATATAAATGAATAATGTCCTATTGTAGTTAATATGATTTAGGTGTCTCATTCAAGTAAAATAATAAAATCTAATCTAATAGGCTAGGTTATGATCATATCTTGAATTGAGACAGGTAAATAAGGTGTCTGGGACAGGTCAAGGTCAAGCTTTAGGTGATTTGGTTTATTTAGGTAAATTATATGGGATTTTTGTTATAGGTAAAAATAAATAGGTTTACTAGACACAGAGGCCAACATTGATCTGGTATGACTGATTCCATTTGAGGATATGCCAATGACAGTTTAGGTTAACCATTGTTAGTAGGTTCAGGCTGATAAAAACTTAATGAAGTTTGGTTTTGGTGATTCTCTGTGATTGCAGAGATAATGGACAGATAATGGTGAGGTTTATGATAGTGCTGGGAATACTCAGAGATGTCTAGAGGTAGGTATAGAAGGCTAAGAGGTTGTAGGTGGTTAGGTAGAGATATTGGTAGGAGGATGAGAGATAATGGGATGCAAGGGAAACTAGGACTCCCAAACAGAGATAAAGAAACTAATCTAACTAAATATGGAAGAATGTAGATCTAAATATACTTACTTATACTTGCACACATGGTGGTTGGATGGAGGTGATGGTTGATCCATGGAACTGATGTTCAATGTTGTGGATGCACTTCCCATAACGTTACCATGAATACTTTCCCTTCAGATCAGTGCTTGATGTTGGTTCAAGATGTCTAGGTGTGTAGGAGTGCTCTGGTGTGTCCTTACATGTAGATATCTCTTCTCTAAAACTTGAATAATTCTTCCAACCTCTGGAAAAAGGTTACCAAAAGAATATATGGTAACTTACAAGGGTTTAGGGTGTTCGATCTCATTTAAGGTGGCATATCCTAGGTTGCCAAAATAGTAGATATTGGCTATCTTTTTGGCCAGTTCTGTTTGTTGTTACAGATTCAAAATGGCATTTTCTGCATAAGTAAGTGTGCATGCGATTAGAGGAAGAATAGGAATTTATTTTTAGGTTAGAATAAGTCTTATTTAGTTATGATAAGTGAAGATTGAGTCCTATTTAAAAGGAAAAATGCTAAGAATAGGTCTATGATGAGGTTTCTAGGTGAGGTGGAAATTAATTTAATTAAGGTATTTATTAATGAATATTGTGAGAATGGGAATTAATTTAAGTGTAGGTAATTAAATTAATATACATGTGGGGTGAAGGGGAAGTGTGACCCAAATTTGGTGTCTACAGGCGATGGGTGTTGATCCTATAAAAAGGGATGCTTGGGCTAGAGACAAATATAAAAGAGAGAATGTGGAGACACAAAAAGAATGCGTAGAGAATGTAGAGCAAGAAAAGGAGAGTGAAAAGTGATGTAGTAATGCTAGGGTTTAGAGAAATTAGTGCTAAATATTGTAAGGGATTATATAGTCATTTTTATGGCACTAAGATCTATAACAGAGGTCAAAATGGGAAAAGTATAGTTAAGGTATCATATCAAAGATGTTGATAGGAGTTGAGTCTCTGTCATTTAATATGTATGGTTTGAGATGACCCTTTTGACTATAATATGGCTATAAGAACTATGTTAAATCAATATATATATATGGTTTTGTTATGTATATTTTTTAAGGGTGTAAACCCTCGTGCTATATGACTTATTATGGCTTAGATCTAGTTTATTATGCTTCTTACAATGTTATTTAGCTTTTGTGATGTATTAATATTAGGTATGTTAGTTACATCTTCTACCTCTTTAAATAAGTGAATGTACTTATGCTTCTGCAAATCATCCTCCATTAATAGCGAAACCATCTTGTAAAGCTCACATAAAGGAGGGGCTAAGTGCTCGTGCATGCCTCGGGTGAGTGCCCAACGTCTGCTGGGTGATAGGTCAACACGCTTGGGGTTACAATATAATATTGATGGTAAATAAATGCCTACATCTTAATTCTATCATCAGGACCTATTTTTGAAGATGTTGTGAGAATGGTGTGTGATGACAGATCTCTTCACCTTGGATAGTGTCAAAGCGTGGCTCAAAATCATAGAGGATGATTTCACTCAAAGATTTAGCATTTTACCTGAGTTTGATGCACGTAAATGGGTAAAAGAACATTTGTATCATGAGTTGTATGAGACTTTTTTTTCTTCCCAGTGGATTTGTATGAATGGCTTTCGGCATATATATATACATCAATCTAGTACTATAGACCTCGTGTATGGACTCAAAATGAGTATCAGAGGTTTCATGATGTTGATCTAACTTGGACACGTGTTGTTGATCATTGGTGGAGTAGAGTGTTAATGAGTTACACCTTGTAGTATGTAATTTCTATGTTTTCTTGTCCAGATAATATTGAGTTTTAGTTTGAGTTCTTGAGAGATCTAAGAGGATCATTGTTGCACGTTATAAATATACCTATAAAGATCTTGATCCTTAAAATAAGTTTGAAAACATTTCCTATGGCCAGCTAAGATTCTTTTGAATGTTGGGAGAGGAAGCTAGGGTGGAGGAAGATGGTGGACATTGTAGCTAAAAAGGAGAGGGAAGAGAGATGACTCAAGTATAATGAAGCTCATGAAAGTGAGTTAGATAGACAATGAAAAGTTATAAGAGTGATGGATTTATGGAGGCAGACATTGTGGGAAAGAATTTAGGTTCATGCGAAGGACGTGGAGCCTTAGCTATCTATGCTACCCAATCTTGGCAAGTGCAGGAGAGATACCCCTTCAAATTTTGATGAGATCTCGTCACTTGGAGAAAGGAGAGCCATCGATGTGCATCCAAATCTTCCTAGTGACCAACCCCTGGCACTTATTTTTCCAAATCTAGAGATAAGTATTGCTAACCCAATTGGTATTGGTGGAAGTGACCGATCAGCACCTTGGAGGTATAACTTTTCATTGTGAACATCTATGGCTACACAATAATTTCTTGTGTTTAGAGGTATACTATCTAGAATGACATCTGGGAAAAGTATGGGTACACAAAGCTTGGGTATCACATATGGGATTACAACAAGATACACATCTGGTAGCGGAGAAATATCACAAACTCTTTACACGTAGTTCAGTGTGACATTGGGGACAAAAGGTGTGATCACTTCAGGAACTTTACTAGCTACGGGAGGTGGACCTGGTGGATTAGGTAGAATAGGAACTAGCAGAGCTACTGGACCTGGAGGATCTAAAGGATCTAGTGGGTCAAGAGAAATAAGCACTGGTGGATCTAGTGGATCTGGTGGTGGAGGAAACATTGGAGGGAATCGAGGTTCTAGATCAGGCAGAAAAGGGCCTCAACTACCTCAGCAAGTATTTTTTAAAATGTATTTTCATCTACCAGGATTGTTTTGATTTTTGCAAGGCCTATGACTATTTACAGCACCTTGAAAAACTAGGAAGAAGAGATGAGATTCCCCTGAGATCGATAGCTATGGAAGAACCATTTTAGAAATGGGAGATTGATTTTGTAGGACCGATTTCACCTTGTGAAGGACTAGTTTATGTTATATCATTACATGCACATATTATCTTACAAGGTGGGAAGAAGTGGCACCTACATGGGATTGCATAGTGGCAACAACATCTAGGTTCTTGTGGGAAAGTATAATCAGAAAATATGGATGTCCTTTCAGTTTAACAAGTGATAGGGGTACTCATGTCTTCAATGAGACAAAATCTTGTTGGCAAAATTCATGGTAGCCCACCACACTACTACCCCATATCACCAACAAGATAATGGAACCTTTGAGGCATTTAACAATATACTGAGTCACATGTTGACAAAAATTTGTGATGTGGGAAGAAAGGATTGGGATGATAAAGTTTATGTTGTGTTATGGTCATACCAGACTACTTATAAAAGATTGGACAAGGCCACACCTTTTTAATTGCTTTTTGGCATGGAAGTGGTGTTACCCATTTAATTCATGCTACCATCACTGCATATAGCGCACGTAGGAGGATTAGTTGATGAAAAAACACTTGAGGAGAGGATTGATAAGTTAATTTAGTTAGATGAGAGGCATGATATTACTCATCAGATTCAGAAAATAGAAAAATATAAGAAAACTACATTACATGATAGAAACATCAAGAATAAAATTTTTGAGGTTAGGAAGATGGTTCTATTGTATGATTACAAGTTTATTGCGCCATCTTGGGAAATTCAAAGTACCATTGGATGGGCCCATACATTGTGTCTTATATACTTGATTCACGTTCGTGTTATAGTTATAATCACTTGGATGGAACACAATTACCAGACCCATTTCAATGGGAGTAGGCTAAATCCCTACTATAAACAAGTCTTCCTTGTGTTTGTAAATAAGGAAGTATTTCCATTTAGCATAGAATTTTCCTTAATGCATTTCTTTTATTTTTGTTTCCCTTTCTCGTTGTTTGTTCCCTTTTCTTTTTGTTGTTTGTGTGCATGTTTTTGCGCCGGTAGCTACTTACAATTTTCAGAATTTTTCTAATGCACATAGGACCATGCATCATATATTTTTGTGTGGGGTGAAGTGATGTGATAAGCCACTTAAAGCTAGTATTGGTAGTCTATGTTTCAATGGCCCGAGATTAAAGGATCAAAAGTGTGTAGTTTGGAATTAGTGTATGTGGAAAAGGTGAACATGAGGAGTCTGGTGTCAAGAAGGCTTTACAAAAAACCTAATGTATAAGGGTGAAAAGCATGCAGGAACAACATGAGGTAGGCGATGTTAAAAATCAGGGTAAGCATAAAAGAAGTGCCTTCGGCACTACAAGTGCGCACATAAGAATCTTCAGTTAGTAAGGGATTTTTTGTGCCAAAAGGTTGTAGAATTTTTTGCATAAGATTGGCCGTGGGGGTAAAAGTGTTAAAGGTTAGCTTTAGAAGGAAAAATCTTCTATTATTGTAAAGGTACATTGGTAGGTAGCATGACATTTATTATGGAAAAAATTAAAATCTATAAGTAGAAGGTTGGGGTATATTATTGTTTACCTTACAATGGTGATATCGAAGATCTCTTATGAACTATGGCATCCTTGAAGAAAAGAAGTACGAAAAATATTTGAGTGCATAGCTAGTTTGATCAATTAACTGGAGTGGAAAAACATTACATGGGCGTAAGGGAGAAGGTTGTAGAAGTTTTTGAATCCCGCAAGTAAATATTCCATCTTGTGGAAAGAGGATTTTTCCATGTTAGGGTTCTACATCTAGGGAATAGGACTGAAGGGATTTTTTTGAAGGAGTAGAGCCGTAGAGTTGAGCAGAGCCAGGATCAGGAGAAAGAAGGAACTTTTAGTGACCTAATGGAGAAATGGGACTAAGGAAAGCAGTAATTGTTTCACTAAAGAAGGGAAAGGGCAAAGGGAAATAAGTTGTTTGCACCAGTTTAACAAAATAAAGGTATGTGGAGATGCAATACCTAGATGGCATATTGATTAGAAAAGAATGGGTATCTCATATTAGAAAGATGGCCATAAGTGACTACAACCATCAAATGAGCACTATAGAGAACAAAATGGCATTAGATTTAGTTGGCCCTATAGGAAAAGGACACTATATGGAATGCATATATATGATGATGAGGTAAAGTTGAATATGGAGAAGTCTAGGTTATTGTAAATCTATGAGTTTCCCTATTTCGGAAAACCTTAGTGACTATACTAGTGGTTAATGTCGCAAGTACATAAAGACCATTTCTACTTCACAAGATGTAGGATGCTGATAACTCCCCAACTAATTTCCAAATTTACTGGTCTTACCTATGAGGGATAATCTTTTGATGATGACTTGGATGATAAGAAGGCCATTAAGAAGACTATTGAAGCCTATGACTATAAGAAGGGGTCATGATACTTCGACATCTCTTTGATTTCTAACCCTGTAATCAGGATGTATGTGCACTTGGTCAAAAAATTAAATGGGAAAGAGATATGGACACAGATCAAAAATTCTTGGTTGAATATTTGTCATAAGATCTTGGAGGGGACCATCTATAACCTCTCGGTGTTTATAGCAGAACAAATCATCAATGCCACATGCAATGGAGAAAAAATCATGTTTGGTAATGTCCTCCTTACCATTTTCTTTTTGGAGATTAGAGTTCCCAATGGGCCAGATAAATTTGTTTGGGAGTACCCAGACGAGAATCCTTACCCTACCAAAATATTTGAGAATTACACTTGTGACACCATGACGAACGCCCACAAGGTGTTCCTAAAAAATGGTATAAGTGGATGCATGACCCATTTAGCACTGAGTGGAGTATACCTGAGCAGTTACCTATTTTACTACAAGGCGAGGCTGAATTCATCATGTACCAACACTTTTGTATTAGTAGGTTTACTTTGATCGATGGCTCGCGCTAAGGGTCCATGGTGCAAATTATCATTCTCCTTCACAACACAATAATTCTAGGCTGGATTCAATAGATACAAAGAGGTAAAGAAGCTAAGTTTTGACCTCATCACGGTAGACCAAAATTACCGTGAGTTATGTAGGACATTGATATATCCAAAGAAGCATGTATATGTGGAGAGGTATGTCTCCCATAATGTACATATGCTAAAGCCAGTAACATTACCTATTATTGCGAGGACCACAGCAAGGGTATACCTACACATAATCCTGAAGTATGAGAAGGGTGATTATGTTGAGAATGATGTCTCTATCCAAAAATAACCCACCATAATAAATAATTTTGCGCAAAGGAAAAGGGAGAGAGAGGAGGCCCCTGATAAAAAGGCACCAAGTATATAAATAGCGTAATTTGTAGGTGCGTAGGAATTGGGCCCAAAACCAAGAACCTATGCACAAAGAAAGCACTCTCCTACATAAGAGAAAGAGAATACACCTGAGGAAGAGGGATCAGAGAAATATAAACCCCCTACAAAAGAAGATTCATATACAAGAAAGAATTTGTCTAGGGAATAAGGAAAAGAAGAATCTCATATATTGGAATCACCAGTTAGGAAGAAGGAAAGAGTAGAAGAAAAGGTGGGCTCAAAGGAAATAGAGAGTGTGGAGGATGAAAAAGGTGATGAAGACAAGGAAGACCATGGTAAGGGTCTTAGGACCATCCTATGTATGATGTACATGAGTCAAGGGAGGAGGGAAATGAAGAGAAGGATGAGGATGAAGGAGGCACTCACAGAAAGGGGGGAAGTGAAGAAGTCAACATGAAGGATAAAATATCTTCAATTCTGTTGTGGAAAGGGAGGTAGTAGGCATCATAAAAGACCAGGTGGATCAAGAGGTGGAGCACAGCACCGAAGAATTACTCAAGGAGACAGAGGGAAGCGAAAGTTTAGAAAATGATTATGGAAGCATGGGCGGAAATCCCAACTTGGCGGTAAACTTCCCAAAGGCAATGCACACATGAGGAAAGGGTATGGTAGTGGTATAGGAATAAGGAATGACCTAAATAAATGATCCAAATAAGGTACTACATGTGTATTTTCAAAGTACTTTTCCTTCAACCCAACTCCTTGCAAGGTATTCTTTTGATGAAGATGGTGTGTACCCATGCACAAGGAAGATGTTGTCTTGGGATTTTGAGTCCCATGTTGATGAGCCTAAATTTAAGGTCAACCTTGAGGCATTGATCAAGATACAAGATACTAAGGGAGTAAACCCTTTGATGAATTCTCAACAACTATCATATGAAAATTTTTGTAAAGCACTCAAAAAAGTGTCAGTGCAGGTTGAGGTGAGGCTCTTTGGGAGAAATGATAGAGTAAGGGTCCTGGAGGAAGAGCTTGAAAATAAAAATTAATAGATCATTGAAAAGGAAAAGGAATTAAAGCAATAGGACCTAATCAATGTATGATTAAGAGAGGAGAAGGAAAAGGTGTGCGAGATCCATAAGAAAATAGAGATGATTTCAGACGCCATAATCTTGAAGCACCTAGACTTGGCCTCACCTGAGAAAAAATATGAGTCGACCATGTAATTATTAGAAGACTTCACCTACATCCTCACCATGGAGAGGCAGACAATCACATTGGAATCAGAAGAAGATGAAATGGCACGCCAAAAGAAGGAAGAAAAACTGAAGATCAATTAGAAAATTACTTAGTATTCCAAGCTCCTTTCCACTATAAATACCAGCGCACAAATGGTTGAGGTTGTTTATGAAAATTGTGCCAAAAGAGATAGGGTAGCAAGCATACTAGTTGTTACGCATGAGGTGGATCTGAAGGATTTTTAGGAGAATAAAAAAGGAAACAAGGTAGATTGGGATAATATCTTATCCGAGGTTGATAATTTTTTTGAAGCAATCAAAACCTTTCAGGGTTCGATTAAGAGATGGCTTAAGGAACTATATCCACAGATCACTCACATAATGGACACGTTGGATGATCTCAGCAAGCAACTAGATGAAATTATAGATAACTTGAATGCTAAGAGAAAAAAATTGAGATTTGATGAGGTGAGCGCTCTAGTAGGTTACCTACTTCAGTAAGCGCAGGGTGAGGTGGATTCCTAGGATAGTAAAGAAGGAATTCTCACTCCTCCTACAGTAGTAGCAGATTCTTCCATTCTTTATTCAGATTGTCCCTTTCCCACTATTCTTTATTATTTGTAGAATCAATATGTTTCTGAGGATGGAGAACACACTTAGAGTGGGGTGATGTTGGGCCCTAAAATATTACCTAAGTACCAAAGGGCAAGTGCACAAGACCAATGAGAAGAAGGGCGCTTAAGGGAAATCACATAGGACAAAGGGGTTTAAGAAGGGTTTAAGTTAAACCAGGGTGTGTGCAGGAGGAAGAACACATGTTTAAAGGACTTAGCCATATTTTTCATTCTGGAGGCACTTGAGGAAAAATGTGATGACTCAACTAGGTGTGATGAGTGGATAAGGTGCCATCCTGGAACCTTGGAGGTCAAGAAAAGGATATTTCACACAGGGAATATTCCTACAATAAATCATTATAGAGAGTGGATGGTTTGCAAAGGGATAAGCATTCACCAATGGAGGACCACATCGACACTTTGCATGCGATCTGTTCAAGAGAGAAGGCATGGTGGTGGGTGTTGATCCTATAAAAAGGGATGCTCAAGATAGAGAAAAATATAGAAGAGGGAATGTGGAGACATAGAAAGAATGCATAAAGAATGTAGAGAAGGAAAAGGAGAGTGAAAAGTGTTGTAGTAATGCAAGGGTTTAGAGCACTTAGTTTATTATGCTTCTTACAATGTTATTTAGCTTTTGTGATGCATTAATGTTAGGTCTTTTAGTTACATCTTCTACCTCTTTAAATAAGTGAATGTACTTCTACTTCTACAAATCATCCTCCATTAATGGTGGAGCTGTCTCAAAAATATCACATAAAGGAGGGGCTCAATGCCCACGTGTGCCTCAGGTGAGTACCCACCGCCCACTGGGTGATAGGCCGACCCACTTGGGGTTAGGAAAAGGTATTGAGGGTAAATAAATGACTACATCTTATCTAAAATTTGTATCCCCTCAGGTGCCACACTTGTTCATAATAATACAACAATATCTTCTAAGTCAGAGGGTGGATGGTTCAATCTAAACAACCATGCATCCAACATTCTATCCTCAATGCTCTACACATCCTCATCTGAGTTAATTATCGATAACTTATTCAGTCTGAAATTACTCTTCCCTGGATTTACCACCACTTTAAATTAAAATTCCTAAAACAAGAGAATCCACTAACATATGTGCCTCTACAAAATGGGATTATTTACCAATTACTTAAGTGTCATGTGATATGTATAGAATATAAAGGGATTTTCCAAAAATTATTGTCTAAACTTGTGCAACATGTGAATCACAGAAAATTCTTCCATCTCTATGGTTGTATAATTCTGATAAGATGGGGTCAATTTTTGGCTCGTGAAATAGATAGAATGATCAACAATACCTTCTCTAGGATGTGTTAACACTACACCGATGGCCATACCAGAGGCATCGATATGTACATAGAAAGGTTTTTCCCATAAAGGAAAGTTTAAAATGGGCATAGAAGTAAGCATTTCCTTCAATGTCTCAAATGGCGTTGTTGCACCTCATCCCAATTAGACTTTTCTTTAATCTTCAGTAATTATTCCAAGGGCATGAAAATCTTGGCATATCCCTTAATGAACTTTCTATAATAACATGAATATCCTAATAACCCATGCTCCTCACTCTAATTGGTAGGCTCCTCCAAACCTAGAATAGCTACAACCTTAGCAGGATCTACCAACAACCCTTCCTTACATATAATGTGTCCCAACAAAGTTCCAAAGTGGGTAGAAAAGATACACTTATTAATGTTAATAGAGATTCTCAATTGTCGTAACCTCTTAAACATAAGTCTCAAATTGTCATAGTGATATTTTACCAGCCCATATACAATCAAATCATCTAATTACACCTATAAAAAATTATGAATAAAGTCTTGAAATGTTTGTACAACAATGGACGAAAAGACTACAGGCTCATTCTTCAGTCTGAAGGGAACAACCATTTATAAAAAAATTCCCCACCCCTTGGTGAAATTTGTCTTCTCTTGATATTTTTTAGCAATTTGAACCTGATGATTACCAAGGAATCCATCAGTGAAAGAGTATATCTCATTCCCTACAACTCCCTCCAATATATCGTGAGTAAAAGGTGTCGTAAAATGGTCTATGACACAAGTAACATTCAACTCTATGTAATCCACATGGATCCTTATCCTCCTATATTTCTTTATGTTTATCACCATGGGGTTAACCCACTTTGACTCCTCAATGGGCTCAATGATTCTAGATTTCAAAATCTTATCAATCTCTTCCTTTACCTTAATGCACAAATTATGATTCCTCCTATAAGGCCTCTTCCTAACCGATCACGCACCTTCTTTTAATTTTATCCTCATCTCACCCAAAGAGTGATGTGCTCCCTTTAACTCATGAAAGCCTCACAAAAATAAGTCTTGGATGTTAGGTATCATCTTAATAATATTTTTCACCTCTTGTTAATACCAATAGTCATCAATAATGGCTTACTTAGGCTGTGCATCTATCTAAATGTTGACCTTATTTTTTTCATAGGCTCATGATAAGTGTGTGCCTTCTCATCAGCATTATATAAGACCTCACATGTACCTATAGTGTGATCAACATCCAGATTCTCCATTTAATCATCATCAATCATGTAAAATAGCTCACCCTTCTCTTTTTCTAGCTAGGTGCACCCACGTTATACCTCGTATGTATCTTCTTCCTCAAAGCACGCCTCTAAATCCAACTCTCAAAGCATATCTAATAGAATTTCCTCACTTTACACTATCTCCCATCGTAAGGCACTTCACAATATGTAATACTTAATTCACTAGAGGTTTTGTAGAAAAATAGTCAAATTTTTGAATCATACCTGATGTCAACTCCTATTAATTAATTGTTTCCCTTGTTAACTCTACATGAACATACCATGCACACACACAACTTCTTAGGGTTGCGTAGAACTTATGCACCCAGAGTGATGGTGCCAAGGCCTCTTGCCTCTCCATCCAGAGTCTCTCACACTTTTGAATGTGTTACAAAGTAGGATCCTTCCCATGAAATTCACATATCTAATAAGGTACATTGCTTTTTAGAAACCTAGTAAAAAAGGAGATTCTCACTTCGTGCCACTCTAAAAGGTTATCTCTATGTGTAATCCACCAACACTCAGTTGTCTCGTATAAGGTATATACTAGAATATTTCATCTATTACGCTTTAACTTCCACTGGGATTCCATGGCATGTAGAATTACATCAGGTTTTCCTTCAGCAATATATCGAGGTACTTGGTTATGACCTAAGAACCTAACCATGTGCATCTTGATTATGTGAGTAATTGTGTTTTTGATCTCTCACCTGACCATTTCATATGTTCTATGCACCTAGTTATCGTAGGAAACATTGGTTTTATCACTCATAGACTGAGCATCATCCCACTGAATAATACCTTATTTAGATGGCTCAAGAACTTTAGGATCTCTAACTATTCACACATATATCCTATTTAGATCCTCTTCACTCAATATTTCTACATACGGTGTAGCCTTTTCATCTATTAGAGGAATAGTCACACGCTCTTCTTTGTTCTCAAAATTGATGTATACTTTGTTAAAGCGCAGATCAACATTATTAGCATAGCACCAAGGGCATCCAAGTAGCACTATGAAACTATTTTCCTTAGCAATCTCTAGTACCTTAAAGTCCTCAGTGAACTTGGCTCCCTAAATTATAATATTTGCATCCTTAAAAACTCTAATAGGACTAGCTCTAGTCTTATTTTCCATGTACTGTAACACCCTGAACTGTTGTTACTTTCTCCTAAGCATACAAGTGTTGATATGTGATTTCTTGTAAAAGGATGTGTTCCTCGATTCAGAAATCATGCTTGATATGTACTGAATTTCTTGCAGATTGCAGATCTTGACTGAGTCAAAATATGAATAGACTCTTTTATTTATTTCATTTTGTGTCTGAATATTAATCTGATCACGGAATGAATTATAGAGATATTCATCTATAATATCTAGACTTGGATCAGTGGAATTGATCGAAGTAATGCTTTAAATATGTTTGTGATAAATTAGATCACAGACCTTGAACAGGTTGCAAGGTATGGAAGCATTGATTAAGCTGGTCAAGAGTATAACTCAGGCTGATCTTGAGAAATGAATTGGTTCCCGATATGGAGGTATATCTAGAAGGTCTTGGTCATGGACCCAGTAATAATTCTGTCATGTATATTTCTGTAGCCTAACGGCTGTAGAGTAAACCCTGTTCGGAGATGCATGATTTTAGGTCTTTTCCTTGGCATATAAAATGTTATACCTAACAGGAATTATTAATGGTTAGTAACCTTAAACTAAAACCTAACCTAGGGGTTAGATTACTGTTAATCTAACCTAGACCTAGGCTATGTGTTAATATCCTAAGTTAGTATCTATGTGTAAATTGGTTAGTATGGGTATGACCCTAAATTCTAACCTAAGATACTAACCTAACTAATGAGGAGATTATGCAAAAGGGGCCTATGGAAGGGGGTGTGAACCATGGGCGGCGTTTTCTATGGCAATTAATGATGGGGATAAGGATGAGGGGCAGGTCATGGCGGAGGTTTAGGCGACGGCTAACCTGTGCAGATGTGGCAGGTCGCTAAGTTTGGAAATGAGCATGAGTTGTAGTTGGACTGTCGCCAATTCTGGCAGTCGGTGGAAGTTGAGTTTAAGCGGGAAATTTGGTTTAATGACATTCAATGTTCTAGGGAGGCGAGCTCAGAACTCGCGAGAAGGCATGCAAACGGGAAGTTGAAGGTTTGTTTGGTTTGTCACGATTTTCGGTCTTCTCTCTCTCTCTCTGCTTGTTTACTGGTTCTTCGCACCAGTTCTCCTTGAGTTACATGGCAAGAATGAATTTCTCTGGCTCTTTTCTCTGTCTTGGAAGATATATATGTGATGGAGACAGCGAAATTTTGTTGGTCACTTTATCGAGGAAAAGAAAAGGAAGTTTGAGCTCTTCCTGTGGTCTGCTTCGGAAATTTTATCAAAATACAGGCATGTTAGGCCCTAACCTTTAAATATCTTGTTGTCTTTCAAGTGCTTTCATTAGAAAAACTCTGTTCAAATGTTTTGTGAAAATTAGATGAATTTTCTATGGAGATCTTGTTTGATTTTTGGCACTGTATCTCTTCTGGTTCGATTTTTCAATTTCCTCTTGATGGGTGTTTATTGAAATCGAATTTCGGCTCTATTTGCTTTGAGTATTCATTCTGGCTTATACATGTGAGGTATTTAATTATAAAAGTTTGAGTGTTCGGCCTATTTGGCGTGAGCCCTTAGAATATACCTGTGTGTAGTATAAGACCACTGTATGTTTTTGATTAGTGGTCGCTGTTTCTTGTTATGGAAACTGTATGGAATGATTCTGATGAATACTGTAAGATTGATCAGTATTATTGCTTCTTTGGGAACTCTATCGTGGGATTTGTTGACAGCGACTAATGATACTTTCGGGTTTCATTTGTTTTCAAATTTTTGGCTTGGAACAGGTAACTGTTGTGTTACCGTAGTCTTTACGACCCAGCGGAAGTGTTTTCCTTGTTATTGTGGAAACGGGATTATTGTTGACTGTGTATAATATTGTTACATCTATACTTTATTATAACGACACAGTGGAGTCCTTGATTGAATTATATATAGCTATCTACTGTTGTGGATGTAGATTCATCCTTGTGTTTTGTTATTTGATTTCGTGGAAGCCTTATAGAGAAAGGAACAGGCCTTCTGACCACGGTTATTTCCAATAAATAATGAGTATAGATTTCTTGGGTATGTATTGCATTTCTTTGTGAAAGCTGTTTGAAAGTTTTGAGGCGGCTCAGTTGATTTCCTTGCTTGAAATGGGTATTCGATTTGCTTCACTTGTTTCATTCTGAATTTTTTCCATGAATGGCATAGATGGATTTATCAACCAATTTCATAGTACGTTGCTGTAGGGTTCAGTGGTTATGAGTACAAAACCATTAACAGTTTACAGTGTGAATATATAGATTTATATTGTTGTGAATTGGACGACTATGAGGAGTCGATTGAATGATTCTTTTTATTTTTGAGCCGAGTAAAGTTAAGTTGTTGGCATTTTATGTGCCGGCGACTTAATGGAATAACATGTTTTTCGATCTTGTTATTACGATTGGAATTCCTTCGTGATTTAGGGATTTTGAGGTACAGATTCTTAGGTGGACATGTACGTCTTCAACCTATACAAATTTGTGTAAAAATGTTGGCAGAGTTCAGTTGGGTTCTTGGTTTGAAATCAGAGATTAATCTGTTCGTCTGATTCTTATTATGCTTCGTTGATGAACAACAGTATGAATTCATATGCATTTTCTTGAATTGTTACCTCCGTTTGAATCAATTGGAATTCTGGAAAGGTAGCTGGTACTTCTGTCTCTTTCTGAACTTGACTTTGGACATTGTCTTTGTCACTGTTGAGATCCTTGAGTATGGATGACTGTTTCGTGTTCCGACCTTGTTTGGGTAAGTCGCGAATATCACACTAAGACTTGCATGCGCCAAGGTAAGGATCGATTGGTTGTATTCATTTCTTTTACTTCAGTCTGATTTTGACTGAGCAAGAATAAGTATGCTATGTTCCTTTCCATTTATTCAGTCCGATTTGACTGAGCATGATTTGGAAATACTGTGTGGTCAACATAGCATAGTTCCTAGGAAACCTTAAATTGCTTGATGCAATAAGGTTGTTGTTTTCAGCGATACGCTTGTAGTTTCTTGTTTTCAACTTGTGTCAAAGCCTTACTGTGTAAAAGGAACTAGCATTGGGCTTAGAGTTGATACATGAATTGTTGATGTGTTAGTTTCTGTACAGGAGTTTTTCTGTGTTTCTATTTCTTGATTTAGAACAGCGATCTTGCTTGTGGCTTGTTTAACCTGTTCATTTATATGCTGGTTGAATGTTTTTATATCTAAGGACGGTACAGTGATGAACTTATGTGAAAGGAAGTATGAATGGATAGGTTCTTTCTCTTCCTTTATTTAATACTTGTTGATATTTATCTAACAGTGGGAAATTTTTTTGTAACATATTGGTGGAATTCCGAATTGTTATGTTGTTCCCTTTTGGAAGAATGAAACGATCTGACCAATGTTGTGATTTTGGATTCAATGATTGTTGTGTACATTCGTTCCTTGATTCTTTTAATATTTGATGAAATATTAGAAAGTGAATAAGACTATTTGTAACAATGATAGAGTTACATATTTGTAATCATTCTGTATTACAAGGACATAGTCTGAATATGTTTACTTATTTGGATATTTGATCTCATTTAAAAAGGGTGTTTAATGAAAACAATTGATGGATTGCAATTGTTTTAAAAGTTAGTGCTTATCATGCTCAGTTCATTGAACTGACTCATGTTGACTATTTTTGCAGATGGTTGCCGTAAGAGGTAAAAGCAATGCAGATCTGACAGGCTGATCAGATTGTTTATTTGATTTATAATAAATTGCATCTTGATTTTATAGATGGACTATATGAGAAAAGATGTTTCTTTTCCGTTAAGCATTGTATCAAGTATGTTGTTGCATAAAATGTAATTGTATAGTTTTGAAAGGAATGGAAATAAGTGTTTGATACACATATGTTGTATTCTATTTCTGAAAGTTGACCTTCTTCGGTTTATGTAACGAAGGGGCATTGTTATCATTGTATAATATGGATGCTTTTGTGATTGACAATGGAAGCTTGCAAGAAAATGAGATTGAATTCTTATGAGTATTTAGAAGTTCTAATCTGTTCTAGCGAAAGCAATATTGGAATTAAATATTTTTCTTTCTAGAAGATAGGTTAAAAGTGAGCCTAAAAGTGAACGATAAACAAACTGGATTAAATTACTAATCCCTAGTCCTAAGTATGACAGGGCAATATTAAATTGGATTCTTAATCATTTTATATCTTTATACTAAAAAGTATGATATAAATTCAGTTAAGAGAACTGATATGCAAACAAATGGAGTTCAGAAGGCAATCTCCAAGCAAAGGTTATGAGATATTGTCCGATTCTGTTGCTTTAGAAACAAGTGTATTCTAATGACTCCTTGATGAGAACTGACCGTAATACCTCTACCATGTAATGGGTTTTTATAGAGGAGGGTCATCTTAAGACGAAGAATCCAGGGATTTGGAAAGGCTAACCTTAGGGAAAAGTCTTTAAAAGTAATTTAAACCCTAGTGCGTAACGCTGGATACTGAGTAGATCTTTTCGAGGTGGATTTAAAGGTTGACGACATAAGTCAACTGTAGAGTTGTACCTCTGAGAAGATTAGGATCTTCTCGAAGTTACAATAATGCAGATGACTTATGGCGACACCCTTTGCATTGATCACTAAGATTTACACTTGATTTCACACGAGTTACCCTGGGACCGATTAAGAACGTGGTCATGATATAAGGCTACCTAGGAGATTTGGGGTATCATGACACACTGGTTGAACTGCAAGGTTGAACTAGTATGTCATCATATCCCTAATCCTCGTGGGCATCCATATAGCATTATCACCTTGTTAATCTGCCTCCGAGTGATTCAGTTGTGAAAGGAAGGACTGAAAGTAGTCAGTATAAGACATTCTATATAACATATGAATGGGGTGAAGGACGTATTCCAGATTGACGAGTATGCCGTTAAGGAATACGAGACATGAACAGTATGTTTCAAATCTTTGGCCAAAGTATCGCAAGCTGCTGATTGCGTTGTCCTAATTCACCTAGTCTAAGGGATGAGATGCCGATGAATAATGGTAACAATTATTCAGTTAGATTCCTTGGACAGAGCATTCTGAATCCCAGATTAGGGAAGAGAACCGCAAGAGTAATGTGTTAAATGAAAACACCGACTCTTATTACTCATGAATAGATCGGTAGATTACCGAGTCATGGAATGAATAGATCGGAGGTACTCCGAGTCATTACAGCTGCATATGGTTGTCTGTTATATAAATGGTTATTTGAATTGTGAGTTCTAAATTATGTATTTAGAACTAGTATGCAATTATCAAAAAAAAAAAAAAATTTGACTTGTTCTATTGTCTAAAATGAGGATGTTACATGTACAAAAAAATTGAAGAAGGATACAATGGTCGTCTCCCCATCTGATTCCATGTATCTAAGATGAGTACATTCAATTTCACACCTATATCAATCAATATGTTTCTCAAAATCCACCCATCAATAACTACATTCAGATTAATTTCCTTATCATGTTCATGACTATAAGGAGATAGATTCACATGTAATATTTGTCTCTTATGCCCACCATCAATGTGCGGTATGTTTCCTCTCAACCATTCACCTAACAATGGAATAATATTTTCTTATCACATCATCATATATACCTCCTTCAGGTCATCAACATCCTTCTATGGAAGTGTAATATTCTTTTCCTACTTCATCTTGCACGGCTATGCCTTCAAGCACTGAAGGTCACCCTACTAGTTCCTAATAACCTCCATAGTTTCCTAATAAAATTCCTTCTGATGGGAAGGATCTCAATATTTATCACCTCTTGATTTTTAATACCATTCTTCTACTTCATAATCTCACAAGCGTACACATCCTTGGCATGGGTAGTCACCAATATAGGTAGCAACTCATAATTAGGCACTAACTTCGACATCTAATGATCTTACACAGTGCATTGTACCTTTATCACTGCTGAACGCTTATCATTCTTATTATAGTTCTTACTCATGTTCTCATATAACACATGAAATTCATAAAAAAAATCTGCTTCCCACACCATAACCAGTCTACATTCTAAGGACATTTATGCTTATATTGGTTAGGGGATCCGCATGTATAATAGGTTCCTTAGGGGAAGTCACTTCCTCCACCACCGCGACCATGGCCTTTGTATCCACCTTGGTAACTGTACGACGGAAAAGTGACAAGCGAGTGTGGGAATCTACAAGTGACTCTTCCTCGCACTCGACCTCCCAAGTTCGTGCCAAGACAGCCAGTGGGGATGGAATATGTGTGATATATAGACAAACTAGTTAGGCAATCTAATGTCTTCAATGCGCACTAACAAAACTTGAAAATCTAAAGCAAAGAAAGCCCTCCTAACTTGGGCTGGTGTGATAGATCAGTCAGCAAGGATGATTGCTCAAAGGCTCCAATCAATATCGAGCTCTGGCGTGATTTGATCTATGGGTTGTGGAAAACGTGGAAAATGACCCGGGATAGTTTCATGTATTTCTCCGAACAGGGTCATATGGTGGATGGTAAATGTAGTCAATTCTATGGACGGTTCACTGGCCTAGTCCAGAACTCTCTAGCTTTGTTAACTATTGTGTCTAGCAAGGATAATTGTTCGATGATGATAGGTGGAAGTGGAGTAGACTGGAATACTAGTGTGCGTAGGCCAGTGTCTATGTCTAATTCTCCTGTGGATTCGTTGGGCTACGGGATTTGTGGATCACAACCGTAGACTCTTAGTTGTTGTGGACATGTTATGGTCATGTGTGAAATCAAGTCCTAATCCCTAATATCCAGTAATTGTATGCTTTCTCAGCTTCTATATTTAGGATCAATAACTGTGTGATTTTCTCAGAATACCCTACAGGCGTTCGTGCAACCTGGATTCTTAGGTTGGTATCTATATCTAGAAGAGTGTCTCCTACATCTGGATGTGGGACCAAAGGATCACAACCAAAGGTTTGTTCTCTTTCAAACCCTTCTACAGTCATATGAATATTTACCTAGCGTAATCTGTAGTTCGGTTGATTCGACCAAAACGTGTGTGCTTGGTCATCTTCTATGTTTAGCCCACTCAATTGGGAATTGATTTCTTGCAAGCTTACCATTGTTCGGAAGACTTGAATCCTGAGATTTTGATCTATATCATTTATTGCTGTGATGAGATTGGGTTGAGGCACGATTGGCTCGAATACGTATTCTCTGGGCTCTCTAGGTCCCGTGATTGTCATACAAAACACGAAAGTAAAATTAACTACAGTAAAATGAAACTTAACTATGTCGAATATACCTATATATGATTTCTCTATTTTTTTTGTGTTTTCTGATGAACTTTACGAATTTAAGAAAGTAGCTATTTAAAATATCTAGAAAGACAACTAAAATAATAATTTAAAACAAACAAAATAACCAAGTGTAGCTATTTGTTTGTGCAATTTGTAGATCTATTCTAAACAATAAAATAGCTCATCTAATCTATTTGCAAGATTCTCGATCCTACCTCAGAAGTGAGGAGTGAATCATAGTTTCTCAGAAACTATCAATCCCCACAGCTTCCCTAGCAATATCGAGAATAGAATTTACTAAAAGAAAGCAATTAACTACTCTATTTGATATGATTCTAACTAGAACTTTGAAAGCTAGAACCTGGATTCTGCAGAACAGTGGCAAATCTGATAGTGTGTGTGATCTTGTCCCCTCAGTGTGATCTCCTCGTTCCTTCGTGTTCACGTGTATCCAGAAAAGCATCCAAAACCTGAAATTATCCTGTTTGAGGAGAAAAACCTGTAACTTTAATGGCTTCCTAAGCTATTCTACTCCAATGGATTGGATGAAATAACAACACTGCTTGCACAAGATGGATTTGTGGCTTACCAACAGTAAACCAATGCTAACTAAGCATGCAATGAACTAAACTATGAATCCTAAGCAAGATAAAAGACTGAATTACTAAAATGAGAAGATGAGAAGTGAATGAGGGGCCATTTTCTTGAGCACAAGCCATCTATTTATAGCATTTGGATTTACCCATTGTAAAAACCAATTTGAACTCTTAAACTATAAACAATGGCAAAACACTATTACAGGGAACCAGAATCATAAATGCAAGCCTATGGCGGTGAAAGAAAGCTGGTAAAACATTGAATTTACGTGAGTCGTGTTAAAATATCTTTCTGGAAAATGCGTAAAGGACCGCCGCCCTGAGCAGGGCAGCGGTTACAGGACCACCACCTTGTCCAGGGCGGCGGTCATGAGACCGCCACCCAGGCAGGGTAGCGGTTTCATCATTGAAGAGAAAAAGGCTAAGAAAAGAGGGAAAAAGGAAAAATAAAGCATGCAGGGGCTAAGCGGGGCATGTGGGATGTTAACACACACTTGGAGAGATTTTCCGGTTCCCAAACACCTTGCGAGGAGACCTGTATCATCATTGGGGCACGTGTCACATTTTTCTAACAGTACAGTACCTTACAATTTTGGGTACGTACATATTTCCCCCTCGAAGAAGCATTTTAGCCATGAAGAGGCGTAAAATGGTGGGTCCAAGTATGGCATTCCCGAAATGGGAAGTTATAAATTATACCTGATACATCTGTGTGTTGAAAGGACGTCATCCAAGATTCTCGCTACCTGCAAAATGAAAAGAGAACTCAAGTGCAGATAGACACAAAATTTTGAAAATAAATGCTAAAATAATAGGGAATGAGAACGTACCATTTGTACAGGGATAGGAACTTACCTCTGTCAGTGCTATAAACCTGTGAAAAAGTCATTTAAAACGAATCAGAGCGCTATATATATGAAAGTGGGCCCTTTTTTCCTATTCATTTATGCGAGTTGATTTGATTGATTTTGAGCTCTGGGACCCACGGTGATGGTTTCTTGTGTGAGTAGAGTCAAAACGTCTACGACGAGATAGCGATCACGCCTCCACGTGCGGAACATCGACCTGTGAGATCGCAGGTTAGTTTTCTTCAGTTTATCCTTTTTACCCCCTTAAATTTGAAATGCTAAATACTTTGTCATGGGGGGGTAATTTTTCAAAATGTTAGTGCTAAAAGGTCCACCTAGGGGGGACGCCTACTAGGTAGGCTTTGTTTTTAGGTAAAATGGTCTTTTTTTTGCATTTTTAAGTTTTTTTAAGCTTAAAAACCCACGTGGGTTTTCAAACCACGACCACCGCCCTACCCAGGGCAGCGGTTACATGTCTGCGGCCCTTAAGGCGGCAGTTACAAAACCGTCCCCCTGCTCAGGGCGGTGGCTTTGCACAGAATGCAAAAGGAACCTCTTTTTGAGATTGTGTTTGTATTTTTAGCATTTCTACGTGCTTTCATGATTTTTCTAGTATTACTTGGATGCTAACTTGCTTTGTTTTGTGTGTTTTTGGGTGTATTTAGGTGAGGGAGGAGTATATCCGGTGGAGTAGAGAGAGGGAGTGTGATTGGCTCCCAGGGGTTCTAGATGCCCTCTCACAGGATGAGGAGGACACTCTTCAGTAGGCTGGGATACTATGCATTTCACACGTACCCCACATTACACCATCTAGTCACATCCTTTGTGACTTGTTCTCATACTGGGATGCAGATCAGAACACCTTCCGATTGTCAGGGGTCTGCGGTGAGTGGACTATTACACTGGAGGACGTCTATCGCATTCTGGGGGTCCCGATCATCGGGAGACGACTCACCCTAGAGACAGCAGGATCACGGGCATAGATTGCACAGTGGGCCACATATATGGGAGATGCAGTCATCTCCATGGGGTTGAAGAAGGGGGTGAGATTTCGATCTATTCCTTCTTTGCCCATCCCCCTACTTTGTCAGGCCATCATGGGGATCCTTGCCTCGAGACTGATCGGGGACAAGGGCAGAGATACATTATTATACTATTGGTCCCCCATTATTGCACAGATAGAGGGGCATGGTCAGATATATGCCTGAGGAGCAGACATTCTTGGGACCACCTACCACAACTTATACAGGGTGGTCCATTTACAGGGGCAGTCATTGAGCCACCCGACTCTAGTCATGAGTTGGGTCTATGAGCATTTCGTCCCTTATGGCAGGGGTGTGGAGGTGGCAGATCCTGGAGCTGTGAGGGCAGCTAGATGGATAGACATGTCGGTGCTTAGAGCACCTCATTAGCCAGTTGCCTCCCTGACTACTACCGACATGGAGGCCACACCATACTAGACTATGGCAGGCATATGGGGCAAGGAGGCTCTTACCTTGATCTCCTGCTCCATGACAGGGTAGCTTATTAATAGAGTGGGGCGAGTGGAGATGCACCCCTTTGGCCGAGTTCCTCAGCAGTTTGGCCTACCATATATGGGTATGCTTCCCCCAGTGGTTCCAGTATATAGATCAGTCCGAGAGGCCAGAGGGGGGCCTAGAGGCCGGGGTTGGATAGTGGTTATTCCTGGCGTTCCTATTGCAGCCAGGAGGATAGTTCGTGCTAGAGGGAGATCCAGTACACGTCAGGTGCCTTTACTTCAGATTGCCGTGAGTCTTGCCCATAGTAGTGATGACCCCATTGAGGTAAACTCTAAGTCTGAGGATTTTATGGGGGAAGACAGAGGAGGAGACCGAGGACAATGCTCCTGAGTGGCATGATACCCAGGATATCATGCAGGCGGAGAGGGCCAAGCAGAGTGTAGAGAGGGTGACTCTAGTTTCAGAGGAGCCACTCTCCTAGGGCCATGGGGAGGATGAGTCTATTGTAGGGTGTTACGTTTCTCCAGCCACAGGAGCAGCCCCTCAGTCGGCAGTGGCATCCGTGGTAGGTGCTAATCCCATAGACCCATCATGGAGGCCTGGTGATCCGAGTAAGTTACCTTCTCCCCTCTCTAGTGTTTGTTTAACTTAAGATCATTTTAGTTGCTATCTTGTATCTTTTAATTTCTTGTTTGGTTTCTAATTTGTTTTCTCCTTGGTTTCCAGAGACCACCGATGAGTGGCGGGACTTGATCCGCAGGGTATGTATTGATACCCTGATGATCCCCATGGAGAGGACCCGCACAGAGTTGTCCATGGATGCTGGAGAGCCTTCAGGAGCTAGCAGACATACCGACATCTTTGCTCCTGTCTGGCATATGGCCAGGATGGTATTGACCCTTCACACTGAGCTAGCGGGGTATAGGACGACTGAGCGCTTGATGAGGAGCCATTCTCGTGGTGAGACTGTGGCTACCCTTCGAGATCCTGAGCCCTCTGTGCATTCAGAGCGTCGGCATAGCCGAAGTCCTAGGCATGGGCGTGCACCTTCAGAGGGGTGTCATAGGGATTGAGAAGCTACTTGGCTCTTGTAGATTTTGTACTATATATTCTTTTGTATATCCCAGGCTCTTTGAGCATTTTGACCATGCTTAGTGCATGATGGCATTGTATATAAACATTGATTATTTATATATATGCATTCGTTCTGGATCAAAATCTTGGCATTTCATGGGCTTTCTTTCTATTTCCAGTTTCCTCATGTATGCTATGATGTACGTTTATATGTTTCTTTTAGAATATATGCAATGGTGAACAAATGATGCAAGTGTTTCACTTTCCCTTTTGTGTTTCATGATGCTGATATATGATGATGTAGATATAATGTGATTTTGAATCTTATTTTCTGTAAGCAATTTTGGATACTTCATGTTTTTTTTGGCAAAGTTATGAAAACAAACCGTTATGATGAATAGATAAACCTACCCCTACCCCCAACTCCATGCAACTAGTAAGATGCAAGGGCTTATCACCAAGAGTTGGGAAGGGCGCAAGTTATGAGGTGTAGTGAAATGATAGTGATGAAAGACAGACAAAGCTTTAGTGGAACCAAATTAGGACACCACAAGTCTACTCTACTTGAGTGACTTCATAGTTTTGGATGCAACTTGCTTTGCGGTTTATCCAGACTTAGACCCATAGATGGCCACATAGTAGACAAAATCTGGGTTTTTAGGATTTTAACTCTCTTGGGACTTTGAACATCTGATTCATTTGTTTTTGACTCAAAGTTTTCAAAGTTTGAATTGTTTGTGTATGACTTTTTGCATTTATTTGTCAAGAGGGACCCCCTACACTTTGCCCCATGCTACTAGTAAGAAGCGTGGGTTTATCACCATGGGAAAAGTATAGGCGAGTAAGGGCATTCCCATCCTTTCCCAACCCTATGTCACTAGTAAGAGACGCAAGCTCATCACCAAAGGTTGGTGGGGCAAGGAAATGTGTAAAATTAAAATTTTCTGTTTGATCAATGTTTGACTTGTTTATTTGAGTAAAATGTCAGTATGTGTTTATTTCCAAATAGATATACATATGGGATAGATGTGACACTATGAATCTTCTAGAACAGACCATAGGCAATACACCTACCCTAAGAAGAAACCAACAGTGAGAATAAACTTGCAGATCTTGGTATGGTTACCGTTAAGACTTTACCATGTCTAGCTTTATTTGATAAAATGATTCTGAGATAATTTGATGATATCATGAAGATGGAGAAGTATGATTAAAGAGTTTATGCCAACAACATCATGAGTTTGTAATGAACTGCATTGAGAATAGATTCCTTAATCATAATTTGTGTATGAACATTCGGACAACATGATCCTAATCTATATGAAGATGCAATGTAGATATATATATATAAGTAGTGCTAGCTGCTTACGCGTAAAAATGCTTGAGGTTTAGGGAATTGACGGTTTCACCAAATTCCTCACCTTCTAGTGTACATAAGAGGTATGCACCATTCCCATAGTCTTTCATGACTCGGTATGGACCTAACCATTTAGGCCGGAATTTCTTTCCTTCGTCGGTCTTCTTGTCGATCTGGCTGTCTAGTCTTAGAACGAGATCACCTTCATATATGTCGCGCTCATAGACTTTCTTGTTATATTTCCAACACATCCGGTCAACATAGACTCTATGTCACTGTTCAACATCTAACCTAGTTTCATCTAGGCTTTCTAGTTTGGAAATACGTGCTTCTCTGTAAGCGTCTTCATCCAGAATCCCTTGTAATGAAATGCAGAGACTGGGTATTTCAACCTCGAGTGGGAGAACACCCTCTACCCCAAATACTAGCGAGAAAGGAGTTGCTCCCATTAGTGTTTTTATTGAGGTTCGGTGGGCCCATAAGGCTGGATATAACTTCAAGTGCCAATCTCGTTTGTTTTCTTTCACCGTTTTAAGGAGAATGGCTTTTAGTGTTTTATTTGTCGCTTCATCCTGTCTGTTGGCTTGAGGGTAATACAAGGAAGCCATATGATGGCTTATCTTAAATTTATTGCATATTTCGTGAACCTCTTCATTCTTAAAAGAAGTTCCATTATTGGAGATAATGATTTGTGAGATACCGTACCTGCAAATGATTTGGTTTAAAATGAACTTGGCGATTACAGAACCAGGTACAGTAGTAAGAGGCATAGCCTCTACCCATTTGGTAAAATATTTGGTGGCCGTGATTATACAATTATGGCCATCTGTGGACGAGGGAGAGAATTTCCCTATTAAATCTAGGCCCCATGTAGAAAAGGGCCATGGAGTAGCGATTGGTTGTAGAGCTTGTGCCGGCATATGGATCTCATGGGAGAATTCTTGGCACTTATGACACTTGCATACGAACTCTACTACGTCGTGTTCTAGAGTAGGCAAAAAATAGCCCATTCGATGTATTTTACGAGCGGTGGCATGACCACCGAAGTGGCCTCAACACATTCCACTATGGGATTCATGGAAAATCTTCTTGGATTCTTCCGTGTCGACACATCTTAGGAGCATTCCATCGAACACTTTCCGATAGAGCACTTGCTCTATAATGATGTATTTAGCTACGATAATACGTAACTGCCTTCTTTGTTGTGGTGTAGCTCCTTCTGGATACGTATGGTCCATGATATAATTAATGATATCAGCGTATCAGGGACACTCAAAGATAGAGGGTCGGGTTTCGATGTAGTATACGCACTCATCTGGAAAATCTAAATCTACTAGATCGCCTCCATCTAATGGGTTATCAGCTAACCAATCTGTAATGATTTGTCCTTTAACCGACTTCTGATTTATAAATGTTAATTTGAATTCCCCCATTAAGGTTATAAAACATCCAGCATTTTTAGATAAGGACCCTTGTGTGAGGAAAGTTCGTAAATGGTCCGTTTTTACCATGACCCTTGTTTCTTGATTTAGCATATAATGTCTTAGGCATTTGGTTGTAAAAACTATAGTGAGGCATTCTCATTCTGCTTGTGTATAACGTGTTTCATAGTCGAGCAACATTTGGCTAATGAAATAAATCATGCATTCTCTCTTGTCATTGTCTTCTTGAGCCAGCATGCAGGCTAGTGAGACATTGGTTGCTCGTGAATATAAAATTAACGAGTGATCTAGCTTAGGTGGCATTAGTGTAGGTGGTGATAACAGGAAACGCTTAACTACATCAAAACCTTCATTGCAGTCTTCAGTCTAATCAATGCTATAATCTTTCTTGAGAAAATTGTTGATTGGATGTATGGCAAAACTTAAGTTCAAGATGAATCTTCGGATTGCACCCAGCTTTCTGAGAAATGACCTGATTCTAGATTCATCCGAAGGTGGAACCATTTCGAGGATAGCCTGAATTTTGGTTGGGTCAACATCTATCCCTCGTGATGATATGATGTAACCTAGGAGCTTCCCTCCTGTTACACCAAAGACACATTTTTCTAGATTTAGCATGACTCCGTATTCTATCAGACGTGAGAGAATGACGCGGAGTATTTTCGGATGGTCACAATGCTTCTTGGCCTTAGCCAACAAGTCATCTACGTAGGATTCCATGATTTTATGAATTAAATCGTGAAATATATATGTCATAGCTCGCTGGTATGCAGCACCAGCATTCTTGAGACCAAATGGCATGACAGCATAGCAATAAGTTTCCCAGGGAGTTATAAACGTAGTTTTAGCTTGATCTTGTTGAGATATTTTAATTTGATTGTATCCCGAGAATCCATCCATGAGAGACAAAAGTTCAAACCCATTTGTTGCATCAACAATGACATCAATGGATGGCAACGGGAAGTCATCTTTAGGACACGCTTTGTTGATGACTCAAAAATCTATGCAGATGCGTATCTTTCCATTCTTCTTGAGAACGGGAACGATGTTAGACACCCATTGGGAGTAATCGACTGGCTTGATAAATCCTACTTGGAGGAGTTTTATTACCTCCTCTTTTACCATGAGAGCTACCTTGGGTTTCATGGGTCTCGATTTTTGTTTAACTGGTTTTGCATCAGATTTAGTGACAAGGTTGTGCACCGCGATGTGGGGTGCAACCCATGTCATTTCCTTATAATTAAATACAAACACCTTCTGATTTTCTTTGAGGATCTGAGTGTGTATTTCTACTTCCTCTAGGGTTAACGAGGACCCTAATTTCAATATCCTTGGTTTGTCTTCCATTTCGATGTTAATATCAATTGTTTCTTCGATCAAAGAGGCGTTACCCTTATCAAACTCAGGTGGCGCCGGAAAATCATCCCCATTTTCTACTGTGCATATGCTAGGTTCCATTTGTGAGGGAAGATCCACCATGGGATTTCTGAAGTAGGAAGATGAATGTGGGATTAAGGACAAATCTATCATATGATAGGAGAGATGTAGTGTCGCATAGGCGTTTAAGTAATCCAAAGTGGCCATATCACTATCAACATGGTCTAGGATAGTAGATTCATTTCTGTTTAAAAGAGAATTTGTCATTGTCTTTATCAATGGTTCATCATGAAGGGATACCATGAAACGGGTATCCTATAACTCATTGCTTGGAGTAAAACGTGATGCTGAAGTTGCTATTGAATCGGTGAGAAGATTTTTCTCTAGCGGGATTGCTTCAATTGATATGAAGTCAAACTCCTTGCTTAAATCTAATACAACTTTTTTGTAAAGTTGTAAGTTCTCGGCTTTGGTTTCATATACCTCAGAGACTTGGTTTGCTACTAATTGCGAGTCTCCTAAGACTCTGATGTTATCAACACCAATTCTCTTAGCTAAGATGAGGCCAAGGAGGAGGGCTTCGTACTCAGCGCCATTGTTTGTGCACTTGAAATTTAGTTTAAAGGAAAAAGGTAAGACTTTTCCTTTAGGGGAAGTAAAGATTACACCTACCCCAGATCCATAACGGCATCTAGCTCCATCAAAATGGAGTGTCCAATATTTGACTGGGAATATGGACGATGGGATATCTATTTTGTTTGCATATTCTACTTCCACCATACAAAGATCCTCTGCTGGAAGAGAGCCAATGCCTAGGGGATATCCTATGCCTACTAAATCGAATGGTAAGAATATTGGTAGATCATTTTCTAGTAGTTCAACGATTTTTGCAGTAGTTCTTAATGATATTGCTTCTACAGTGTTAGCCTCATCTTTAGGGGTTGGGGTTACTTTGGCTAGGCTCATAGCTTCAAGATCTGTTGTAGGTACCAACTTTTCATTTGTTTTTGTGTCGGTAGGTTTATTAAGTTGATTTGTTGGGAGTTCAAACTTTGAGTGTACACCTGGTCTTTTCTTTAAGTCAGCTAGGTGTACATCAAATGGTTTTGGATCACCTTTGGCCACGAATACCTTTCCTAAATGTAAAAACCTTACTTCTTGAAATAGTATAGAAGGGATTGCCTTCATGTGGTGTATCCAAGGTCGGCCGAGGATCATATTATAGTTAGTTTCTCGATCTATAATATAAAACTCAGTCAAGATGGTTTTCGGTCCTAAGGTGACCGGTAATATTATAGTTCCAACCGAGGTGGATTTAAGACTATCATAGCCCCTTAGTGTATTTCGAGTTGTGGAGCAATTGGTTTCTCCATACCCTAGCTTTTGGAGGAAAGAGAAGGGGACTATGTTAACTGCCACCCCATCATCAACCGTTGCATGCTTTACATAGTTGTTATAAACCCATACTTGTAAATGTAAGGCTAGATCACCTCGGTGTGCGATCTCGGCATTTGTCGGCATTTTGTTTATCTCGAATATGAATTCGACATCCCTATCTGCCTGCCCTGGAGGATGAACATCAAAGTCCACGTGATTTACCTGTGTTTTAGGCGGTGGAGTGATGTTAATTAGATGACCTAAACCTAATGCTTCTAAAAGAGTAGCCCTGTGGGCATGAGAGTTCTTTAGTAAGTCTAAGAATGAAATGTGCGAGTAGGTTTTTGTTAGGACATTAATCAAATCATAGGCTCCCACAGGTTTTACTATGATTTGTTGGATGTCATCTGCCTCTGGCAGGTGGCTTGGACTTGGTTGAGAGAAATACTCTCATGTCCTTGTTATAGCTTTGATGGGTATCTCAGCATCTAACTCCACTAAACCGACTACCTTAGGTTGTGGCTAACTTCCTAGTTGCGGCGCAACTAATGGATTTAGCGAGGTCGAGGCTTCATGATCATTGTTTCCTATCATTGCACCCTTGTTCGTCCCAGTTGGATTTATCCTATTGTTATCGTGATTTGGGAGTGGATCATTAAAGATCTTCAGGGGTGCGTTTTGAGGGGAAACTGCCCCTGAAAAGGTATTTGACATTGGTGACGTACGATCTGCTAAGAACATATCCATAAAAGTTGTTTTTGTTCATCTAGCAAGCATTGCATGAATTTATTGTAATCACGGCACGTTCTAGTGTCATGGCCCCAAATTTTGTGGAAACCATAGTAAGAATTAGGTTTGTAATTCCTAGTTTGTTGATTTGATGTGTATTGTGGCCCAAAATTTTGATCAAACCGTTGTCTATTAAAATTTTGCATTTTTTGTCTTTGGTTTGAATTCTGGTTTTTGTACCTAATTGAATTTTGGCTTGGACCCTGTATGGGATTTCACCGTTGTCGTTGTTGTTGTGGATGATTAAAATCCACTGCATTGACTATCGAGGTAAAGTTGTTGTTTTGTTGGTTGTTTATTTGTGATGGAGTATTGACAATATTTACCTTTTTAGGTTGGTCAGTTACTCCATCTGTTGTTACACCCCGATTTTTTGTTCAGGATTTTAGGTCCTTGATTGACGTTCATGGTAGTGGGATAAGTTGTAGTGTTCTGATTAGGGGCAATTAACCTCCCGTTTTCTCCATATGTTTTGCGACCACTATCAATTTCTGCTTGATCTATTCGAAGAGCACTCTCTAGTACTTCATCATAAGTTCATAATGGGAACTTCTGGACTTCTTCCTTCACTTCTCTGCTAAGCGAATCAAGGAATAAATCACATAGTTCCATTTGATCCATGTTTAGAGCACTTGCCGAGGAATAAAGGACTGTACACCACCTTTGGATGAAATGGGTGACAGATTCGTTGTGTTCTTGTTTGATGTGTAAGAACTCCCTGATTCCTATTCTTAATAGTTTGTTCATGTCGAAGGCCTTAATGAACTCTGAAACGAGTTGTTTGAATGAATGGATGGAAGCCTCAGGTATTCTATAATACCAATTGAGAGCGATGCCTTCCAAGGTTTTTGGGAATATTTTAGCAACAACCCCATCCCATGGGAGTAGTTCTCGAATGGCTGTAGTGTAAGCTTTGATATGCACGTTTGGATATCCCTCTCCTTTGTATTTGGGAAAATCAGGAAGAGGTCTTGGAAGCATGATGCTTCGTATGGTGAAATCCAAGGGCTCTTTCAAATATTCTAAGTAAGTCCCTATCGCATATGTTTCAACCATTGACGGTGCTTGCTGAGGGAGTGGTGGTGGGATGGGTTGTTGATATGGCGCAGCGTATACGTTGGCAGGGGCATAAGGAAGCCCTGTGTTTGAGAAAAAATGCCGGGAGAGGAGAACATATCCCCTTGTGGTGATTTGGAGTATATGTTTAAGTATGACGGGGTACTATCAAGGAATGGATTGTTTTGTACTAGACCGCGAGGAACATTGCTAGAGATGGTGGGTCTAGTTGGCATTTGTTGTGAATACTGAGGAGTCATGCCTAACGTGCCTACTCCTATGAGGAGATCCACTTGGCTAGGATGGTGTGGAGGATTGGAACTCCCTGCTTGCATGAATTGTGAATTTTGACTTGCTTGGGCAAGTTCTAACCCTCTAACCTTTTCTATTAGAGTTGAAATGACTTCATTTGGTGAAGTCACCATATTCTGCCTTGGTGGCATTTGTTGTATACCATGGTTTTGTATAGGCATGTAATATCCTGCTATGAACTGATCGCTATCTTTCCAAGTTTCTCTGAGAGTATTTCCTATATGCAGTGCCATAGAGGTATTTTCTTGAAAAGAGACCTTGGGTTGTGGTTGTAAACCTCCTACATGTGGATACATACCTCAAGAACATTGGTCATTCCTAGCATAATGTACTGAATATTCATCATCTAAACCTTGGTATGAGTCTGATTGTCTACTAATTTATGGTCTAAGTAGTACCTGAGGAGATGAATCAGATTCTCCATTGAACGTCATATTGTTCGAGCCTGAAGGCTCTATTTGTTGCATTTGAGTGAGTTGTTCTAACTCCTCTGTTTGGAAGGACGAGCTATATCTGATCCTTGGAGTTTGTGTTGACAACTGACTAGTTGAATAGTTGTCGCCCCACACTGAGAGCGAGGGTGATGATTGTCTATTCTGTAGGGCGTAGTATGCCTCAAGACCCAAGAGGGGTCTGTCATATGCATCGAATCTCGACATATTCAGGGGGTATATGAATACCTGAAAAATAATGGGAAGGAGCGAAGGTGAAAGCCAATGAGGTGAAGAAGATGAAAATTATACTAAACTTGGAAGAACACGTGATACTATGACTCCGAACTAGAAAGTAGGAAGTTCACGTCAGCTTCACTAATTTTGTTTGTTCACGTCAGGTTCACCAATTTTGTACGACAGAAAAGTGACAAGTGAGCGTGGGAATCTACAAGTGACTCTTCCTCGCACCCGACCTCCTGAGGTCATGCCGAGACGGCTGGTGGGGATGGAATATGTGTGAGATACACAAAAACTAGTTAGAAAATCTAATGTCTTCAATGCACACTAACGGAACTTGTGAATTTAAAGCAAAGAAAGCCCTCCTAACTTGGGCTGGTGTGATAGATCGGTCAGCAAGAATGACTGCTCGAAGGCTCCAATCAATATCGAGCTCTGGCATGATTCGATCTATGGGTTTTGGAATACGTGGAAAATGACCCGGGATAGTTTCGTATATTTCTCCGGACAGGGTCATATGGTGGATGGTAAATGTAGTCAATTCTATGGACGGTTCTCTGGCCTAGTCCAGAACTCTCTAGCTTTGTTAGCTATTGTGTCTAGCAAGGATAATTGTTTGATGATGATAGGTGGTAGTGGAGTAGACTGGAATACTAGTGTGTGTAGGCCAGTGTCTATGTCTAATTCTCCTATGGATTCATTGGGCTGCGGGATTTGGGGATCACAACCGTAGACTCTTAGTTGTTGTGGACCTGTTATGGTCATGTGTGAAATCAATTCCTAATCCCTAATATCCAGTAATCATATGCTTTCTCAGCTTCTATTTTTAGGATCAATAACTATGTGATTTTCTCAGAATACCCTACAGGCGTTCATGCAACCTAGATTCTTAGGCTGGTATCTATATCTAGAAGAGTGTCTCCTGCATCTGGCTATAGGACCAAAGGATCACAACCAAAGGTTTTTTCTCTTTCAAACCCTTCTACAATCATATGAATGTTTACCTAGGGTGATCTGTAGTTTGGTTGATTCGACCAAAACGTATGTGCTTGGTCGTCTTCTATGTTTAGCCCACTCAATTGGGAATTGATTTCTTGCAAGCTTACCATTTTTTGGAAGACTTGAATCCTAATATTTTGATCTATATTAGTTATTGCCGTGATGAGATTGGGTTGAGGCATGATTGGCTCGAATACATATTCTCTGGGATCTCTAGGTCCCGTGATTGTCATACAAAACAACAAAGTAAAACAAACTATAGTAAAATGAAACTTAACTATGTCGAATATACCTATATATGATTTCTCTATTTTTTTGTGTTTTCTGATGAACTTTACGAATTTAAGAAAGTAGCTATTTAAAATATCTAGAAAGACAACTAAAATAATAATTTAAAACAAACAAAATAACCGAGTGTAGCTATTTGTCTGTGTAATTTGTAGATCTATTCTAAACAATAAAATAGCTCATATAATCTATTTGCAAGATTCTTGATCCTACCTCAGAAGTGAGGAGTGAATCATATTTTCTCAAAAACTATCAATCCCCAAAGCTTCCCTGGAAATATCGAGAATAGAATTTACTTAAATAAAGAAATTAACTACGCTATTTGATATGATTCTAACTAGAACTTTGAAAATTAGAACCTGGATTCTGCAAAACAGTGGCGAATCCGATAGTGTGTGTTATCTTGTCCCCTCAGTGTGATCTCCTCATTCCTTCGTGTTCACGTGGATCTAGAAAAGTGTTTAATGCTAGCATTAAAAGAAGTAGATATTGGGATAAAGGTAGCTCAAGACATAGACTGAATACAATGCGAGTAGGAGAGGGATAGCGCAAGAGTACAGAGCTTGGCTTATGCAATTCCTAGTGGAATCTATTGCGAGTCATGCAACATAAAGCATCCAGAACCTGAAACTATCCTATTTGAGGAGAAAAACTTGTAGCTTTAATGGCTTCCTAAGTTATTCTACTCCAATGGATTGGATGAAATAACAACACTGCTTGCACAAGATGGATATGTGGCTTACCAACAGTAAAACAATGCTAACTAAGCATGTAACGAACTAAACTATGAATCCTAAGCAAAATAAAAGACTGAATTACTGAAAATTAGAAGATGAGAAGTGAATGAGGGGACATTTTCTTGAGCACAAGCCATCTATTTATAGCATTTGGATTTACCCAAGGTAAAAACCAATTTGAACTCTTAAACTATAAACAATGGCAAAACACTATTCCAGGGAACCAGAATCATAAATGCAAGCCTATGGCAGTGAAAGAAAGCTGGTAAAACATTGAATTTACGTGAGTCATGTTAAAAGAGCTTTCTGGAAAATGCGTAAAGGACCGCCACCCTGAGCAGGGCGGTGGTCACGAGACCGCCACCCAGGTAGGGCGGTGGTTTTGTCATTGAAGAGATAAAGGATAAAAAAAGAGGGGAAAAGGAAAAATAAAGCACGCGGGGGCTATGTGGGGCATGTGGGATGTTAACGCACACTTGGAGAGCTTTTTTGGATCCCGAACACCTTGCGAGGAGACCTATATCATCATTGGGGCACGTGTCACATTGTTCTGACAGTACAGTACCTTACAATTTTGGGTACATACAGTAACCTATACCTCTACCACCTCCATCAAAGTACCCTTCATGATTTTTTCCTTCCCACTCATGTGAATTATCAGTGACACTAGTCTGGTTCACACCAGTTTTAATAACATCATGAATCTGATCAATCAGTCTACAATTCGTAGTATCATTAGCGTGGGATTTACAAATCTTCTAGTATGAAGACACATTCTTTCAGATCACACATTACAACAGAGGAGACCTACTTGAATCATGATCCAAATGATAGATCTCATAATTCAGAATCATGGTGCACACTGATTTATGAGGGAATTTAACCTTAGTATGTCCTTCTACCTTACAATCTATACACCATATTCCACTATGTTACTCATGAGCAAAATTAGCCGCTAGTTTCTCCAACTATTTCTCCATAGATGCAATCTGCACCTCCAATAATGGGCTAACTCCATTGTCTACACTTCCAACACCCTCAGTGCACAAATTTGTGACTAAATCCTTACACATATCTGTAAATGTCTTATGAGAGAGTTCCCTTCTAAATGGTGTGATCATACCACTAATAAACCATTGTGCATGTTTTCTAGGGTGAATATCATAAGACAACTTTGATTAAAAAAATTTAAAGCATGCATCATACTCCCTTACACTCGCATCCATGCTCTTTTTAATCTCTTTTAGTGTGCTGATGCTTTTCTATTAAAACTCATGTATATGGATTTCAGCCAAGAAATCATCAGATAGCATGTTGTAATTTACAACATTCTAGTTTGGATCATACTTCCTTTACCCACTATGTACGCGCCCTTACAAAGTAGTAGCAAACTGACTTTCCTTACGATTAGGAGTTGTGATCCCCTTAGTGCGCCATATTATCTCACACATTTGTACATGCTCCATTGCATATTCAATGTCTTTGTACTCTATAAGGTGAAGGCACATCTCATAATAAACTTGTTGTGGCTAGTGCGAACCATGCCCACCAAACTATGAACTTGTATTACCTCCATTATTTCCTCCACCTCAAGAGCCACCAGATCCCCTAGATCCCAAGCCACTAGATCCTCCAAATCCACCTCCTGTAGTGGGCACTAGACCAGAGGATAAGCTACTTTGTGTTGAAAATGTTGTACTATACTGAACTCCCACAGTCTGCAAAGTTATGCTACTTACATATGTATCACCAACATTCTACGTGCCCACCCTCCATCTAAATGAATCACCAATAAATATACCACCAATCAGACCACCAAGAAAATAAGACATATGTGCTGCCATAGATGTATGTGTCATCTGATGAACTTGTGTACTCAACATAAAAATAAATCTACATGTTGCTACTCTATCACCAACACTACTTTATTTCTCAACAACTTTTTCAGGAAGTGGAACACCAAGTGCAAGGGAAAGGTCACCAGGTGCAATCAGATGTGCACCTATGGTCCTTATTATTTACTCTTTTAATGTGTTTTCATCTAAAGCTGAAGTGGATTCTTTTATGCACTTGCATAAAAGGGGGAGTATCGGCTACTTAGGTTCCACATCCTCTACATGAACCTTGAATCCTTTGTATATCACTTGTCTCTAGAAATCCATAGACTTCTCAATGCCACACTTCTTTGTTAATTCCCTCTCCTAGGCTTCATTATACTTAATTTGTAGTTCCTCTCTTTCCCTTTTTGTCGTAAGGTCCACCATATTTCACCACACCCACTCCTGCGCTCACACACGGTGGATATTTAGCTAGCCATGTATCAATCTTCCAAATATAGAATCACCAAAAAAGATCTTAATTGCTAAAGGGATAGCGTGTAAATAAGATCCTTTAGGTTCATGTAAGAACTAAAACTCAGAAACTTCTAGATAGGAATAAGTATAAAAAACGTACTCCAATGTGTAACTATGTAAAACACTGCTCCACTAATGATCTACAGCACGTGTCCAAGTCACATCAGCATCATACAAATTCTAGCAATCTTCTTGTTTCCAAAAAATTGATCTATACCTTAATTTTTCTTTGATGCATATGTTACCAACAACTCATACAACTCTATATGAAAATAAAAAAAGAACGTGACATAGATTTCATGATATAAATTTTCTTCAACCCACGTGTGAGCATCAAAATTGGGTCCAATATTATATTTCTAAACGAACTAGTCTTCTAATTCTACAACTCAACTCTCAATGCTATCCAAATTCAAATTATATGTCTTCATTATGTAACATCCTTGCAAGAGATTGAAAAGAGGCCTCGGAAATGAAACCAAAATGTAGTCTCTATTTCTTGCTCAAAACCCTAGGCGCGTTATCACATAACTCATACAGACTTGAGCATTCACCCTAAGTGCGAAAAGTTACTAGGTCCCTATTTTTATACCATCTTTTTCAAGATGTTAACATGATCACTCATATATTCCATATCCATAAAAATTGATTAAAGTAAAATCATAACAAGAAATAGCTCACAACTATAGTACATAATGAATTAAACAAGGTTCGCGATGAGATTTACCATGCAATAACGAGTAAAAGAGACATAAATAACTAGCACCCATCCATAGTGATCCATTATATTAACCCATCATAAAACAGAGTGATTGAATACATCAAAAGTATGAATACAAATTCATGCGTGCATCATACGAGCAGTATAACTCTATCACAATCCAAGCACTAGATATCTCCTCTTCACACCTAAACCATGTAAATAAATACATATATATAGGGGGTGGATAATTTCCCTTCACCTCCCATGCACTCTCAAAATAGGTTGCATGCTCAAAATATCGATGAGCCACTACAAAAGTAATGAAGGAAGTATGCAAGATTTTCCTAATAATATATCATCTATAATTAACTCTAGATCTAATCATATTATTATCTCAAACTTTGCATGACTCTTTATCTTCTTCTTGTTCCCAAAACATAATTTACATATCCTCCATTTCTTCATGCCTCATTCCAAGTTTTACTTAGTAATACATCCTTTTCAGCCCGTAACATGCAAGAACAGGTAATTCCTGAACTTTCTCCTCCTGGATGCAAAACCAGAGTGGGAAAATTTGTCACACCCTCGTGCCTACCTACGGACCTCCTACTTCCATACCACTATCACCTAAACCTTCAACAACTAGGAAATATTTCATCAACCCCAACATTTGTGTTAAATGTCAAGATCCTCAACCTCTTCATCATTTATAAGATAGAAAATCTTTCCTTTTTACTTTTCCTTCTATCTGGGTCCCAACAAGGTCTCCTTTGATTCCACCCTATTTTTTACGTGCTTCAAGGTCAACCTCACAAAATAACTAATTCATAACCTCTTCATCCTTTTCACTATCCCCTACTGTGATACACCTTAGAATCTATAGATATTTATGAATTGGTAGTTTAGTAGAAAATTAATCAAAAGTATGAACGATACATGCATTTAAGTTTCACTAGTTTACGGTCTCTTTCCTTAACTCTGCATGTATATACCTTGTGTGCACACATCCACACAATGTAGAATAGAAATCATGAACCCATAGAGATGGTGGCAGATCATTTTTCCCTTTCATCCATTTCCATTTGCAATTATGAACATGTTTCATGGGAGAAGTCTTCTAATGATAATCATGTATTGGTGAAGGGGTATTATTTTGGAAAAACCTTGTTAAGAAGGCCACTCTAATCTCATGCCAACCAAGTAGTTTGTCCCTATGCATAGGCCACAAATGTCCTGGAGTCCCTCTCAATGAGTATACCAACATATTCCTTTTATCCCCCTCATTGTGGAAATTTTCCTCCATTGTGCACAAGAATGATTCAGGATTTTCTACTCCATTGTACCTTGACAAACTTACATTTACCAACCACCTCACTAGTCATGATGTAACCACTATTTATACTATTCCCCAAACCTCGAGACCAACTAACTCATAATTTTCATGAGCCAAATTTTCACATGTAACAATAGTAATGGCACTTATAGGCTACACAGATTCCTACTAAAACATGTCCTCCTTTGATGACTCCACATTCTATCAGTCATGCACTGTATGTGTGTAGATCTTGTTAAGGTATTCTTCACTAATGGGTTATTTGTAAGGCATAACATTTTTGTCATCCAATAGTATCACAATGCACTCCTCTTTGTTATCAGAACTCACATAACAATTGTTAAAGTGTAGGTCTATGTTGTTGTCATAACACCAAGGATGACCTAGTAGCACAGGGAATTTGTTTGCTTCAACAATCTCATAGACATAAAATTCACCCTTGAATTTCACTCCCTGAATGGTGAGATAAACATCCTTCAAAACCTAGTAGGTTTGTGTTAAAGTGTAGGTCCCTGGATGGCAAAAATGTTTATCTCATATAACACTTGTTAAAGTGTATGTTTGTGTTGTTGGCATAACACCAAGGATGACCTAGTAGCACAGGGAATTTGTTTGCTCCAATGATCTCAGAGACCTAAAAGTCACCCTTGTGCTTCACTTCCTGAATGGTGAGATAAACATCCTTCAAAACCCCAATGGGAATAACCTTTTCTTATTTTCCGTATATAACAAATTTGAGGATGGCTATAATGGTGGCCTTCCCATTTGGTTCCAAGCATCAAGTGTAAGTGCATTAACATCTACACATGCATAAATTAGTATATTGTTTACTACCCACCTATTAATCACAAAAGCCAATGTGATTTCTTTTTGTACTCATGATCCTGAGGTGGTAAGTTAGCATGGAGAATATAACACTCCCTTTCTACACATGCACATGGTATTTTGTCCCATAACCATCATCCCAAATAAGGTATGATATCCTCCTACATAAGCATTATGCATACCTCTCTAAGGTCATCTCCATCCTTATGAGGTAATTTTCCATTCTTTACATGTTCCCTTTAACGTGCTTGCTCCTTTAGGTCATGTATCTCCCCTTAGAGCTCCCTAATGATGCCCATAGTCTCCTGATATACTCCATTTGGATACTGTTGTTGCAAATAAGCAGCACCCCTGGATGCAAATCAAGGTTCTAAGTTGATGTTTAGGGCATCCAGTGTGATTGCACAACATGGAAACCTCTCTCCAAGTGTGGGACTTGTGAAAATGAGAGAGGAATCTCCAAATTAGAGGTTGGTTCCTCAAACTCCTCTGATTAGATCTAGTATTTGCACAACTGCAGAGGTTCAGATCCTAATTTTACCCTAATTTGTAAGAAGACAGGGATAAGAAATGCAGAAAATGAAACTAACCTAATGATGGTGATGCACCAAAGGAGTGGTGAACATTTTTGCTCATACAAATAGGCACAAATCCATGAAATGCAACATGAAAAACATACACAAGCTGATAAGATGCAATAAGAGATCTGAAAATGAAGTAAAAACAATACAAACAGAGGACTGAAAGCATTCACAGAGTTTGCACTGTCATTTCCATGTAAAAATCCCTTGCATTACACCATCAAAGAGGTATAAACCTGTTACAATCCTTGAAAAAGGCCTGATACTTACAAAATTCACTTGTTTTCAGGTGAAAGAAGAAGTCTAATGTTCAAAAAAGTGTTCAACCCTCAAAAAATGAGCCAAAACTGGCTTTTACAGTCCATGGGTCGAGCCCAGGAGAGAGAAAACGTGCAAAACACATGGGAGCCATCCCTCATTGAATGAAACTACATTTAAAAAGCATGGAGGTCCTTACAAACCCATGCTATGACATTTTTGACCATGCTGGAGAGAAAAGTGACCCATTTTGCATTAAAATTGGTTGTTGAAATGTCATTTCTGGCCATGGACATGTACCAGAATCTTTTTTTATTTTTCTCTCTCCAAACTGAACCAAAATTCAAAATTTTCCATGGAATCATGTACATAATTTCATAAGATTTCCATTAATATAAATAATGTGCAAATCCAAGCTCTGGATCAAAAGTTATGGAGCTCTAAAGTTTTAGGGCAAAAAACGGCCCACAAAAAACGGATCGGCGGGGCAAAAATTTGAAATTTTTGACCCCTTCTTTTCAATTTGTAAAAATTTTTCACAAAAAAAACCCCGCGCTCTGCCACTTGGGTGCCACATGGCACGATTCAATGGTTGGACAACAGGGGACCTTCCTGAGCTCATTTTCCCTTTGTTTTTTTCCTTTGGAATTTTTTGGCCAAAAACCTCTGTCGGGCCCAATGACTTGGACATGTGTCGCTCTCTGGTTGGTCGGCTGACTCCTCTCTCCTTCTTCCTTCGCGGGGCACTTGATGTCTCTATTGTGCCACTTGGCCACGTGGCAGCATGCGATTGGCTGGGTGAAAATGGGGTGGGCTGATCCCTTAGAATTTTTCTTTGTTTTTTCACTTGGGAAAATTTCCCCATTTGTCCCCCCCGCACCACGAACTCCCCCGGCCACCCTCTTGGGACATGTGGCACGATTCTGGTTGGATGACAGGGGGCCAAGGCTCCATCCTTCGCCTTTGAATTTTTTTGGCCGAAAACACTTTGCCAAATTTTCCACTTCTTCCACCCCACCGCTCTGAACTCTCCGGGACCCTGATAGGACATGTGGCCTGATTTCCATTCGTCGTAGGCCATCCTGCTCCAAATTCTTCACTTTGAAAATTTCACCGAACACTTAGCCAACTTTTTCACCTTTTCTCCCCCCACGCCACGAACTCCCCGGCCCCTCCTCTGGACACCTGTCACACTTCTATTGGTCTGTGGGGCCAAAATCCTCCAAAATTTTCCTTTGAAAAACTCGGCAAAGACACTTAGCCAATTTTTTTGCTGCGCCTCCCCCTTGTAACATGTCTCACACTGTGATCTCACCCAGCAGGCCCGCAGGTAAAAAATTTTCCTTTTACATTTCCGACCCAAAACTTGGAAAATTTTCCAAGTTCTCCTCCGAACCCTGCCAGCTCCTGGACACATGGTAGCTTCCTATTGGCTATGGGATTCCAAAGGGGAAAATTTCCCACAAAAACTCTACTGAGCCATAACTTGAAAAATATGAGGAGTTAGAGGAGGAAAACTTTACCCTTCTGGAAAGCTGAGAGAGAGCCTCTATCTGATGGTGCCATTTCTAGAAAAAATTTTGAGTGCTTAAAAATCAAAAAATGAAGACTGAGGCACAAGATGGGTAGGAACACAAGGAGTTAGCCACAAAAATGAGCAGGGGGGCACATTTTGGAGAACAATTTTGGGCAACTCAGAGGGGTCATCTGCCTGCTAAATGAAAATACCAGTTGCCTGAAGTAGTCCATTAGGCATAGGAGTCATTAAATTTTTCTATTTGGAACCTCAACAGACTTAGAATGTTGCAAGGAGGAATATAAAAAATCACCTGATTGAAACAAGGACTGCAAAAACATCTCCAAGGATAGCAAATTTTTTGCCAAAGCACTTAGGGAAAGCAAAACTAACCTACAGTAAAAACAATGTGCACAAGCACTTGAAGGAATGGAAACCTAAGCTAATATTTATAAGATGGAGAATTCTCCTTTAGAAACACAACGCTTGATATAGATTCCATTGACTGGAATATGCAGTTCTTCTCACCATCCAATGAAGCCAATTGGAAAGCATTTTCTGTTCTTTGCAACTTTGTGACCATGTTATGGGGTCACTCTAAATGGCATCAAAATTTCGAATTCCTTCCTGGTTTTGCTCTCTATCTGCATCACATTTCAACACTATATCTCCAACTTGAAAATTATCTATCCTTGGCCTTCCTATCAAAGGTCTTATTGATCAAAGAGCTTGATCCTTCTCCATTGCATGAGATACCTGATCTCTAATCTCTTATAGCTCCATCAACTCTGCATATCTCACCTCCATGGGCTCAAAATCCAACAGCTCCAATTGTTTCATGAGTTCTAATGTTGGAAAACTAAAGTGACATGGGCAAGATTGCTTACTCTTCCATAGACAAGCCTGAATGGAGAGTTACCTGTGGATCTCTTGGGAGTTATCATATCATCCCCATAAGGCTGATTTCAGTTTGGTATGCCAAGACCTCTAATTCTCATCAAGAGTCCTCCTAATGATCCTCAACAAGTTTTTATTTGTAGACTTATCCTGGCCATTATCTTGAGGGTAATAGTTTGATGAGAGTACTTAGGTAGATCCCGTTCTTGACAACCCCACTCAGTCACCCTTGGATCCAATAAATGCCAATGCATTATCTGATATTATTGTAGTAGGTATGCCAAATCTAGTTACTATGCCTCTCATAGAAAGTCTAAGATGCTAGACTCATTTGCCTCTTTGAGTGCTACTAGCTTTAGTCCACTTGGTGATGTAGTTTGTGGCTGTCAAAATCCATTTGTTCCCTTGGCTTGAATTGGGATTAATGACTCCAATGAAGTCCAAACCCCCATTGCATGAATGGTTGGTCAACTGAGATTGGATGCAATGGGAAGGGCAGAAAGTTTCTCTTTTCTTGTGAAAGAATGGACAATTCTTACACCTCTTGATCCATGCAAAGCAATCACTGAAAATATTGGGCCAATAATAACCAGCCTTCATAATTTTTAGAGCTGTCACTCTCGGTGCAAAATGACCACCAGCTGGTCCACCATGGAACTCTTCCAACACCCTATGAATCTGATTTGTGCTAAAACATCTCAGCAGCACTCCATTCACATATTTCTTAACAAAACTCCATCAACAATGGCATATGGGACAACCTGCAATCTAAAGTGTCTTCTTTGGGTCTTGTTCATCTCCGGAGGGCATAGGCCTGTGCTTAGGAAATGTATTATACTTTGGGTCCAGCAAGGAGTAGGGACAGCATTATTTTCTTCTTGAGTGCCACTTGGCTCATGGCTGTCTTGAACTGTCAAAACAACCTCTTCTTCATTACATACTTATTTTTTCTTCCCCAAAATCAGCTACTCACACAATCCTTTTCCTCTTACCAGCTTGGTGATATTGATCTCAATGTCATACTCCATGACACGAGTGATCCAACCTGTCCTTTTCTCATTCAAATCCTTATTGAGGAGGAATTCTTTAACCCCAGCATGAGAGACCAGCAGCTGGACCTTGTTGTTTGAGACTAAATGCTTGAATTTCTTCAAGCTTCTAATTACTGCAAGTATGCGCTTCTCAATAAAAGAATACCTCACCTCATAGTCATCTAGGCTCTGGCTGAAGAAAGCAATTGGTTACTCATCATTGTCCTTATTCTGCCGTACCAAAATGGTAGAAATAGTATCATTACCTCCAAATTCATAGAGGATGAAATCCTTGGAGAAGTCCGGGTTGATGAGAGTTGGTGCTTGAGAGATGACTTCTTTGATTGCTTCAAAACTCTCCCTTGCCTTCTGCTGTCCACTTGAAAGCCATGATTTTATTTAAAATTTTGGTGATAGGTTTGACAAGGGCTACAAAATCTGGGACAAACATCCGAACAAAGTTTATCCTCCCCCAAGAAAATCTGAAGGGCTTTCTTGTGGCTTGGCAATGGTAGTGCTCTTATGGCTTCAACCCTCTCTGGATCAATTGCTAATCCTTCTTTGGAGACAATATGGCCAAGGAGATTTCCTTCATGTGCAAGAAAGATACACTTCTTAGGATTCAAGGACACTCCAAATATCCTGCACCTCATGAAGACTTGTCTCAAATGAGAGAGGTGGTCTGCTGTATTTTTAGAAAAAAACAGTGATATCATCAAGGTAAATCAGCACCATGTTGTTAATCAAACCTTTGAACGCCATGTCCATTGCTCTTTGGAAGGTAGCACCAGTGTTGGACAGCCCAAATGGCATTTTCCTGTATGCATAAGTTCCCCATTTAGTTGTAAAGGCCGTCTTGAACTGATCTTCTTCCTTCACCATAATCTGATTATACCCTGAATAGCCATCAAGTAGTGAAAACCTCTCGGAGCCAGCAACAACTTGTAAAATCTGCTCCATGGAAGGAAGTGGATAATGATCCTTGAGAGATGCTCTATTCAAATCTCTGAAGTCAACACACAATCTAATTTCCCCACTCTTCTTTCTGACTGGAACCAAATTGGCAACCCAACTAGAATGCTTGATTGGGAATATGATCCTTGACTCAATCAGCTTGTTTAATTCTTTCCTCATGAGAGGCTCCATGTGTGGATTGACTGGTCTTTGTTTCTACCTGATAGGCTTAGTATTTGGATCCAATTCAATGGTATGCTGAGCTAAGTTGGGGATTGAAACCTTTCAAGTCTTCATAGCTCCAAGAAAACACATCAGGGAACTCTTGACACAGCTGTATGAACTCATACCTTTCTTGTTCAGTTGCCATCTTTCCAATTTGCAATGGTTTGTTCTCTTCCACCAAGATGGATACTGAATCTTCTCTCTTGACCTGAATGTTTGCTTTCTCCTTTCTAAACTGATCATTGGGATTAAAAATGGACTCCAAAGTGATAAGTCCCTTGGGCAGCTTGTTAGTTCTCAGCTGTACCACTTGGTCACCATACTGTTGTTCCAATTTTTCTTGATTCTTAGCTGAGAACTCAGCTTCTTCTTACAAGAAATGGATGATTTGCTGGTCATTTTCAAACACTTGCCAACTGACATTGTTATCCGGCACTAAAGGCCTCACAATCACGTGGATGTTTGGCTGTACCTTGTCTTGTTGAATGCTTTCCACAATGTCAAAGGCTGCCCCTACTGCTGCAAGCCTGTCAGCAACTTGATTCTCTTTCCTAGGAATGGATTTGATGCCAAAACCCTCAAAATCTTCCATGAGGTCCCACACCCTGTTCTTGTAGCACTTGAGTAGATCATTTTTGGCAGCATGTTGTCCCTTGACCTGATTTACAATCAATTCACTCTCACCAAAGACTTGCAAGTTCTTTATTTTCTTTTTGATTGTCCCAATGCATCCCTTGCACCAAGGCTTCATATTCAGCAGCGTTATTAGAGCATGCAAACTGAAACCTAAAAGTTGAATAGTACCTTACTCCTTGAGGTGAAACAAGCATAACTCCACCTCTTGCACCTTGTCTACTCCTTGATCCATCAAAAAACAGCTGCCATACCTCATTCTCATCCTTGTGGTTTGGTTTGGTGATGCTAGGAATGGGCTGATTTTCTTCATGTATGCAATAGACCCCTAGCTCAGATTCTTCTACTTCTTGATAAGGATCAAAAAGCAGTGTACTTTGTTTGTCCCATTCATCAAGAGTTAGATCCGAGGATGCTTCCAACCTTAGTGTCATCTTCATCAGTGCTTGCGGTGATCTTCTTGATCAAATACTGAACAATTGGCATTGATCTGACTTGGAGTGTAAGGCTCAATGTGAAAGTTTGCAATAGGTTCAGACCTGATTGTAGCTTTGGTTCCATACCTTGTTCTGAACAGCATGTGTGACCAATCAGTAGAAAAAATATCTTTCAATCTTGGTTGTGAAGTCCCTTGATAAGCATAGCGCAGGAGAGTGGTGGAAGGTCTATGACCGATACATCTTGTAAAACAACAACATTTTGGACATGCATGCAAGGTAAGATTCAAGTTTCTAATCACTCTCGACTGTTGTTATTGTTGTCCCATCCAGCTACACTACCTCTTTGGATATGGTTTCATATTGGAGCCCTAGTTGATCAGCTATTTTTTTAGGCATCACTGAGCTACTTGCCCCGGAATCTATCATGCAATTATGCACTAGCTGATTTCTAATGATTAACGAAACATAGAAAGGGAGGGGGCTTCAACATTTTACCTTGCTGTCCTCCATGATTTCCCTTCAAATCTGGGCAGCGTTTGTGAGCACTTTCTCTTGCATCTGAACTTGCTGATTCGAAGTTGGTCAGTCCTTCATGGCAGCTTGTAACAAGTCTCTTTGGCCTGGGATAGATAGGGATTCCCACATTGATATATTAACATTTGTCTTCTTCATCTGATCAATGATATTGAATGGTGATGAAGGATTCTTTTCTGTCCCTTTGCTTGTTTATTCACTCCTTGCACATGGGCAGCAATAACTGGTATTTGAGTTGGTCTAGGAACTGTTCTTGGCTGCCCTTGTGCATTTGAAATTGGACTTTGCTTGCCAACCATTTGTGGAGCCATGGAAGGTTGTGGATTGGTTGGAGCTCATGGCTGTTCTTCACCCAAATTCCTTCTTTTTGACCTTGTGTTGGCTGCAACACCTTGAGAAACTGCTTGATTCATGCCACATAAATCTTCTGCTTGCCAGTTTACCAATGTGGTGTCATTTGGGGCTAATTGTTGTTGGAATGTTTCTTGTTGTTGGTTGTTTCCTTGATTGCCTTCACCCTCCACACTAGTAGTTGTCACCATTAATTCTTGATTCAAAGCACCATTGAAGCACATAGATTGGTTATGAGATTCATTGCATGGAAAACACCAGTCATACTCTTGAGCAACGTTGTTTTGTGTTGGCACCAATGCCTTAGAGGAAGATATGGCATTAGGATTATAGCGTTGAAATGGTCTATTGGCAGGAGGCCTTGCTTGATTTACATTTGCAGCTGGATTAGGAGGTCTTTGTGGTTGGTATGACTACCAGTTAGGCTGAGCTTGGGGCTGGTAAGAAGGTCTAAAACCTTGGGCTTGTTGCCTTTTGAGAGTAACCAGCTCATTGCCTAGGTTTTGCAATTGCTTCATGACTTCTTGAAGCTCATTTGGGGCACTTAGAGATGAAGTAGAAGCTTCATTTGAACTCTGATTTCTAGGAATGGGAGAAGGAGCCAAATTAGGTGCTTGATTAGTGTTTGGGCTCTCTAAACTTAGAAACAATGGCATGGGAGGTCTAGGGGCTAGTTTTCTAGCTTGGATCAAACAATTTTCAGCCCTAATGGAAATGTTATAAGCCATAGGGATAGTTATGCCTCCCATGGACTGAATCAACATAGAAATATCAGAATTTAGAGCTTTGAGATAGTAGAGAAAATCACCTTCTGTTGTTGTCCTAACTACCACTGGAATTCTCTCCCAAGTTGAAGTTGAAATCAGTCAGCTGCTCCAAAAGAGACAAGTTGTCTCCCTTCTCTCCAAATTGCTCATGAAGTGCTATACATAGCTGGTTCCAATTCGTGATAGAACCAGCTCCAAGGCTCCTAAACCATTGCAATGCTTTCTCCTTGAAGGAAGATGCCAACAATTTGACAACCACTTGCATCTCATTGATTTCATGAATTGCACAAAGGTTGGCAATATCTTTAACATGATCACCTGGAGTAGTCTGATTCTCTCCAGTGAAGTATGGAATGTTCTTCAAGGCTGCAATTGGAATTGGATGTTGTGCATTGAGGGAAAGTGGGCTGCTACCTGTGAAGTTGACATAGGGGTTGTTTTGTGCCATTCTAATTGGTCTTAAAACCCTTGTTGACTGAATGAAAGGCCTACCAGGTAGAGGAGTTGAGAGAGTTCTGTTTGGTGGAGATGGAGACCTTTGAATACTTCTTCCTCTTTGCCTTATTCTTGGAGATAACTGCAGGTATTCAAACAACACTTCTTCTTCTTCAGGTCTTGACCTTGTGGTGACTCTTCTCATGAGTTTTCAGGCCTGCACTACTGAAACCAGTTGATTATTCCCTTTGGAGTCACTAGATGTGTAATTTATGGCTCTTTTCAAGCAAGAAAATTACAGCAGATGCACATCAACTTTGCTGCAATAAAAATGAGACCTCTAAGGTCCCACCGGGCGTGCCAAAACTATTGTTGCAAATCAGCAGCACCCCTGGATGTAAATCAAGGTTCTAAGTTGATGTTTAGGGCATCCATTGTGATTGCACAATAGGGAAACCTCTCTCCAAGTGTGGGACTTGTGAAAATGAGAGAGGAATCTCCAGATTAGAGGTTGGTTCCTCAAACTCCTCTGATTAGATCTAGTATTTGCACAACTGCAGAGGTTCAAATCCTAATTTTACCCTAATTTGCAAGTAGACATGGATAAGAAATGCAGAAAATGAAACTAACCTAATGATGGTGATGCACCAAAGGAGTGGTGAACATTTTTGCTCATACAAATAGGCATAAATCCATGAAATGCAACATGAAAAACATACACAAGCTGATAAGATGCAATAAGAGATCTGGAAATGAAGTAAAAACAATACAAACAGAGGACTGAAAGCATTCACAGAGTTTGCACTATCATTTCCATGTAAAAATCCCTTGCATTACACCATCAAAGAGGTATAAACCTGTTACAATCCTTGAAAAAGGCTTGACACTTACAAAATTCAATTGTTTTCAGGTGAAAGAAGAAGTCTAATGTTCAAAAAAGTGTTCAACCCTCAAAAAATGAGCCAAAACTGGCTTTTACAGTCCATGGGTCGAGCCCAGGAGAGAGAAAACATGCAAAACGCATGGGAGCCATCCCTCATTGAATGAAACTACATTAAAACAGCATGGAGGTCCTTACAAACCCATGTTCTGACATTTTTGACCATGTTGGAGAGAAAAGTGACCCATTTTGCATTAAAATTGGTTGTTGAAATGTCATTTCTGGCCATGGACACGTACCAGAAGCATTTTTTATTTTTCTCTCTCCAAATTGAACCAAAATTCAAAATTGACCATGGAATCATGTAGATAATTTCATAATCTTTCCATTGATATAAAGAACGTGTAAATCTGAGCTTTGGATCGAAAGTTATGGAGGTCTGAAGTTTTAGGGCAAAAACGGCCCAAAAAACGGATCGACGGGCAAAAATTTGAAATTTTGACCCTTTTTGCATTTGGAAAATTTTTCAAAAAAAACCCCGTGCCCCGCCACTTCGGGACACGTGGCATGATTTGGTTGGACGATAGGGGCACGGCTCATCCTTCGCCTTTGAATTTTTTGGCCGAAAACTTTGCCAAATTTTTCATTTTCCACCCAAGCTCCAAACTCACCGAGACCATAGGACATGTGTCCTATTTCCATTTGCCGCGGGCCTCTTGCTCCAAATTTTCACTTTGAAAATTTCACCGAACACTTAGCAACTTTTTCCTTTCTCCCCCCACGCCGCGAACTCCCCGGCCACCTCTGCCACCTGTCATGTTTCTATTAGCTCGGGCCAATCCTCCAAAATTTACCTTTGAAAAACTCGGCAAAAACACTTAGCCAATTTTTGATTTCTTCCCCCCGCTGCTCTAACTGATGAAGACACGTGGCATGATCCCATTCACCGTGGGCCATGCGGGTGAAAATCTACATTTGAACCTTTTGGCAAGACTTAGCCAAATTTCACTTTTCTCCTCCGCGGTCCGTGACCCTCCTCTGGACACGTGGTGCGCTCCTATTGGTTGTGGGCCGAAATTCAAAAAATTTCCTACGCAAAAACACTTAGCAATTTTTTACTACCCCTCCCCTTGTGACACGTGTCACACTGTGATTCGCCCGGCGGGCCCACGGGAAAAAATTTTCCTTTTGCATTTTTGACCAAAACTTTGAAAATTTTCCAAGTTCTCCTCCGAACCCCACCGGCTCCTGGACATGTGGCAGCTTCCTATTGGTTGTGGGCTTCCAAAGGGAAAATTTCCCTCAAAAACTCCGCCAAGCCATAACTTGAAAAATATGAGGAGTTAGGAGGAAAACTTTACCTTTCTGGAAAGCTGAGAGAGAGCTCTATCTGATGGTGCCATTTCCAAAAATATTTGAGTGCCTAAAAATCAAAAAATGAAGACTGGGGCACAAGAGGGGTAGGAACACAAGGAGTTAGCCACAAAAATGAGCAGCGGGCACATTTTGGATAACAAATACCTTATATGGAAAACCTCCTCTCTTCTGATGAGTGGCATTGATTTTCCTTACTCATGTGCATGTTACCTCTGCACGCATAAAATAAATGGCTGAGGTTCCACTATAGTCAATTTCTTAGGTGTCATTTTCCACTGCTTAATACATTCTACCAAAATCATGGATTTTCCCTTATCCTTATTTTTATTCTTTCACTTGTGGATATACAAATTCGGGAAATCCTTGACCTTATGTTCCTTGCCAAAATATGCACAAGTCTAATTCTTTAGGTATTCGCACTGATAGTGATAAGGTGAACCAAAAGTGTAACATGTTCTTAATGTGAACCTTCCTTGGCCACCACAATCTTTTCCTCGGTATCTTCCTCTAAAGCCCGTGTTACCATTGTTATGCCCTTCATTATTATATCCCTCTTGCGCTTTTGCGATACTCTCTACACTAGTCTGGTACAACCCTTTTTCACAAGCCTCATAAATCTAACCAATTAGGTTACAATGGTCTATGTCAGGAGTGTGTGCATCAAAAAAATTTGAATACAAGGAAACATTCTTCTTCGTAACACGTTGCCAACATGGAAAATTACAAACATCATGATTCTTATGAAAAATTTCACAAACTCTTAGTAGTGTGTGCACATTCCTTCATAAAAAACTATCCTTCGAATTCCCCTCCACTTCATAGTCGGTGCACCGGAGTCCATTATGTGTCTCTTGAGATGAATTGGCAGATAGCTTTTCCAACTGAGTGACCAATTCTACAATATGTTCCTCAATAAATAGACTTACTCCCGTATTAAAACTCTCTATATATTTTGTGTAAATCTGATACTAAAGGCTTTGTGTGGATTGGTGAAGGTTTAATGAAATAGTTTCCTCCACAATGGTGTTAATAGACCTCACACGAACCATTGTGCATGCTATATGTGGTGGATATCATATGAGATTTTATACATTAAATTCTTAAACCTCGCATCATATTCTTGAACACTCTTGGAGAAACTTTTCTTGATGTCCTTTAGTGCGTTGATGCTCTATTGCTGAAATTATGGAATGTAAAATTCTACCAAGAAGGAAATTTGCAATGCATCATAGTCAACAATTATTTGATGGAGGTCATAGTTACTATACCAACTATACGAGGAAACCTAGAATGTGGTAGTGAACTGACTATCCCTCGTATATGAGGTTGTGATGCCCTTTTCCCTCCATAACAATTAGCACTTATATACATGCTTCATGGCATCTTCAACTCCCCTATATTTTGGTAGATGGAGTAGCATATCGTAGTGGATTTACATCTGCTATGGTGGTTTCTAAGGTTGTTTTGGTGTAGGTCTTAATCCTAGAATGGGGTTGGATCCTAATCCGAAGCCTCCACTAGTATTTTCTCCACACGGTGGAAGACCTAATCCTCCCGAGCTTCCTACTGCAACTTGAGGACCTATAGAAGTACTACCTTAGGTCCCCATAGTAGTGTTAGACTACACCCAAACTATTTGTCCCACTACTCATCTAATGGGGGTTCCTCCAATCGGTAGTGCATCACTACTCTTTCCTAACATCGTGCCTATCAGATGGATTCCACATAAATTATGTCCAAATACAGGATCATGTTATGTTACAATATGTGTTACCTTAATATGTTGAACCTCTTAATATGTTACCAATATGTGCGTACCTGTATTTCGAACCCAATGTGGTGATCGTTGATTACTTCATTTCTCCCCATCAATGTGATGGTCTTCTATAACAACTTACAGATTCTGAACACCATGCACAAGGGCTAGGGATCAGGAGTGGGTAAGCTATGCACAAATCGTTCTTAATATTTCATCAAACTCACATTCAGTATGATGTTGAGGGGGTCCTTCTAATGTGCTTCCCAAATATATAGAGGACACATGCTCATATGGTTCCTTTCCTTATGTAGGATTCTCATCACTACCTCTTGGCCCCATTCCTCTCATTCTTAGCACCTCCTCAACTTCCCTCTCTCATGCATCATTATATATTTGAAGTATTCCTTCCCCATCTCTCTCTTCTTCTTGGACTGATGTCATCCTTCCAAGTCTTTTTCCTTGCCTATGCATGGTATTTTTTAGTTATTCATAGGTAAATTCTCCATCCCAATCTGAATCATGAAGATCTTCATTGTTAAAGGTAGCATCCATAAATATGATCCCCTTGGCTCACATATAAACTAGAAATTTGCTTCCTTTGGGCACAAATATGTTGAAAGTGTCACACCCCAAAAATTTAATTTGTGTTTGCGAAGGGATGAGTTGTTATCTAGTGATTTCACTACCTGATACTCTATGAGATTCCTTTAGCTTGTATGAACTTATTGTACTGTTGGATGATCATACATATTTTATATGCATAATACTAACCTGCTTCTGGTGGCATGGTGGTCAAAGGTCGTAAATTGTAATAGTGGCCCCAGTAATGTTCATGTGAAGTTAAATAATCAAGGTATTTTTTCAAGTTTTATATATATATAGTCGATTTCATATCGTACTATGAATGAATTTTCTGATGTCCTATACCCTACTCCCAGCTGGGTAGCAGAAACAATGATCTCCTTTATCAGTTTGATCCATTAAGTATAATTGTATCCTGAGCTTAATTATATAGCAGGAGTATACTTGCAATAGTATTTAGATCATGTTGGTTCTATCTTATACTTTAGATCTAGACTGATGACTACGGTATTTGACCATGATATTTTATTACTACTTATCTTAGGTCTTGATTATCATACTATGGTATAAAAATGGTTTCTATGATTACATTGGTAATGAGATCATACTTATCAAAACATGTGCCTTGGCTATGAATTAAGTTATGTTATAAGCTATATTGCAGGTCTTAATGTTTATAAAGTATGGTGGAGCATGAATATTAAAGGCATTTCTAAGGCAGAGATAAAATAATGTTTTTGATGAAATATGTCCCATTGTTTACTAAAGGTCTATATACCTTACCCCAAAAAAATTGTTATAAGAGATTGGTATAATTATTACAATATAAGTTTTGACCCTCGAATCAAAATTAAGTGATTATTGGCTATTCTATTTGGTTCACTAAACATGCAGTTCACGTTTCATCCCTGGTTATACTGAGATGATTATTTTGAATGGTCTATGCAACCCATGAAAAAGTAGTTTTATTAAACATATATGTAAACTTGGAAGGTTAAATATCATGAAGAAATTATGAATCCACCATGCATATACAGGTTTATTCCTTTTAGACACTCACAAACTCCCGCTAAGTTTGGAGGATGATATGAAGGATGGTTGTGGTGAAACCTCCAAAGCCGTTACCAGACATTAATGGACTTTAATCCATTTAAGGTACTGTCAGTTTCTTGGGAGTCTCGAAGCTTCATGGGGAAGATATCTAATTTCTTGCATGTTATTTTCATTTCATTTTAATCTCAAACTTCGAGTTCTCTCCTCCCTGACTTCACTTTTGAAAGGGTTGTGTATGCGAGTTTCATGAGAAGATGAGCTATTATGGAAATCACCACATTATTTATCACTGGGTATTCTAGATTTGTGCAAAAAAATTCTCTATTGCCTGGTCATTTTTTAGGGTGTTTTTTAATGAATCTGGGAAGTGTGAATTGCACTGGATAGCTGGAAGAACTTGCTTTTGTCTTTGAAAAATATTTGTCAATATTTCTCAGGCATGATATGTTTTATTTCTCTCCTATCAACTTATTATGTTTATTATATGCATGGATAAAATTACTACAATAGTTTTTTGTTGATCTTGTCGATTTAAGTTTGTAAGTGGTATTATTGTGATGGGTATTGTTGTCTGTTAATATTGGAATCTAGGTGTTAATATGAACTTGGGAAAGAGATAGTATTGACTATAACTGTGTGTAATACCATTGAGGATATATTTATGTGTGTGAGAAAAACCCTATGCAAACCTATGGCTTGTAATCTATGAAATATCCAGTATTTTGGGTTTTTATTACTAAGATTATACTAAAAGCTTCTTATTCGAATGAGGGATTTTCTATATTTCATCGTCTGTGAATATTGTTTTGGAGTAATAGTTGTTCGGCATGTTTTGGGGTTAATTCTTAGTCATAGATGGAAGACTGCTATTCAGGTTTTCCTCCCTAATTCATGGGTTTGTGTGTGGTTACGTTTATATCTATAATTTAAAATCTTCTTGCTCAATGGGCTGACTCGGGTTCGAACTCTTAAAATATCTTGGGAAGAATCTGGTTGTCAAAATAATAGAATACTTTATCTTTCAGTTATGTACTCAAACCAACTAGTGTTGGCTGGAACATGGATTCTATTAACTGTTAAACAATTTTCTGTAATAGAAAAGATGGATAAGATTTGCAGTTGCGTCTGTTCGATTTCTTTCCTTCCGGAGGCAAGGTGGAAATGTGTTCATATTTTATGGAATTTTTTAGTGGGTAGTATGTTATACACCTTTTTATATCAAATCGATATCATTGATCACAGATATGAGATTCATTATATTTGGGGTGGTTTCAGGTATTTGAAGTTCTTTTGACTTGGATAAGGTAAATCTGATTTACCTTAACAATGTCGTATTTTCATGAGTTTATGTTTTAGTAAGGTTAAATCGACACTAGAAGTGATTAAATCCTTACCAGTACATGTATGGTACTATGAGGGGTGTTTTGTTTTAAGTGTAATAGCAGGAATCCCTTAAGGCTTTTGTGCATGACCCTGTCGAAATTCTCCTTCTGATTTATAAATGTTTGTGACCATTTGGGAAAACCAAGGTGTTTGTTGACCTAGTTTGTATGGAGTTTATTGTGGCTTTCGATAGGATTAAGATAAATGATATTACCTTAAAACTGTCAAAAAAAACATTCACTCTTAATCATTACTATTTGGTTATTTGTAATGGTCGATTGTTGTTGGATGAGCATGAAGTTGGATAAATAATTACAAGGCTAATAAGTACTCGAATATAGTGTACATACTTTCTGTCCTTTTATTGACCATGACATCATAACGATTTGGGTATATAAATGTATATGTTGGGTTTGATGATTGTTATTATAATTGGAAAACATAAGGAATCCCTTAATAAGATATATTAACCATGCTTAAAGAATTAAATAACAGTTATTATTTATGTGAGCATATTTTTTGTGTATGGTAGGTAGTGTATAATTTGTGCTTGAATATTATTATTGAACTATTCTATTAAAGGTTTATCCTATTTGAGATAAATCGGGCTTGATTGGTAAGATTCTAGACAGAATACCAATTACTTGAAGCAGTAATATTTTAAGATGTGTTATGTTTTTTACAGGTTCCTGGTGTGTGTGTGTGTGTGTGTGTGTTATATTTAAACTGTAACACCAATTCTAATATTGCATTACATTGCTATGATATGATTGAATAAGGTTACATGCAAGCTCTTGTGAGTTTGGACTTATGTAGTTTATTTGGAATGCATTCAAAATTAAGTTAATTATCTGATCTTTAAGAAATCAAGATAAATTATCTTAAGCAGTGATTATGTTATCTTGTGCTCCAATATGTTGTTATTATGAATTTAATATTGCAGTATTTTATTTGTTCAAATATTAAATGGCATAATTTGCTGAGTGGTAAATAGGACTTATCATGCAAGTGTTGTCTAAAATAACTCCCCTAGTTATTTTGACAACTTTCATCTTCATTATGACTCTAAAGCTTCAACATTTCAGGTTGCGCCCACTCTGGGATTTCCCTTGGCACAATTTTATTGGTTGTAATTCTTTGGCGCACCCTCAAATGTCCTTCTTGCTTCTCCTTTTACATCCCCTTTCCTTTTTCTTTCTCTCACCATTTCTTTGTGCGATTATCCTTCTCTCTGTATTCTTCTATCTCCTTCCATTTCCCTTTTGTTCCTTCTTTCAGTATAGCCTCTTTCACTCTTTTTCTATCACGCACTCCTTGCACACACACATCTACTGACTTACCCTCTGAATTGGCTAATTCCCTAGCATGTTTCCTTTCATGCATACCTTCTTCCCTTGTGCATTAATCCTTTGCACTTTTACACTTTGTTCTTCCTTCCTTCCTGGCTTTCTTCCACGCATCCCATTCCTTATGTTGCCGCGCATTCCTTAATAGATGCTCGCACCTACTTGGATACTTATATACTCCTCCAATTATGCATCTCCCTTTCATGCTCTGTATCAATGTATTAATTAGCTATGCAAAGAGAATTTAAACTAAAACCTTAGTAGTTTCAAAACATGAACTAACTAAACAAAGATCATCATGCTAAGAGCTAAACAAGACTAAAAACCAACATTATGCATTAAAACTTTGAAATAGAAATCAAACTAATATGCTAAGTATTAAAATATCTACTATCTAGATCACCAAATACTAAATGAACCTAAATAGATCCATGACAATCAAAGTTGATTGTTTGATCTTCAAGGGTTTGGGAATGGAATCTCATCAAAGTATGGCTACAAGACCATTTTTATTATCTCCATATGAGCCAAAATCTTGGATGGATGAAATGCAAGAATGATGGCTATTAGTCCAAATGAAAGATACTCTAAGATGAAATGCCTATAGATTAGCAATAAACATGTAAGATGTAAGAAGAAAGGTAGGAGGGTTCTTTATATAGCCCAATGAATAAAAGAATATCTACATTCCTCTTCATATGAGATAAATGGAGAGGTTGGGTTAGTTATGGATAAAGGAGGTTTAGAAGGGATTGAGTCAACCTTATGAGAGTTTATTTTGTCCTTTACTAACTCACGGGGTTTGAGGGGATTTATTAATTAACCAAAGTGATTAATAAATAGGTGTGCAGACTTATAGAAGCTTTTTAGAGGAATACTTAGCATGATTTTGACTATTAGAGGCATTTAATCAAATAAATGATGATTTATTGATTTTAATGGAAGAAGAAGTTAATTATTTATTCTAGATAGAAAGGGGGATTAATTAACGAAAGGTCGTTAATTGGTGTATTTTTTGGATAGAAGGGGTTAATTAACTAGCATAATATAGCTAATTAACGATGATAGAAGAGAAAGTGAGCATTTATTGACGACATGTCATCAATTCGCGGGAAATGATAATTAGTGCAATTTAAGTATTTAAATTTCTTGGATTAAATTATAGGTGTCTAGCCCCTCTTTGGCGTGGCTTAAGTGATGCCAATTCAAAGATAGTAGATAGATAAATTTTGAAGGCGTAGAAGAAAATTTAGTAGAAGTGAGGGATGCTCCCTCGAGTGTCAATGGGGTGATCAGAGAAGGCATTCGACAATAAAAAAAGGTGAGAGAAAGGAAATAGAAGAATAGGTAGGAGTAGGATGCCCCAGGTGAATAAGATGAATAGTGTTGGTAGGAGAATGATGTAGAGGAGGAATGAAGACAGAATTAAAAGAGCAAGCTTTCATCCAGTGTATTGAAATAACTTTATTGTCATCATATTGCCAAAGATCTACGTCCTCAATCCTTATTAAAAATATAAGCATATGAAACAAGTAGGATGACATGAAAATCCATATTACAAGCAGTTTTCCATTGCGGAAACACCCACTCAATGAAACATACAAAAAGAAATTGTTATCCAAAATGTGCCCCAGCTCATTTTTGTGGCTAACTCCTTGTGTTCTTGCCTCTCTTGTGCCTCAGTCTCCATTTTTTTATTTTTAGGCACTCAAATCTTTCTAGAAGTGGCACCATTGGATAGAGCTCTCTCTCAGCTTTCCAGAAAGGTAAAGTTTTCCTCCTAACTCCTCATATTTTTCAAGTTATGGTTCGGCGGAGTTTTTGTGGGAAATTTTCCCCTTGGAAGCCCACAGCCAATGAGAACATGCCACGTGTCAAGGAAGTGGCGGGGGTCGGAGGAGAACTTGGTTTTTTTGCCAAGTGTTTTGGCGTAAGTTTCAAATGGAAAATTTTCTCCGCAGGACCTGCCGACGAATCAGGAGACGCCACGTGTCAGGGGAGAATTTTGGGAAAAAATGACTAAGTGCCCGCACAAGCAAAATTTTGGAGGAGTGGCCCGGGCCAATAGGAACATGACAGCTGTCCAGAGGGGGGTAGGGAGTTTGCAGCGCAGAAGAAAAAAAAGGAAAAATTTCTAAGTGCTGGCCGAGTTTTTCGGAGGGAAAAGTTGAAGAAGGGCCCACGTGTGAATGAACCTAGGACACATGTCCTAGGGTCCAAGGGGAGTTCGGAAGACAGGAAGAAATTTTAAAAGTTTGGCAAAGTTTTCGGCGAAAAATTTCAAAGGCAAAGGATGAGCCCGCGCCCCATGTCAGCCAGTCATATGCCGACACGTGTCCCGGACCGGCAGGGCACGGGGGAAAATTGATTTTTTTCCAAAAGTAAAAAATGCCAAATTTTCAAAGGGAAAAATGTGCCCCTCTAGCCCGAAGCAATGAAAGAGTGCCATGTGTCCAAGGGGCAAAAATGTTAAGGAAGGGCCCGGAGAGAAAAATTTAAAGGATGAGCCCGTGGCCAATCACATCATGCCACATGGCATCCAAGTGGCAGAGTGCGGGGATTTTTGAAAAAAAATTCCAAATGCAAAAAAAGAGGTAAAATTTGAAATTTTTTCCCGCTGATCCGTTTTGGGCCTGTTTTTGCCCGAAATCTTCAAACGGCCATAACTTTCGATCCAGAGCTCAGAGTTTCGCGTTCTTTATATCAATGGAAAGATGGTAAAATTATCTACATGATTCAATCATCAATTTTGAATTTTGGTTCAGTTTGGAGGGAGAAAATCAAAAAACACTTCTGGTATGCGCCCATGGACAGAACTGACGTTTCAACAACCAATTTTAATGCGAAATGGGTCGTATTCTTCTCCAGTATGGTCAATAATATCAGGGCATTGGTTTGTAAGGACCTCCATGCTATTTTTAATGCATTTTGGTCAATGAGGAATGGCTCCCATGTTTTTTCATGTTTTCTCTCTCCTGGGCTCGACTCATGCACTGTAAAAGCCAGATTTGGCTCATTTTTCAAAGGTTGAACACCTTTTTACACAGCAAGCTTCTGTTTTCACCTTCAACAAGTGATTTTGGAAGTATCAGACCTTTCAGGGATTGTAACAGGTTTTTCTGCCTCTTTGGTGTTGGAATACAAGGATTTTGATGTTGAAAATCACAATGCAGGCTCTGTGAATGCTTTCACTCCTTTGTATGTGTTGTTTGCTTCATTTCAAACCCTTGATTACAGCTTATCAACCTGTGCATGATGTTTTATGTTGCAATTTTTTATTTGTGTCAATTTTCATGAACAAGAAGTGCTCACCACTCCTTTGGTGTATCACCCTTATCAGTTTAGTTTTAAATTTTTCATTTCTTATCCCTGTCTCCTTGCAAATTAGGATAAAATTAGGATCTGAACCTCTGAAGTTGTGCAAATATAGATCTAATCAGAGGAGTTTGAGGAACCAGCGTTTAATCTGGAGATTCCTCTCTCATCTTGCAAGTCCCACACTTGGAGAGAGGTTTCAATGTTGTGCAATCACACTGGATGCCCTAAACATCAACTTAGAAACCTGATTTGCATCCAGGGGTGCTACTGATTTGCAACAACAGTTTTTGCACGCCCGGTGGGACCTTAGAGATCTCATTTTTATCGCAGCAAAGTTGATGTGCATCTGCTGTAATTTTCTTGCTTCAAAAGATCTATAAATTGCACATCTGGCGACTCCAAAGGGAAGAATCAACTAGTTTCAGCAGTGCAGGCCAAAAAACTCATGAGAAGAATCACCACAAGGTCAAGAGCTGGAGAAGAAGAGGTGTTGTTTGAATACCTGCAGTTATCTCCAAGAAGAAGGCAAAGAGGAAGAAGGATTCAAAGGTCTCCATCTCCACCAAACAGAACTCTCTCAACTCATCCACCTGGTAGGCCTTTCATTCAGTCAACAAGGGTTTTAAGACCAATTAGAATGGCACAAAACAACCCCTATGTAAATTTCACAAGCAGCAACCCACTTGCCCTCAATGCACAACATCCAATTCCAATTGCAGCCTTGAAGAACATTCCATACTTCACTGGAGAGAATCAGACTACTCCAGGTGATCATGTTAAAGACATTGCCAACCTTTGTGCAATTCATGAAATTAATGAGATGCAAGTGGCTGTCAAATTGCTAGCATCTTCATTCAAGGGGAAAGCATTGCAATGGTTTAGAAGTCTTACCTCAGGTTCTATTCAGAATTGGAACCAGCTATGTATAGCACTTCATGAGCAATTTGGAGATAACGGAGACAACTTGTCTCTTTTGGAGTAGCTGACAATCATCAAGAGAGCTCCCAACGAGCAGCTGACTGATTTCAACTTCAGATTTCAAAAGACTTGGGAGATAATTTCAGTGGCAGTCAGGCCAACAGCAGAAGGTGCTTTTCTCTACTACCTCAAAGCTCTAAATTTTGATATTTCTATGTTGATTCAGTCCATGGGAGGCATAACTATCCATATGGCTTATAGCATTGCCATTAGGGCTGAAAATTGTTTGATCCAAGCTAACAAACAAGCCCCTAGACCTCCCATGCCATTGTTTCCAAGTTTAGATATCCCAAACACGAATCAAGCACCTAATTTGGCTTCTTCTCCCACTCCTAGAAATCAGAATTCAAGTGAAGCTTCCACTTCATCTTCTAGTGCCTCAAATTAACTTCAAGAAGTCATGAAGCAATTGCAAAATTTAGGTAATGAGCTGGTTACTCTCAAGAGGAAACAAGCCCAAAGTTTTAGACCTTCCTTCCAGCCCCAAGCTCAGCCTAACAGGTAGCCATACCAACCACAAAGACCACCTAATCCAGCTACAAATATAAATCAAACAAGTCCTCCTGCCAATAGACCATTTCAGCCCTATAATCCTAATGCCATATCTGCCTCTAAGGCATTGGTGCCAACACAAAACAAGGTTGCTCAGGAGTATGATTGGTGTTTTCCATGTAATGAACCTCACAACCAATCCATGTGCTTCAATGGTGCTTTGAATCAAGCATTAATGGTGACAACTACTGGTGTGGAAGGTGAGGGTAGTTAAGGAAACAACCAACAACAAGAAACATTCCAACAGCAATCAGCCCCAAATGACACCACGCTTGTGAACTGGCAGGCAGAGGATTTTTGTGGCATGAATCAGACAGTCTCTCAAGGTGTTGCAGCCAACACAAGGTCAAAAAGAAGGAATTTAGGTGAAGAGCAGCCATTAGCTCCAACCAATCTCCAACCTTCTATGGCTCCACAAATGGTTGGCAAACTAAATCTAATTTCAAATGCACAAGGGCAGCCAAGAACAGCTCCTAGACCAACTCAAATACCAGTTGTTGCTGCCCATATGCAAGGAGTGAATGTGCCAACCAAGGGACAACAAAGAGATCCTTCATCACCATTTAGTATCATTGATCATATGAAGAAGACAAATGTAATTATATCAATGTGGGAATCTCTATCTATCCCAGGCCAAAGAGATTTGCTACAAGCCGCCATGAAAGACTAGCCAACTTCAAATCAGCAAGTTCAGATGCAAGAGAAGGTGCTCACGAATGCTGGTCAGCTTGAGGGGAATCATGGAGGACAGAAAGGTAAAATGTTGAAGCCCCCTCCTTTCTATGTTTCATTGATCATTGGAAATCAGTTAGTGCACAATTGCATGATAGATTCCGAGGCAAGTAGCTCAGTGATGCCTAAACAAATAGCTGATCAGCTAGGGCTCCAATATGAAATCATATCCAAAGGGGTAGTGCAGCTAGATGGGACAGTAGTAACAACAGTTGGAGTGATTAGAAACTTGATTCTTACCTTGCATGCATGTCTAAATGTTGTTGTTTTACAAGATGTATCAGTTATAGACCTTCCACCACTCTTTGCCCTATGCTTGTCAAGGGACTTCACTGCCAAGATTGGAGGATATTTTTCTACTGATTGGTCACACATGCTATTCAGAACGAGGTATGAAACCAAAGCTATAATCACATCTGAACCTATTGCAAACTTCCACATTGAGCCCTACACTCCAAGTCAGATCAATGCCAATTGTTTAGCATTTGATCAAGAAGATCACCCAAGCACTGATGAAGCTGACACCAAGGTTGGAAGCATCCCGGATCTAACTCTTGATGAATGGGAAAAAAAAGTACATGCTTTTGATCCTTATCAAGAAGTAGAAGAATCTGAGCTAGGCATCTATTGCATACATGAAGAAAATCAGCCCATTCCTAGCATCACCAAGCCAAACCATAAGGATGACAATGAGGTATGGCAGCTGTTTTTTTATGGATCAAGGAGTAGACAAGGTGCAGGAGGTGGAGCCATGCTTGTTTCACCTCAAGGAATAAAGTACTATTCGGCTTTTAGATTTTAGTTTGCATGCTCCAATAAAACTGTTGAATATGAAGCCTTGGTGCAAGGGATGCATTGGGCAATAAAGAGAGGAATAAAGAACTTGCAAGTCTTTAGTGACAGTGAATTGATTGTAAATCAGGTCAAGGGACAACATGCTGCTAAGAATGATCTACTTAAGTGCTACAAGAATAGGGTATGGGACCTCATGGAAGATTTTGAGGGTTTTGGCATAAAATCCATTCCTAGGAAAGAAAACCAAGCTACTGACAGGCTTGTAGCAGTTGGGGCAGCCTTTGACAATGTGGAGAGCATTCAAAAGGACAAGGTATAGCTAAAAATCCATGTGATTGTGAGGCCTTCAGTTCCAGACAACAATGTAAGTTGGCAAGTGTTTGAAAATGATCAGCAAATCATCCATTTCTTGCAAGAAGAGGCTGAGTTCTCAGCTAAAAATTAGGAAAAATTAGAACAACAGTATGGTGACCAAGTGGTACAGCTAAGAACTAACAAGCTGCCCAAGGGACTTATCACTTTGGAGTCCATTTTCAATCCCAATGATCAGTTTAGGAAAGAGAAAGCAAACATTCAGGTCAAGAGAGAAGATTCAGTATCCATCTCGGTGGCAGAGAACAAACCATTGCAAATTGGAAAGATGACAACTAAAAAAGAAAGGTATGAGTTCATACAACTGTGTCAAGAGTTCCCTGATGTGTTTTCTTGGAGCTACAAAGATTTGAAAGGTTTCAATCCCAAGCTAGCTCAGCACACCATTGAGTTAGACCCAAATACTAAGCCCATTAGGCAGAAACAAAGGCCAGTCAATCCACACATGGAACCTCTCATGAGGAAGGAATTAAACAAGTTGATTGAGTCAAGAATCATATTCCCAATCAAGCATTCTAGTTGGGTTACCAACTTAGTTCCAGTCAGAAAGAAGAGTGGAGAGATCAGATTGTGTGTTGACTTCAGAGACTTGAATAGAGCATCTCTTAAGGACCATTACCCACTCCCTTATATGGAGAAAAATTTTCAAGTTGTGGCTGGTTCCGAGAGGTTTTCACTACTTGATGGCTACTCAGGCTATAATCAAATTATGGTGAAGGAAGAAGATCAGTTCAAGACAACCTTCACAACCAAATGGGGAACTTATGCATACATGAAAATGCCATTTGGGCTATCCAACGCTGGAGCTACCTTTCAAAGAGCAATGGACATGGCGTTTAAAGGTTTAATTAACAACGTGGTGCTTATATACCTTGATGATATCACTGTTTTTCCAAAGAATGCAGAAGACCACCTCTCTCATTTTAGACAAGTCTTCCGAGGTGCAGGAGATTTGGAGTGTCTTTGAATCCTAAGAAGTGTATTTTTCTTGCACATGAAGGAAAGCTCCTTGGCCATATTGTCTCCAAAGAAGGATTAGAAATTGATCCAGAGAGGGTTGAAGCCATAAGAGCACTACCATTGCCAAGCCACAAGAAAGCCCTTCAAAGTTTCTTGGGGAGGATAAAAAATTTTCGGAGGTTTGTCCCATATTTTGTAGCCCTTGTCAAACCTATCACCAAAATGTTAAAGAAAAGCATGGCTTTCAAGTGGATAGCAGAAGGCAAGGAGAGTTTTGAAGCAATCAAAGAAGTAGTCTCTTAAGCACCAACTCTCATCAACCCAGACTTCTCCAAGGATTTCATTCTCTATGCATTTGGAGGAAATGATACTATTTCTGCCATTTTGGTACAGCAGAATAAGGACAACGATGAGCAGCCAATTGCTTTCTTCAGCCAGAGCCTAGATGACTATGAGGTGAGGTATTCTTTTATTGAGAAGCATGTACTTGCAGTAATCAGAAGCTTGAAGAAATTCAAGCATTTAGTCTCAAACAACAAGGTCCAATTGCTGGTCTCTCATGCTGGTGTTAAAGACTTCCTCCTCAACAAGGATTTGAATGAGAAAAGGGCAGGTTGGATCACTCGTGTCATGGAGTATGACATTGAGATCAAGGTCACCAAGCTGGTAAGAGGAAAAGGATTGTGTGAGTAGCTGATTTTTGGGAAGTAAAAAGAAGTATGCAATGAAGAAGAGGTTGTTTTGACAGTTCAAGACAGCCATGTGCAAGGTAGCACTCAAGAAGAGGATAATGATGTTCCCACTCCTTGCTGGACCCAAGGTATAATACACTTCCTAAGCATAGGCCTATGCCCTCCGGAGATGAACAAGACCCAAAGAAGACACTTCAGATTGCAGGCTGTCCCATATGCCATTATTGATGGAGTTTTGTTCAAGAAAGATGTGAGTGGATTGTTGCTGAGATACGTTCGCATAAATCAGATTCATAGGGTGTTGGAAGAGTTCCATGGTGGACCAGATGGTGGTCATTTTGCACCAAGAGTGACAACTCTAAAAATTATGAAGGTTGGATATTATTGGCCCAAGATTTTCAGTGATTGCTTTGCATGGATCAAGAGGTGTAAGAATTGTGCATTCTTCACAGGAAAAGAGAAACTTGCTGCCCTTCCATTGCATCCAATCTTAGTTGACTAGCCATTCATGCAATGGGGTTTGGACTTCATTGGAGTCATTAATCCCAATTCAAGTCAAGGGCACAAATGGATTTTGACAGCCACATACTACTTCACCAAGTGGACTGAAGCAGTAGCGCTCAAAGAGGCAAACGAGTCTAGCATCTTAGACTTCTATGAGGGTATAGTAACCAGATTTGGCATACCTGCTACAATAATCTCAGATAATGCATTTGTATTCATTGGATCTAAGGTGACTGAGTGGGCTGTCAAGAACAGGATCTACCTAAGTACTTCATCAAACTATTACCCTCAAGGTAATGGCCAGGCTGAGCCTACAAACAAGAAACCTTTGAGGATCATTAGGAAAAATCTTGATGAGAATCAGAGGTCTCGGCATACCAAACTAAAATCAGCCTTATGGGCTGATAGGATAACTCCCAAGAGATCCACAGGTAACTCTCCATTCAGGCTTGTCTATGGAAGAGAAGCAATCTTGCCCATGTCACTTGAGTTACCAACATTGGAACTCATGAAGCAGTTAGAGTTGCTAGAGTTTGAGCCCATGGAGGTGAGATACGCAGAGTTGATGGAGCTTCAAGAGATCAGAGATCAGGCATCCCAAGCAATGGAGAAGGATCAAGCTTTGATCAAGAAGACCTTTGACAAGAAGGCCAAGAGTAGATCTTTTTAGGTTGGATATCTAGTGTTAAAATGGGATGCAGATAGAGAAAAACCAGGAAGGCATTCAAATTTGATGCCATTTGGAGTGGTCCATACATGGTCACGAAGTGCAAGAACAACAATGCTTTCCAATTGGCTTCATTGGATGGTAAAGAACTGCAAATTCCAGTCAATGGAATCTATCTCAAGCATTGCTTCTAAAGGGAAACTCTCCACCTTGTAAATATTAGCTTAGGTTTCCATTCCTTCAAGTGCTTGTGCACATTGTTTTGCTGTAGGTTAGTTTTGCTTTCCCTAAGTGCTTTAGCACAGCTTGCTATCCTTGGAGATGTTTTACAGTCCTTGGTTCCATCGGGTGATATTCCATCTTCCTCCTTGCAACATTCTAAGTCAGTTGGGGTTCCAAATAGAAAATTTGATGACTCCATGCCCAATGGACTGCTTCAGACAACTGGTATTTTCATCTAGCAGGCAAATGACCCCTCTGAGTCGCCAAAATTTTTATCCAAAATGTGCCCCAGCTCATTTTTGTGGCTAACTCCTTGTGTTCTTGCCTCTCTTGTGCCTCAGTCTCCATTTTTTGATTTTAAAGAACTCAAATCTTTCTAGAAGTGGCACCATTGGATAGAGCTCTCTCTCAGCTTTCCAGAAAGGTAAAGTTTTCCTCCTAACTCCTCATATTTTTCAAGTTATGGCTCGACGGAGTTTTTGTGGGAAATTTTCCCCTTGGAAGCCCGTAGCCAATGAGAATGTGCCACGTGTCAAGGAAGTGACGAGGTTCGGAGGAGAACTTGGATTTTTTGCCAAGTGTTTTGGCATAGGTTTCAAATGGAAAATTTTCTCCGTGGGACCCTCCGACGAATCAGGAGACGCCACGTGTCAGGGGAGAATTTTTGGGAAAAAATGACTAAGTGTCCACGCAAGCAAAATTTTGGAGGAGTGGCCCGGGCCAATAGGAACATGACAGCTGTCCAGAGGGGGGTGGGGAGTTTGCAGTGCAGAAGAAAAAAAAGGAAAAATTTCTAAGTGTTGGCTGAATTTTTCGGAGGGAAAATTTGAAGAAGGGCCCGTGCGCGAATGAACCTAGGACACGTGTCCTAGGGTCCAAGGGGAGTTCGGAAGACAGGAAGAAATTTTAAAAGTTTGGCAAAGTTTTCGGAAAAAATTTCAAAGGCAAAGGATGAGCCCATGCCCCCTATCAGCCAGTCATACGCTGACATGTGTCTCGGACCGACGGGGCATAGGGGATAAATTGAATTTTTTCCAAAAGTAAAAAATGCCAAATTTTCAACGGGAAAAATGCGCCCCTCTAGCCCGAAGCAATGAAAGAGTGCCACATGTCCAAGTGGAAAAAATGTTAAGGAAGGGCCCGAAGAAAAAAATTTAAAGGATGAGCCCATGGCCAATCACATCATGCCATGTGGCATCCAAGTGGCGGAGCGTGGGAATTTTTGAAAAAAATTTCCAAATGCAAAAAAAGAGGTAAAATTCGAATTTTTTTCCCGCCGATCCGTTTTGGGCCTATTTTTGTCCTAAATCTTCAAATGGCCATAAGTTTCGATCTAGAGCTTGGATTTTCACGTTGTTTATATCAATGGAAAGATGGTAAAATTCTCTACATTATTCCATGGTAAATTTTGAATTTTGGTTCAGTTTGGAGGGAGAAAATTAAAAAACTCTTCTGGTATGTGCCCATGGACAAAACTGACGTTTCAACAACCAATTTTAATGCGAAATGGGTCGCATTCTTCTCCAGTATGGTTAATAATGTTAGGGCATGGGTTTGTAAGGACCTCCATGCTGTTTTTAATGCATTTTGGTCAATGAGGAATGGCTCCCATGTTTTTTCACGTTTTCTCTCTCCTGGGCTCGACCCATACACTGTAAAAGCCAGATTTGGCTCATTTTTCAAAGGTTGAACACCTTTTTGCACAGAAAGCTTCTGTTTTCACCTTCAACAAGTGATTTTGGAAGTATCAGACCTCCCAAGGATTGTAACAAGTTTTTCTACCTCTTTGGTGTTGGAATACAAGGATTTTGATGTTGAAAATCACAATGCAGGCTCTGTGAATGCTTTCAGTCCTTTGTATGTGTTGTTTGCTTCATTTCAAACCCTTGATTATAGCTTATCAACCTATGCATGATGTTTTATGTTGCAATTTCTGATTTGTGTCAATTTGCATGAACAAGAAGTGCTCACCACTCCTTTGGTGTATCACCCTTATCAGTTTAGTTTTAATTTTTTCATTTCTTATCCCTATCTCCTTGCAAATTAGGATAAAATTAGGATCTGAACCTCTGAAGTTGTGCAAATATAGATCTAATCAGAGGAGTTTGAGGAACCAGCCTCTAATCTAGAGATTCCTCTCTCATCTTGTAAGTCCCACACTTGGAGAGAGGTTTCAATGTTGTGCAATCACACTGGATGCCCTAAACATCAACTTAGAAACCTGATTTACATCCAAGGGTGCTGCTGATTTGCAACAACAGAAATGCAATATGAGAATTTAACAAACTCATTTAATAGGGAATACCATTAAGAACACACATATTCCAACCAACAATGGTCAAGATGGTTGTACAAATGTTTTTTATCATGCTGAAGATCCCTAAATGTTTGTGATTGAAGAAAAGGGTTAAAAATGATGCCCCATGTAAGGATACATGCAACGGAAGATGATAAAGGATGTCAGCTCCAATGAGAAAGTGTAGTGCGGTACGAAACAATACCAAACAACTATATGTTCCCCAGAGTACTAATGAAGGAAGAAGACTAGCGTTGTAAAATGGTTGTAAATTAGATGATCTGCGAGTCGTTTGATCTGTGAAGATGTGAAATTTCATGAAAGATACGAAAAGAATATCATACGCAAGACACAAGTTTCAGTCGTTATGAGCTAGTTTACCTAGTTTTGTGAGTTTTACAATTTATGGAATTTTTGAAATTTTTTGGATTTTGGATGGATGGATATATATATATATATATATATATATATATATAATTATTTTCTTACAATTTTTTGATGGGTTGGATGTATAGAAGAAAGTAAAAGAATCAGCAAGAATCTCTTAGACACACAAGAAATGCTCTAGGGAGAAGAAAGAAGTGGCAGGTAGCGAATAATTCCCTGGCATAATAGAAAAATTAATAAAATAATTATTTAATAAAAATAATTATTCGATGGAGTGTGTACAAGAATGGATATCGCCTATGAGCAATAAAATTATCGTAGTGAGAAGAAATGAGTACCATATGGAAAAGAAATGTCCCAACATGATGAAAAAAAGAAAATAAAATAATTATTTAAATAAAATAATTATTCACGGCGAGTAGAAGAAGAGTTAGATCAACAAAAGCAGTCGAAACAGTCTTCCAACCGTCACAACCGGCAATAAAGGTTTCATATACCCCATTGAGGGGGGTAAATCATCGTGACCAGTTCATTTGTACCTGACCATTGCTGAAATTTTATCGCAAGATGCCCGATAGCGACGAGGATGAGCCCACAAGAGATGTGCTGACCGAATTCAGGGTTACACCCAACACGTAAAAGATGGATTCTTCGTGAGTAGATTGACCTAGTTTGTCAATTTTGCATTTAATTTCATAATTAATGCTTTAATTAGGAGTCTAGAAATAGGGTATGGCATAGGTGTGGGGGTGTGGGTGCCCCTATGGTGGTATAGGAACTAGAAATTGTGTGCACGCACACGCATACACCCCAAAAAGTGTATGCACATCCGTGCACATACACATGGTACATGCACACGTGCATGCACAAAAACCCTAGCACACACACACATCAGACTCTTACGCACATGTGCAAGCACGATAAACATGTCGCAAGTGCCCTGAGGCAAATGCATGCACACACATGTGCTAAAAGGGGAGTGCACATGCCACAAGGTATGCACACACCCAAAAGGGCGCACAGGCACCTAGAAGAGATGAATAAGAGGGAAAAATACCAAAAATGACACTTATAAGAAAAAAAATTAGTGGAGGATAGGACAATAGAAGTACATAGAATATTTTTTAGTGTCCAACACATGCCATGTTTTTGTAGAGGTGGTTGTCAACATTGTAGACATGATAGAAACACACTCGCATAGCCGAGATGGAGGGGAGCATGCGTCAGCGAGACAATTACGTGATGGTGATACTACTAGAGGAAGTTGGCTTAGGATATGTAGCACGGATGTACTCGATTAACCTAGACCATGGTCTGTTGATCAATTTGATTGAATGGTGGCACAATGAGACCCAGTGTTTCAGGATCCCCACAAGAGAGATGATCGTCGCACTGCAGGACGTCTGGTAGATTTTATGTGTTCCTATTATAGGCTTGATGATTGAGTATACGAGTAATTTTGGTTAGATTACTGAAGTGATTAGTGACCTATTTGGTTGTGATGAGATACCCCACAAGGGTATGAAAATGTCTCTACACGATTGTATAGTTGATCTGACTCTTCATCGAGGACGAATTTACTTGATGGTTCTTATCAGTGGGTTCTTACTCACTGATAAGATAGGGACATCATTTTCGATGGGGTTGATCATGTTATTACATGGAGTGTTCAGTGGCGAATGATATTGCTAGGGCCAATGCATAGTAGCACATTTATACTAGGATTTGCACCTGATTACCTACCATTGTCAGAAGAGAGTGGGGCCAACATCTTTACTACATATCTGGTCCTAGGACCATATAGCAATTGGGCACTCCATAGGTGCATTATACACATGAGCACCGGTGGAGCTGACATTCATGGCATGGGTCTCCGTGGGAGATGATGTATGAGGGCACCTAGGTAGCATTTACTACTACCGTCAAGAGTTTGACGAGCTACTAGAGAAAGACATCATCTGGAGGCCCTACAGACACATACAATGGCCCAAAGATGGAGTAGAGCTTAGTGTCTATGTGGTAGAGAAATTTTTTCTTAGCAACCGCAGCTATATTACTGAGAAATACAAGGTAGACTAATGTCAGCGACAGCTGGGCAGGGTTCAGGGCATCCCTAGGTCCGATATGTGGTATATACCGTGATGCAGAGAGGTAGACCATGGGGCTATGTATGTAGGTAGCCTGAGCTAGGGATAGCTTCTTACAGGTGGTGTTCCAGGTTTGGGACCCTACACGATAGGTTAGAGACCCAGGCACCACACCAGAATATATGGCCTTCTATACGACCATTTTCCCACGACATTTGACTATATCAGATGAGGCATGGGGAGCAGGTATATGAGCACCACCTAAGGTCCCCTACAGTATTGATGATGATGATGCAGGTGTGGGTCATGTTGATGATCCTTTTGATGGGAAACAACATGATGGGCAGGGTCTAGTACAGGATCCTAGACAAAGGCGGCAAGCACCAGGACAGGGATAGGTACAGGCATAGGGTCATGCATAGGGTCCGAGGCCTAGATTTTGAGATCAGGGACAAGCTAATGGACAAGTATAGGGTCAAGCTCCACCGGTACTTCGAAGGTTAGCCCAAGCTCAAGGTGGAGACGTTGAGGCATAGCTAGTTGGTTTATGACAATAGGTGTGGAAGCTAATAGCAAAGAGAGATCAGGCCCAATCTCATATTCTGGTTATGACAGCAGAGCACGACCAGGTTAGAGCCCAGGACGATTAGGGGGGAGATGGTTCCGCACAATTCCAGCAGATACGCCAGATGGCCACTCAGATGGCTCATGTGACGAGCCTCCTACAATAGACTTAAACCCAGTTACAGCCAGTTATAGCTGAGAGAGATCATATTTGTGTAGAGTAAGCAGTGGATCAGGAAAAGTTTATGTGGATATCAGCAGAGGTAGCATCATTTTGACGCATAGATGGGACAGCAGTGACATCTCGCACTCATCAAGACTTGGCTACATTGGAGGGAAGAGCCTCTTATTATCGTTCTCTCTATTATGAGGCATTTCTAGCTGGTCAGCAGGAACCCACCTATACCTAGCATTCAAGTGGATTGATGAGATCAGAAAGGCCTTAGGTATCATTGGAGTATCCATGATCATTTCCTACAGGATCGCATGGTACATAGGTTATGGGTCCTCCTCCATTGCACAGACCAGCCAGTCTGTCTGAGGGTTCTAGTCAGCCATGACCTTCATTGTATTCATTGATTGTATTTGTATCATTATATACATACCTATTATGAATGTGCTTTATCATTCTTGATAGATGTATATGATATACCATTTTTTGGTGCACGCATCTGATGAAGGCTTTATTTTTTTTATCGATGTATAGCATTTTTTATGTACACCTCTGATGAAGGCTTTATTTTTTTATCGATGTATAGTATTTTTTATGTACGCCTCTGATGAAGGCTTTATTTTTTTATCGATGTATAGCATTTTTGATGTACGCCTCTAATGAAGGCATTTATGAGTTGTGCCCTTTGATGGCCTATTTTGTATTGATGATGTATATCTTCTTTGAGACATACATTTTATACTTGTATATATGGTCATTTTGATGTGGCATAGTTATGATGAGATGATGGACTTTATTGTTTTGATGATTGATTACATGGATTATGGATGTGTCATGATGTTATACGATTTGATTTCACACTTTTTATGTATCATAATGATAGTTGAGATGTTTGTACCACATGTGTTTGCTTTTGATATGATAGATCCATAGATGATATCAATTTTATTGTACATGTGATGCTCTAGATTAGTGTACGGGATGACATGATGATATTGGTGTGGGGGGGATAGATTTTGATATTTGTGATCCCTCTTGCCCCCATTTGATGATATGATATGTGATTATTATCTTAGCATTCATGTATGATGTATACTTAGCTATTTATTTATATATGATGTATAGATGATGTTAGATGTGATAATATTCATAGAAATATGATGATGTGATAACAAACCTATGTACATGCGAAAAACAGACACAAGTAAATGTTAACAAACGTAATCACATATATAGTGTTAACCAACATGAATCAACACAGATATGTACAATTATTTGCAAGTATGCAAAAACACACTTCATATGTACAAGTAAGAATGAATGTAATCTAAACAAGAAAAGATAAATCTTATCAAAATGTGTCTAAGCAACAAACTATACAAATGTACAAATGTACAAACAAGTAACAACTATACAAGCAAACAATGTACACAAACAAAGCAAGAAACAAGATAAAGTAAGTAAACTACAATTATGTTTTTACAAGATTGTTTTGTGAAACACTTTTCTACTATTATTATGCTTTTGTGAAAAATAATTCTATTGTTTTTGTGCTTTTGTGAAACAAATTTCTTTTTTTTTTTTTTTTTTTTAATTTTCGATTTTGATCATATTTGAATGCTTTTACGATTTTCAAACATATTTGAATGTTTTTGTGATTTTCAAACATATTTGAATTTTTTTGTGATTTTCGAACATATTTGAATGTTTTTTGTGATTTCCGAACATATTTGAATGTTTTTGTGATTTTCTAAGGTTTTTCAAAGCTATGTACAGGTAACTGATAAACGTGGATGCCCCTAGCATTAGACAGAGAATATACAAGGGAAGGTGCCACGTGTTTATAAATAAGAAGGTGAAGTCGCAGGAGTGCCCCCATTGTTAGATGGGGAATATGCAAAGACCATCCCTTCACAGATTAATAAGAGGAGAAAATTTCAGATCAAGGATTGACAAGATAGGTTCACAGGGAATCTCATATGCAAGTGCAAAACTAGCCCTAAGCTAAGTAAAAGTACCCTCCAGATGTAAGATTCTTGTGAACAACGAATCCTCCTAAGGCGTCGGAAACCAGTTTTCACCAAGGGACCTATCCAATGTGCCACAATTGCATGGTTTTCACATATGGATGACCTATTTTTCTCTTTTTCTTTTTCTCTTTTTTTTTTTTTTTTGTAACATGTTTGGCATGGCTGCTACTGTGATGACTTCCACTCTTGACATTGCAAACATTGACATGTGATATGTCTTAGGAAGGTGTACTATTATGACTTTTGGAAATCATGTTTATAATGGATAATTCATTATTTGTTGAAAAGGTTCATTTTTTTGTGATTTTTGCTTACTTGAAAATGAGGCCATTCATCTCTATGTACAACTTAAATTCACTTTTTAAAATATTATGAACTTGTATTATTGTTGTCATACTTATCTTGTGTTGACAGTAAAACCTTGGAAAAATTCCATTGATCCAAGGTATCCTATAGTTCTTCTTACATGTTCATCTTGTTGACTTAGAATTCGGAAATGGAAATTGGACTGAGCCTTGTTTTGTTTATAATTATGAAGGACCCTTCTTAAGGGATCCTTGTTTTGCAACATGCTTTAAGTGATAGGCCTGGGTCTTCTTGTTAATGTTAAAACGTTGAATAGCGTATAAGGACCTTATACCTATTACTAAAATACTAAAGTTACCGTAGTTTAAAGCTATATATAAACTATTTGGGGAGTGCTATGATTATTTAAATAAAATGCAACCTAAGGTAAATAAGATTTACCTAGGAACTAAGGTTGATTTCTAACCTAATAAAAATATAACCTAAACTATTGCTAACCTAAGGGATACCTATGAACTACTAGGGTATTGGCATGGTCAGTGGTGTCAGTTTTCAAGGAATTAAATGGAATTGATCTTGGTTTTAATTGCTATGGACTGCCAATTTTGGCAGAAGCATTGGGAGTTTAGTGGATTCCTAGTTGGCATCACCACTAAATGAAAATTGCATGCAAAATTTTTAATTAAGGCATCACCAAAAAAATAGACGGAGGTGGCATGGAGAAATAGGAGGGAACTAGTTGTCCTTCACATTAATTAATTTCATTATTGGTGAAGAAACCACCTAGGGAAAATTCATGATGGATTTTGGTATTTTTGTTTTGATCTTCATTTCATTTCGAGTTTTTTCTCCGCATGAAGTTTTTTAGTTCTTCAAACCAGCAGTTCTATTTTGGATATAGCTGTTATTTTCTCATTCTTGAGATATTTTGGACTCTATGGAAGTATAAGAAGAAGTGAAAGAGTTGAAGTGGTTGAAATTGCATGGAAAATAAAAATTTGTTGAGGCTCAGCTGGGAAATCTTCTACAAATAAGGAAGAAGCTCTATCAGGCATGATAGACTCTACCCATTAAGTTGTTCTACTTTTTCCTAAATGTCTTCATTAAAATAACTATGTTATTGGGGAAACAAACATGTTTTTATATGATGTTTGATCTTGTTATTCGATGCTTTAATTTTCATTGTATGTTTTTGCTTAGATTCACTGTTTGATGTAAATATGATCTGGTTTGGACTTGAGATGTTGTTCAATATTTTATACACCTTCTTGAGTGTACTAAAAACTAGATAGTAACTTGTCTGTTATTGAACTGGAACGGAGTGCCTCGAGAGAAAACTATCATTAGCATGGTTGTTAGTTAATTCTGCTTGTGTGATCTATGGATCTCTGGCACAAGGAAAAAAATGGTCTAGGTTTATTCTTCTTAGTTTGACTTGCTTTGTATGACTGGTTATTTTTATTTTAATCAGAAATACAGTTGTTGTAGTAGGAGATCGTGGTAATACAGTTGAACTGTAGAGTAACTTGACTCTGTATAACTAAATGAACATTTGAAGGAAAATAGACTATGGCATTTTAATTTTGTTTCTTCTTCTGAGCTTGACTTCATGTGTGGAACTTGTAGCTGTGTCGACTTACTATTTGTCTCCCTATAAAGTTAGGAATCTGGGTAGGTTTCGTACTTCCTGTTCTAGTTGACTGTTTCATTGATCATTGTAAAAATACATGGTTCTGAGTTGGCTTGAATGGAAGTTTTGACTATAAGTATTTCTCTCAACTTTTCATTCACCATAAATTGATGGGTAAGCTATTGTGTTATCTCCTTTAAAAGGAAATCATTTCTTGAAAAAAAGGTAAATTACTTAAATGTTACTTTGTCTTCTTTTTTGGGAAAATGGGTTAACTCCTTGAACTATTGTTATTATTGTTTAGAAGGGATATCATTTTCATTTGGTAGTTTTTGTGATACATTTGTTGTTAATGATTGTAAGTTTAGGAGGAATCAATTTCATTTGTAGCTTTTGTGTTTTAGTTCAATTATCAGTTGTAAGTTTGAATGGTTATTTGGAATTCAATGGTTGTTTGGAGTTAAGTTTTTTCTTAGCATTGGGTAATCGAATCTGTCTCAATTCTTTTTCAATCTTGGTAAGAGTACCTCTATTAAGGAATGAGTATAGAGATCTTATCTTACCATTATTCGATGTTATCCCTTCTTCAACTTTGAGTTAAGGTATTTACAATACTTTCCTCCTTGAATTTTGAAAGGTAGTTGTATGTAGATCTTATTTCTCTCTGTTTCGAGACAACTATCTATCCCGAGCCTGATCTAATCTCTGTTAGGATTTAAAATGGAAAAAACAAAGGAGACCGAACTTGTCTAGTATGCTCTTGCTTGGATTGATAATGAACAATCCCTTTCTCTTTTCTTTTCATCTTACATCAATATCACTCTAGAAGAGGAAACTGTCCTGTTCAGTTGTATCATTATGTCTCCACTAGGACTTACTTGAAGAATTAAACTCCATTTGTGATAGAATAAGTTATTTGAAGCAAAAGGTTACTCTAAATATTTGTTATGTTAGATTGGGAATTTCTAATTAAGTCTCTTATGGAGTAATAATAAGAATTGTAGGATTTGTATCTGATTACTAAATCCCTCCATTCTTCATTTTATCTTTTACATTTGTAATGATGTACTCATTTGTGATGTTGGATTAGTTCCAAATGCATGTCGAATTGAATTCATTCATTCTCAAAGTTTTTTGATGTTGATCCTAAACGTAGGTTGGGTTTTGACTCTGAATTTTAGGATATATATTCTTAAATAAGAAACTCTTTCCTAAAGGTGTTGTTGGTTCATCCTAAATTTACTCTAATGTTTGATTGAGCTTGACATTTTATGCTTTAGGATGAAGTTAAGTGAATGTTGAGATAAAAGTATTATTTTCTATCTAATGTAGACTTTTCTTTTGGGATATTAGTGTTATTATCTTCTCAAGTTAGATGGAATTAAATAAGATGTGGATCATGAAAATTTGAAAATGAAAAGTAGTTTGTGATTTGGCGAATTATTATTGTCTGGATTAATGCTTTAATTATTTCAATGAAATCATTGGATGAAAATTGAATCTAATTATTTCATGACTTCTACTTGAGGATGATATGGATCAACACTTGATTTCAATCTCTCTTTTATGACTAGTATTTCATTTTGATATGTCTATCTGTAATGATTTAACTGTTTCATAAAAGCATAGTTCTCTTTATGAAACATCTAGTTAAAAGCACATCATTTTAATGCTTAGTGCTTATCATGCTCAGTTCAATGAACTGACATTTGCTAGCAATTTTTGTAGATAGACTTCGTACGCGGTAGAAGGAGAAAATATATTTTACAATGTTACTTTTTTTACCAAAAGGGTTGGATCTTTTATGATGAAATATGAATCATTATTGAAATGTATTTGTTGGAAAGGAAATTTGTATTATTAATTAAGCTTATTGATGTTGTTTGAAACTAAAGATGTCTGAAGTGTTTGAACTTATAATGTATGAATTCCACTTTGACGAATGGAAATATTGTGGGTTTGTTTGTACTTGATGTGTCATATTTTTTTATATTATGTGTATGGAAATGATAAGCTTGTCTCTATTCTTTTTAAGTATATATATCTGTAATGAACCTTATCAGGTTGACTTAAAATAAACTAGAGGATAAGGTACTAGATGTACTATCCTCTTATTAATGCAACTTATTAAGTTGGCATTCATGTTCAATTGTTCAATTAAATCACTATGGTTTTTCTAAAACGATGTTAATGGGTAAATGTAATCATTATGAAAGCTTGTAAAATGTTATGAGGTTCCAAATGAACCCTAACTCTTGATAAGTAAAAGGAAAGGAAAATATTCTGCAATGGTAATCAGTCTATTTAAGACCTTTTGGAATTAAATCCTAATGTTATTTTGGAAAGATGAAGGTGTGGTTCCTCTTGAATAATTCCTTAATCTGAACAAAACAATTGATAAGAATATATATACAATAAGTAGACTTCATCTTAATGAAGTCTATTATAAAAAGAATCTGATTCAGAACTTAAACAAGTTAAGACTTGGATAAGTTAACATCACTGTTAGTATGTGATTTATGTTTGTAAAACTAAATCTTAAATTAAGAAGTTGATGAACGAAAAAAAAATCATTAGAAAGGGGTTGGAGACAAATGTATCTTCATAATAGTTCCAATTTCATTTATTACTTATAACCCTAATGGTTAATGAAACTAGGGGTTCAGCAGGGCTGCTACAATTAAAATTTAATTAAGGAAAATAATTAGGTAATTAACTTCTTTCTTGGGTATGTACTTCCAGATGGGATGACTGAGATGGATGTTGGCACATGCCTACTACAATATAGTACCTTCATGAAGACTTGAGTCTTCATGAGGATACTGTGTTGTAGTTCACATGTTGTAACACCCTTCAGAGTTTAATCATCTAGATCTACGTAAACTAGGACTTGATCATAGTTATACCCTAGGTTAAGTTAGAAGCATGATCTAGTGTTGGGGGAAACTCACGATGACTTAGGATAACTAGACACACTCAATCAACTTAGGTCAATTAGGTATGTCTATGTACCCTTAGTCACCGCGAGTAGTCTTCTACACTGAACTATGTTGCTAACCTTGGTTAGGGTTAAACCTTGAATAAGTGGACTGAAAAGAGTTAGTGAAGACCATTCTAGATAACATATGAAGTGGGGTGAAAGACATATTCCATTTGATGATTATGTCATCTAGGAATATTAACATGAGTAGCATTTTGAAAATCTTTGGCCAAAGTATCGCAAGTAGCTAGTTACGTTGTCCTATGTCACCTAGTTTAAGAAGTGGGATTTCAGATGAATATTGGTAACAAGTATTCAAATAGGCCTCTTAGACAGAAAAATTAATACCCTGAAAAGGGTAAGAGAACCAAGTATAACTAATATATAATTCATTGAGTTAACATGAGAGATCGGTATGATACCGAGTCATGAAATGAGAGATCGGTGTTTCATCGAGTCATTACAGCTGCATATGGTTATTTTTTATGAGATTGATTAGCATGGAATGTGTGTTCCAAATTATGATTATTTAGAATAGAGAAAATTATTAAAAAAAAAATCCCTTTTTTCTAAATTCTTAAAATGGGAATGTTAAATTTTTGGTTTGATTTTCTAATTTTTGTGCCATGTTTAAGCATAGAACCACTTAAGGTGCATGACATTCATAGGTTCATAGAGCTCATAACCTTTGGGATGGGAAATTTTGCATGCTCCCATACCATATTTTTCCACAATGACGTAAGGTCCTAACCAATGCGGTTTGAACTTTCCTTTCTTCTCTCTTTCCACCCTTATGTTGAACCGAGTTTCTTTCATGACCAAATCTCTGACCTCAAACTAACGAGGTATGATCCTTTTATTGTAATTTCTAGAGACTACGTTCTGATACACTTTGAGATGGTTAAGGGTGAAGATGCACTTTTCATCTAGGACTTCTAATTCTGCCAACCTGGCCACTATGTAATCCTCATCCTTGTCCAGGTAATCCCTAAGAGATATTCTCAAGGTAGGAAGCTCGATTTCCAATGGGATGGTGGATTTGGTTCTAAATACTAGGGAATAGGGTGTCAAACTAGTAGGATTGCAAATGGAGGTCCTATAATCCCAAAGGGTTGGGTGAATTTGTAAATTCCAATTGCGACCTTTCTTACTCACTATCTTTTTCTTGATTTGAACCAATGTTTTGTTAGTGGCTTCAATGTACCCCTTACCTTGTGGATAACATGGTGTAGACCACTTAAATTTTATTTTAAATCGATGACAAAGGTACTTCACTATTTTTTTCTTGAATTATTTTCCATTTTTAGTAACTATGGCTGCATGAATGCCATACCGGCAGATAAGGTGATTCATGATAAAATTTGAAATCTAAGCTCCTGTAACATAAGTCAAAGGAACAACCTCCACCCACTTAGTGAAATATTCCATAGCTGTCATGATGTGAGTATGACCATTAAATGAGGTAGGGGTGATCTTTCCTATTAAATCCAATCCCCATTTATAGAATGGCCATGGGGTTGTGATTGGCTGCAACAAATTTGACGACATGTGGATGAAATTACCATACTTTTGACATAATATGCATTTCCTCACATTGTTGCAACAATTTGTTTCCATAGTAGGCCAATAATACCCCACTCTCAAAAATTTCTTGGCTAGAAATATCTCGTTTGTATGGGCCCCACACACCCCTTCATGCACCTCTTTAATCGATTGGACTGACTCTGCTATATCTAGACAACTAATATATTGTCATCGTAACCACAACAATAGAGTGTACCTCCTAAGAGGGTATAATGAGCTATCTAGTGGATAAGAATTTCTTTTTTGGAATAGGAGATGTCAGGAGGGAAGGTGTTGTCTTTAAGATAGGTGAATATATGTGCATACCATGGTGAATTAGGACCAACAACCTCACAAGCCAAACATGATTACGGCATGTCATATGTAGGTTGGCATAGATTCTCAACAAAGAACGCCATGTCATTGTTCTCTAGTGGAATTCGTACCATAGAAACTATGGTTACCATAGTGTCTATGGATGTGTTTTGTGCCCTTATAATCTGCTCAAATGTAATACACACAAAATACTCTTTTAAGCTTTCCACCAATTTTTTATAGGGGATGATTTTCTCATCCTTGACTTTATATTCATTATTAACTTGTTTGATGGTCAATTATGAATCACCAACAATCTTAACATGATGGATATCCCATTTTATGTCCAGATTCATCCCTACGATGAGCACCTCATATTCCGCAATATTGTTTGTATAAGGAAAACCAAGGTGAAAATCTTGAGATATGGGGTCACCTGATGGATTAATTAATACCACACCTACCCCTAAACTGTGAAAAGAAAAAGATCCATCAAAGTGCGCTTACCACATGACAGATTCCTTGATATACATTAATGAAGTGTCTGGCAGATCTAGACTCACAGGCTCTGTTTCTAGTAATGGTGCTTCTACTAACTAATCGGCAAGTACTTGTCCTTTTACCAAATTTTTATGTATATACTCAATGTAAAATTACCTTAGTAGAATGATACAATTAGCAATTCTAGCTATAAGGGTGGGTTTTGAAAATAGGTACTTAAGTGGGTCAACTTTGGATATAAGATTGGTTTTGGTATTTAATAGGTAATGACGAAGTTTTTGGAAGGTAAAAACTACAAGAAAACAAGTTTTTTCAATAGGAGGGTAGCTGATCTCATATGCAATGAGAGTACGACTGAGATAGTACACAAATTTTTCTTTATGGCTGAGGTCATATTGGGAAAGTAACCCACCAATAGAGAATTTAGTAGAATAAATATACAGCAGGAGTGGCTCACCAAGAGTTGGAGGAATGAGGACAGGTGGATTGGCTAAGTGTTGTTTAAGCAAGGTGAAGGCATGTTGTTTCTTTGGTCCCCAAATAAAGGCAACATCCATTTTAATTAGATGGGTAAACGAATGAGATTTCTCAGCAAGTTGGGAAATGATGCAGCAGATGGTTTGTATCTTTCCTTACAAGTTGTGCAGTTGTTTGGTGTTTTTGGGAGGATGCATTTCAGTAATGGTGGTAACTTTAGCTAGGTCTACCTCAATCCCTCTTCATGATACAATGAATCCAATAAAATTTCTTGATAGTATGCCAAACACACACTTCTTTGGATTAATTCTGACTTTGTATTTCCGTAGGTGTTCAAAGATATGCCACAAAATCTCAAGGGGATCTGATCTTGTCTTGGATTTCTTGAGGATATCATCCACATAGCATTCCATGATGTCATGATACCAAAAATTTCCCTAGGGGGTTGTGAAGGTCATCTTGTGTTCATCCTCATCTACGATTTTGATATGATTATAGCCTAAAAAGCCATCCATAAGAGATAACATTTCATATCCTGTAGTTGAATCAACAATCATATCAATATTGGGCAATGGAAAATCATCTTTTGGACATGCCTTATTAATATTTCTAAAATCCCTATTGATTATGATCCCGACAGGTTTCTTTTGTATGGGGACTATGTTTGATATCCATTATGAGTAATCAATAGGTCTAATGAAGCCCACCACTAGAAATATTTCTATCTCTTCTTTAACTAGAAGAGCCACCAATGGATGTATTTTTCTGAGCTTTTATTTGATGGTCTTTGCGTCTGTGTTCACTATTATGTTATGCACTACCAAATTTGGATCCAAGCATGAAATATCCTTATAGGACCATGCGAATACATCTAAAAATTCCTATAGAAGCATGCTGAATGTTTTCTTTTCCCATGCTGAGAGTGAAGCTCCTAGTTTGACTATCTTTAGATCGTCTTTTGTTCTAATATTCACACCAATGGTTTCTTCCACTAGCATTTTTGACAAATCCTCCATACGTGTAGGATCGGGAGGAAGGTTGAGATCTTCTTCCAAGGGTTTCTCTATGATATTTTCACCCTTTGTGTGGTCACTTTTCTTATCCATCTATTTTTCACTTGTTTGTCAGCCAACACTTGAAAGAGGTTTTCACTGTGTGACTTGGACTTTTGTTTTTTTTAGGCTTTTTGTTGGAACTTTTTCCCTCACTTTTTCTTAAGTTTTTTTGACCACGAAGCTCACCTTCCTCATTGAAGTACATATAAGTATGTAATTCAATTTAGAAACCATTCTTATGGTCTCCTATCAGAATTGTATCTCGAATTCCCATGAATTTAGAAATGCCTTCATCATTTTCAAAGAGATCTAGTGGTACATGACATTTTTGGTCCCATTTGACAGGGAAAGGGTAAAAAAGATCAATTTTAGGTTCAACAATTTATCTTTAGCGATCAACCCCTAGGTAAAAATGACCCAATAGTTTGCTCATTTCTAGGCCATCTGAAATGATAGTTTGGTCGGCCTCTAGTTTTAGGTGATAACGATAGGTCTGAAATAAAAATAGCTTATTACACATTATATTCTCCACAAATGTATTCCATAACCTTCATCTCCCATGAATCAAAAGGATAAGTTGATGTAGAATCCTCATGGGTGCAAGAACTTAGGTAATCTGAATCTACCCATGACTCCATGGCTTCAGATTGAAGAGGAACATCTATATCAGCAAAGGGAGATGTATAAGCACCCATATGCACAATACTATTAAGAGCTCTATGGTGAGAAAATGGCTTTGGATCTCCTTTTATCATGACAGTGTGTCCCTCGTGTTTCAATTTGATGCATTGATGGAATGTTGACAGCACGTCCTGCATGGCATGAATCCATGGTCATCCAAGAAGCATATTGTATTGGAGTTCCAAGTCCAATACATGAAACTTTGTCTGATGAGAAGTGGGTCCTACTTCCATGGGTAATGTGATTGTGCTAGCTGATTCCCTTTGCACATTATCATAAGTGGTTATGGTAATGATGTGGAACTCTATATCTTCTTCTGTATGTCCCAATTTATTAATTAATTTTAATGTGCATATATTAAACCTTGATCCATTGTCCACAAGCACCCATTTTATCTTTCGATGGGTAACAAATACCTCAATATATAGGGGGATATTATGCATTGGATCTTCAATATGGTTCTCCCTCTGATTAAAAGAGAAATACTCAATTGGTACAATGTTAGCCACCGTAACTTAAAGATGTGAATGGTCAACTTTTGGTGGCATTCCTAACCCCTAAATATTTTTGTACAATATGTCCTTATGTACACTCGATATTTTGAGAAGATCCAAGATTGAAATCTTGGTAGACATCTTCTCAAGTTGTTATAAGAGGTTGTACCTACCATCTTATGGGGTTGATAGAGAGGGTTAAGGAATCATGAGGCGGGCACACCTTGCTGCTACAGTGCAATCCTTTCCCTTAATGCTAATGGTATTCACATGGTCACTAGGAGAGTGGATACATCTAATGAGCGAATCATAACTATTATTTTCCTTCCTTGTATATAGATAATTCACCGATTTGTAACTCTGGGATGACTCTCCTTGATCTGGATTTTTCTCATCTGCCTTACCATGTTTAGAGAATGGTTCTTTGAATATTCCCATATTTTTATTTGGAGTCTAAGGTTTCTCACAGGATTCTAGTTCTATCTCCCCATTGTCGATGAGGTCTTGGATGTAGTGATGAATTCATAGACATTTTTCTATTTTGTGTCCCTTGACACGATGTAATTCACAATAGTCATGCTCTTTGTACCATGATGGTTTTGGAGAATTTTCATCAAAGGGTTGTGTCATGGAATAAGTCAGCATGTGAGCTGCATCCAATTGCTTCAATATGGCTAAAAAATTCTCATTGAGAGGAGTGAACATTCTATAATTTAGTGGTGGTTGAATAGTTCCTTTGGTCAATTTAAAAGTTTGGATAGTTTGAACCATTTTTACATGTTTGGAATCTGTGATTCCATCTCCCACCATGTTCTTGTTTTTGTTAAATATTTTCATCTTTTCCATAGTTTTGTGTTTTGGTTATCTTTAGAGTGTGGTTTAATGGTTCCTTTGGCAATAAGGGATTTCTCTATTTGAATTCACTTTTCAATAACCTCTTTGAAGGTGCAAACACAATGCATTTGTAGATGAAAATTTATGTTTGGGTATAGATTGGGCACAAAGATACTCACCATCTATTTTTAAGGAATGCACAAAGGAAGTGACTTGCTATCCCTCTCCATCTTTGCAGGAAGCTACTGAATGTCTCTTTAGGAAATTTTTTAGTGCTACACAAGTCCACCATGGTTATGTCACTTTCTATGATGTATGAGAAGTTTCATTCAAATGTTTCTACCAATTCAGACCATGTGAAAATAGACCTATAAGGTAAGTGAGTGAACCATTTCAAGGCTTGGCCCCCTAGACTCTTTAGAAAGAGTTGTATGAGGTAGTTGTCTTTGTAGGCCACTTCTTGGCATGCCATGTCAAAATATTTTACATGGTCTCACGAGTAACCTTTCCCTCTATAATTGTCAAATTTTGGCATGTCAAAATTTTTAGGGAAGGGTTGAAGCGTCACAGTTTTGTTAAATGGATAGGGACATAACTCTTCATATTTATATTTTTTGCTATTCCCCACAGTGCTCTCTGAGAGGCTTGTAAGTGTCACTTTCATAGATTTCATTTCTTGAGTGAGTAATTGTTCTCTGGTAGGAGAATTAAGAATATATACATGATTATATTCCGTATTGTCTTCTCCTTGATTGTTCTGTTGAAGTTCACTAATTTTTACCTTAGGTTTTGTCTTGTGTACATTCTTATTTGTTTATTTTTGTACATGAGAGGTTAAAAAATCTAATTGTCAACTAAGGTTGCTAATTTGTTGTTGAATAGTGACTTCTTCTTCATGTTGCGGAGGTTATTCAACATTTTTGTGTTCTATTCTGACTTTACATGGTACTTTAAGGAAAGGTATTCTATATCCCACTACATTATCATTTCATAGGTTATAAGTAGAAGCATGTCCATGTGTTAAGATATCATCCATGTTAATAAGAGGTTTCTCATCTTCATTAGCATCATTTGTAGGTGGGATTACCTCTTGGTTGATAGGAATTCTGGCTCCCAACTCCACAACACGTGCAAGTACCTAATCCTTTATCTAAAAAGGAATCCATCTAACAAGGTGGGGTCCAAATCAAACTCTGCATGTCGTGATTTCAACTCTTCACCACTATGATCTATCATTTCTTCTACTTCCTTCTATGTGGAGAATAAAGGCCCAAGATCATGACCAATAAAGGGGTTTGACCCTTGTTTATTTGAGTCTTCCCAAGTTTGTGTTTGTCTTGCTTCCAAAGCCTTCTTTTTGAGTCCTAAACTTTTTTTAGGAGCCATGATGTGTAATGGGTTCCCTAAGGTATCTGTAAGTGTGTTCAAAGATTTTTATAAAATCTAAGTGAAAAATAGAATGTCAAAAAATGAAGATATGTGTAACATTCCCATTTTAAGATTTTAGAAACAAGGGAAAAAATATTTATTGAACACAATGTTCTCTGTTGTAAATAAAACATCATTTAGAACTCACATTCCATGCTAATAAATCTCATAACAGATAACCATATGCATCTGTAATGACTCGGTATGATACCGATCTCTCATTCCATGACTCGGTTATCAACCAATCTTTCATGTTTGTCTTAAAGTATAGAATAATTTATGTATACTACGTATAATTGGTTTTTCCTACTCTATTCGGGGTACTAAGTTATCTGTTTAAAGAACCTATCTGAATATTTGTTACCAATATTCATCTAACATCACGTTGCTTTAAACTTGCTAACTTAGGACAACTAACTAGAAGCTTGCGATACTTTGGCCAAATATTTTCAACATACTATTCATGTTACTATTCCTAGATGGCATACTCGTCATTTCAGAATATTTCCTTCACCTCACTCTTTTTTAATCTAGAATGGTCTTTACTGACTACTGTCAGTCCACTTGCCCAAGGTTTGACCCTAGCCTAGGTTGGCAACATAATTTTTTATAAGAAGATGCTCACGATGACTTGGGGCATATGGGCATACTTAGTCGATCTAAGTCAACTGAATGTGCCAAGGTACCCTGAGTCATAGAAAGCTATTCCCTATCCTAAACATGATACTAACATAACCTAGAGAGAAACTAAGTTCAAGTCCAGATGTGTGTAGATCTAGATGAACAAATACGGAAGGGTGTTGCCACATGTCAACTACAATATTGTATCCTTGAGAAGCCCCTGGACTTCTTGAAGGTATAGTCCTACATTTGGCACATGCCAACATCCATTAGAACTGATTCATCATGATGTACATACCCCTTAGTGGTCATAAGATTTAATTTAATTGGATTAGATTCAGATTTCAGCAACAATGCCTAACCCTAATTCCAGCATTCATTGAGTTATTCATCCATAATTAATCTTATTTGATATTAAGAACTTCATTAACTCATGCTTGCATTGATGTTCATTAATGTGGCCTAACAAGCAGTTATTCATGAAACAGGGCAGTAAACATGAAACTGTTAATTTTTAATGTAACCTTGTTGTCCAAGAAGGTGTATCAATCACCTAGATTCAACTAATGTTTACTTTTTATAATCAAAGCACAAGGATTAAAGATCATAACCACCATTCCATTTATTTCTCATTCTTTTGAGAGAGGAAGAGTCTCCCTCTACATGGTTAGATGTTAAGGTTAACATAACCTTTTTATCATTCTTTACTCATATAGTTTAATTGTATGACCAATGCATATTTCATTATTAAACTATAGTGGTGTAGTTAGAGATCGACATCTTTTACGATTTAAAAAGTTTCATTATAATAAGGGAGATTGAACTATCCCCTTAATCCAACTTAATAATTGATAACACCAATAGTATACAAACAAATATAAAGAATATTGATAAGATATCACTACTATTACTGTCATATAAAGTACAAGAGAATTTACATAAAAAATTGGAGTTAGTCTCCAAACCTTTCAAATCATCATGGTAAAACATACATTTACGAGACTATGCATTTTAGACATACTGCATGTCATTCATCATTAAGATCATAAAAGAGTATCACTTCTCTTTTCCAATATGACTCAAGAATGAACCAAAATTCTTTACATAAGATCCAGAATTAAATAAGCCAATGCATCACAAAAGTGTTTTCCTTCTTTTATCACTTACGATGTCCATCTGCAAAAATTTCTAGCACAGGTTAGTTCAATGAACTGAGCATGATAAGCACTAAGCATTAACATGAAGTGTAATCCACTAATTGTTCCATTAATACAACTATTCTTTAATGAAACAATTAATATATCATATAAATAAGCATAAGTAATAACAACCAGAAAAGAAGTACAAATAAAGAGTCTGCATTAAACTTTAAGAAAAGAGCATAATATAATTTGTAGCATCTACATTATAACATATACTTTAATTGATCCTATCAATTACTTTTAAACAAACAATAGGTCTTGTCATCTGATTGTTCATAATTCTATTAGAATAGAAATACAACATTTATATTTACTATGTAGCAAAGAAGTTATTTACACCATAGCTCATATTAGGATGATTCATCCTACCACATAAGCAAAAAGAATAAGAATCAATAAATACTATTCCCCATACTCTAATCATCTGAAAGATAGAAACAGGTTCAGAACACAGATAACTGCTTCAGTTCAAGGATAAAAAATAAGGATTCACCATTAAAGAGGCAACATCTATACAAGAATACCAAATCAATCCAAGAAGGGATAGAGAATAAAATAGTCTACCTGCAAATCTTAACTAACTTATACATGGTAGAAGATGTAATTCAAAGATCTTAAACCAAACGTTCCAAAAATCAAGCTAGACTCATACAGGGTTAATCTCTTCTCATATCCATCCAAGGAGGATTCATAATAAGATAGAGTGCAAAAAGAGAAACCTTCCAATATCGAATCCAAATGAATTATGATTCAGTCAAACAAAGCAGTCGATCTAAACATGTTTACATTTTCCTTTTGACAGAATCGACTCAGCTATTCTCTTTCCACATCATTACAACAAACAAAAAAACACAAAGTAGACTAAAAAATCCACAAGGAGTTTCCATCTCAGAAGAGTGGTTTCCCACTATTTCCTACAAGACAGAAGGCCATGAAGCTAAACTCAAGAAGTCGAGAAGGCCTAAGAGAACAACCACTCTATAACCAAGAAGAGGGTCGAGATACAGACAATTTCAATCAAATGATATTATGTTTTCATAAGTTAAAGGATCTCTAATAGAAAAGGTCCAATCAAGAATTCATTCCAATTGAACTATCACATGAATTCTCATTTCTATTTCCAAACTTAGAAGTTCTTTATTAGATCCCAAAAGAGAAAACAAAACCAAACACCTTATTAAAAGAAAGCACACTTCTAGTTTTCCTTATAAATCATTATAACCTGGTGTATCTATTCCAATTCATTAAACACAAGTTCGAATTCATTTCTCAAAAAGGAGTACATAGTATAGTCCCAAAAGTAGTATATTGTCCACAAGAGAACATATTCCTTTCTCTTTTTAAATATCCAAAGATTCCTTCAGTGAATCCATCAAATAATAGAAAACCCAAAATAGTATAAGATAAACAAGTTTCAATAAAACTCACAAACTCAAAAGAAACTATATTCCTAGCTTAAAGGTCTTACACGGATCCATATAAAAGAGACATATAGTTCATGGTCATCATGAAGAAAAATTAAATGAAATAACTGAAAGAGGGTTTAAAACCTTCAAGTGAGGATCATGAGGGATGACATACACATCAACGGATGTGTGAACGATAGCATGAAGAGATCTCGGGAGGAGAAAGCATCAACCGAATGGGCATGCAAAGATTTGAAACATGGGTAGAACTTGGTTAAGCCATAAAACTCTCCTCTATCTCATAGATCAAAAAACGTGTACATATAGGAGGTGCTGAGTGACTCCCAGTACTTCAATCATGACAACTAGAGTAGAGAGGGGGAGTTACATTCCCAGAATAGAAGTGTAACTCCCAATGACGCATATGATGCACTGACGCATTGACATGCTGATGCACTGACGAATAAGGGAATCTCATAATGAACCCTAAATGACACGTGGACCTATGATCTCACCTAAGTGAAATGACTCGCCTAATGATGTGGAAAATAACACACATGAACACCCCCCCTTCATCATAACTTAGGATGAGGCGGCAAGTCAAAAATGAGAAATGGGTCCCAACATAAAGCCTGATGAGGTACCCATGTACACTAAGAAGTATCAAGTAGTGAAGGAAAACCCAGCGGGAAAAAAATCCACTTATAAGAGATAGAAAACACTCCCCTAAAATACTAATAAGAAGGAGATGCCAGAAGAAGTGTCCTATCTCTAGACGAGCCTGAAGAAGATGAACCATGGCCAGAGAGCCAATCTCTCGTACTAAGAAGAAGAAGATGAAGAAGACTCCCGATGTGACATAGTTGTTGTTCCAATCCAAGGAACAATGCTCATGGACGGATGTAAAGTGGAAAGCTCTAGGATGTCTCCCATGAAGAAATGTTGATCCTGAGATCCTTTTCCTGGAAACTGAAGGAAGGTAGCCACCCACACCTGAAACTATGTGCCTACCCTTAGGAAGTGTGCTGAATTCCTGACGAGTCTCAAAGTCATAGTGCCTTCTCCACTGAAGTGGACCATAAGGTAGTCAGATCAAGAGACAACTCGTTCAGATATTGCAAATGATAAGTGTGACATAGGTCTAGTGAGGTGGGTCCCCAGGAATCATTACAAGGTAATGCTACGTGCATAGAACTATTAGATGTCCTCAACATCAGAAGTGGGACACCCACAGAAAGTATCATCAAGTCTAGGTGAAGTCAGATGAAGACATCCTCGACAACAGAAAGGGATCAATAGCTGAGGGTGGATCAAAGAAGTAGAATCCAGAAATGCGGATGGTTAGATGATTCCCGGATTGCAACACTAGCCAACTACAAATATGAGTGAACTCCTCTAAGGCACTTGTAGATGGATGAGAAGTCCTGAAGGGTGTATCACAACTTGACTGGGACTAAGATCGACTAAATTCATTTTGAAGTTCATGATCATCTCATCCTCATCTTGTTTCCCAAAACATTTTTACAGAGCATCCAAAAATGTAAGATAGGTATGAGTCATCTAATGCAGAGGTAGAGGATGTGAAAGTGTAGTTTTGGAGACACACTGAAAGAGACAAAGGAGGCTGACCCAATGATGGCTGTCATCACACTTGTCAGGCCACTTTTCCTTTTCTGCTGACATCTGGGAGGTGAAAAAATTGTTTGGAAACCCAGTGAGTTTTCCAGGAGAACAAGTCGTTTCTGTAATAATCTCAAGGAATCAGATATATTACATCCAACCATTCTTGATCAGTTAGAAGGGGTAGAGCCAAGGGAACCTGTGTTAGTGGGACTCTCATCACATGAAAAAGTAGAGTGTGATATCTGAGGTGAGCAGCAGGAACAATGGAACCCAAAAAAATGAAGGGTACCCCCTTGAGGGATGTGGAAGGAAGGGGTCCAGACAAGGCGAGGTGCCATCTGAATCTGCCATGTGAACACCCAAAAAGATCTATAGACATGCAGTCATCATGTGACCAAATTACATGGTCGCAAGTGTCAACTGGAAATTGAGACTAGATTAATGTATGAGTTAGTGGGTGTAATTAAATGGCAACAAGAATGGAGAGAGAGAGTAGAGAGAGACCCTCATGAGAGAGAGAGTAGATGTTCCATGAGAGAGCACACCAGAGCTGAGAGAGATCCCCTCTCCCAGTGAGAAGTGGTGGAGGCTATAAGGTGAGCCTATGACACTCAGGTATAGACAAGCTGGACTCTACAAGCTGGTTGAATGGGTGAGGTGCACAAGATTAGGCGAGTTGGCTTGACTCGAGCCATTGATCGAGATGCATCTACATGTGAAGGCCCAAGCTATTTGTAGAATGAACTCCCTCAGGGAATGTGGACACTTTATAAGTAGTGAATTTACAGGAAAGGGATTACAATGTTATTTATGTAGAATGGGGTAATGCCAAGTGGGATGCATACATGTCCAAGACAGAGGTGCTTGAGGCCACATTTAGCAACGTAGTCAAAGGGTTTGGGTAGAACAAAACTATGGGTGCCCCCAACTGACTGAGACAAATGCAACTAAGTCCATGTGTAACCGCCAAGTTATGCCCTTGAAGTGCATGAGAGTTGAGAGCAAACGGTATCATGTGAAAAGATACACTCGTGTTCCTAGAGAAATGGCATCACATGTCTAAGCATAGAATTTTTTTACTACAAGGGGCCTGATGATAGAGTAGTGCAAGTAAATATGTTCAAGAAATGGTGAAAACCTGGTACCTACTGACTTGAACATGAAATGGTATCCAACTGAGCTAATATGATCATGACAAAGAACAACCATGCATGACCCGAGATGGAGATTAGTACACGAGGGTAGAATAAGGTGAAATGCATTCAGAACAGAAAAAATTTGAGCCAGAATATGAGCCAATAGTGTTGAAGTGTACAGTGTAAGGATGATGCAAAGGTCTCAACACAGGTTTTTCCATTTCAAACAAAAAACTGAATGTGCACTAGTTTTGCAACCAATGCATGAGTTGTGGTAGACCTATGAGTTACCAAGTATACCATGAGTCAAAAAACAAGTCAAAGAGCAAGAACTGTCACCACATGTTGGGTGAGTGGAAGAAAAGGTAACGACTATGCGTCTGTGGCTGTGAAGACATGTTTAGTAGACGTTCCTTGTGCAGAGGTCTGAAACAGTCAAGCAGAGATGTGCAACATGGATTCCATGGAGCTCCAAACACACAGAAAGAGGAGAATATAGCAGGTAATGGCCATGTGAAGGGGTGTCCTCTAGTCAGGTTTGAAATGGCTTTGGCAGACAAAAAATACCACCACTCAGAGTACGTTGAACCAAGAAGGAGCCATTTAACAATCCAGTGTCAAGGCACAAACCTGCGATCAGTGCACATATGGGCATGAGAAGAGATAAGGTTGAGCTGGAGCTAACATTAGATGGGCTGAGTTACGTAATACCAAAAGTTGAGAAGACCAAACCGTGAGCCATCGAGCTAATGTAACCTAATGCAGATCTAGCAGCCAGTGCATAAATAACTTTACAAACTGAGCTAGAGGAAAAAAAGCAAACAAATAGTGCAGAGGTGTCCATATAGGGGAGTGATGAGTAACTCACATGTAGAAACAATGATTCCTCCATGATGGATAAGAGGATTTACTTTCCTAAATGAGAAGGTAATTCCTATGACACACAATTACACATATAAAAAATTCCATAAGGGAATCTATCATAACTAATATGACACCTAGATCCAAAATGCTCACCTTAGTCGATGATGACTCCCCTAGCGAGATGGCTCAGATTACTGACCCAATAAATAAATTAAAGGATAAAAGATCTACCACCTACACTAGGGTGAACAATGCACCGATGCCCTCTGTATGTGGATGCACTGATGCATGAGTCACCAATTTGCGGTTTGTGATGCTCTAAATGCAACGCACTTTGCTCCCATGAATGATTTCTTACGTATGGTTTTGTAGCTACTGTCATTTAACACCTTGAGTGCAATCCTATGGTGACTTCGCAACGGATATTACCTCCTTTTATTTTTGACCACTGTCTACTGTAGGTTTGGAGCATTAATGCAACTGACTCTTAAATGGTGCCACTTATGTTCTAAAGTTTGGCACCTATATCCTATACCTTAACAATATTGACTTTTCTATTTTAGCATGCTTTTGTCTTGACATTTAGTGCCTTTGCTTCACATATGATTTAGCGACTTCGATTCCTTTTTTAGCACCCTTGCTCAAAAATATTTCAGTACCTTGAACTATTCATATTTGCTTAATCAAATCAAATAGTTGCCTTTGGAACCATCGTCATCATGTGCCTTTGACCCTTAGTTTCAACACCTTTCGACCTGGTAATTAGCACCTTTGGTTGAATAAAATTTAACTTAGTCTAAACTAACTAATCTAACTTAGGTATTACGAACATGTGTTTTTGGTTGTTGTTTACCTTAGGTCTAGATCAACATTCTATTTTTACCATAAAGTATTACATAAATAAGGGGACACTCCACCCATTTTGACACTTATTTTAGTGTTTATCTAACTTATTCATGGTTAGCACAAGATATTTGGGTTAATGAAAAACTATCCCAACCACCTTGTCTTACATCCCGAGGTTAGATGGAAACCCAAATAAGTGGGGTTAGCTAAGAAACAACTACTAATATTACCTAGTTATAGGGACTCCTCGTTAGGATACCCCATCACATAATTTTTATCATTTATTTTTATCTTCATATTAATGAAGCAGACTTGTGTATTTTATATTTACCCCCCCAGGGTAAAATTGATAACATGCATCAGGATGTCCAAATTCCAAGAAAAATGACTGATTTAGAGCAAAATCAGGTTTCTAGGGTCCCTTCAGGAATCTTTCTAAAACTCCCCAGGCCGAAGAAGGAAGGAGCAAGCTTTGAGAAAGTGCGGAGAAGGTTGCAGAAAGCAAGTAGTTTGGGCCAGAAAAAATTGTGAAAATCGGCTAAGTCCTGGTCCAGCACAAGGTGGGACAAATGGGACAAAGGTACGCGAACCGCCCGAACCGGCCGAAATGAGTCCAAGCGGCCCACTAAGCATTTGGGACAAGTGGGACAAAAGTACGCGGTGGGCGCGAAATCCCGGTTCGACCGAGAGAGAAAATCGACTAACTGCAGAAAGAAGCAATTGGGACGCGTGGGACAAAAGGACCCGAACCGGCCGAAAAGAGTCAAGTCAGTCCGAAACAAAGTGGGGCAAGCGGGCCAGAAATACCCGAACCGGCCGAATCGGCCGAAATTGTCCCAAAAGGTCCAAAATCAAAATGGGACGTCCGGGACGAATGGACGCGAAGTACGCGGAAGACCCGGCAGGCCCGAGAACCAATGAGAAATTGCCACGTGTCATCAAGGAGAAGCCAAAAGGTCAAAGGGCAAGGTTTGAAGCGCTGGCCCGAGCCAATAGAAATTGGACACGTGTCCAATGAAGCATAGAAGTGCGGAGCTCGGGGAGGAGTTGGAAAGTTTGGCCAAATCTAAGCCAAAAGGGGTAAAAGTGAAGGAAGACCCGGCAGGTTCGTGAACCAACCAATGCATGCCACGTATCCCTAGTAGCGGGGCGTGGGAAAAAATGTGAAAAATATTCCAAGAGCACCAAAAGTCAAAATTCAAGAGACAGCCCGCCGAAAAGCAGAGGAGAGAGAATTATTCAGCGAATCAGAGCATGCCACGTGGCGTCCAAGTGGCAGTGCGCGGGAAAATATTTCAAAATCCGTTTTTGCCTGTTCCGTGTCCTAAATCTTCAGATCGACATATCTTTCGATCCAGAGCTCGGATTTGCACGTTCTTGATATCAACGGAAAGCTGCTGAAATTCTCTACACGTTTCCAGGGTCAATCTTGCATTTTGATGTAGTCTGGAGGGAGAAAATTGAGAAACACCTCTGGCACGAAATAACAAACAGAGGTAATGCTTCAACAACCACTTTAATGCAGCAGACAACCCGCCGCTTCTGTTAGGCAAACCGCCGCTTCACCACAACCCGCTGCTTCTGCCATGATGGACGAATTAAATGCAACCTAAAGGTGGTTGGGGTAGATTTCGAATTCCTCTCTCTTTGCTCTCCCATTCTTCCTATAAATTGTAAGGAGGGGTTTCTTTCTAAAGTTGGACATTTCTGTTTTGCAACCCCTCCCTTCTCTCCTGCTAGCAAGAGAATTCGTGGAGTTTTCAAGCCTCCCACATGGATTGTAATGCCACTGTGCCTCTATGCCATTGCAATGTATTTGAATCGATCTTTTGAGCAATATATATATGTCTGTGATTAAATCCTCTCATGTATTCATTGTTGTCAGTCTGATCTCTCATTTTCGGTCACCTGTGCATGGTGTGGTATTGCATCTATATGATCTGTGTTTATGTTGCAAAGCTTATGTTCTTCATTCCTCGGTGCATCACCTCCATAGTTTAGGTTTTATTATACGCATTTCTCTCTCCCTGTCTCCTTGGTAGTTAGGTTAGGTTTCTTTTTGAGTGAACCTCTGCGTTTTATTGGTGCATCTGAACAGAGGAATAGGAACCAGCCTTCTCTGGAGATTCCTTTCTCACTCTTCAAGTCCCACACTTGGAGAAAGGATTCAATGTTATGCAATCGCACTAGATATTAATATGATCAACCTAGAAAATTGATCAATATCCAGGGGTGCTGTGATTTTGCACTAACAGTTTTGGCACGCCCGGTGGGACCAGAGGTCTCATTTTTTATTGCAGCAAGGTTGATGTGCATCTGCTGCAATTTTCTTGCTTGAAAAGAGCTATTATTTGCATATCTGGCGACTCCAAGGAGAAGAATCAACTGGTTTCAGCAGTCAGGCCTAAAAGCTTATGAGAAGAATCACAAGGTCAAGAGCTGGAGAAGAGGAAGTGCTGTTTGAATACCTGCAACTATCTCCAAGAAGAAGGCAAAGAGGAAGAAGGATTCAAAGGTCTCCATCTCCACCGAACAGAACTCTCTCAACTCCTCCACCTGACACGTCCTTTCTTTCAGTATACAAGGGTTTTAAGACCACTCAGAATGGCGCAACCAGTAAACCCCTATGTCAACTTCACAGGCAGCAGCCCACTTGCTCTCAATGCACAAAATCCAATCCCAGTTGCAGCATTGAAGAACATTCCATATTTTACTGGAGAAAATCAGACCACTCCTGGTGATCATGTCAAAGACATTGCTAACATTTGTGCAATCCATGAGATCGATGAGATGCAAGTAGCTGTCAAATTGCTGGCGTCTTCATTCAAGGGAAAAGCATTGCAATGGTTTAGGAGCCTTGAAGCTGGCCTCTATCACAAATTGGAATCAGCTGTGTATTGCACTTCATGATCAATTTGGAGAGAAGGGAGACAACTTGTCTCTTTTGGAGCAGTTGACAACTATCAAGAGAGCTTCCAATGAGCAGCTGACTGACTTCAACTTCAGATTTCAAAGGTCTTGGGATAGAATTCCAGTAGCAGTCAGGCCAACAGCAGAAGGTGCCTTTCTGTATTACCTTAAAGCTTTAAATTCTGATATTTCTATGTTGATTCAATCCATGGGAGGCACAACTATCCCTGCTGCTTATAGTATTGCCATTAGAGCTGAAAATTGTCTGATTCAAGCTGGCAAGCTAGCTCCTAGGCCTCCAATGCCATTATATCCAAGTTTAGAGAGCCCAAGTACTAGTCAGGCACCTGTCTTAGCTCCTATCTCCCACTCCTAGAAATCAGAGTTCAAATGAAGCTTCCACTTCATCTCCAAGTGCCCCAAATGAGCTTCAAGAAGTCATGAAGCAATTGCAAAATTTAGGTAATGAGCTGGTCACACTTAAGAGGCAGCAAGCTCAAAGTTTTAGACCTTCGTATCAGCCTCAAGCTCAACCGAATAGGCAGCCATATCAGCCTCAAAGACCACCTAATCCAGCTGCAAATATGAATCAAACAAGGCCTCCTGTCAATAGACCATTCCAGCCCTATAATCCAAATGCCATATCTGCCTCTAAGGCATTAGTACCAGCACAAAACAACATTGCCCAGGAGTATGAATGGTGTTTTCCATGTAATGAACCCCATAATCAATCCATGTGCTATAATGGTGCTTTAACCCAAGCTTTAATGGTGACAAGTGCTGGTATGGAGGGTGAAAGTAGTCAAGAAAGCAGCCAACAACAAGAAACATTCCAACAGCAACCTGCCCCAAATGACACCACATTGGTAAATTGGCAGGCAGAGGATTTCTGTGGCATGAATCAGGACAGTTTCTCAAGGTATCGCTGCCAACACAAGGTCAAAAAGGAGAAATTTGGGTGAAGAACAGCCGTTAGCCCCAGCCAATCCACAACCTTCCACAGCTCCACAAATGATTGGCAAGCAAAACCCAGTTTCAAATGCACGAGGGCAGCCAAGAACAGCCCCTTGGCCAAATCAAATGCCAGCTGTTGCTGCCCATATTCAAGGAGCAAATGTGCAAATCAAGGGACAGCAGAGAGATCCTTCATCACCATTCAGTATCATTGATCAGATGAAGAAAACAAACGTCAATATATCTATGTGGGAATCCCTATCCATCCCAGGCCAAAGAGATTTGCTGCAAGCTGCTATGAAGGACTGGCCAACTTCGAATCAGCAGGTTCAGAGGCAAGACAAAGTGCTTACAAATGCTGCCCAGCCTGAAAGTAATCATGGAGCACAACAAGGTAAAATGCTGAAGCCCCCTCCATTTTATGTTTCATTGATCATAGGAGACAAGTTGGTACATAATTGCATGATTGACTCTGGGGCAAGTAGTTCAGTAATGCCTAAACAGATAGCTGATCAGCTAGGGCTCCAATATGAAATAACATCTAAGGGAGTAGTGCAATTAGATGGGACAGCAGTAGCCACAGTTGGAGTTATAAAAAACTTGAGTCTTACCTTGCATGCATGTCCCAACGTGGTTGTTTTGCAAGACGTCTCAGTCATAGACCTTCCACCACTCTTTGCCCTATGCTTGTCAAGGGACTTTACTGCCAAGATTGGGGGATATTTGTCCGCTGATTGGTCACACATGCTGTTCAGAACGAGGTATGGAACTAAAGCTACAATTAGGTCAGAACCTATTGCAGATTTCCACATTGAACCCTATACTCCAAGTCATATTAATACCAATTGCTCAGCATTTGATCAAGAAGATCACCTCGGCACTGATGAAGCCGACACTAAGGTTGGAAGTATCCCAGATTTGACTCTTGATGAATGGGCAAGCAAGGTGCATGCTTTTGATCCTTATCAAGAAGTAGAAGAATCTGAGCTGGGGGTCTATTGTATACACGAAGAAAGTCAACCTATTCCTAGCATCACCAAGCCAAACCACAAGGATGAGAACGAGGTATGGCAACTGTTTTTTGATGGATCAAGGAGTAGACAAGGCGCAGGAGGTGGAGCCATGCTTATTTCACCTCAAGGAGTAAAGTATTATTCAGCGTTTAGATTTCAATTTGCATGCTCCAATAACACTGCTGAATATGAAGCCTTGGTGCAAGGGATGCATTGGGCAATAAAGAGAAAAATAAATAACTTGCAAGTTTTTGGGGACAGTGAGCTGATTGTAAATCAGGTCAAGGGACAGCATGCCGCCAAAAATGATCTACTCAGATGCTACAAGAATAGGGTATGGGACCTCATGGAAGATTTTGAAGGTTTCGGCATCAAGGCCATTCCCAGAAAAGAGAATCAAGCTGCTGACAGGCTTGCAGCAGTAGGGGCAGCCTTTGACATTGTAGAAAACATTCAACAAGACAAGGTACATCCAAACATCCACGTGATTGTGAGGCCTTCAGTGCCGGATAACGATGTCAATTGGCAAGTATTTGAGAATGACCAGCAAATCATCCACTTCTTGCAAGAAGAAGCTGAGTTCTCAGCTAAGAATCAAGAGAAGTTGAAACAGCAATATGGTGACCAGGTGATACAGCTGAGAACTGACAAGCTACCCAAGGGACTTGTCACCTTGGAGTCCATTTTTAACCCCAATGATCAGTTTAGAAAGGAGAAAGCAAATATTCAGGTCAAGAGGGAAGATTCAGTATCCATCTTGGTAAAAGAGAACAAGCCATTGCAAATTGGAAAAATGACAACTGAGCAAGAGAGATATGAGTTCATACAGCTTTGTCAAGAATTCCCTGACGTGTTTGCTTGGAGCTATGAAGACTTGAAGGGCTTCAATCCCAACTTAGCTCAGCATACAATCGAGTTGGATCCAAATACTAAGCCTGTCAGGCAGAAATAGAGACCAGTCAATCCACACATGGAGCCTCTCATGAGGAAAGAATTGGACAAGCTGATTGAGTCAGCAATTATATTCCCAATCAAGCATTCTAGTTGGGTTGCCAACTTAGTTCCAGTCAGAAAGAAAAGTGGAGAGATCAGGCTATGTGTTGACTTCAGAGATTTGAATAGAGCCTCTCTCAAGGACCATTATCCACTCCCCTCCATGGAGCAAATATTGCAGGTCGTAGCTGGTTCAGAAAGGTTTTCACTACTGGATGGTTACTCAGGCTTCAATCAGATTATGGTAAAGGAGGAAGACCAGTTCAAGACAGCCTTCACAACCAAATGGGGCACATATGCTTACAAGAAGATGCCATTTGGACTGTCGAACGCCGGAGCAACATTCCAGCGAGCTATGGATATGGCATTCAAAGGCTTGATCAACAAGATAGTGCTGATATACTTAGATGATATTACTGTCTTCTCAAAGAATGCTGCAGACCATCTCTTTCACCTCAGGCAAGTGTTTCAGAGGTGTAGAAAGTTTGGAGTGTCTTTAAATCCTAAGAAGTGCATCTTTCTTGCACATGAAGGGAAACTTCTTGGCCATATTGTCTCCAAGGAAGGATTAGCAATTGATCCAGAAAGGGTTGAAGCCATAAGAGCTCTGCCATTGCCAAGTCACAAAAAGGCTCTTCAAAGTTTCCTGGGAAGGATAAACTTTGTTCGGAGGTTTGTCCCAAACTTTGCAGCCCTTGTCAAGCCCATCACGAAAATGTTAAGAAAAAGCATGGCTTTCAAATGGACGGCAGAAGGCAAGGAGAGTTTTGAAGCAATCAAAGAAGCCATCTCCCAGGCACCCACTCTCATCAACCCGGACTTTTCCAAGGATTTCATCCTCTATGCATTTGGGGGTGATGACACTATTTCTGCCATTTTGGTGCAACAGAATAAAGATAATGATGAACAGCCAATTGCCTTCTTTAGCCAAAGCCTAAATGACTGTGAATTGAGGTACTCTTTTATTGAAAAACATGTGCTTGCAGTAATCAGGAGCTTGAAGAAGTTCAAGCATTTAGTCTCAAGCAACAAGGTCCAGTTGCTGGTCTCACATGCTGGGGTTAAGGACTTCCTCCTCAACAAGGATTTGAATGAGAAAAGGGCAGGATGGATCACCCGTGTCATGGAGTATGACATTGAGATCAAGATCACCAAGCTGGTAAGAGGCAAAGGTTTGTGTGAGCAGCTTGCTTCCAAACAACTAAACAACCCAGAAGATAAAGAAGACGCTATCCTGCTAGTACAAGATGATCAAAAATAGAAAAACGATGATGTGTCCACTCCCTGTTGGACTCAGAATATGATACATTTCCTACAGACGGGCATGTGCCCTCTAGAAATGAGCAAAGCAAGAAGAAGACACTTCAGGTTGCAGGCTATTCCATATACCATCATTGATGGAGTTTTGTTCAAGAAGGACGTCAATGGAGTGCTGCTGAGATGCATTAACACAGGTCAGATTCAAAGGGTATTAAAGGAATTTCATAATGGACCAGCTGGTGGCCATTTTGCACCAAGAGTGACAGCTCTGAAAATCATGAAGGCTGGTTATTATTGGCCTAAAATCTTTAGTGATTGCTATGCATGGATCAAGAAATGTAAGAATTGTGCATTCTTCACAGGAAAAGAGAGACTTGCAGCCCTCCCATTACATCCAATCTCAGTTGACCAGCCATTCATGCAATGGGGTTTGGACTTCATTGGAATCATCAATCCCAATTCGAGCCAAGGGCACAAATGGATTTTGACAGCCACAGACTACTTCACCAGATGGACAGAAGCAGTAGCACTCAAAGAGGCGAATGAGTCTAGCATCTTGGACTTTTACGAGGGGATAACTACCAGATTTGGTGTGCCTGCTACAATAGTCTCTGATAATGCATTGGCATTCATTGGGTCTAAAGTTACTGAGTGGGCTGTCAAGAACGGGATCTACCTGAGCACTTCATCAAACTATTACCCTCAAGGTAATGGCCAGGCCGAGTCTACAAACAAAAACTTGCTGAGGATCATTAGGAGGACTCTTGATGAGAATCAGAAGGCTTGGCATACCAAACTGAAATCAGCCTTATGGGTAGATAGGATAACTCCCAAAAGATCCACAGGTAACTCTCCATTTAGGCTTGTCTACGGAAGAGAGGCAATCTTGCCCCTGCCACTTGAGTTGCCAACGTTAGAACTCATGAAACAGCTGGAATTGCTAGAGTTTGGGCCCATGAAGGTGAGATATGCAGAATTGATGGAGCTGCAAGAAATCAGAGATCAGGCATTCCAAGCAATGGAAAAGGATCAGGCTTTGATCAAGAAGACCTTTGATAAGAAGGCCAAAGATAGATCTTTTCAAGTAGGAGATCTAGTATTGAAATGGGATGTGGACAGAGCAAAACCAGGAAGGCACTCAAAATTTGATGCCATTTGGAGTGGCCCATACATGGTCACAAAGTGCAAGAACAACAATGCTTTCTAATTGGCCTCATTGGATGGTGAAGAACTGCAGATTCCAGTAAATGGAATCTATCTCAAGCGTTGCTTCTAGAGGGAGGTTCACTACATCTGTAAATACTAGATTAGGTTTTCTTTCCTCCAAGTGCTTGTGCACATTGTTTTGCTGTAGATTAGTTTTGTTTTCCCTAAGTGCCTTGGCACAGCTTGCTGTCCATGGAGATGATACATGTCTTTGCTAAATCAGGTGTCTTTCCATCTTCCTCCTCGCACATTCTGAGAAAGTTTGGATTCTAACAGAATATTTGATGACTCCATGCCCAATGGATGGCTTCAGGCAGCTGGCCTTTTCATCTAGCAGGCAGATGATCCCGCTGAGTCGCCAAATTGTTATCCAAAATTCACCCCCCAGGGTAAAATTGATAACATGCATCAGGATGTCCAAATTCCAAGAAAAATGACTGATTTAGAGCAAAATAAGGTTTCTAGGGTCCCTTCAGGAATCTTTCTAAAACTCCCCAGGCTGAAGAAGGAAGCAGCAAGCTTTGAGAAAGTGTGGAGAAGGTTGCAGAAAGCAAGTAGTTTGGGCCAGAAAAAATTGTGAAAATCAGCTAAGTCCTGGTCCAGCACAAGGTGGGACAAATGGGACAAAGGTACGCGAACCGCCCGAACCAGCCGAAATGAGTCCAGCCGGCCCACTAAGCATTTGGGCCAAGTGGGATGAAAGTACGTGGCGGGCGCGAAATGCCGCTTTGACTGAGAGAGAAAATCGACTAACTGCAGAAATAAGCAATTGGGACGCACGGGACGAAAGGACCCGAACCGGCCGAACTGGCCGAAAAGAGTCAAGTTAGTCCGAAACAAAGTGGGGCAAGCGGGCCAGAAATACCCGAACCGGCCGAAATTGTCCCAAAAGGTCCAAAATCAAAATGGGACGTCCGGGACGAATGGACGCGAAGTACGCAGAAGACCCGGTAGGCCCGAGAACCACTGAGAAATTGCCACGTGTCATCAAGGAGAAGCCAAAAGGTTAAAGGGCAAGGTTTTAAGCGCTGGCCCGAGCCAATAGAAATTGGACGTGTGTCTAATGAAGCATACAAGTGCGGAGCTCGGGGAGGAGTTGGAAAGTTTGGCCAAATCTAAGCCAAAAGGGGTAAAAGTGAAGGAAGACCCGGTAGGTTCGTGAACCAACCAATGCATGCCACGTATCCCTAGTAGTGGGGCGTGGCAAAAAATGTGAAAAATATTCCAAGAGCACCAAAAGTCAAAATTCAAGAGATAGCCTGCCGAAAAGCAGAGGAGAGAGAATTATTCAGCGAATCAGAGCATGCCACGTGGCGTCCAAGTGGCAGTGCGCGGGAAAATATTTCAAAATCCGTTTTTGCCTGTTCCATGTCCTAAATCTTCAGATCGACATATCTTTCGATCCAGAGCTCGGATTTGCACGTTCTTGATATCAACGGAAAGCTGCTGAAATTCTCTACACGTTTCTAGGGTCAATCTTGCATTTTGATGTATTCTGGAGGGAGAAAATTGAGAAACGCCTCTGGCGCGAAATAACAAACAGAGGTAATGCTTCAACAACCACTTTAATGCAGCAGACAACCCACCGCTTCTGTTAGGCAAACCCACTTCGCCACAACCCGCCGCTTCTGCCATGATGGATGAATTAAATGCAACCTAAAGGTGGTTGGGGCAGATTTCGAATTCCTCTCTCTTTTCTCTCCCATTCTTCCTATAAATTGTAAGGAGGGGTTTCTTTCTAAAGTTGGACATTTCTGTTTTGCAACCCCTCCCTTCTCTCCTGCTAGCAAGAGAATTCATGGAGTTTTCAAGCCTCCCACATGGATTGTAATGCCACTGTGCCTCTATGCCATTGCAATGTATTTGAATCAATCTTTTGAGCAATATATATATGTCTGTGATTAAATCCTCTCATGTATTCATTGTTGTCAGTCTGATCTCTCATTTTTGGTCACCTGTGCATGGTGTGGTATTGCATCTATATGATCTGTGTTTATGTTGCAAAGCTTATGTTCTTCATTCCTCGGTGCATCACCTCCATAGTTTAGGTTTTATTATACGCATTTCTCTCTCCCTGTCTTCTTGGTAGTTAGCTTAGGTTTCTTTTTGAGTGAACCTCTGCGTTTTATTGGTGCATCTGAACAGAGGAATAGGAACCAACATTCTCTGGAGATTCCTTTCTCACTCTTCAAGTCCCACACTTGGAGAAAGGATTCAATGTTATGCAATCGCACTGGATATTAATATGATCAACCTAGAAAACTGATCAATATCCAGGGGTGCTGTGATTTTGCACTAACACAGACTATATTTCATTTAAGCCATTAATGTCTTGAAGGGATCAATCCCAAAAACCCAAGCATAACCATACAACCAAATGAAGGCACGTTCATATAAGACCAAAGAATTTGTAACATACAAAGTTCATTCTGCTATGTATCTCCACCTATGAATGTCAATTTTACCATTCAGTCCGGTAATGAGATTTAAAACATTCCTTGGATCACTGGAATTGATCCAAGGATGAGTCAGTAAAAGAGATAAGTTTGTAACTCTCAAAACCAGATTGTAACTCACCTACAAGAAGTGAAAAATGGATTCTTGCAAGCTATATCATTTCATTCTAATGAATCTAAGAGAAGATATGATTTATCCATAACAAGCATGATTTTCAACAATCAAGGAAACACACCTTCATTCAATAAAATCACATGTCAATGATTTTAATGCAAAAGATAAATATTATTGTTTTTCAAAGGTGTTAAATACTTCCCTCCTAAAAAGAATCATCATCCTGATGATTATCTTATTTTGACCATTGCATTAAGAATAATCAATTTATTCACTTTCTTAACATATGTTCATAACAATATTCGAATTTAAAGTTCCAGAAATCAGCATTCACATAGCTAATTATTTAAAAATGAATAGTCATCTACCCAAAATTGGAAGACTTATTGACATGTAAAGATAAAATCACAATTTTTTTTATCAGTCATCATAGTCAGTTTTGATCAAATAAATATGGGAACGTAGTTTTCATATCTTCCATATTTTCCCAGGTTGCACTTTCTTTGTTAAACTAGTCCCACTGGACCTTACTTTGATTTATTTCATGATTTCTTAAATGCAACTGGTGAGTTTCTAGCACTCGTATGGGTTTAACCATGATTATTCTTAGGTCTTGGACCTGCAAGGAATTCCAATTTAACATATGTGATAAATTTGAAATGTACTTCTTAAGCAAAGAAATATGGAAAACATCATGCATTCATGACAAAGTAGGAGGTAATGCTAAACGGTAAGCTATAGCGTTGATTACTTCAACTATCTCAAAAGGTCCCACATAATGAGGTGATAACTTGGAAATCTTGCCAAAAGTTATAGAGCTCTTTTTCGATTTAACCTGAAGAAATACCTTCTCACCAAGTTTAAATTTCTTTTCAACCCACTTTAAATTAGCATAACTCTTTTTCCTATCTGCTGCTTCTTTTAAGCATTCATGAATCATTTTAACTTGCTTTTCCATTTCCGTAAATATTTTAGGTCCAATTACCTCTCTATCCTCAATGTTGTCCCAACTAATGGGGGTTCTACATTTTCTTTCGTATAGTGCTTCAAAAGGTGCCATCTTAAGAGAGGCATGATATGTATTATTATAAGAAAACTCAACTAGTGGAAGGTAATTTTTCCACTTATATTGCTGATCCATACAATACATTTGTAACATATCCTCTAAAACTTGATTAACTCTTTCAGTCTGTCCGCCTATTTTCGGATGATATGTAGAACTGAAATTTAGCTTTGTTCCTAGAGCTGTGTTAAGTGTTTTCCAAAACCTTGACGTCATTTTAGGATCTCTATCAGATATGATTAATTCAGGTACTCCATGTAATTTGAAATTTTCATGTACAAATCTTTTAGCCAATATAGGAAAATCATCCTTTAGATTACCAACAATAAAATGTGCTACTTTCATTAGTTTATCAACAACTACCAAAATAACATCATGTTTATTTCATGACATAGGCAACCCTTGTACAAAATCCATGCTTATTACTTTCCATTTGTAATGTGGTATGCTATGAGGATACAATAAACTAGCTGGGTGCATATGTTTAGCTTTAACACATTGACATTCAAGGTAATGTGTCACAAAATCAATAACATCCTTTTTCATCTCCTTCAAAAAATATTGTTGTCTTATATCAGTAAGCATCTTTGTAATACCAGGGTGTCCCGAAAAAGGTGAATTGTGAAATTATTCTAACAATTTCTTTCTTAAATCATTTATCAAAGGTATGTATACTCTATTTTAAAATCTTAAGATCCCTTCATTGTCAAAGTGAAAACCTTTATACCTCACATCATTTGGATCTGTAGTAAGCTCTGTTTTTACTTGCTGAAAGCAAGAATCAGATTCGATAATGCTTTTTACTTCATCCTTAAACTAAGTTCTCAATGTAATAAGAGCATAAATTTGCTTCCTATGACTTAGAGCATCAGTCACTATGTTTTCTTTACCTTTGATGTAATTTATATCAAAATCATATTGAGACAAAAACTCTAACCATCTTCGTTGTCTTGTATTAAGATTTGGTTGAGTGAAAATATACTTCAGCCCAAGATGATCAATGTTTAATTCAAAAGGAATACCAAGTAGGTAATGCCTCTAAAATTTTAGTGCATGAACAATGGAAAAAAGATCTAAATCATGTGGAACATAATTCAACTCATGTAACTTTAGTTTTCTACTTTCGTAAGCTATGACATAATCATTTTGTAACAAAATACCTCCTAGACCTTCCCCAGATGCATTTGTTACAACAGCGAAGTCTCCATTAGGATCTAGTACAACAAGAATAGGTGTTGAAGTTAACTATTCCTTCAAAGTTCTAAATGAAGTTTCACATTTCTCATTCCAAATAGACTTCTTATCCTTTTTCTGTAATGAAGTTCTTGGTGCAGCCACCTTAAAAAAATCTCTTACATATTTTCTATAGTAACCAGCAAGCCCCATGAAGCTTCTAACTTCATGTACATTCTTTGGTGTAGGCCACTCAGTTATAGCTACAATTTTAGAAGGATCTACAACAATTCCATTCTTACTTATTACATGTCCCAAATAGTACACTTCTATGTCATAGAAATAACATTTAGATAGCTTACCATATAACAGTCTCTTTCTCAAAATTTCCAAAACTATCTTCAAATGCTCATGATGTTCCTCAATACTTTTAGAATATATGAGAATGTCATCCAAGAATATGAGCACAAGTTTGTCCAAGTATTCTTGAAAGATATTATTCATTAAATTCATAAAATTTGCAGGGGCATTTGTTAATCCAAAAGGTAAAACCGTGAACTCATAATGTCCATACCTTGTTATAAAAGTTGATTTATGAAATTCATCATCATTAATCTATAATTGATGCTATCCAAATCGAAGATCTATCTTAGAATATACTGATGCTCCAAGCATCTGATCAAATAGATCATCAATTCTAGGGAGTGGGTATCTATTCTTGATTTTTGCTTTGTTTAACATCTTGTAATCAATGCACAATCTAAGTGTTCCATGTTTATTTTTCACAAAAATTATTGGTGCTCCCCAAGGTGAAACACTTGGTCTAATCAAACCTTTAGAAAAAATTTCTTCCAATTGAGCCTTAAGCTCTATTAATTCTATAGTAGTCATTCAATATGGTGCCTTAGAAAAAGGCTCAGTTCCAGGCTTGATTTCAATTGTGAAGTCAAATTCCCTTTTGGGTGGAAGACCTGGTAACTCTTCCAAAAAACATGTCACTGAAGTTTTGCAACAGCGGATATCATTCCATGACATCACTGTTCTCTTCAGTGGTTTCTTCAATATTTACTACATATAGGGTACAACCTTTATTTTTGGCCTTTTTAAGTTGCATAGCTGACAATTTCCTAATAGAAATATCATGTTTCACACCCTGAATCTCTATTGTTTTCTGTAGATCATCTAAACAACTAATATGTTTTTCAAAACAATCCACCTTTTTCTTATGTTCAACTAACCAATTAACACATATGATTACATCATAAGACCCCAAAGGTGTAACAGAAAGATCAACTTCCATGGAAAAACTAGGTAAGTCAAGGATTGCTCCGAAAAGACACATACTAACAGTATGAAAAACATTGTTTCAATAATGTAAAGTCCATGTTTCCATCTTTTCTTTTTATTTTTGACGCTAATTTACTAGAAATAAAATCTTCAGTATCTCCAATATCCAAAAGAATAGTTATAGGTATGCCAAATAACTTACCTGAAACCTCTATGGGCTTGGCCTATTTTTCAGACTGCTTGTCAGTTATTGCAGTGTGTATCTTGTGCTATTAATTAGGATCATCCTTTTTCAAAGGACATTAATTAGTGTAATGATCTTTGCCACGGTTATGACAACATCCTACAGGTCACTTTCTAAGCTCAGATTTATTTCCATCCCTAGAATTATCATCTTGACCTCCATAAGACTTATGTCTGTTATTATTATTCATGAAAAAGTTGTTTCGTGCATTGCTAGTAGTCTTATTCGTTGCTTCTTTCTTACTATTGTCAGCTAAAAACTTACTTTGCATTCCAAAATTCTTCCATGGTCCTTTCTTAGGCACAAGAGATGATGAAAAGGAGTTGGGAACTTTCTTCCTTACTTCCTCCTTATGAGCAAAAATTGCCTTCAATTTCTGTTCTTTCCTTATGGTTTTTTCAACAACCCCTTCCATCGTGGTTGGGCTGTGAACATCCACCTCTCCTCTTATAACGGGCTTAAATCTCATGACGAATTTCTGTATCCTGAACTTCTTGTCAGTCTGATACTTAGGTACATACTTAAGGAGTTTAGTAAACTACTCCCAATACTCAATTACAATTAGCTTTCCTTGAGCTAAGTTCTGGAATTCAATCATTTGCTGATCATAGTAAAGTTGTGGCAGCCAATTTTTCCTAAATTAACCTTTAAATTGATCCCATGTGATATTAGTTTCATCAATATTTAACTCATCCTTATGGCTGTCCCACCATGAAGATGCCTCATGGGAAAGCTGATATGCTCCCCATATCACCTTTATTTATTCTAAGAAATTCCTTATTGCAAAGTAATCCATTTTTCTAAGTCAATTCTCAGCTCCATCTTCTAATGTGGTGCCATCAAACTTGGGTGGACTTATCCTTTTTATATCATTAGTGAGTTCATCTGCCAGCCTAGCCCATTTGTTCTTAGGCTGATCAGGCATGTTCACATTGTTATTATTAACACCTAAATTGGCATTGTCCTCAGGAGGTGGGTGATTATTATTACCAGCATCTTCTTCCTCCTCATTTCCCATTACTTTTTGTTCAAGTATAGCCAAACGATCTCTTATTTTTAATAGAGCAGCAAGGATCTCATCAAGTTTTCAGGTAGTTGTTGCTCCTTCCTCAAGTGGAGGATTATTTGCAACATTTCATCTTGTTTTAACAATTTTCTGTTAACAAGAAAATTTAAGTTTCATCAGATTATGGACATAATAGGTCCAAGAGCTGCAACCTTCAATGCTAATACCAAGATTTAACATTCCCATTTTAAGATTTTAGAAATATGGGAAATTTCTTTTTGAAACACAATTTTCTCTGTTCTAAATAAAACATCATTTAGAACTCACATTCCATGCCAATCAATCTCATAACAAATAACCATAGGTAGTTGTAATGACTCGGTATGATACTAATCCCTCATGTTTGTCTTAAAGTATAGAATACTTTATGTATACTACATATACTTGGTTTTTTCTACCCTATTTCGGGTACTGAGTGATTTGTTTAAAGAACCTATCCGAATATTTGTTACCAATATTCATCTGACATCACGTTGCTTTAAACTCGGTGACTTAAGACAACATAAGAAGCAACTTGTGATAATTTGGCCAAAGATTATCAACATATTGTTTATGTTACTATTCCTAGATGACATACTTGTCATTTCAGAATACATCCTTTACCTCACTCTGTTTTATCTAGAATGGTCTTTACTGACTACCATCAGTCCACTTGCCCAAGGTTTGACCCTAGCCCAGGTTAGTAACATAATTTGTTATAGGAAGACGCTCACGATGACTTAGGGTATATGGGCATACTCGGTTGACCTAAGTCAACCGAATGTGCCAAGGTACCCTGAGTCATAGAAATCTATTCCCTATCCTAAACATGCTACTAACTTAACCTAGAGAGAAACTAAGTTCAAGTCCAGATGTGTGTAGATCTAGATGAACAAATATGGAAGGGTGTTGCCACATGTCAACTACAATATTGTATCCTCGAGAAGCCCCTAGACTTCTTGAAGGTATAGTCCTGCATTTGGTGCGTACCAACATCCATTAGAACTGATTCATCATGATGTACATACCCCTTAGTGGTCATAAGATTTAATTTAATTGGATTAAGATTCAGATTTCAGCAACCATGCCTAACCCTAATTCCAACATTCATTAAGTTCTTCATCCATAATTAATCTGATTTGATATTAAGAACTTCATTAACTCATGCTTGCATTGATGTTCATTAATGCAGCCTAACAAGCAGTTATCCCCAAAAACAGGGCAACAAACATGAAATGGTTAATTTTTAATGTAACCTTGTTGTCCAAGAAGGTGTATCAATCAGCTAGATTCAGCTAGTTTTTACTTTTTATAAACGAAGCACAAGGATTAAATATCATAACCACGATTCCATTTATTTCTCATTCTTTTGAGAGAGGAAGAGTCTCCCTCTACATGGTTAGATGTTAAGGTTAACATAACCTTTTTATCATTCTTTACTCATATAGTTTAATCATATGAAAAATGCATATTTCATTATTAAACTATAGTGGTGTAGTTAGAATCGACATCTTTTATGATTTAAAAAGTTTCATTATAGTAAGGGAGATTGAACTATCCCCTTAATCCAACTTAATAATTGATAACAACAATAGTATACAAACAGATATAAATAATATTGACAAGATATCACTACTATTACCGTCATATAAAGTACAAGAGAATTTACATAACAAATTGGAGTTAGTCTCCAAACCTTGCAATTCATCATGGTAAAGCATACATTTACAAGTCTATGCATTTCAGACATATTGCATGTCATTCATCATTAAGATCATAAAAATGTATCACTTATATTTTCCAATACAACTCAAGAATGAACCAAAATTCTTTACATAAGATATAGAATTAAGTAAGCCAATGCATCACAACAATTTTTGCCTTCTTTTATCACTTACGATGTCCATCTACAAAAATTGCTAGCATGGGTTGATTCAATGAACTGAGCATTAGAATGAAGTGCAATCCACTAATATTTCCATTAAAACAACTCTACTTTAATGAAACAATTAATATATCATATAAACAAGCATAAGTAATAACAACCAGAAAATAAGTAGAAATAAAGAGTTTGAATTCACTTGTAAGAAAAGAGCATAATATAATTCGTAGCATCTGCATTATAACATATACTCTAATTGATCCTATCAATTACTTTTAAACAAACAACAGGTCTTGTCAACCAATTGTTCATAATTCTATCAGAATAGAAATACAACATTTATCTTTACTATGTAGAAAAGAAGTTATTTACACCATAGCTCATATTAGGATGATTTATCCTACCACATAAGAAAAAAGAAGAAGAATCAATACATACTATTCCCCATACACTAATCATCTGAAAGATAAAAACAGGTTCAGAACACACATAACCGCTTCATTTCAAGGATAAAAAAATAAGGATTCATCATTAAAGAGACAACATCTATATAAAAATCCCAAATCAATCCAAGAAGGAATAGAGAATCAAACAATATACCTGCAACTCTTAACTAACTTCTACATGTTAGAAGATGTAATTCAAAGATCTGAAACGATACATTCCACAAATCAAGCTAGACTCATACATGGTTAATCTCTTCTCATATCCATCCAAGGAGGATTCATAATAAGATAGAGTGAAAAAAGAGAAAACCTTCCAATATCGAATCCAAATGAAGTATGATTTAGTCAAACAAAGCAGTTGGTCTGAACATGTTTACATTTTCCATTCGACAAAACTAACTCAACTATTCTTTTTCCACATTATTACAAAAAATGACAAAGCACAAAGTAGACTAAACAATACACAAGGAATTTCCATCTTATAAGATTGGTTTCACTCTATTTCCTACAAGATAGAAGGTCAAAAATCTGAACTCAAGAAGTCGAGAAGGCCTAAGAGAACAACCACTCTACATCCGAGAAGAGGGTCGATATACAGATAAGTTTGATCGAATGAACTTATCTTTTCATAAGTTAAAGGATCTCTAATAAAAATGGTTCAATCAAGAATTAATTTCAATTGAACTATCACATGAATTCTCATTTCTATTTCCAAACTCAGAAGTTCTTTACTAGATCCCAAAAGAGAATACAAAACCAAACACACAGTTAGAAGAAAGCAAACTTCTAGTTTTCCTTACAAATCATTACAACCTGGTTTATCTATTCTAATTCATTAAACACAAGTTTTAATTCATTTCTTAGAAAGGAGTACATAGTACAGTCCCAAAAATAGTATATTGTCCACAAGAGAACATATTCCTTTCTCTTTTTAAAGACCTGGAGTTTCCTTGAATGAATCCAACAAAGAATAGAAAACCCAAAACAGTATAAGATAAACAAGTTTCAATAAAACTCACAAACTCAAAAGAAATTGTATTCCCATCTTTAAGGTCTTACATGGCTCCATATAAAAGGGACATATAGTTTGTGGTCAACATGAAGACAAAATAAATGAAACAACCCTGAACCAAAGGTAATAAATCCTATCAACAAGATTCAAAATGAGATAGTATTCAATATTCTTTCCATAAAAATCCAAAAGTCAATTTAAGAGGATTTGAAAGTGAGTAAGAAAACCCATTATACGTTTAAGTCGAGAAATGTCTCAACTTTACCTCCAATCGTGAGTGAAACAGAAAAACACAACAAAGACTCTCACAACTCCATCTATAAAGATTGTGACAGAGAAGGTATTCATTTCAAACATTGATCACAAAAAAAATTATGAATACTACATTTCCATAAACCTAAAAAACTATTAACAGCTATTTCAAACAAACTCTATATCAAACCAAACCCATAACAAGATACTGTTCCAGTCTATTAATCCTTCAAACAAAACTTTCAAGCCTTCAACAAGACGTGGGTTTTCTCAGAGCAGAGGAGGGAATAATATCCTCCATATTTACATGCCCTTACCAGCTCAAAGAAAATGGTACACTCTCCAAAAATAGAAGTACCACAACCATTCCAACTCAAAAAGCTACAAGGAGAAGATCTCAAAAGAGATTAACAAATCAACTCAAACCAAAACTATTTCCCCAAGATTTTTCAAGTAAACAGTCCCATAAACGAGTTCTAAGCATTTCAAAATCTTGAATACAAGGAAAAATCAAGCTCAAAATACAAGTTCATAACCAAACACAATGCCTCGCATACAAGTTCCGAACACACAAGTATTGGATAAAAGAATAGTGTTAATCACAAAGCTTCGAACACAAGTTCAGAACAACAAAAATCTCCAATACAAGCTCAGAACGAAACACAAGGATCCAATATAAGTTTAGAACAAAACAAAAGGCTCCAATACAAGCTCAGAATGAAACACAAGGCTCTGATATAAGTTCAGAATAAAACACAAGGCATCGAATACTAGTTCAGAACAACACTAGCCTTGAACACAAGTTCAGAAAAAAATACAAGCTTTGAATGCAAGTTTTACATGTATATCACTACTAAACTTGCATAGAGAGAGTTTCTGAAAGCTAACATTATTTTTCAATGGATTTACATCCAAAACCACAGAGATTCATAAAACCATGAAATTAAATAACCATACAAATCATGAAAACATTTATCTCATGAGAGCAAAATTTTTTTAATGAATAATTTAGAAGAAAACAAGAAATATGAATGGGTAGAGCCTATCATGCCTGATAGTGCTTTTGTCAATTCAAAGGAGACTTCTAGTTGAGCTTCTAACTCTTTTTCTTCTCCATGAAAGATCAACAACCAAATATATTTTCTTCCAATGCCTCATATATTGTCCCTTGATTGAAAATAAACAAGAGAAACAAAAAATAGCCATAAAGTAGAAGTTGAACTGGTGGTTCGAAGAACCAGATAGCTCCATGCAGAGTGAAAATTGCAATGCATGCAAGATCAAACAACCTCCAAAAAATCTACCTTCTTTGTTTCTAAGATGGTTTGCATGCAAAAACTGAGGTTCATTAATGCAATTACTCCCAAATCTCACACTTATATCTCCTTGCCACTACCTCCTAAAACTGGCAAATGCCATTTCTAATTTAACATGCATTTCCATCTTTAGTGAAGCCTCCACGTATGCTTCCACTAAATTCTACTTGCCTTTTCCAAAAATGGTTGTACCTCCATTCATTTAACCAAATAAAATCAAATAAATGTCATTGGAACCATTGCCATAATGCCATGTGACCCTTAGGTTCCTTTTCAATATTTTAGGATAGATTTCCTAAAACTTAGTTTAGTCTAAAAATAATTACCTTAGGTCTTAAAAACATTGCCCTAGGTAATTTCCACCTTAGGTTAGATCAAATTCTCAACCATATAGTATTAGGTATTAGGTTAAAATAGCCTAACATTACTTTAGTAATTTCTCCCTTATTCATTTAGCACAAGAACTTGGGTTAGGACGCCATCCCAACAAGATAGAATAAGAAGCTTAGGTTAGATTGAAACCCAAATAAGTAGACATAGCTAGGAAGTAGGTGCTTTTACCTAGTTTAGGATACCATTAGGATAATCCTTTAGTTTTAGGATTTATATTCCCTTCATAGTCATGAAGCAGACTATATTTCGGTTATGCCATTAATGTCCTGAAGAGATCAATCCCAAAGAGCCAAGCACAAACATACAACCGAATGAAGGCATGTCCATATAAGACCAAAAAAATTGTAACATACAAAGTTCATTCCGCTACATCTCTCCACCTATGAATTTCAATTTTACCATTCATTCTAGTAAGGAGATTTAAAACATTCCTTGGATCACTAGAATTGATCCAAGGATGAGTCAGTAAAAGAGATAAGTTTACAACTCTCAAAACTAGATTGCAACTCACCTACAAGAAGTGAAACATAGATTCTTGCCAGACATATCATTTCAGTCCAATGAATCTAAGAGCAGAGATGATTTATCCATAACAAGCATGATTTTCAACAATCCAAGAAACACACCTTGATTCAAGAAAATCACATGCCAATATAATTGTTTGTCATGCTTGTAATGTAAAAGAGAAATATAACTATTTTTCAAAGGTGTTACAATATGTTATGAATGTCTAAGAACCACTATGACACAATAATTTTCTCTTAAATGAATGAGCCAAACAAGAATCAGTTACACAATGCTTGAGTTTCAAACCAAATAATTAAATGAAGGACTTCCATAATTTGTCTTCAAAAAGGTAGTTGGTGTTGTATGATGATTAACAAAATGTACCTACTTATGTCAAGTTCAAAGATATGGACAAGGCATAAGTAATAACAAGAAGTTAACGTGAGCTCCAAACAAAGTATGCTAGAAGCAAGCCAAAATTCAATCAAGACCTATTTTCCAAAAGGTTTCAGTTACAATTTGTGAGTGACACAACAATTTCACCAAGATATGTTAACCAAAATTTGTGAGAAAATAAGGTATTGATATCAAGATGATATTGATATAACACGCACAAGTGGTAATACTTAACACTCTTCAAAATCGAGGTAATAATTGAAATAAAACTAAAGTGATAGTATACCTAGGAATTGTTAAAGTGTATATAGTGTAACCTTACAATATAGATATTTAGGTCAAGTTTACAAGAAACAAGACGTAAATACCAAAATGGTAATGACATGATATAAATAAGATAATTGGTAAAAGGATAATTAAAGTGATGAACCAAGCCTAACTATTATGATGATCTTGACTTGGGTATCAAGATCAAAAAGGCTACGAATGATATAAAAATGTCTCCACAAATTTTAGACATTTAACAACCCAGCCACAAACAAGGATGGGCATAAATGGAATAAAAAGGGTGAAACAATCAATTGATAATGTAAATTTAGTCACTCTTCTTTTGATCAACAAAGTTTCAAAATAAAGTGAAGGAAGTAGATCAATTGGGGTTGAAAAATGTTGGCATCACTTTTGCAGAGTTTTACCTCACCTTAGGGAAAGTGAAAAACTAAGAAAAAGTAAACTATTCACACATTTTGTGATGAATAATAGCTCTCAACTAAAATTGGCTTTGATGTGGTCTAAGTTTGTTCCTGGTCAAAGATAGCTTCCTAGGTAGTTCACTCAACTAGGTGTCGCAAGTCATCTAAGAGTGAGCTCAATTTACCAAGAAAATTCCTACTGACTAATTCTTGGAGTATCTCAGCTTTACTTTACCCCCTTCAAGCACAGTGGGCAATAAATGAATCCATCTTGTACTCTCACTGATGTCGTGATATAGATTTGTGACACTAAATCTCACAAATGGTAATGTTATTCAAGTAGGTTGTGCGGAGCACTTCCCATTTTATCCACAAGGTTCCCTCTTGTGTGGACTACTTTGGAGTTCCTAGGACCACCCCCATTGTTGTAGTTCAAAGGGGTTATGTCCTAGTTTTAAGCAGATGGGACATACCCTTATCCAAACCTGCAAATATAGTGTGATGATTGTGGTGTGTTTTTTATCTTTTTTAAATTGGATGTGGTTTGTTTGAACACCGTTTGGAAACCTGCATGGAAACTATATTAGTAGTTTAATATTTTTTCAATGCTACCTTGTCTTTGACAAGTGTTTTTGGTTCTGCACAATGGATTAGTAATTTTTCATGAAAAGAATAAACATCATTTCTGATTCCCAAGATCTCCTTAAGACACAAGAGAAGAGCATACGCGACACAACATCTAAGAAATCAACAAATGGAAACACTTAATTCAAATGTGAAATATATATTTTCTCAATATGGACATTCAACACATTCTCAAAGTAATAATAGACATAAGAATCATTTTTTATTCCCAAGGTCGCCCCAAAAGACATGAGGGAAGAGCATACATGACCTCACTCTTATAATTAAACATGCAAGGTTTATCCAATGTCTAGTCTAGCATATCCATACAAAAATAAAACCTACAATGATGTTAGCATTCAAGGAAACAAATTTTTAGAAACCTGAAATTAATATGCCAAATCAGACCAAAACACCTGCACGTGGGTTAGGGCATGTGCATGTGGGTTATGGCGGTTGGGCCCCTCTATGAAAATCTAGATCTGCAGTACACCTACACCACCTGAGAGATGTCTACACCAGGGTATGCACGTGTGCACCAAGGTATAGGCATGTGCACCAAGGTTAGAAAAAAGGTAGTATGGAAACTCAAACAGTGCACCTGCGCCACCTGAGATATGCTTGCACTAGGATATGAGAGTGTGTGCTAGGGTACAAGCATGTGTGCCAAGGTTAGCAAAAATGCAGCATGGAAACTTAGAAAATGTGCATACGCCAATCAAGAGATACCTACGTCAGGGTATGTGTGTGTGTGTGTATGAGGGTATAAGCATGTGCGCTAAGGTTATGGTGTCTTTGATGGTGTTAGAGTATGTGCGCTAGCCTGACAGGTTTCTGAAAGCAAAAAAGGTACAGGATGGGAGAAAAGTGTGTGCATACCAGAAATTTGTGCTTTCACCTAGTTTAGTGTGCATGCATCAGGGTTTGTGTACTTGCACCTATCATGTAGCCAAAATATGGCCAATGACACCAAAAATCTCAAAATACCCCAAATTTTAGTATGTTAGCTCGAAATTGACAATAACCCATTAGAATCAAAGCTCTAAATGAGATCTTACACATGTAATATTACAAAAATCCTAATAAATTTAACATTATTTCCCATATGTGTATATCAAGAGTCAGCCAAAAACTTGAAATAACAATAAAATTTGAACTAGAATGTTAAGGGACTAAGGACAAGTCCCACCAGGCATGCCATATGTATCAATGTATTAATTAGCTATACAAAGAGAATTGAAACTAACAACTTAGTAATTTCAAAACATGAAATAACTAAACAAAGATCATCATGCTAAGAGCTAAACAACACTAAACACCAACAGTATGCATTAAAACTTTGAAATAGAAATCAAGCTAATATGATAAGTATTAAAATCTCTACTCTCTAAATCACCAAATACTAAATGAACCTAAATAAATCCATGGCGATCAAAGTTGATTATTTGATCTTCAAGGGTTTGGCAATGGAAGATCATCAAAGTATGGCTACAAGACCATTTTTATCATCTCCATATGACCCAAAATCTTGGATGGATGAAATGCAATAATGATGGCTATTAACCCAAATAAAAGATGCTCTAAGATGAAATGCCTATAGATTAGTTAAAAACATGTAAGGTGTAAGAAAAAATGTAGGAGGAGGAATTTTTATATAGCCCAATTGATAAAATAATATCTACATCCCTCTTCATGTGGGATAAATGGAGAGGTTGGGTTAGTTGTGGATAAGGGAGGTGTTATCGAATTTCACCCCCCCAGGGTTGAATTGATAACATACATCAGGATTCCCAAGTCCCAGGATGAAAAAGAACGAGCTCCAAGAGAATGCGAGAAGTTGCAGAAAATAAGCCTAGGCCAGAAAAAATTGTGAAAATCAGCTAAGTCCTTGTTCTAAAAAATTCAGGACATTTGGGACGCAAAGGTGTGGATCGGCCGAAAAGCCTACAGGCGGCCCAAACAGCAAAGGGACAAGTGGGACAAGAGTACGCGAAGGACGCGAACCGGCCGGTTCGGCCGGAACAGGGAATTGTAGCACCAGGACAGTCAGATCAGAAGGATGTGTGGGACACGGAAAGCCAGTTCAACCGAAGGAGAAGAAAAATGGCTAACTGCTCGGGACATTCGGGCCTTAGTACGCGAACCACCCGGATCGGCCGAAAAGGAGAACTTTTACACCAAAAATTCGGGACATTTGGGCTGTAAAGGCGCGGATCGGGCGGATCGGGTGAACTGGAAGAATTTTCCCCATGAATCACTTGGACATTAGGGACAAATGGACGTGAACCAGCCGGTTCGGCCGAAACAAGAAACTTCAGCGCAAGGAAAAGTGGGACATCCGAGACAAAAAGACGCAGTTGACGCGAAAGAGCCGGTAGACCCGCATACAAACCAATAAGATAGTGCCACGTGTCCAAGTTTAAGGTGCCCACAAGAAAAGTCCGTGAAAATGTGGAGAGAGGGAATTTCTCAGCGAACCAGAGCCTGCCACGTGTCATCCAGATGGCAGAGCACGGGAAAAGAAATTTAAAAATCCGTTTTCACCTGTTTTGTGCCCTAAATCTTCAGATCGTCATATCTTTCGATCCAGAGCTCAGATTTTCACATTCTTTATATCAACGGAAATCTGTTGAAATTCTCTACATGATTCTAGGGTAAATCTTACATTTTGATGTAGTTTTGGGGGAGAAAATTAAGAAAACGTCTCTGACGTGTGTAATGCTTCAACTACTAACTTCAATGCAACAGACAGCTCGCCGCTCCTGTTAGACAGCCCGCCGTTTTGCCAAGATCCACCACTTAGATCATAATGAGATGATTTTAAATGCTACCAAGAAGTGGTTGGGGTAGATTCTAGATTTCCTCTCTCTTCCCCCTCATTTCTTCATATATATTGTAAAGAGGAGCCCTTTTTAGAGGTCAGACAATTTCTGTTTTGCACTCTTGCTTCTCTTCTGCTCGCAAGAGAGTTTTTGGAGCTTTCAAGCCTCCCATATGGATTGTAATGCCATTTCTTGCCTCTTGGCCACTACAATGTACTGTATCGATCCTTGAGCAATATATATATATATATATATATATATATATATATATATATGTCTGTGATTGATTCTAAACCCTCTCATGTATTCATTGCTGTCATTTTTTATCATTTATTACAGTTTGGTCACCTGTGCATGGTGTTGTATTGCATTTATGTGGTCTATGTTTAATTTTGCAAAAAAAGTTTCCAACATTCCTCGGTGCATCACCTCCGTAGTTTAAGTTTTATTTTTATGCATTCTCTACCCTATCTCCTTGGCAAATTAGATTAGGTTGTAGTAAAACCTCTACATTTTATCGGTGCATCTGAATAGAGGAATAGGAACCAGCCTTCTCTGGAGAATCCTTTCTCATATTTACAAGTCCCACACTTGGAGAAAGGATTCCATGTTGTGCAATCACACTGGATGCCTGAACATCAACCTAGAAGCCTAATCTACATCCAGGGGTGCTGTGAGTCTGCAACAACAGTTTTAGCACGCCCGGTGGGACACTAGAGGTCTCATTTTTATTGCAGCAAAGTTGATATGCATCTGCTGCAGTTTTCTTGCTTATAAGAGCTATTATTTGCATATCTGGCGACTCCAAGGGGAAGAATCAACTTATTTCAGCAGTGCAGGCCTGAAAACTCATGAGAAGAATCACCACAAGGTCAAGAGCTGGAGAAGAAGAAGTGCCGTTTGAATACCTGTAACTATCTCCAAGAAGAAGACAAAGAGGAAGAAGGATTCAAAGGTCTCCATCTCCACCAAACAGAACTCTCTCAACTCCTCCACCTGACAGGCCTTTCATTTAGTATACAAGGGCTTTAAGACCGATTAGAATGGCTCAGAACAATCCCTATGTCAACTTCATAGGAAGCAGCCCACTTGCTCTCAATACACAGCATCCAGTTCCTATTGCAGCCTTGAAGAACATTCCCTACTTCACCGGAGAAAATCAGACTACTCCAGGTGATCATGTTAAAGATATTGCTAACCTTTGCGCAATCCATGAAATCGATGAAATGCAAGTGGCTGTCAAGTTATTGGCATCTTCCTTCAAGGGTAAAGCATTGCAATGGTTTAAGAGCCTTGGAGCTGGTTCTATCACAAACTGGAATCAGCTGTGTATTGTACTTCACGAGTAATTTGGAGAGAAGGGAGACAACTTGTCTCTTTTAGAGCAGCTGACAACTATCAAGAGAGCCCCCAACGAGCAGCTGATTGACTTCAACTTTAGATTTCAAAGGTCTTGGGATAGGATTCCAGTGGCAGCTAGGCCAACAGCAGAATGTGATTTTCTATATTACCTTAAAGCTTTAAATTCTGATATTTCTATGTTGATTCAGTCCATGGGAGGCACAACAATCCCTATGGCTTATAGCATTTCCATTAGGGCTGAAAACTGTCTTATTCAAGCTGGTAAACTGGCTCCTAGGCCTCCCATGCCCTTGTATCCAAACTTAGAAAATCTAAGCGCTAGTCAAGCACCCACTTTTGCTCCTGTTCCCACTCCTAGAAATCAGAGTTCAAACGAAGCTTCCACTTCATCCTCTAATGCTTCAAATGAACTTCAAGAGGTCATGAAACAGCTGTAAAATTTGGGAAATGAGCTGGTTACCATTAAAAGGAAATAAGCCCAAGGTTTCAGACCTTCCTATCAACCCCAAGCTCAGCCTAATAGGCAGCCATGACAACCACAAAGACCACCTAATCCAGCTGCAAATGTGAATCAAACAAGGCCTCCTAACAATAGAACATTCCAGCCCTATAATCCAAATGCCATATCTACCTCTAAGGCATTAGTGCCAACACAGAATAACATGGCCCAAGAATATGATTGGTGTTTTCCATACAACGAGCCTCATAACCAATCCATGTGTTTCAATGGTGCTCTCAATCAAGCACTGATGGTGACAACTACTGGTGTGGAGGGAAAGGGCAGTCAAGGAAATAGTCAACAATAAGAAACATTCCAACAACAATCAGCCCCAAATGACACCACGTTGGTGAATTGGCAAGCAGAAGATTTCTGTGGCATGAATCAGGCAGTCTCTCAAGGTGTCGCAGCCAACACAAGGTCAAAGAGGAGAAATTTGGGTGAAGAACAGCCATTAGCCCCAGCCAATCCACCACCTTCCATGGCTCCACAGATGATTGGCAAGCAGAGTCTAGTTTCAAATACACAAGGGCAGCCAAGAACAGCCCCTACGCCAACTCAAATGCCAGCTATTGCTGCCCACGTGCAGGGAGTAAACGTGCAAACCAAAGGACAGCAGAGAGATTCTTCATCACCATTCAGTATCATTAATCAGATGAAGAAGACAAACGTTAACATATCAATGTGGGAATCCCTATCTACCCCAGGCCAAAGAGATCTGCTACAAGCTGCCATGAAGGACTGGTCAACTTCGAATCAACGGGTTCAGATGCAAGACAAAGTGCTTACAAATGCTGCCCAGCCTGAAGGAAACCATGGAGGACAACAAGGTAAAATTTTGAAGCCCCCTCCTTTCTATGTTTCATTAATCATTGGGGATAAACTAGTACACAATTGCATGATTGATTCTGGGGCAAGTAACTCAGTGATGCCCAAGCAAATAGCTGATCAGCTGGGTCTCCAATATGAAGTAATATCTAAAGGGGTAGTGCAATTGGATGGGACAACAATAGCAACAGTTGGAGTGATTAAAAACTTGAGTCTTACCTTGCATGCATGTCCAAATGTTGTTGTCTTACAAGATATATCAATCATATACCTTCCACCACTCTTTGCCCTTTGCTTGTCAAGGGACTTCACAACCAAGATTGGAGGGTATTTGTCTACTGATTGGTCTCACATGCTGTTTAGAACAAGATATGGAACTAAGGCTACAATTAGGTCCGAACCCACTACAAACTTCCATATCGAGCCTTACACCCCAAGTCAGATTAATGCCAGTTGCTCAGCATTTGATCAAGAATATCACCCTAGTACTGATGAGGTTGACACCAAGGTTGGAAGTATCCCAGACCTAACTCTTGATGAATGGGCAAACAAGATACATGCTTTTGATCCCTATCAAGAAGTAGAAGAATCTGAGTTGGGAGTCTATTGTATACACGAAGAAAATCAACCTGTTCCTAGCATCACCAAGCCAAGCCATAATGATGACAACGAGGTATGGCAGCTATTTTTTGACGGATCAAGGAGTAGGCAAGGTGTAGGAGGTGGAGCCATGCTTGTTTCACCTCAAGGAATAAAGTACTATTTAGCTTTTAGATTTCAATTTGCATGCTCCAATAACACTGCTGAATATGAAGCCTTGGTGCAAGGGATGCATTGGGCAATCAAGAGAAAAATAAAGAATCTGCAAGTCTTTGGGGATAGTGAATTGATTGTAAATCAGGTCAAGGGACAGCATGCTACCAAAAAATGATCTACTCAAGTGCTATAAGAACAGGGCGTGGGACCTCATGGAAGATTTTGAAGGTTTTGGCATCGAATCCATTCCCAGGAAAGAAAATCAAGCTGCTGACAGGCTTGCAGCAGTAGGGGCAGCCTTTGACATTACGAAAAGCATTCAACAAGACAAGGTACAGCCAAGCATCCATGTGATTGTGAGGCCTTCAATGCCGGATAACAATGTCAGTTGGCAAGTGTTTGAGAATGACCAGCAAATCATCAATTTCCTACAAGAAGTTGAGTTCTCTTCCAGGAATCAAGACAAGTTGCATCAGCAGTATGGTGACCAAGTGGTGTAGTTGAGAACTAACAAATTACCAAAAGGCCTCATAACCTTGGAGTCAATCTTCAACCCAAATTATCAGTTCTGGAAGGAGAAGAAAAACATTCAAGTAAAGGGTGAGGATTCAGAGCCTATTTTAGTGGAAGAAGGCAAAACATTGTAGATTGGCAAAGTAAGTACCTCACAAGAGAAATTGGATTTTGTTTAGCTTTGCCAAGAATTTCCAGATGTCTTCGCTTGGAGCTATGAAGACTTGAGAGGATTCAATCCAAATTTGGCACAACATACCATAGAATTAGATTTAGATGCTAAGCCCATCAGACAGAAGGAGAGATTAGTCAACCCTCACATTGAGCCTCTGATGAAGAAAGAGCTAAATAAGCTAATAGAGGCAAGCATTATATTCTCGATCAAGCACTCGAGCTGGGTTGCTAACTTGGTTCCGGTCAGGAAAAAGAGTGGAGAAATCAGGTTGTGTGTGGACTTCTGAGACCTCAATAGGGCATCTCTCAAAGATCATTACCCGCTTCCTTCAATGCAACAAATATTGCAAGTAGTATCTGGTTCAGAGAGATTCTCTCTCCTAGATGGCTACTCAGGGTATAATCAGGTGATGGTGAAAGAAGAAGACCAATTCAAGACAACCTTCACAACTAAATGGGGCACATATGCTTACAAGAAGATGCCATTCGGGATGTCCAACGCTGGTGCTACCTTCCAAAGGGTAATGGACATGGTGTTCAAGGGCTTGATCAACAAGATAGTGCTGATATACCTTGATGACATCACTGTATTCTCAAAGAGTGCAGCAGACCATCTCTTTCACCTCAGGCAAGTGTTTCAGAGGTGTAGAAAGTTCAGTTTGTCTTTGAACCCCAAGAAGTGCATCTTTCTAGCACATGAAGGAAAGCTCCTTGGCCATATTGTCTTGAAAGAGGGACTGGTAATTGATCCAGAGAGGGTTGAAGCCATAAGAGCACTGCCATTGCCAAGTCACAAGAAGGCTCTTCAAAGTTTCTTGGGAAGGATTAATTTTGTCCGCAGGTTTATTCCAGATTTTGCAGCCCTTGTCAAACCCATCACCAAAATGTTAAAGGAGAGCATGGCTTTTAAGTGGATAGCAGAAGGCAAGGAGAGATTTGAAGCAATCAAAGAAGTTATCTCCTAGGCACTAACCTTCATCAACCCAGACTTCTCCAAGGATTTCATCATCTATGCATTTGCAGGAAATGACACTATCTCTGCCATTCTGGTACAGCAGAACAAAGATAATGATGAGCAGCCAATTACCTTTTTCAGCAAGAGCTTAGATGACTGTGAGGTGAGGTACTCTTTTATTGAAAAGCATGTACTTGCAGTAATCAGAATCTTGAAGAAATTCAAGCATTTAGTCTCAAACAACAAGGTCCAGTTGCTGGTCTCACATGCTGGAGTTAAGGACTTCCTCCTCAACAAGGATTTGAATGAGAAAAGGGTAGGTTGGATCACCCGTGTCATGGAGTATGACATTGAGATCAAGATCACCAAGCTGGTAAGAGGGAAAGGACTGTGTGAGAAGCTGGTTTTGGGGAAGCAAAAGGAAGTATGCAACGAAGAAGAGGTTGTTTTGACAATCCAGGACAGTCATGAGCCAAGTGGCAATCAAGAAGAAGACGATGCTTTCCCCACTCCTTGCTGGACCCAAGATATTATGCACTTCCTAGGTATAGGCCACTGCCCCCTAGAGATGAACAAGACCCAAAGGAGACACTTCAAGTTGCAGGCTGTTCTGTATGCCATTGTTGATGGAGTTTTGTTCAAGAAAGACGTGAATGGAGTGCTGCTGAGATGCATTAGCATAGATTAGATTCAAAGGGTGTTGGAAGAATTTGATGGTGGACCATCTGGTGGCCATTTTGCACCAAGAGTGACAGCTCTAAAAATCATGAAGGATGGTTATTATTGGCCTAAAATTTTCAGTGATTGCTATGCATGGATCAAGAGGTGTAAGAATTGTGCATTCTTCATGGGAAAAGAAAGACTTGCTGCCCTCCCATTGCATCCAATCTCAGTTGACCAGCCATTCATGAAATGGGGTTTGGACTTCATTGGATTCATTAACCCCAATTCAAGCCAAGGGCATAAATAGATTTTGACAGCCACCGACTACTTCACCAAATGGACAGAAGCAGTAGCACTCAAAGAGGCAAATGAGTCTAGCATCCTAGACTTTTATGAGGGAATAACAACCAGATTTGGTGTACCTGCCACAATAATCTCTGATAATGCATTGGCATTCATTGGATCTAAGGTGACTGAGTGGGCCATCAAGAACGGTATTTACCTGAGCACTTCATCGAAATATTACCCCCAGGGTAATGGCCAGGCCGAGTCTACAAATAAGAACTTGTTGAGGATCATTAGGAGAACTCTTGACTAGAATCATAGGTCTTGGTACACCAAGCTAAAATCAGCCTTATGGGCTGATAGGATCACTCCCAAAAGATCCACAGGTAACTATCCATTCAGGCTTGTCTATGGAAGAGAGACAATCTTGCCCATGTCACTTGAGTTACCAACATTGGAACTCATGAAGCAGCTGGAGTTACTTGAATTTGAGCCTATGGAGGTGAGGTATGCAGAGTTGATGGAGCTGCAAGAGATCAGAAATCAGGCATCCCAATCAATGGAAAAGGATCAAGCTTTGATCAAGAAGACCTTTGATAGGAAGGCCAAAGATAGATCTTTTCAAGTTAGAGATCTAGTGTTGAAATGGGATGTGGACAGAGCAAAACCAAGAAGGCATTCAAAATTTGATGCTATTTGGAGTGGCCCATACATGGTCACAAATTGCAAGAGCAGTAATGCTCTCCAATTGGCCTCATTGGACGGTGAAGAACTGCAGATTCTAGGAAATGGAATCTATCTCAAACATTGCTACTGAAAATAAAAGCTTCACCCTTGTAAATATTAGTCTAGATTTCAATTCCTCTAAGTGTGTATGCACATTGTCTTGTTGTAGTTAGGTTTCAGTTTCCCTAAGTGCTTTGGCACAGGTTTTGTTGCTCCTGGATCGATTTTTTATAGTTGAGCGTGTTCTCATAGAAGGAGTTACAGTATCAGGCTCATTTCAGGTCATTGCTTATGACTCCATGCCTAATGGATCGCTAAAAGGCCACTGGTATTTTCATCTAGCAGGTAGATGACCCCGCTGAGTCACCAATTGTTATCCAATTTCACACCCCCAGGGTTGAATTGATAACATACATCAGGATTCCCAAGTCCCAGGCTGAAAAAGAACGAGCTCTGAGAGAATGCGAGAAGTTACAGGTAATAAGCCTAGGCCAGAAAAAATTGTGAAAATCAGCTAAGTCCTTGTTCTAAAAAATTCAAGACATTTGGGACGCAAAGGCGCGGATCAGCCGAAAAGCCTACAGGTGGCCCAAACAGCAAAGGGACAAGTGGGACAAGAGTGCGTGAAGGACGCGAACCGGCCGGTTCGGCCGGAACGGGGAATTGTAGCACTAGGACAATCGGATCAGAAGGACACGTGGGACACAGAAAGCCGGTTCAGTAGAAGGAGAATAAAAATGGCTAACTGCTCGGGACATTCGGGCCGTGAGTACACGAACCGCCCGGATCGGTCGAAAAGGAGAACTTTTGCACCAAAAATTCGGGACATTTGGGCCGTAAAGGCACGGATCGGGCGAACCAGAAGAATTTTCCCCGTGAAGCACTTGGAAATTAGGGACAAATGGATGCGAACCGGTTAGTTTGGCCGAAACAAGAAACTTCAGCACAAGGAAAAGTGGGACATCCGGGACAAAAAGACGCGGTGGACACGAAAGAGCCGGTAGACCCGTGGACCAACCAATAAGATATCGCCACGTGTCCAAGTTTAAGGGGCCCACAAGAAAAGCCCATGAAAAGGTGGAGAGAGGGAATTTCTCAGTGAACCAGAGCCTGCCATGTGTCGTCCAGATGGCAGAGTGCGGGAAAAGAAATTTAAAAATCCGTTTTCACCTGCTTTGTGCCCTAAATCTTCAGATCGTCATATCTTTCGATCCATAGATTGGATTTGCACGTTCTGTATATCAACCGAAATCTGTTGAAATTCTCGACATGATTCTAAGGTCAATCTTGCATTTTGATGTAACTTGGGGGGAGAAAATTAAGAAAAAATCTCTGACGCGTGTAATGCTTCAACTACTAACTTCAATGTAGCAGACAGCTCGCCGCTCCTGTTAGATAGCCTGCCGTTTTGCCAGGATCCGCCGCTTGGATCATAATGAGATGATTTTAAATGCTACCAAGAAGTGGTTGGGGCAGATTCTAGATTTCCTCTCTCTTCCCCCTCATTTCTTCATATATATTGTAAAGAGGAGCCCTTTTTAGAGGTCGAACATTTTCTATTTTGCACTCTTCCTTCTCTTCTACTCGCAAGAGAGTTTGTGGAGCTTTCAAACATCCCATATGGATTGTAATGTCGTTTTTTGCCTCTTGGCCACTGCAATGTACTGTATTGATCCTTGAGAAATATATATATGTCTGTGATTGATTCTAAACCCTCTCATGTATTCATTGCTGTCATTTTTTATCTCTTATTGCAGTTTGGTCACCTGTGCATGGTGTTGTATTGCATTTATGTGGTCTATGTTTAATTTTGCAAAATGGGTGTCCAACATTCCTTGGTGCATCACCTCCATAGTTTAGGTTTTATTGTTATGCATTCTCTACCCTGTCTCCTTGGAAAATTAGATTAGGTTGTAGTAAAACCTCTACATTTTATCAGTGCATCTGAACAGAGGAATAGGAACTAGCCTTCTCTGGAGAATCCTTTCTCATCTTTACAAGTCCCACACTTGGAGAAAGGATTCCATGTTGTGCAATCACACTGGATGCCTGAACATCAACCTAGAAGCCTAATCTGCATCCAGGGGTGCTGTGAGTCTGCAACAACAGGAGGTTTAGAAAGGGTTTAGTCAACCTTAGGAGAGTTTATTTTGTCCTTTATTGACTCATGGTGTTTGAGGGGGTTTATTAATTAACCAAAGTGATTAATTAATAGGTGTGCAAGCTTGTAGAAGATTTTTAGAGGAATAATTAGCATGATTTAGGCTATGAGATGGATTTAATCATATATATATATATATATATATATATATATATATATATATTGATTTTAATGGAAGAGGAAGGTAATTAATTAGTCTAGATAGAAAGGGGGATTAATTAACGGAAGGTCATTAATTGGTGTATTTTTTGGAAAGAAGGGGTTAATTAACTAGCGTAATGTAGCTAATTAATGGTGATAAAAGAGGAAACAAACATTTATTAACGATATGTCGTCAATTTGTAGGAAAGGATAAATAGTGCAATTTAAGTATTTAAATTGCTCGAGTTAAATTATAGGTGTCTACATTTTCTTCCATGTGCCCCTTTCCTTCTGACACCACGCATTCCTTAATAGATGCTCACACCTACTTGGATACTTGTATACTAGTACAATTATGCATCTCTCTTTCGTGCGCATATCTTTGTGTGCCTATTTTTTGCACTTTCACAGCCCTTTCTTTCACGTGCATCCTTGTACTTTCTTCTGTGCTAACAATCGTGCCATGTGGCAACCTATTAGATTTGAGTGTGTTACACATAATGTATCAAAGCATGCCATTTAGGCACCAAGTCCTTGCAATGAACCAATGTGTGACACGTGGTAGAAAAGAAAAAAAAATGAATAGTTGGCCAATCCTTCAGCTAATCAGCAAATGCTATATGTCATTGTGTGTTCAATTTTCCCTGCAGACCTTCAGATTACAATAATGTTTTTACAGGGCTCTAACATATGCACACCTAGGATTTATTGGAAGCTGCTGACGTGGGCTACATGTTGGAATTTTTAAATTCATATTTTGGTGGGATTTGGTAGGCAGAAAACAAGGAAATTTCTATATGGTCATTAATGCATACATCTAATCAATCCAACCACCTAGATTTTTTTTTCAAATTTGGTCTCCTTCCTTCTTCTACATGAAAAAAAATATGGGAAGGAGCATCTAATATCCCTACATGAAGTTTTGTAGTCATTTATTGTTGGTTTTTGGTGGTTGAATATTTGAATCCGAGTTCCCTCTCTTTCACCTCCTCTTCTCTCCTTTTTCTATAAAATTTAGAGCTCTGCTCATAAAAAGGAATCCCTCTTTGTTGTCACAGCGCCATGCCAAAATGGTCGCTGACTTCCCACAATTTTTAAACCTTGGGCTTGGTCTTTACAATGTATTCTCACCTTCTTCCATGAGTGTAAATGAATTTTCATTCCTTAAGAAATAAAATTAGGTTTTGTGGCACTTTTGTCTACCCTTTTCTCATTTTTGTTGCATCTTGGCTCTCTTTTCACCTTTTTTGGCATGTTGTGTGCATTTCTCAATTGTAGTTTCAATTTTCACTGTGTTGTCAATGCCCTAGTAGCTGAGTATGTGTGATTTTCTATGGTGTGTGCTTTTCTACCCTCTCTTATGTGTTTTCTCTCTTTCCTTCCCCTTGTGGAGAGTAATAAACCCTCTTTCTGGTGTTATCTCCTTCCCTTAGCTTAGGATTTCATTCATGCATCACCTTCTAACCTTGGTCCATTGGAATCATAGAGTAGCATAGATATATTTATTTCAAGCATTAAGAGTAATGTTAGTGTTAGAAGTAGGTAGAGGAACCAACCTTCTCCATAGGTATTTCTCAAGCATGTAATGTCCTTTAACTTGGAGACACTCCCATTATAGTCTCAATGACTCAGATCAACCTAATCTGAGATGGGTACAAGTTTGAGGTCCAATAGTTTTTGGCACGTCCACTGGGACCATTTTAAAGATCTATACATCTTCATCTCAACAAGTTCAATGTTTTATTATTGAGATCTATCCTTTGGAGGAATTTCTAAGCACATCTGGAAACTCCACTGATTCTACCAACCCATTTTCTTGTAATCTAATTTCCACCACCACCCTCTGAAATTAGATAACAAGTAGATTCCTGTTATGAGTAATCAAGGTAGTTCTAAGAGTCTCAGACTAAATATGAAAGATTCAAGCCTCCAGAAACTTTGGGAGGTACTTATCCAAATCACAATGATAAATTTGAGCTCGAAACAAGTCAACTCAAAGAAAAGTAAGGGACTTGTGGAAGGTGTCATGTGTCAGCCTGGTGTAGTTCCAAAAATAGAAAGGGAAGAATGAAATATCAAAACCCTATGGGACTTCCACATGGATTCGATGATAAGGGGCCCACTAAGGAAAGGATCCTTGTATTATTGAAAAGTAAGTCCCATTTCAAACCCAAGAAAAATAGAAGGATCCATGGAAGATGTTGCATGTCATCTCAGTGCACTTTCAAAATATGCAAGAAAATTAGAGACCCTAGGGATGCACTTAGCCTCTACGTGGAGCTCGGCATGAATAGACTCCAATCCCAAAGTAGGTTGTAAAATATTGGCAACAGGTTAATGCCATGTGTGAAGTAGTAATAAAGACCACCTAGAAGTTTAAAATGCTCAGATCATTCAAAAGGTACAAGGGGAGAGGAAATTATACCTACATTTAAAGGGCCACAAGTGGATCATTTCTTAACAAAATGCCCCATAATAGCTATCATTGAAATCATGGCTCAAAATCCAATGCAAAAAATCAAGGATTTTGGATATGTAAAAAATATTTTAGGGTGTATTCCTTAAAAGATGATCCTTCTTCAAGGGAGGAAGTTGGAAAGCAGTTAAGAATGCATTGAATGAGCATGGCTCTCATTTCTTCAGATAGATCATGGGGCAGTGTGAGACATATTTCACAAATATATTCCTTTCACTTCATCTCATTTATTACAATTAGGAAGTGGTTGGAAAATTAGTTATGTGATTTTTCTCTTCTCTTCTTCTCATTCTATATATTGTAATCTAGGGCTCATTATAAGATATATCAAGAGTTAGTCATTTTTCCCTTATGCCCCTATTTCTTCTCTGCTAGGGTAGGAACATGGAGCTCAAGCCTTCTTCCTAATGTTTTGTAATGACATTTTTTCTTGCCTCTTACCTGCTAATTGCTATACTGTGCACTATTTTGGAGCAATATAATATGTCATGTGATGCATTTTGTCCATCCTTTGCATGTTTTTATCATCTCTAATAGCCTTTATTCATTGTTGGTATACTGTGCATACCTCTAATGTTCACTACATGTTTTGGAAGTTGTGCTAAGTGGTGTTCTGTGTGGATCTATCTCTGGACTGTGGAGCATTTTGTCCACCATTTTCATTGCTCATCTTTTTCCATTTCAAGCAGTCAGATTCTTGATTAACCTCTTCTTTTTGGGCGCATTGCTTATGTTAAGTTTTGTGCTATGTTTCATTTTTTCTTTGACCCTCGTCTCATACCACAGAGAAGAGCCAACTTCTTTAAAACCTAGAGGTTACCGTAGGGCACACGTCCCACTAACCTAAGGTATCCAACGACTATGCCGGTTCATCTGCAAAGATTATCGTCAACAACTACTAGATACAAAAGATCATGCCTAAGCTTGAAGAACTAAAACAATTGAAGCCGATTGTGAGAGTTGTCAAGAAAGAATGGGAATTCAAAGGGTTGTTAACCGCAAAGTATGAAACAAAGATGTGAATCAAATAATGAATAAAGTTCAAGTCTGTGTTGGATGAAGAACACGAGGTAATGAAAGAACATGTCATGAGCTCGTGGATGTTAGAGGAGGCGATATCAAGGTTACAATTATGGCAAGAAATTCATCCTTGATGGTCAAAGTTGTGACAAAGGATTAGTGCGGTGACTATAGTAAAGCTATATACTTAAAAGTGAGAGCTAGGTTCCTATTTGAAAGGTGCAAGTTGGTTGAGATAAGAGCTATGGTGAAGATACCTTTAAGCCCAAGACAATATTAAAGCTCACCGTAAATAAATGGTGTGAAATGATAAGACAAACTCCAAGTGGAAGTAATGAAGGACGCACATGAGTGGACAATCATTCAAAAACCTAAGAGAGAGAGAGAGCTCAAGTATTGAGTGGAGCTGATGTAATGAAACTTGAAAAGAGAGATTGAGAGGTGATCCTTTTAGAGTAGAGGCAATCAAACTCAGCTAAATGAGTAGAGATTCTGAGAGCTGGAATAAAGTTCAAATTGAGTTGAATGAAAAACCATAATGGAAGAGTTTGACATGGTCAATTCAATTAAGAAATCCTTAAGTCGATCTGTGAAGGACCTACAAACAGTTCAAAGACTAGAATGTGAAGGATGAGGAAAGAACCTCATGAGATGAGCTCAAGCTACATTGAATTTGAGAGCTAGAGGAGAGTGCTTGTTGGAAGGAGAGAACAAAGGCAATAAGAGAGCTTGATCAAAAGAAGTCGAGCCACATAAGGTGCAAAAGTGGGGCCAAAGTTTGAGTTGAATACATAATTTCAAGCAGATGAACTAAGCTCATGAAGACTGTGGCTAGAAGAAGTTCGAACAAGTTTGAGACAAGCTCATACGAGGTAAGAAGCCACACGAGCTCAAATCCCAACCATGAAGAATGATAATAAAATATGCTTGTGGTGCAAAAGAAGAATGAAGACTTGTGAGCAAAGAGTTTTGTTGATAGTTGAACGAGCTATGTAGAATATGAAGCTAGGTTCTTGAGGACAATAGTGAAGCGGAGAAAGTTTAGTTCCAAGCTTGTGTGTAAAATGACGAACAAAGTTGGTGGGTACGAATACACATAGTGAGTGGATAACTGTAAATGTTGTCCTAATCTAAATTGAAGTAGTGAAGAACATTGAGAGATACCGTTACGAATCTTAGACAAAATATAAGAACGGATTCTTAGTACAATTCTAGATAATGCAAAAATGCACAACTAGAACCATCATCACATACACCATGCCAACTATATGTGATAACACAAAGTTGGCTTGAGGACCGAACACCCATGCATACACTATCTTTATGATATGTGATAACTTCAAATATGATTTAGGTCCTAATATTTTGAAGCTTTTAGTGATCATGAACTGAAGCAAAGATATCGAAATTCATGTGTTCAATTTGCAGATCCACGCCACTCAATGACTAGGAGATCACGAAATATGCCGCAAACATGAGCAGTGAGGATCACCGACTCGTGCACGTTAAGTATACAATGAGTTCGAATATTCAAGTTGTGGACCTGAGCCTTTTGAGATCGAGAGATTGCATACTAGATAGATAACTCAACTTGATGTAAGCTTACAACTCACAAATTGAACTAATTGGCCAAGTGTCAGACTCTTGATCATGAATTGGACAGAGAAGTCAACCAGATGTAAGCACATATCTCGCAAACCGAGCCAAGTGGTCAAGCTACAAATTTGAGTCATTCCTGAACATAGATCATAAAATGTGTTGTAGGCTCAAGTAAGATACAAATTCAAGGCCACAAATGGAATAGAGATAAGCGACTTTATCACCCAATGGACTAGGCGATGTAGATCCTACAAGGTGCCAAGGTGGCCAATCAAATATAAAGTGGCTTTATCTATTTTGAGTCATATTAATTCTTTGGAATTAATTGAATTCATTTAAAGTCATAAAGTGAAAATAAATTAATTCATTTCTTTATTAATTTAAAATTATAATGGGTAAGTCATAAAATAACCTTAAGTGACAACTCGAGTTGATCAAATTAGGGTTAGGTTAGGCCATGTCAAAAGTAATTATGTAATTACTCATGTGTGCAAATGTAATAAAAAGGACATGAATGCCATTGTAATAAAGGGGATAAATTTATTCTCTAAGCCCTAGAGGGCTTGTTGCAACTTTTTGAACAATGTGTTTCTTTCAAGTTTTGTTAATGGAATACAAGTGATTACATGAGATCATTGCTTTATTAGTTTCTAATCCTTTGTTTATACGATATTTGTATTGTAGTTCATAGATAAGAAAATCTATCAAATTCCATTATATATCACAATTATGTGCAAAATTTCAATGCCGACAAACTTTCTTTTGAAGCCTTTGTAGGTGGACTATGTACCAAGCACCTAATCTGACGATTGACGAGATTTCACGCTCTCGTGCACTATTTTGCTTGTGTTTTCATTCTCATATTGAGGGAAAGAGTTTGATCTTTTCAAATTTAACTCAAGTTATCTAAACAATCATCAAAGGTTGTTCCATTATGGGTTTCTCCCTTAGCTTTCTTGTCTATTTTCTTTTAGATTTTTTTATTGTTTCCTTTGTGTTTTCAGGCTGAAAGCATAAAAAACCAAAATGCCTTTATCAGTCGAGGGAACCGTCCCTCTTAAATGTAGAGGAAAATCACCCATTCCGTGGTGAATTCTTTAATGTTTGTAGATTAAGCCACTGTCTGTTGGGCGAGTTTGTGAAATAATCTAAGGAACTACAATGAAATAAAATCTTTCCAACAATTTTTGGAAACTCTGTTGGGTATCAAAGTGTCTTCCAAATTTGATTCTATATCAAGGAAACTCCCATGCCATGGAGTTTGGAGACTACTAAAGCGAGATACCTGGTTACTTTATCTTTTTGATTCAAGAAATGACGTAGGTTCAACCCAACCTTGTTATTTTCTCCGTCCCATGGAGAAACTACTTTAGGCCTTTGGCTTTGGCGCAATACACTACTTTGCCTTCAGGATGAAGAAGCAACTTCCTAAAGTTTTGAGGAGATAACATTTAGAGGACGACTTATCATGGATTGGGACAACTTAAAGACCAAGATTCAAGTCTGCTATAGACATGTATACACTACTGTTCAAAATTTTTCAAGTTCAAAATAAAGAAGAAGAGAAGATGAGAGACATTGTAGCACAATTCAACAAGTTACTAAGATCGATTCTTGACATTGAACAACCAAGTGTCAATAACAAGCTATGTTTCTTTATTGCCGCTCTACTTCCAGAAGTTTGTATCATCTTGAAAACAAACAAAGTCCTTGATCTTAGAACCGTGCAACAAATGGATTAAATTGAAGATGATTTGAGCCTCTCTAGAAAGCTAATGAAGATTGTGAAACCTCTCAAACACTTAAAATGATAGATGTGAGATGAGATCTATCATGAAGAAATGAAAATCCATTATAGAAAATTAGCATACCCCAAGGGAAAATGTTTAAGAAAGAGTTCCAAAACATGCGCATCATATGTCTACAAAATAAGTGAAGATAATGATGATGAATTAGAAATATGGAGTCTGTTGAAATGTACCGTTTGCATTTTGAAGATATTGATGATGAATTAGAAATATTCCTACATAATGAAGAGTATCAATCATGTTTTTTTGGATTTTTGTAGGACTAGTCATCACGATGTTGAAGATCCAATGGTTGACCCTACCTCTTGACATGCATCGATTAGAGAACTTTTGAACAACATTCCTTGTGAAGAAGAAGACGAATTCGGCGCTTCATCAACATCCCTCTTTTCCAGAGATTTTGTGTTTAACTGAAGAGTTCATAAGTGAATCTCTAGAATCAGAGTTTTCTTGCTTGCTCTCACTCGTAAAAATGGATGTATTCATCATGGAGTTTGATGAAGAGCACACCGTTTTGGATAATGAATCGAAAGGATATTGTCAGATTTAATAAATGTACCCTTGGTGGGATGAAAGGTACGAGGATGAACAAAAAATGCAAGAATGCATACCAGTAGAATATAAGATGTTTAGAACTCTTGAAGGTGTAGAAGGAAAGATGGTAGATGATCATTGGCTCAATACAAAGTTTAAGACTTTTCCCTTCATTTATCTCCCTATAGAAGTGTTCATGATGCATAGAGATGAAGAAATGGTGGCACACAAAAGGAATCACAGCTTTGGAGTGGAGGGAAAGTCAATTTGCTACTATGTTACAAGGGCACACACACAGTTGGTACAAAATTTTTGACCCTAATCAAACTTACATAGACTATGCATTCTTAAGAGATGCTTTCCTCAAATAGTTTTACATTCCTGATTTCAAGAAAAAGAGTTTAAGTGCGCTTAAGGATATTAAGAAAGGAACTACTGAGAGTGTCAAAGAATATGATGCCCATTTCAAAACATTGTTATCTAAGTTGTCTTATGATATTCATGCAAGCCAACATACACAATTGTTTTTTGGAGGTTTGATTACACCTTTTAGGAGGGCGTTATCACATAAAACGTACACCGATCCATGTGAAGCACTTAAATCATCCTTATGTGTTGAGGTAGTTGGAAGTATAGACACTGGGGAGAGCCCATTTTTAGAAGCATAGATCGCAGCTATGGAAAATCAGTTGGAGAATCTATTGGTGAATTCAGCACATGAGATGTGCACAAAGATTTGGTACACAAATTATGAAGTGGAAGGTCACACAAAGGATAGTTGGCCCCATAGATTAGGACAATCATTGTTGTTGGACTATGAGATATTCCATTTAAACCATGATGTTAGCTGCTACCCATTACTACAATGCATGATAATGAAGAATGTCTCTTGTTACTGTAAAATATGTAGGTCCACATCTCATGACATGGAAGACTACTAGATGATTGGTCAAATCCAAGATACTAGAGATATTGGTTAATGACAGACAAGAGTTTTAGATAACTCTAAAGGAAAGAACTGGTTATAATATCTGGATCACAATCAAGCATGCTATGATTGGAATGAAGGGTGTTTTGAAGGAAGTCATGGCAGAGGTTGAGGATACCATGGTGGATACGGAGGACAAGGCTATGGTGGTAGAAGAAGTGAGTTCCCTCGCGGAACATGCTATACATGTGGATCTCCTTACCACTACAGACGTGAATGTCCTTCGAATATTATAAGTTCTTTCTATGGAAAGAATCATAGTTATGAGGACTTCCTGGACTTATATGAGCATCTTAGCAGGCATCATAAATATGAAAACAAAGGTGCAGGGATGGTTAGGATATAACATGCTATGGAAAATCAGTGGATTCCCAAGTTGGAACCAAAATCTGAAGCATTATAGGTAAATATCACGACCCACACTGAAGTAGTGCGTTCCAAAAAAGCATTGTAGTAGAATCCTACCATCACTAAGGTGGAGGTTCTATATGCATGGTACCTAGATCTAGCCCATTAGAAGGAGGTTTACCAAGAAACCATGGAGGTACTTAGGAATCTTTAGGGTGAAACATAGTATTTCAAGGAGTAATCATGGAAGATGGAGAAAAATAAAGCATCAGAAAAAGTCCCAACTGATATGGATGACTTGAGAGAAGTGTGAAAATTGTTGCGCTAGGAGAATATCATTCCATTATTGGGGAATTGGTTAAAAGGAAACACTCTGTGTGTAACTACTGAGACTGGATGGCAGATCCTGCATGTAAATCTTCCCCCTCATAGCCTAGATTATGACAAGAAAATAACTCTGAATGTTATTGTGGATGGGTGGCTATTAAGTAATATACTGATTGATACAAGCGCGGAAGTCAATTTTCTTACCTTAGATGCATGGTTACAAATGGGGAGACCTCCATTGCAGTCATCCTCTAATGTGTTTTTCATGGCTAACCAGACTAAGGCCACTCCCATCGGAGTTTTAAAAGATGGATCCATTACCATACAAGGAGCCAAGTTAACTAGATATTTTGAATTTTTAGCACTGACAGAATCAGATAGCTTCCCAGCTCTATTGGGGTGTCCTTGGTGCTATGTAAATAACATTCATCTTCGGTTCAACAAGGGTTATATCAGCTTTGAAAATAAGGAGGAAAGATTTATTTTCCTTTAACAGATGGAAAATTTGGACCTTATGTTAAGCCCTTGAGTCAGAAATATCGAAATTGGATTTATATACACACCATTCGGGATCCAAAGGTGCTTGAGCCATGTAAAGAATAAGTCCTTTAGTGGGAGGATGCATAGTTTATTATTGATAATATAAGTGTTGCTTGTGATAATTGGGCTCATAGCACTTATGAGTTGGTAGGATGCAAAGTAAAGAACATATTTCCTAGGGTCAGCAAACCACGTTATATCAAGAGAATAGGGAACAACTCAATACTTTGTTACACTAGATAAGGAGACCCTTTGGTGTTCTTGTGCACCATGGAAGAATAGTGGATAGAACCACTTGAAAGAAGGAATATGCTAGCATATACCCTACGATGGATAGCAACGCATTGGTGGGTGGTCCAAAAGGATTATCCTGTATGATGGAATGAAATTAGGATTTCTCTTGCCACTAGGTTCTTCAAGAGCAATGCACCTACTCAAATCTGCACTTATCATGTTAATCAACCTATTCAGCACCACGTTCAGCAGTGTGAGAGAATATGGATAGATTGTCAAGAAGCTTTACCACCTTTGTTCTGGGTACACAATTTTTATTCCACTTTACATGGTTGCGTGTGTTCTTGGTATGTATATGCAGAACTCCATAGAGAGACTTGAAATTGGTAGGATTTAATTATACGAATAACCTAGATGTTTGAATTCTTCTCTACGAAGCCTCTGGTGGAAGAATCATTAAAAGACATAAAGCGCTTAACTATAGGAGATAGTGCCAAGGCTGAAGAACTCATTCAGGATTTATTTAATGAAGGAAACTCAAGAGCATGTATTTTTGAAGAGATAGAGGTCGATGCCACATTACTTTGGCATGCTTTCCTTGAGAAAGAGAAAGGGAAAATGGTCTACTTAGTGGATGATGAAGAAGTAAAAAATCTGGATGTAAACCATTCAATAGGTAGATGTGAAGTGTTGGAGAATACAGATAAGACAACACATGCCTACCATGAACCTATGAAGATAAAAAAAGTGAATATTGGATTAGATATTGAGCCTAAGGAGGCCATAATTGGGGACTATTGGTTATACTATGAAGTGGCAAAAATCATAGAGTTATTATGGGATTATTAGGATTTATTCCCTCAGGGGTACCATGAGCTTAAAGGCATGCATAAATCATTAGGGGAGATGAGGATAAATATTGAAGAAGGTGTGCAAAAATTTAGAAAGAGACCCTAAAGGATGAACCCCAACTTGCGTGAAAAGGTCAAAGAAGAGATTGAAAAAATGTTGAAGTCTAGAATCATCAGGTCCTTAGATGAGTTAGAATGGGTTAGTCCAATGGTGATCAGTATCAAGAAGGATGGATAGATTAGGATTTGTGTGGACTACAGGAGTTGAATGTTGCATGTGTGACTGATCCCTTTCCTACGCCGTTCATTGACAAAATACTAGAAGGCATTACATGGCATGAAATCTATTCGTTTACAGATGGGTTCTCTGGATATCATCAGGTTAGGATTTCCCTTGAGAATCAGGAAAAGACTACTTTTACTACTGAATGGGGTAGCTTCACCTATATTTTAATGCCTTTTGGTCTGAAAAGCATGCTTGCTATATTTTTGTGCATATTTGTTTAGGTGTTTAAAGAGTTTATTCATAACTTCTTACAGGTCTATTTAGATGATTGTATGGTGTATGGATTAGTTAAGGATCATTGTGGCAATTTGTGCTTGATGTTTGAAAGATGTAGATAGTTGAGTATCTCTTTGAACATCAAAAATTGCATATTTTCTACACCTTTTGGAATACTATTAGGACACATAATCTGTAAGGAAGGTTTGTTGGTTGATCCAGCTAAGGTTGCAGTCATTATAGGCTTAAAATAGCCTACCAATCAAAGTGAGGTGCATAGATTCTTGGATCACATGAGGTATTATAGGAAATTCATAAAGGGATATGCCAAGGTTTTCACACCTTTGGAGGATTTACTAATGGAAAAGGTATATTCTACTGGGAGAACCCGCAGCAGTGTGCATTTAAGACATTAAAGGAGAAACTTACTACCCCACCTATTATATGTTTTCCTTCGTGGGACCAACCATTTCATGTACATGTGGATGCCTCTAGTACAGCCATTGGCATGGTATTGGCTCAACCTAGAGAAGGTATTATAGATCATCCTATCCATTTTTCTAGTACAAAGTTGACTCATGCAGAAAATAATTGTACAACTACATAGCACGAAGCTTTCTCCATTATCTATGTGCTATATAAGTTCAGACAATACTACTAGCTACACAATTTTTCTTTTATATAGATCACATGGAATTAAAGGATTTGGTAAATAATCCCATATTACAGGGGCACATATTTAGATGGGTACTCTTACTTCAAGAATTTGATTTCACAGTTTTGGTTAAACCAGGGAAAAATAATTCTAAACCAAACCATTTATCTAGAATACATTTAGGGGAAGAAGCACAGGAAATTGAAGATACCATGAGAGATGCATAGTTGTATAGGTTACAACAAGTGCCATCAGAATTAGAGGACATTGTTTTATTTCTACAAATAGGCATGACACCAGAAGGAATGAAATCCTTAGAGAAGAAATAACTTGATATATGTGCGGAACCCTATATGTTGATTAGCGGTGACCTTTAAAAATTAGGTCTGGATGAGATATTGTGCCATTATGTACTGGAATATGAGTGCACTGATATTATGAAATAATCTCATAGTGGTATTGCAGCTGGCCACTATGCAGGATACGCCACTACATGCAAGATTCTACTTGCTTGATTATGGTGGGAGACCCTATATAAATATTGTAAGGATTATTGCAAGGATTGTGATCACTGTCAGCATCTTGGGAAACTGGGTCAATGAGATGAAACAAGTCTCTAAGACCTATTAATAGTGCATAACCATTTGAGAAATGGGCTATCAATTTTTTAGGTCCTATTTCACTAGCCGCGTGTAAGACTAGATCACGTTATATCATAGATTGCACAAATTATCTGATAAGGTGGGTAGAAGTAGTCCCTACAAAGGATTATACAACAACTACAATAGCCAGGTTTCTATGGGAAAATATTATTACAAGGTATGGATGTCCTCTAAGTTTTACCAGTGATAGGGGCACACACTTTCTAAATGAGACAATTAGAATTTTATTGGATGAATTCTTGATTGCACAGCATAAGACTACACCATATCATTCACATGCCAATGGGACTACTGAGGCTTTCATCAAAATTTTGAGCTAGACATTGACCACAATCTATGATGTTGGAAGAAAGGATTAGGATGATAAAGTTTCTGCAGTACTTTAGTCATATCAAACAACATATAAAAGGTTAAACAAAGCCACACCATTTCATTTGGTGTTTGGCAGAAAAGCATTTCTTCCTATGGAATTCATGTTACCATCTTTGCGTATTGCGTGCGCTGGAGGTCTAGCTGATGAACAAGCATTAGAAGAATGGATTGAAAAGTTACTCAAGCTAGATGAGTGACGAGAAATAACACGTTGGAGTAAAAAACAAGAAAAGGCCACGCAGAAAGCATGGCATAGTAGGCACATCAAGGATAAAAATTTCACAATTGGAAAGATGGTGGTCCTTTATGATTCTAAGTTTTTTCACTATCCAAGAAAACTCAAAGTAAATTGGTTGGGGTTGTATTTTATCACTCACATACTTGAAATAGGTGCATTCCAATTAGAGGTGCTTTATGGAACACTGGTACCTAGTTACTTCAATGGGAGTAGGCTGAAGCCCTACTATAAATAAGTCTTCTCAGTGTTTGTAATAAGGAAATGTTTCCATTTAGATTAGGTTTTCAATTCTATATTTTCCTTAATGTATTTCCTTCTTTGTCTTTATGCTTTGTCAATTTAGTTGGTGTTTTTGTGTAATAAGTGTGGTTGTACGCCAAAAGCTAATTACTATTTGAAGAATTTATAGACACATAGGACTGCACATACCCTTAATGTGGGGTGGTTATTGATATCTAGGTATATGACTATTGAAAATAAGTACACATGAAAGGAACAAACTACTACAGGTGCTATTCAAAGTTGAAGAATTGATAGAAAAGAGATTGTTTCTCACAAGATAACCATAGATGGAGATAAATGATGGAATAGTATAATGCAAGGTAAGCAGAGGCTATGAAGACTACTAGTGGAAGTAACAGTGATGAGGTACTATGGCACAATGAAGTGCACTAAAGAGAATTCTATAGCTAAAAGGTAGGAAGAGGCTCTAGAAGGTTATATCTTGGGCACGAAGATGTTCAATGCAGAAAGAATGAAATGGTCGATTAATGAGAGGACTGTTGGTAGGTGGAAGAACAATAAATGAACTAAAATTTTGAAAATCTATATAAGGACGGGATGTGAGTTCATTTTCACCATTGCAATTGAGATAATTTGAAAAGAGCTAAGTGAAAAAAATCCAAAAAATCATGTTGAGGTGTGAAGAGTGTGAAACTAGACACAGAGAGAAGATTTTTTCACAAGAGAAGCTTGCATTTGAATAGGTGAAGGGTTTGAGCAAAGAAAACGTGTTACAAAAGAGATAGGGCACACGATTTCCACTAGGGCACAAAGATTTGAACTAGGGTTTTGACTTTCTCAATTACGGAGGGTAGAAAAGAGATATTTTTCAAGTGGCACCAAAGAAAGCGCCCGCAGCAGGAGTAAAAGGGAAGAAGAAGGTCGAAGTGGAAGAATAAATTTCTCCCAAGAGTAATTTCTCAAAAATTTAGTATCTAGAGGGTGTGATTTTGGGACAAGAATGGGATTCCCACATCTGTCAATTTAAAATCAGTGATTACAACAATCGAACATCAGATAATGAGAAGGATCTAGATGCATTTTTTAGCACAAAAAAAGAACAAGCACACAACAAAATATATGTCAATGTACAATGACGTTGGTGAGAAGTTACTAAAGAAGATTGGATTCTACCAGTTGTATGAGCTTCCATACTTTGGAAAGAATGAACCATTGTATCGATAATCGATTAGATGAGTCCATGAGCACTTCTTCTACTTCATCAGATGGAGGGTTAGAATCATAGCTACCTTGATTTCAATAGTTACAGGACTAAGGGCCTCAGGAGCATATCTAGAGAGTGACTTAACAAATAAGGAAGTGATCTTGGAGACAAGGAAGGAGCTGGGGTATACCAAAGGTCTGTGGGGGATGGACATTGAAAAATTGAAGAACTACCTAGTAGTGTAGGCAACTACACATCTTGTAACAAAGTTGAATGACCAAGAAAGGTGGTCACGGGTGAATACAATGTGCCTTCATGTTGCAAGGAAGATGTATCAAGCAATGATCTACAATATCACATATCACATAGAAAATGCATTCATTGAAGAAGCATGTACAAGTGACAGAATTAATTTTGGCACTATTTTATTGTCTTTGGTGTTTATGGAGATTGGAGTGCTTGATGGGCCGAAGGAGAAGATTTGGGAGTACCCCACGGAACACAAATCTCTACTGGAAAGATTTAATAAATACTTATGTGAAAAGGGCATGGGTGGGAAATTTAAATAGAGGGTGGAGATGTGGTATGATAGGCTCCGTGTGGCATTTGAAGAGGAGTGGTGCATACCTAAGGAGTTTCCTTTGGTGGTGGGTAAGGTAGTAGTATAGTTTGCAGTCTAATAGAATTTTTACATCACATGATTTACGATGAAGGATGGATCTTGGAGCCCTTGTTGTAATATACCATATGCCTTCACAACACGCTACTTCTAGGAATCATTTCACCAGTTCACATATGCACGCAACCTAAGCTTCATTGTAGATAAGGTAGATTGTGACTACCACACTCTAAGAAAGACATATGTATATCCAGGATGGAATTCCTACATTGAGAGGCTTATCTCAAATATAATAAGAATGAAGATAGTAAGCTTGGCTATTAGAGACATTGGAGCATGCTTATGTACCTTAAAGAACAATAAGTATGTAGAGAATGATTTCAGGCTCCCAAAGCCACAAAAAGGTAAGCATACAATGGAAAATGTTCTAGTACCTAAGCCCACATAGACAATAGAAGTAGTTGATGAGGAAGAGGAGCATGAAGATAGTCGTGGTTTTGAGCACAGAGGTAGGAGTCATCCTATAGATATGGTAGAATTTGAGTGTGTGACTACACTACCCCAAAAAATAAGAGGGATATGATGAGGAATTAGATGCAGTATAAGGAGAGTGCCATTTTAAAAGGGTTTTCAAAAGAACAAGGACCTAAGGTGTTACTCCATAATCAGTGTAAAAATCACCTCGACTCTCTCCACAGAAGGAGACAACTGAGAAGATAAGAAGAAAGTTCAATATATATGTGGAGGTGTAAGAGTCTGAGGAAAGTGCGTCCAAATCTCCCACACCTCCAAAGAACATGGAATAGCCAAAGGATGAAGAAATGAAGGATGAAGAAGAAGGAGAAAAGGAGGTAGATGAGAAAGTGCAAGAGGCTTCTCAAGGTATATCAGAACAAGCTCCAAATCTTGGCACTCAATTTCCTAAAGGGCCAAGATTGAAAAGAACAAGTGGAGAATATGTTGCATTGGTCATGGGATATGCTGAGCACATAGGTAAAATCTCTACTCCTGTTTTCAAATCACGGTGATACCAAAGTATTTATATGGGTAGTAGTTGATAGATGAAGATATGGAAACCATGTGCACTAGGAAGTAGTTATCATGGTCTGCACATGCACATGGATGAACCAGACTTTGATGTATGTGAAGATTCATGTGTATCAAAGAGGTTGAAGAAGACACCTCAGGCCAAACACATAAAAGTAAAGCCTATTGTTATCTCAGATGAACAAGTGAGTAATGCTTTGGTAAAAGTATCAACAGAGGTGGCATGATGAAATGTGGATAATGATGCAACAATTGGGACGCTAAGAGAAGAAATAAATATTAAGGATGTAGAATTAGCACACCTAAAGCAATAAAAAGAGTTGGCACAGAAGAAGAACACTATTTTCATCAGCATTACAGAGGAAATCGGGGACAATATCATGAAATCAAAGCCACACTTAGATCCTAAGGTACACAAAATGTTTCCTTCGGCCATGCATTATGTATAAACCTTGGTGGACTTAGAGCTTGAAGATGAACCTCTGCACATGTCAGTACCAAAGGATCCAACACAATAATTGGAGAGGGAAAAGGCTACGGTGATGAGAAATATTGCCTCATATGAGGGATTTCTCTAGATCTTACAGGAGGAACTGAAGAAATCAGATCGAGCGCTAAATATTTTTACAGCCCTAGAAGCCATTATAAGAACCATGACCATTATAGAGGACAATGAAGTCCTAAAATCCATGAAGGATGAGACCTTGGGCCACGCAGAATGATTAGCGCTTGTCAAGAAAAAGTGCAAGGACCTTTCAATAGCACAAGAACCACATAAGGAAAGGCTAGATGAGCTTGGGAAACTCATCACGTAAAATATGGAATTATTAGAAGGAAGAATGATTGCAATGTCCAACATTATTTTGGTCTTGTAGAATGAGAAAGGAGAAATTGCAAAAGATGAGCTAGATTCAATTACAGTAGATATCACAGAAAAGGCAAAGTCCATGCTCAATGATTAGTAGACTTTAGAGGTGGAAATAAAAGAAGAATATCCAGAATTGATTCTTCTAATTAAAGAAGAAGATGCTTCAAGGTAAATTCATCCTTTTGTTCATAAAAATTCTTTCTATTCTTCTATTCATATTCTTTGATTTGTTTTGGAGACACCCATCTCTGGGGTGGTAATGTAGTTAGTGTGGGTTTATGTTGGTCAGTCAAAATATGGCACTTAGTGAAAAATAAATAGAAGGTTCGTGCAGAAGAGCAGAGCGCATTCAAAAGCGTGGGAGGATTGGGAAGGAATCATGTGTTGTGGACAGAGACATTTTCGAGACTTTTCCATTTTCGTGATGATGAGCTATTTTTGGAGATAGCATGTTGAACACACAAAATAGTTAAAAACTTGTGTGACACGCATTGGCTATATGTAGTGAATTGTGAAGTATATAGATAATATGTAGGAACTGAGTTATTGTGAGGTTATGATGCCAAATCTAATGTGCGTATACACTATGGTATTATCTATTGTAATAAGATTCTATGTATTTATCATGTTTAAATGAAATGGAGTGTATTGGATTAAACAAAGTATAAAATCTTACGTATAATTGGTTCTTACATGCTTGATTTCATCATGGTTATCATTTAAGTCTGTTAATCTCTAGATCTAGATCTGAACATGCACTATAGAATGATATATTAGTCATGGTTCTAAATTCTTGAAGTCTTCATCATACTAACATCCTAAAATAGTAACCCTAAAGAGGGGCTTGATGTAATGCCCATTCAAACAACCATTTGAGACCCAAGAAACAACCTAGGGTTAGCTAGAAAATTATGGGATAATTTTTTTTTGATATGAAGTGTCTACAGCTAAGTTACAAGACATCAGTTTTCACTAATAGGTTCTGAAACAAAACCTACTTACAAAAACAAAAGTTTCCTTTATGAACTTATAACACGTTTACAAGGTTTAAATTTTAGGGTTAGATGTTCTACTTAGATTCAGGGAGTGATCTTACCCCATACCTGCTCTCTATCAGGATCAGAACTTCAACTATATTTTTATCCTATTCAAAACTTTTAAAATTTCCCTAAAGCCTTCCCAATGGATAGGAAATTTTCTCACCTTTCCGGTGATCTAAAGAAGTCCTCCTAACTCCAAGCAGAACTCAAGTTATGAGTGGGCGGAGTTCTGGGGTCAAAATTTTCCTAGAGGGACACGTGGCAAGAGGAGGGGGAGCGCACCTTGGCTAGGTTGGCGGGTCATGGGGTGGCATTTGGAATTTTTTCCATCACATGGCTCTATGTAAAATTGTGCTCCGCACCCCCACGGGTCCCTAGGGGACATGTGTCAGGTCCTGGCGCAAGGCCAAAAAGGGCAAAGAGAAGGGCGGGGTGGCAGACCGATTTAGCGCTTAGCACCCAAAGGGAAAAAGGGAAAGAAAGGACGTGCAAGTCCACACACCCACTGGAAGACAAAGGAAAAAGGGGAAGCAGATTTGCGGGAAATGGAGGGAAAATTGGAAATTTTCCCAAAGCCAAAACACATAACAAAAGGGAGAAAGAAGGTCCTCCCTCCCGCTTCCAGCCCCCCCCCCAAGGTGCCACGGGGCCAAACAAAAATTTTTCCCAAAGAAAATTTTAAAAGCTAAGAGGTTAAAAGAGCCTGCACCTCCAACCTAGCCACAAGGGGACACCTGGCATCCTTTGATTGGTTGCGGGCCGGCAGAGGGAAAATGAAAAGTTTTCCCAAGTAAAAATTTTCAAAGGAAAAAGTTTAAAAGTTTAGTCCACCCCTCTTGGGGTGCCATGTGGTAGGCCCGATTGGTTGCAGGATGGCAGGGGCCATGGAATTTTGGGAAATCTTTCAGAGTCAAAATTTAAATTTTTCTATAGTTAGATTAAATCTTATTTTTTATTTTTTTTTATTATTATTATTATGCCAAATTGAAGTAAAACTTCAAATGGCCATAAATTTTGATAGGAATGTCAAATTTTGGAAAAAAGGACTTTTCAGAAATCTCTTGATGCCCTCTTTGCACAAGAGTTAACCAATTTTAAAACTTTGATGAAGTTTAAAGGGTCGATTTTATGAAATCGATCTGCAGGCTTTTAATATGTGAACTGGCAGTTTTTCAACTTATAATTTTGATAAAATTAGAACTCCTCCTTCACTCAACATGTCAAATAGACATGGAGGATCAGTCTAGGGAGGGTTTAGAGTGTTTTAGTGAAGTCAATTTTTTCATTTATACAAGTTTGCATTTTTCCAACAGTTGATGGGAAAAATGACCATGCAAGCTCCGATTTGAAATTATCCTTGAATTTTAGAGATTCATTCTTGACTGTTTTATTGAATTTGGGTTCCTTAAGTCTTCCTAAGTATGAATTTCAAGTTTCATAACTTATTGTTGAGTATAGGTTTGAACTGCTCATTTTATTAAAATGTACATTGCCAGAGTTAAGTTTTAAAACAATGAGTTGTTTCTTTTAAATTTGTTTATCAATTTTTGTAATTTGGATGTGCATATGATTCCTAAACTTAGTAAAATACATTTAATTGATTAAGATAGCCATTCATTTCTAAATTAAATTACAGTTCAGATTTCAATTCTAATACAAAATTCAAATGAAAACAATATAGTTTAGCTTTCTCATACGTATTTTCTTCCATTGCAATAAAACACAACTTCAATCACCATTTGATATTCCCATTTCAATTATAATCGTGTGAATAATAATGAGATGGCAATTTCTTTATTGAATTAAAAAAAAGAACATCAATACAAATTATCTCTTTCTTTTAACTTTGAAATACAATAAACCATACATATACATTCTTTTCATTTCATTACAAACAGAGACTGGAATACATATCTTTACATTTCTCAATTCAATTCAAAGTTCCATCATCAATACGAATGGTTTCTCATTACAAACATTATACAACTCATCCACTCAATGTGGGTAAGGTTATAATAAATTTTCTCAAAAGATTAGGACTGTCAAAATTGTATATGTTTCTGCTCTTAATAGCAGCATGCTAGTTTCTCTATCTTTTCAACTTTGATTACAACAAGGAAGGGGGAAAGGAAATGCTCTCCACCCAACCACGACATCCAATGAGAAGGGAGAAGCCATCCTTCCTCATTGGCCCCTGAGCCCCAACCATATTGAAATAAAGAATGAGAGACAACTCATGACAACAATGGCTTCTACAATAACAAGCATCATTCTTTTCACATGCACAGATTAATAAAATAGACATTCCAAACAAGGAAAAAATTTCACAACTTCATTTGAAATCATTCACATAGAATATAGGCTTGATCAAGCAAGCCAACAAGAGCAAGAACTATGGGAAACTCCTTATGCCTCCAATTTGGAATTGGGCATCCACCAAAATGCATACCACCAATATACATATCAACCCCATAAACCATATATCTCCCAACCCCTCCTTATGCCCCCCCTCATAGTAAGAAATGCAAGCAGTTTCTTTTCCAAGGTGGATCCCAAAACCAAAACTCCCTCAATAAAATAGTTCCATTGGCAATCCCTTATGCCCCCCATATGAAATACCCATAGCCTTCTCCTACACCATGCTCTAAGCATTCTACCCAACCAGACAATAATACATAAAACATTCACCATTTTTCTCATGCAAGGAAAGAGAAAACAACATTAAAAATGGCAAGATTCTACCTCTCCATAATGGAGTTTGTTTCCAAAACATCAAGTCCCTTCAATGGTAAAAAAAAAAACAGTCCAAAACAGCAAGCTCTTCAAAGACCAAATAATAGTCCAAGAATAACAACACCAAGCATGTAAATGAATTTTCAAACTCCCTCCACAATCAAGACTCCCACAGCAATAAAAAAAAAAAATTGACCCCAAAGAGGATAACCAAAGTTTCAACAACCTCCAAAATGAGCAAGAAGCTTCACTTTTATAAGAAAGGAAAGAGAGAGGATGATGTGGATCCAAGTGGGATGCCACATCATTTTTTCTCATCCCCAAGAGGAAATCAACATCAACAAACAAATCACAACAAATAAACATGACAAAAATCACTTACATACTCCAACTCAACCCATACTCCAAAAAGGACTGCATTAAAAATATGTAAGGGAAGTGCAATTAAAACTTACAAATTGTCACTTCAAAAAGCATTAAAAATGCCTAAATTTAACCTCCAAACCATAGGCATGGTTGGTGGATCATTTTAAGGGGTGTGGGACAAGTTTGACTTGTCCCACAAGCCTCCAAATTTGGCCTCTAAGGTCAAATTCGAATTTCATAAAAGATGGAGTGTTTGACATTCTAAAATCTAGCCTTACAAGACTCTTACATCTTTCTTACACATTCTTACATATTAACTTACACACTCTTCCAACATTATTATTTAAACTCAACAAATTTATTAATTACATTCCATGTCCCAATTAAATTTAAATAAAGTTTAACTATATGACTCTCACATTAAAACTATCACATTTAAATTAATAAAAAAAGAACACATTACAAATAAAAATACATACAACAATAATAAAAAGGATCGCATAAATAAAACACATATACCATGGTCACATATAATAAGAATCCCCCCCATGGGAATTCCTAGCAAAACACAACACACACACAAACAATACAATTAGCATGTTGACCTTGTTGAATTCACCAGAAATTTCAATATAGTTAGTCTCCAGTCCCTCAACATTGTTATTATTTTTAACCTACAAAATACAAATACCTCCTTCAGCCTCATGGCCATATCAGAACATCCAAAAATGATATAAACAATATCTAAAAATCATCCAAACACATAGATCACAACAATATCAATAATTCAACATTATCATTTTTAATTAAATAAATCAACTATATCATCATCAAAATCTACCATACCAGATCTACTCAAATATTCAATATCATAAGTCCAAATCAACATCTATAATATGTCCATGTCACAACATTATATCATCAACCACATATAGAAAATGTCTCTAGTAATCATCAATAATAATAACTGAATCCAAATCAATACTAATCCATGACCTAACCTCTAACCATCATACTAAAATAAAACATAGTAGTGTCCATAATATGATCAATAGTATAAAATCAGTATCTTAAAGTGTCAAAGGGAAGTGGGAACTACATCCCCCTCCCCTTAGACTCGACTTCCTCCTAGAATTCACTGGAACAAATGTGGAAACTACACTCGTAATAATGTGGCATCCTCCCAAGTGGCTGCAGTCTCATCATATCTGTCCCACTACACTCATACCTGATCAATCTCTCTACCTCGAAGGTCCAGGGTCCTGTGATCTATGATATGGGTGGGCTCCACCATCACCTACCCCTGATCCAACACCTGCAATGATGTCTAGTCCAACACATGAGAAGGATCTGTAATGTACCTCCTATTGACAGAAACATGAAACACATCATGTACGTGAGACAAGCTAGGTGGCAATGCTAGACGGTAGGCCAAAGGGCCGATACACTCCAAGATCTCAAAAGGACCAATGAATCGAGGAGCTAACTTAGAACCTTTTCCATAACGGATAGGGCTCTTGTGTGGCCTGACACGAAGGAACACCTTCATGCCCACATCAAAACTATGATCAATCCTATGCTGATCTGCATACTTCTTTTACCTATCCTGTGCCTCCTGTAATCTCTACCTGATCAACACTACCTTGCCTGCTCCATGTCCTGCAAAAGAGCTGGTCCAAGAGATACTCTGTCCTCTAACCTGTCCCAACTAAGGAGTTTCCTATGCTCTCTACCATACAATGCCTGAAAAGGATCCATGCCTATAGAACTCTAAAAAATATTATTATAGATAAACTCCACTAAGTACAGGTACTCCTCCCACTTAGACTGCTGATCCATCACAGTACACCCTAAGCATATCCTCCAAAATCTGATTCACTCGCTCAGTTTATCCATCTGTCTCAATGTGATATGTTGTTGCTGAAGTTAATCCTCGTCCCGAGGACATACTGCATGGTAGTCCAGAAATGTGAAGTGTACAAAGGATCACGGTCACAAATGATCTTCCACGGGATTCCATGTAACTACAATCTCATTCAAATATACTCATCCCACTAGCTCTAGCTATATAAGTGGTCTTCACTAGAGAAAAGTGAGCCACTTTTGTCAATTTATCAACTGTGACCATAATGGCATCGTGGTGATATCTCGACATAGGTAGTCCAACAATGAAATCCATGAAAATGGTGTCCCACTTCCATTCTAGTATGGCATGAGGATAAAGAAGACCTGCTAGATGCTAATGCTTAGCCTTAACCCTTTGGCACTCTAAACATCATGACACAAACTGAGCCACATCTTGACGAATTCCTCTCCAGTGATATAACTATCGCAAAGTGGCATGCATCTTCTTCACCCCAGGATGGGCTGAATAGGGTGCACGATGTGCCTCTACCAAGATGTCCTACCTAAAGCCTCCATCTCTGGGAACATATATCCTGGCCTCTGTGTCTAATAATACCATCTACCTCTAAGTTAAAACCATCAAACTTCCCCTCAAGGGGTATTTGTGACTCTATCTATGCTCGAGCCATAATGTAGAAGCTGTCAAGAGGAAGCTGCTGAAGAATCCTGCTCCGCAAATATGTGCTCACTATAGTAGCCATAGCCACATGTCTCCATCTACTGAGAGCATCTACTACCACATTCTCTTTCCCCTTCACATGCTTGATCTCCATGTCATACTCACAAAGCAACTCCATCCAACGTCGTTGACGAGCATTTAGATTGGGCTGCGTGAAGAGGTGGTGAAGACTTAAATGATCTATCTTGAGTGTGAATCTCCATCCAAGAAGAAAATGTCTCCATCTAACCAAGGCATGCACCACTTCCACAAGCTCAAGATCATGGGTAGGATAATTAATCTCATGATCCTTGAGTTTGCGAGACTGAAAAGCTACAACCCGTCCATCCTACATCAACACACCTCTAAGCCCTGCTAAAGAAGCATCTGTGTAAACAAAGAACTCACCCTGTGGATCCGGTACTACAAGAATGGGTGTTGTAGTGAGGTACTCCTTTAGTGTCCTGAAGTGCCTTCTCACATCTATCCATCCAAACAAACTTCTTCCCTTTCCTTTGAAGGGAAGTGATAGGGTGTGCAATCTAAGAGAAGTCCTGAACAAATATCTGGTAGTAACCTGCTAAACCCATGAAGCTACACACCTTGGTCACTGTAGTGGGTGTTAGCCAATCCATAATGGCCCTAATCTTGGAAGGATCGACTATGATACCTTCCCCAGAAATGATATGACCCAAATACTACACCTCTGTCTGGAAGAAAGCACACTTCTCCAAGTTCCCATAAAGTTGTTGCTCACGAAGACACTGAAGAACCTATCAAAGGTGCCCCTCATGATCCTCACATGTACATGAGTATATCAAAATTTCATCTAGGAAGATGAGCACAAAGTGATCTAAGAAGGTCCTGAATACCCCATTCATCAAACTCATGAACACTGCAGGGGCATTCGTCAAACCAAAAGGCACCACTGTGAACTCATAGTGCCCATACCTCGTATGGAAAGTGGTCTTATGAATGTCCACCTCCAAAATCCTCAACTAATGGTAGCCTAACTTAAGATCAATCTTAGAGAAAACTGTGGCTCCCTTCATCTGATCAAACAAGTCATCAATGCGAGGAAGAGGATAACGATTCTTATCATTACCTTGTTCAACTGGTGGTAATCAATACACAATCATAATGATCCATCATTATTATTCATGAAGATCACTGATACACTCCAAGGGGATACACTAGGATAGATAAGGCCCTTCTCCAAAAGGCCCTCAAGCTGTAACTTGAGCTCACAGAGCTCTAGAGTGGTCATCCGATAAGGTGCCCGTGAGATAGGATCTTCTCCAGGAACTAGGTCTATATGGAAATCAATCTCATGTGGGGATGGCATCCCTGGTAGCTCCCCTAGAAGTACATCAGAAAACTCTCTCAAGATGGGATGATCATCTAGCGATGGTCCACTAGACCCATCCTCTGACCTGTCACTAACTGTAATAGCATACATCTGACAACCTTGTCACACACACCACTTAAGCTGCATAACAGAAATGGTATGAATAGAAATGGGTCTCCTGACTCCCGAGATCACCGACTCAACTCCCAAATCATCTGGCACAAGCTATAGTCTTATGATAACAATCCATCCTGGCCTTGTGTGAAGATAACCAATCCATACCCAAAATGACTCCATAGAAGTCCAAAGGAAGAATACAGAGATCTGAGGTGGTGGTAAAAGGTATCAAATCCACTACACACTCCTTAACTAAGGAGTCCATAAATATCTTAGCTCTAGAAGCCATCTCGACATCCCAAATAAGACCCTACCTAACTACCACCAGCCTGCATTTCTCTACTAAAGATGGTGTAATGAAAGAATCAGAAGAACCAGAATCAAACAATACAGAGGTAGGAATACCACCAATGCTACATGTGGTCTCAATGACTGTGCTCTGGTGCTCTACCTAGTGGTTCTCAACCACTACATAGATCCTGTGGCTACGTCCCATGTCACCAATTGTTAGCTCAGAAACCAGTGCCTTACCCTTGTTAGGGTTCTGAGGGAAATCTCTCCAAAAATGTCCAACTACTCCACATCTAAAGTAACCACCTGATCCTCTCCAAGGAACAACACCTCCAGTAGTTTCCCTAGAAGCATGTTTTGTCGATCCTGATGATCCAGCTGTGGTCTATTATGGTCTCTTTTGGTGAGCTCCAGCTGATTGAGCGCTAGGTCCACCATGTGTTCTGATGGGATCCCTAGGAGGAGGCCCCATGCTCCAACCTTTCTGTGCATCAGATCTCTTTGGAGGTCTATATGGTGGGCGGGACTACTGCTGCTGTTGCTGTGGCCTAAAGGATGACTATGTTGAATGCTAACCACCATGAGGGAGAGGTTTTGAACCTCTCAATATACCATCCTACATCTGTTGAATGCAGCTCATGACTCAGTCTCTAGCCTGCTAGGTTTTACCCCAAGGCTCCTCTACAATATAGGCCTTCTTAATGGCCTCCGCTAAAGTCTATAGGTAGTGAATCTGCACTACACCTCCGATATCCAAATTTAGGCCCTGGATGAATCTGTGAATCCGCACCTACTCATCTTGCATATACTCTACATACTGAAGTAGATCTAGAAATCTACTCTCATACTCTACTACTGAAAGGGTAGCCTGTCGTAGGTCATGGAACTCATCAATCCTCTGTTGGATGAACCTCCGTGATAGGTACCTTCTCCTAAACCTCTCCTTAAATAGCTCCCAAGTCACTATCTCTGAATCTACATGGAGCTTCTGCTCCTCTGTCCTCCACCATACTTCAGCTCCATCCCTTAGTAGATGGATCGTAACACAAGCTCTCGTGTTGATAGAACAAGGAAAAAGATTGAATCAACCGCTCAAGCTCACTAGCCAGGCCTCTGTCTGAAATCCACCTGTATCACCTAAGTAGTGTGAGGGCCTAAGCTTCAGGATCTCCCTGATGTGATCCGCTATTGTGGTCTGTCAGCCTCTAGGTCTCTCTGCATGCTCATCCCTAAGCCTAGGGCTTCAAGACCTCTCTCTATGCTCTAGAACTCTATCATCCTTTCTCCTATGTGGTGACTCTACTCATACCAACTCCACATGGGATTTCTCTCCTCTATGCTCCTCGTTGATTCAAGGAGATACCTGACCCTCAATGGAAGGAACTATATGATGACTAGTTGTCTATGCTCCACCTAATCCTTCGTGTAGAGTGGCATTAACATCCTAGAGGGTCTGTAGAATCTGAGGTAGAATGGCTGCTACACCCTGATCCAATGGTGGTAGTTCTGAGTCTCTGTGAAGGTTCCTCTTACTCCATCTGCACCTCCTCCATAGACAAAAGTGAGATTCAGTTCATTTACTAAGTTATACAACTTCCATGTTTACTAAAACATACAAATTCTTGCTAAGTTGTTTTCTTGATTTACAGTGTGCTAGGTTTAAGCTTTCATGTCTTAAGTTTTCTAGTGTGCCCAATGGTCCAAGCCTTTGAACCACTACTCTGATACCAAATTGTAATGCCCATTCAAACAACCATTTGAGACCCAAGAAACAACCTAGGGCTAGCTAGAAAATTATGGGATAATTTTTTTTTGATATGAAGTATCTACAACTAAGCTGCAAGACATCAGTTTTCCCTAATAGGTTCCGAAATAAAACCTACTTACCAAAACACAAGTTTCCTTTATGAACTTATAACACATTTACAAGCTTTAAATTTTAGGGTTAGATGTTCTAGTTAGATTCAGGGAGTGATCTTACCCCATACCTGCTCTCTATCAGGCTCATAAATTCAACTAGATTTTTCTCCTATTTAACACATTAAAAATTTCACTAAGCCATTCCCAATGGATAGGAAAGTTTCTCACCTTTCTGGTAATATAAATAAGTCCTCCTAACTCCAAGCAGAACTCAAGTTATGAGTGGGCAAAGTTCTGGGGTCAAAATTTTCCCAGAGGGACACGTGGCAAGAGGAGGGGGAGTGCACCTTGGCTGGGTTGGCGGGTCATGGGGCAGCATTGGGAATTTTTCCCATCACATGGATCTAAGTCAAATTTTCCTCCGCACCCCGTGGGTCCCCAGGGGACACGTGTCAGGTCCTGGCGCAAGGCGAAAAAGGGCAAAGGGAAGGGCACGGTGGCAGACCGATTTAGTGCTTAGCACCCAAAGAGAAAAAGGGAAAGAAAGGATGTATAGGTCCATGTACCCACCAGAAGAAAAATCAGAAAGGGAAAGCTAAGTTACAGGTAGTGGAGGGAAAATTAGAAATTTTCCCAAAGCCAAAACATAGAACAAAAGGGAGAAAGAAGGTCCACCCTCCCGCTTCCACCCCCAAGGTGCCACGTGGCACGCTATCATTGGCTATGGGCCATGGGGCTGAACGAAAATTTTTCACAAACAAAATTTAAAAAGATAAGGGGTTAAAAGAGCCCGTGCCTCCACCCTAGCCACAAGGGGACACGTGGCGTCCTCTGATTGGCTGCGAGCTGGCGGAGGGAAAATGAAAAGTTTTCCCAAGTAAATTTTTTCAAAGGAATAAGTTTAAAAGTTTAGTCTACCCCTCCTGGGGTGCCACGTGGCAGGCCCGATTGGTTGAAGGATGGCAGGGGCCATGGACTTTTGGGAAATCTTTCGGAGTCAAAATTTAAATTTTTCTATATTTAGATTAAATCTTATTTTTAATTTTTTTTTTATATGCCAAATTAAAGTAAAACTCCAAATGGCCATAAATTTTGATAGGAATGTCAAATTTTGGAAAAAAGGACTTTTCAGAAATCTCTTGATGCCCTCTTTGCACAAGATTAACCAATTTTAAAACTTTATGAAGTTTAAAGGGTCGATTTTATGAAATCGATCTGCAAGATTTTAATATGTGAACTGGCAGTTTTTCAACTTATAATTTTGATAAAATTAGAACTTCTCCTTTACTCAACATGTCAAACAGACATAGAGGATCAATCTATGGAGGGTTTAGAGTGTTTTAGTGAAGTCAATTTTTTCATTTATACAAGTTTGCATTTTTCTGACAGCTAATGGGAAAAATGACCGTGCAAGCTCCGATTTGAAATTATTTGAGTTTTAGATATTCATTCTTGACTGTTTTATTGAATTTGGGTTCCTTAAGTCTTCCTAAGTACAAATTTCAAGTTTCATAACTTATTGTTAAGTATAGGTTTGAACTGCTCATTTTATTAAAATGTACATTGCCAAAGTTAAGTTTTAAAACAATGAGTTGTTACTTTTAAATTTTTTTATCAATTTTTGTAAATTGGATGTGCATATGATTCCTAAACTAATTCAAATACATTTAATTGATTAAGACAACCATTCATTTCTAAATTAAATTACAGTTCAGATTTCAATTCTAATGCACAATTCAAATGAGAACAATATAGTTTAGCTTTCTCATACGTATTTTCTTCCATTGCAATAAAACACAGCCTCATTCACCATTTGATATTCCCATTTCAATTATAACAGTGTGAATAAGAATGAGCTGGCAATTTCTTTATTGAATTCAAACAAAGAACATCTATACAACGTATCTCTTTCTTTTAAATTTGAAATACAATAAACCATACATATACATTATTTGCATTTCTCAATTCAATTCAAACTTCCATCATCAATACGAATAGTTTCTCATTAAAAAAATTATACAACTCATCCACTCAAGGTGGGAAAGGTTATAATAAATTTGCTCAAAAGATTGGTATTGTCAAAAATTTATATGTTCCTTCTCCAAACAACAACATGTTAGTTTCTCCATCTTTTCAACTTTGATCACAACAAGGAAGGGGGAAATACAACACTCTCCACCCATCCAAGACATCCAATGAGAAGAGAGAAGCCGTCCTTCCTCATTGGCCCCCGAGCCCCAACCATATTGAAATAAAGGATGAGAGACAACTCATGGCAACAATGGCTTATACAATAAAAGGAAACATTCTTTTCACATGCACAGATTAATAAGATACACATTCCAAACAAGGATATCAGTTCACAACTGCATTTGAAATCATTCACACAGAACATAGGCTTGATCAAGGAAGCCAACAAGATCAAGAACTATGGGAAACTCCTTATGTCTACCAATTTGGAATTGGGCATCCACCAAAATGCATATCTCCAATATACATATCAACCCTATAAACCATATATCTCCCAACCCCTTCTTATGCCCCCCAAATTTTATCCAATTTCCCCCCCCATGGTAAGAAATGCAAGAAACTTCTTTTCCAAGGTGGATCCCAAAACCAAAACTCCCTCCTCAATAAAATAGTGCCATTGGAAATCCCTTATTCCCCCCATATAAAATCCCCATAGCCTTCTCGTACACCATGCCTAAGCATTCTACCCAACCAACCAATAATAAATAACACATTCACCATTTTTCTCATGAAAGGAAAGAGTAAACAATATTCAAAAAGGGAAAGATCCTACCTCTCCATAATGGATTTTGTTTCCAAAACAGTAAGTCCCTTCAATGCTCAAAAAAATACAGTCCAAAATACCAAGATCTTCAATGACCAAAGAGCAGTCCAAGAACAACAACACTAAGCATGCAAATGAATTTTAAAAACTCCCTCCACAAGTAATACTCCCACAACAATAAAAAAAAATTGACCCCAAAGAAGAAAGAGCAAAGTTTCAACAACATCCAAAATAAGCAAGAAGCTTCACTTTTATAGGAAAGGAAAGAGAGAGGATGATGTGAATGCAAGTGGGATGCCACATCATTTTTCCTCATCCCTAAGAGTAAATCAACATCAACAAACAAATCACAACAAATAAACATGACAAAATCACTTACATACTCCAATTCAACCCATACTCAAAAAGGACTGCATTAAAAATATGTAAGGGAAGTGCAATTAAAAATTACATATGTCATTTCAAAAAGCATTAAAAATGCCTAAATTTAACCTCCAAACCATAGGTATGGTTGGTGGATCATTTTAAGAGGTGTGGGACAAATTTAACTTGTTCCACAAGCCTCCAAATTTGGCCTCTAAGGTCAAATTCGAATTTCATAAAAGATGGAGTGTTTGACCTTCAAAAAACCATCCTTACATACTCTTACATATTTCTTACACATCCTTACAAATTAACTTACACACTCTTCCAAAATTATTATTTAAACTCAAAAAATTTATTAATTACATTCCATGTCCCAATTTATTTTAAATAAAATTTAACTATATGAATATCACATTAAAACTATCACATTTAAATTAATAAAAAAATAAGACATTACAAATAAAAATACATACAACACTAATAAAAAGGAACACATAAATAAAACACATATCCCATTGTCACATATAATGGAAATCCCCCCCCATGGGAATTCCTAGCAAAACACAACACACACACAAACAATACAGTTGCCATGGTGACCTTGTTGAATTCACCCGGATTTTCAATATGGTTAGTCTCCAGTCCCTCGACATTGTTTTGATTTTTAACCTGCAAAATGCAAATACCTCCTTTGGCCTCGTGGACGCATCAGACATCCAAAATGATATAAACAATATCTCAAAATCATCTAAACACGCAAATCACAACAATATCATTAATTCAACATTATCATTTTTAATTAAATAAATCAACTATATCATCATTAGAATCTACCATACCAGATCTACTCAAATATCCAATATCATAAGTCCAAACCAACATCTATAATATGTCCATGTCACAACAGCATATCAACCACATATAGAAAATGTCTCTAGTAATCATCAATCATAATAACTGAATCCAGATCAATACTAATCCATGACCTAACCTCTAACCATCCTACTAAAACAAAACATAGTAGTGTCCGTAATATGATCAATAATATAAAAATTAGTATCTTAAAGTGTCAAAGTGGAAGTTGGCACTACACCTGGTACCTTTGTGTGTTTTGGGTGAGCACTCAGTCTATGCTGAGTGATGTGTCAGCTCACCTGGGATTTTACTGGTAAATTCTTGGTTGTATCATGCCTCTACTAAAAATAGTAGGGAGATCCACAATTACATGTAATAGTTACAAACTTCAAATCAAACAAATGCAGAGCAACTAAAATAGACTCGAGAGGAAGCCTTGTCAACTCTCTCTAGAAAAAATTACGATGAGACTCTATGCCTCTACAAGGATAAAATTTTAGCTCGATTCAAAATTTGCTCCATCCTCTAACCTCAAAATCCCAGTGATTGAGATTCAATCTAAAAAACAATTTTCTACTCTCACAAAATTAATTCTAGAGTCTTCTTATGAGATTCAAAAAGCACCAGGATCAGTTAGCGGTTACAGAAGGGAAAGAGGTACTTCTGAATACTCTAGCATCAAGACTCAAAGTACCTCATAATCCATACTTTATTCCCAATAAACAAATACAAACAACTGGTTTGTTCCATTTAGTAGGCTGATGGCCCTCGATGAGTTGCCAAACTTTTATCTAATTTTTTCCACCGCCCGCTGAAATTAGCTAACAAACATATTCCTATTGTGAGTAATCAAGGTGGTTCTAAGAGTCCCAGACTAAATATGAAAGGATTCAAGCCTCCAAAAACTTTGGGAGGGACTTATCCAAATCACGGTGATAAATTTGAGCTTGAAAGAAGTCAACTCGAAGCAAAGTAACAGACTCATGGAAGGTGTCATGTGTCAGGCCAATGTAGTTCTAAAAACAGAAAGGGAAGAATGAAATCTAAAAACCCCATGGGACTTCCACATGGATTTGATGATAAGGGGCCTGCTAAGGAAAGGATCCTTGTATTAATGATCAACGAGTCCCATTGCAAAATCAAGAAAAAAGAATGGCCTTGGAGGATGTCACGTGTTATTTCAGCGTACTTTCAAAATATATAAGAGAAGTAGAGAACCTAGGGATGCGCTTGGCCTCTACGTGGAGCTCGACATGAATGGACTCCAATCCTGAAGTAGGTTACAAAATATTGGCGGTAGGTCAATGCCACGTGTGAAGTAGTAATAAAGACCACCTAGAAGTTTAAAATGTGCATATCATTCAAAAGGTATGAGGGGGGAGGAAATTGTACCTACATTCAAAGGGCCATAAATGGAGAATTTCTTAATGAAATGCCCCAAAATAGGTATCGTTAGTATCATGGCTCAAAATCCAATGCACAAAAATTGAGGAGTTCAAATATGTAATAAATATTTGTAGGTGTATTCCTTAAAAGTTGAGCCATCTTCAAGGGAGGTCGTTGGAAAGTAATTGAAAATGCATTGAATGAGCATGACTCTCATTTCTTCAAGGTAGATCATGGGGCAATGTGAGACTTATTTCACAAATCTATTCATGTCACTTCATCTCATTTATTACAATTAGGAAGTAGTTGGAAAAGTAGTTTTGTGATTGTTCTCTTCTCTTCTTCTCATTCTATATATTGTAATTGGGGGGTGGGGGGGCTCACTAAAAAGAAATCAGGAGTTGATCATTTTTCATGGGTCCTTGTTTCTTCTTTGCTAGGGTAGGAACATAGAGCTCAAGCCTTCTTCCTAAGGCTTTGTAATGGAATTTTTCTTTCCCCTTACCTACTTATTGTTGTACTGTGTATAATTTTGGAGCAATATAATATGTCATATGATGCATTTCATCCATCCTTTGCACATTTTATTATCTCTAATATCCTTTATTCAATGTCGGTATATTGTGCATATTTCTAAATGTTCATTACAATTTTTGGAAGTTTCGCTTAATGATTTTTGAATTATTGTTATGCGTGAATCTATCTCTATCCTGTGGTGCATTTCATCCACCCTTTTCAGTACTTACCTTTTTCTGTTTCAAATAGATGGATACTTGATTAAAATTCTTCTTTTCAGTACATCACTTCTATTAGTTTTGTGTTTTGTTTCATTTCTCTATAACCCTCATCTCACACCATAGAGAAGATCCAACTTCTTTAAAATCTGGAGGTTACCTTAGGATGCATGTCCCATTAACCTACAGTATTTAATGACTTTGACATTCATCCACAAAGATAATCGTCAACATGTCTCATATGTAAACCATTCCCCTCCTTCCTTCCATTCATTTCCTTTCTTCCATCATTCCATTTTCCTCTTCTGAAGTTGTGCAAGCATGAATTCTTTTCCTTCATGGAACTCTCAATTGTATTAGCAATACCATTTTCCTACATTACCACAGTTTCAAAACCTTCCTCCAAATAATTTTGTTGAACGCCATCAAGTATATGCATATAACCCAAGCCTCACTGATCCATATGATTATCCTTCTAACCATGATGTTTTTCAAGAATATGGTTTTACAGATGATAGTGGTATATCTATGACAGATGCTGATTTTCAGAGGCAAGAGTAAGAAATGGATATGAACATGATGCATCTCAAAATTACATACTTAATAAAGGTAGATAGAGTTGGCTTCAAGGTCCCTTGTCCATGGGTCAGACATGTGCCAAGCTAGTTCAATACCCAACAGAAGTTGTTCTTTATTATTGAAATGTTTCCCCCAACTACAGAATGGGTTGAAGAAATGGAGGCTCATAATCTAGTGCTAGGAAAACCTATCAATGGTGTAACTCCACACTTCCATCTTATAGCCCTCCCATTTTTCCTCCCCAACCTACATCATCTCAACCTATTATCCATCTTCCCATATTTCTGTGTGTTTACCCCACTGAGAATTTGATTTCTTCACCCTCTTCCATTAGATCTCTCCTTCATTTCTCTTCCATCATTCCTTTCACTTGCATTTCCATTCCTCCCGTGTGCATCCCTCATGTTCCCATTCTCTCATCTTCTTTAGAGTCCCCTATTTCTAACTATGTCTTAAATGAATATGCCCCCAGCTATGCCCCATCCCTAATAAGTATCATCATGTTAAAATACTGAAAAAATGTTGAATAATGGTAGGAATCTGATTGGGAATATGAGATCGTGCAAAGAAAGAAGAGAGGGTGCATGTTTCAAGATAAGATCAGTTAGTTTCAGAGGGCATATTTTTGGAGGAGATAAAATTGTGTTTTGGGTCAGAACAAAGTGCAACACAACCTGGAAGAAATCATCCTCATGAGGAAATTCTATAAGATAATCCCATCTACATGATTGAGCTTCAAGAAAATGGGAAAATCAAAAGGACCGGGTTTTTCCCCATCAAATACCTGGCTAATCTAGAGCCAAAAACAAATTTTCCATCGATCATGCTAATTTCAAAGCATGAGGTATAACTTTAGCGTGCCAAAGGTCAGCAATAGTGCCTCTAAAATAAAAATATAGAACAACTAGAGGAGGTTTTTATTTTTATTTTTGTTGATACTTTGATAATGCTAGAAGATCATCTTCAGGATAATTTTTCACTCTTGATGAAGACCATGTGTAGTGAAAAATCAGTTACATGGTCACAATTTCTAAGGAAGGGCAGTTATTTCTCCTTTCCTATCGCAGTATTTACTTGTGCATCTTTGTCTCTAGTTAGTATAGGTTTTTTTTCAACAAACAAGTGCACACACACACTCTACATGTTCCAGTTGAAATATATATGATTTTCATCTTGTGTATATAGTTGTTTCTTGGCGCACTCCCTTTGGCGTCATTTCCTTTCCTATTGTGCATTTTACGTGAGCCCCTTTTATTGCTTCTTGGGATGGCAGTTCAATATTTCGAACGGTCAGTTCTAATAGTCCGTGCATAGTTTTTCACTCTTAGAAATCAAGTCAGAACATTTTCACTAGAAAGTAGCAACTTTTTTTTTAGAGTTTAAACAGTCCTTCAAGTGACTTCAATGGTGTTCTTAAAGTTTCAAATCAAATCTTCATGTTTCTAGACAAGATCTATGCCCAATGGATGTTTCTAAGGCTATTGGTCTCTTCATCCAGTAGGAAAACAGCCCCGAAATTCACCAAACTATTGTCCAAAATAACTCCCCTAGTTATTTTGAACACTTTCATCCTCATTTTAACTCTGAAGCTTCAAAATTTTAGGTTGGCGCACTTTGGGGGTTCCCTGGGCACAATTTTCTTAGTTGTAGTTCTTCCACTCACGATTGTGTGTCCTTTTTGCTTCTCCCTTTGCATATCCTTTCCGTTTTTTTCTCTCATGTTTGCTTCACATGCTTCCCCTTCCCTCTATATTATTTTATCTCCTTCCATTTCCCTTTTTCACCTTCTTTCTATGCACCCACTTTCATTCTCAGTCTATCACGCACTCCTTGAGCACACATTTATTGATTTTTCCTCTGAATCAGATAAGTCCTCGGCATGTTTCTTTTCATGCATACCTTCTTACCTTGTGAACTTGCATGCTTCACAGTTCCTTCCTTCCTGGCTTTCTTTTACATGCCCCTTTCCTTCTGTCGTCATGTATTCCTTAATAAATGCTCGCACCCACTTACATACTTGTATACTCCTGCAGTTATGCATCTCTCTTCCATGTATATATCTTTGTGTGCCCATTTTCTACAATTTCACACCCCTTTATTTTTTACGCACCCTTGCACTTTCTTCCATGCCATCCACTATGCCCTTTTCTCATTTTTGTTATGTTTTACCTCTCTATTCACCTTTTTTTGCATGTTGTGTGCATTTTCCACTTGTATTTTTCATTTTCACTATGTATTCAATGTATTGGAAGCCAAGTATGCATGATTTTCTATGGTGCATGCCTATCCACCCTCTATTTTGCATTTTCTCACTTTCCTTCCCCTCATGGAGAGTGATCGACCCTCTTTCTGGTGCTATCGACTTCCCTTAGCTTAGGATTTCCTTCACGCATCTCCGTCTCACCCTAGTCCCTTGGAATCGTAGACTAGCATAGATAGCTTTATTTCTAGCATTAGGAGTAGTGTTAGTGTTAAAATTAGGTAGAGGAACAAACCTTGTCCATTTCCCTCAATGACTTAGTTCAACCTGATCTGAGACAAGTGCAAGTTTAAGCTCCAAAAACTAGTTAAATTGAACTTACCTTCACTAACATTTTTTAGATGGTGTAATTTAAGTCTCATGGCAGATGTTGTTGAAAGAAATTCTTGGTTTTATTTGTTTTATTTAATACTAAAATGTATATATTACTGTGATTTTAATTAATTGAATGTATTCTCATTGTTCTGTTGATTAATAAAGGTTAGTTTTCCATTCATTTGAAGTATCTCCAAATGAGACTATATCATTTGTAAATAATTTATGTTGTATGAAATAAGACTATATCATTGATAAATATTATCTATAGATTTAATAATATGGGTTTGTCGATTGGGGATATGTTTCCTTATTAATTGATGTAATATTTTGCGACCTATATTGGATTAATGTGTATAGTGTAAGTAATATATTATAACCTATTTATTTTTTAGTGAATCAAAATCTTACAATTAATTATACAGTGAGATAAGTACAATATGGGATGTTGTTTACTCATTATCATTTGGTTCAACCAAGAAAACCTTATCAAAACGATACTATACAAGTGTACACAAACATAAGATTGTGGAATTAATGCATTAAGATAGCTAAAATTTGTAATAAAAAGGTAAAAAGAATGTAAAAGTATAACATTAATCTACATTTGACTTACATGAATTCGATGACTTAGGACCTTAGGGAAATATACAAAGTGATGAGAGTATCGATGTGACCTCAGGATATCCTGTCATAATTTAATCAACTTACATTAAAACAACTAAGATATAATGTTATAGTTAATGGAGCTCCGCAGGCCAACTCATTATGGCCATTATGGAGTAGTATCCATTTAACAATAAAGATATTTAATTGCATACTATTGTATAACAGCTATTTTGAGTTTCTTCATCAAGTTCCACATATTGTAACAGTCTTAATACATCTAAGAACAAGCTTCATTATAGTTACAAAGGCCGATTTTACTGCACGGATAGGTACCTTGATGCCAACTTACGATGACTATGGGAAAGGAAGTGGATTTGTAATGATGTGAATAATTACGAAGACACTTACTCTCCCATAGGCATCCTAATCTGACATAGTGGTACTTCTTCATGTAGGTTGATATGGATTTGTACCTCGTACGTAACTTGTAAATAATCATAACTCCTTTATCTGATCTTAATCTAGATAACAAAATTTAAAGTGATATGGTGAAAGATAAGTTCCTAGTGACAAATGTGTTGTCAAGGAACTGAGCATGGAAAACAAGTCTCTAAAAGTTTGATATAATTAGTGTAAGTTGTTAATTTCACTTTCCTGATTTCACCAAGATCTAAGTTGTAGGATACCATATGCGATTCAATGGTGGATACTAGGTATACACTTAGAATGCAACACTTGATTAACAATGTCTGTAAAAAAAACCATTAGTACACTTTGTATACACACTTGTAAAGATTAATCTATGAGGTATCAATTAGTAACTGACTCATATAGCTGCACATGGTTTATAATTATTATAGGATGGATTGATTTAGATTGATGTTGGCTCTAAATTATGAGAAATTAGAATGAGGCAACATGGGATATGATTATAAATTTATGTTTTTTTTTTAAATTCTACGTATTTAAATCAGACAAGCATAAAATTAATATAAACGAAATTTTAAAAAAATCCTAGTTTGAGAAGCGAAATAAAGAGGTGTTACAAAAATTATGTACTCCAAGGTACGATTTCTCAACACTCCTTCCCACCAACAATCTACAGCTCGCATCTATGGTTTATCTAAATCATAAAGCACCTGATACTTTTCCTAACTTCACACTTTCTTTCTTCCCAACTGATTTCCTTGATTATGTCCATACGGTACAAACCATTCATATAACTCCATTGGGAAGAAACTAAATAAGCTTGATGGGTCATTGTATTCTTCCAATCATTTAACTAACATATTCTCTGTCAGTGTCATTCTAAACCAGGGCTGTGTCCTAGGTAGTATGTAATGGAGTCTAGGGGAACTAGTTATACGTTGGGTCTGTTGGGGGGTAGTTTAGTTTAGTGACTATTCTATGAAAATTAAATTCAAATCTACGGAAATTAAATACAGTTCTACAGAATTCAAATATTTGCGATGAAAGGAAATTTAACTAATCTTCTGTTGGAAAATGAAATACACATGCACTATTCTTAACAAATTAAATCACAACTACATTAATGGAACTTAGTAGAAATCAAGACTATTCATTAACCAGATTTACATAACAAAAGAATCTATTCTAAGTGAAAGTAGTAATGGAGAAAGCGGGTACAATTAATCAAAGCATGCATGTAAAATTTGTCGAATGAAAATTGTAGTAAATCCAATCAAAGAACTATATGCATGAACTCAAAATAACCTCTTATCTCCTCAGTTGAGTGGGCCCTTGCTCTTCCTCAGGATAGAGGGATTAACAACTTTTGATTCTCAAAATGCCGTGGCTTTCATTAACTCAAAATAAGTTCATAACATAGACAGAAAAAATAATCAAGAACTGGATGCAAATAATCTTCTTTAGTATTTCAAAAAGTGGTACTACCAAGTTCTGAAGATGCAGTCTTCATATAGATACTATTGGTTACAAGATCCACCATATCAAACAGCATTAAACATTGTCCACCAAATTCTAATTAGAACACATAAATCTCTACGGGCCATTAGGATCAAGCCCAAGCTAATAGGTCAACATGATGGAAACAGTCTTTAGTCGCATGCTTTGAACTTGGGCTCCATAACCACCAAAAACTTCCATCATTTCCTACACACATCATCACGTTTGATCTCACAAAGACAGTTAGTAGGAGGTTCATGTGATAATCAATTTTCATAAACTATAGCAAGGAAAATGCATCAAACCTACTAAGATATAACTACACAAAACATCCCCATGTAATAATAAGTCATATCAAAAATAGTATTTTCATCCTGAATAAATGATATTAATGAGCCAAACAATGCACTCATTAAATCTCTCATATAATGAATCATATAGATTATCTTCCACCCATTTACGTGCATTCAAAAACTGTACAGTGTTGTATCTATGAGAAAATTCATCTTGGTTATTGTGTACCCAATGCTCAATATTTTGAACTAACAGTCAGAATTCCATGTGTAAGCCACATCTTATAGGTAAGAATAAAATAATGTCCCAACAATGGAACCAAAGTTTTGGAGTATAGTTTCCAAAACCTTACTAAGTCAAGTTTGCTAAAAAAATCACTTAGATAAATGTCCAATTTCTCACCCAAATCACGTGCAAATATGAGGCCCCTTCTCTAGCTTACTTATCAAGATGTGGGATATGTACTTAACAAATATCTCATGTGGAAATTAGCTATGCAGTATAGCAAGATAACTCAACTGGTATGCAATTATATAACTTGATCAATCATCCATTGATATAAACAATAATTAACAAGATCTATAGAGAAATCATACCATAATCATCTATGCTAATATATACAAGCCATAATTGTTCATCCATTACAATCATAATAACATCTACTACATAGACTCATAGCTGATTACATACATGTGTGCAAGCTATGCATGTCATACTTAACTAGATACCAAGACTTATGTACTAATAGAACTGATGGATCACACTCAGTACTTGGAATTTAGCACTCTCTCTCTATTTTCAAAGGAGTGAAACACCTATTTATACACAGTGGGAACTTTTCCTTCACTTCTTACATGCTTTAATCCTATTAATAAATATCCTAAATATAGGTTGCATGCCCTTATATTCCTTATTTAACTCTAACTTGCACTATAAATAGATGGATCTAACCCATGTTTTCTTCATATATTTATCTTTTTCCATACGTCATTCTTTTCCTAATTTACATGTGCTTTATATTTGTTTAGTGACTCATCCTTTCCACGTCTATTTTTGGACTTTTCCTTGTTTGTTACGCCAACTCTTATTTTTCCTATTTTTAGCCTTATGGAAATTCGACTAACTCCTGGAATGTGTGTGTCTGTATATATGAAACCTTTCACATTGATCTCTTCACCCCTTGTGCACATACACTTCATGTGTTTTGACTTATCTCTGTAATTTTTCTTTGCCCTTGAGCTTGCTTCTATACATTACTCTAGCCTTTAGTCACTTCCTGACAGTTTATGCATGCCCTCCTACATTCGGTCTTCAACTTCTGTGCATGGCTTGTACTTATCCATATTTTAAGTCTAACATCCATTTTTCTCAAAATAGTTAAAAATAACAAGAGGGATTAACATATACAAATATATCCTACATTGTGGGCTTACTGAAGTAGCATAAAAACATTTATAATTGCTACCCCTTTTTTTCTAGTCTTTGGAGTCGAGTGTGTCCTTCCATTGGAGATTGAACTTCCTATCGTATGAATCTCTCTTCAAGGACTCCTAGATCAAGATAAATATAGAGAAGCATGTATCGCTACTCTAGAAGACTTAGATGAGAATAATTTTAAATCCGTGAAACATCATGAAGTATATGTTTTTGTGCATGGCTCGAAGATACAATAAAAACATGTATAAGAATGTTACTTAGGTTGGTGATATTGTGCTTCTCCAAGATAGTCGTATAGAAAAGAAGACTATTTAAAGGTGTAAGCTCATACCAAACTAATTAACACCTTACTCAGTCACCAAAGATTTTAATAATAGGAATTTTCAGCTCTGTACACTTGAAGGTGTGTATTTTTGTGAGTCATTCAAATTCCTTCATCTCAAATGATACTATGTTTAGTGTCATATTTTATAACACCTTTTATATTTGTCATTTTTATTTTTTTACTATCTCACCTCTCTGTGTTTATACATGATTAATCTATTTATGGTTTATATTTAGTCTACCTTCTCTACATGATGTTTCTTCACTCTTCTACTACTATCTATTATCTCATTTACTACTTTATTGATCATTACCATCTTCTCTATCATCTCCATAGTATATATTCAGTCACTAATTGCCTAGTGTTTTGATTTCCTTATTCACTAGAAAACCTTAGGTAGATATAAGGGTTTTGGTTTGTATAGGTCTCTTGAGTATTTTTCATGACATGCTTCCCTATATCTCTCTCTATTTGAGTAAAAAACACTAGTATATTTCATCCATTCGGATCTTCCTAGACTATCCCATCCTTTGGTGACGAGCCCTTATATCTTACTAGTTACATGGGGTCGAATTATATGAGAAAGGTCTCTCTTAACTCTTAAGAAAAGAGAGGAAAGATAAAATTGAAAATAAAAATACATATAACAATACAATTTTTTATATATCTACCACATTACTCACCTTTATTGGTATTTGGTGATGATCCCACACATCTTCCTAGTCATGTGAGGCCAAAATTTTAGAGTAACTCCCTTACACACCCATGTCTAATCTTTAGTGATTATCCCATGCATCGTATTAGTTTCATGATGCTAGATATGGGGGTATTACAAATAAAACTATATATAATAAAGTGAAAAAAGTTAAAAAAATGAGATTCCTAAATATTGGAGAAAAATTATTAATTTAAAGTTAAATAAAGAGTGATTATCCCCAGTACTTGTGTCAATATTAGCTACTAAAAGTTTTAAAGTTATATTTCTACATCATTTCACCATATTTCCATCCCCTAAGAGTTTTTTAAAACTATCATAATTACTTTTTGGCTAGTTGCTAAAGTTTTCTTCACTTATCGGTGGTGATTCCCTCTATTCTTTCCATGATCACCATGTTCCTCTCCAGTCTTGTTCGTCTATCACTTTATTTCTCTACTTTGTAAAGACCATCCATGGGACTATGTGTCTCTATCTCACTTGTAAAATAACTTGTTAGTATATACTTTTACTTTATCCATTACACCACCATACATATAAGTCTTAAAATATAACTTTATGCATCCATTTTATTATTCAGTAGGTTGCATACATCTATAAACAAGAAAAATAACCAAAAATTACATAATTAAAGGATTCCCATAGCAAAATGTAATCAAAATTATAACATATATATGTCTATCAATTTTTTTATAATGTGTCATCACATCCATACTGAATGAGCAAGTGTGGGCTCAAAAATATAAAAAAAATACCAAAAAAGGGAAATACAATCACCTCCATGTACAATAGATATCAAAAGTTGGGTAGAAATAAAATCATTAATGTGATCCAATAGTATAATGATGTGGAGGAACCCTAGTCCTTTGATTTTGTGACCCTATTGTGGAGTGATGGGAATCCTAAACCTGATCATGTCAGTTTTTTCTTTTATATCTACTGACAAGTGAAAAACGTGAGCCAATGAAATGGCTCCATGTTTCCCCTATGTAAGGACCTGTCAAACTGACTCCTTCATACTTGCTTCTTATTAGATGGTCCTTCACATTTTTCAATTCTCGAAAAGTGAGTAAATTTTGTGGTTCCACGTGGCTCTTTGTATCATAGTTTATAAGTACGGGGGACTTAGAAACTTTTTGGATTTAAAGAAAATGTGCCAACTGTCCCCTTTGACCCTACTGACTTTTCAGACCTAATGAAATATCAATGGTGGCTAGCTTTTCGGACCTGACGCAATTTTTAAGCACATCACCTTTTGAACTGCTAGAATGTTGACACGTAGCCCACCTCCAACCATTGATCTACCACCATGTCACCCTCGGGCCAGCAAAGATTAGCTTATGCCATGTGTCTTCTCTGACTGTTGATGTTAAATTTGATGGGAAAATTAATGTAATTAAACTTTATAACAATCTGCCTATGTTTGTGAATTGCGCTTCCATGGGGTTTCCATAAACAATTGCCAATGCATTTTGGTAATGCAATTTGACATCCATATGACTGTTATATACCCATAAAATGGCTAAGTCCATTTTAGTTATCCAATTTTTAGGGGTCCAAAATTATATAACAGTTTTGGTGACTTTCATGGGTAATCTTCCCACTAGATTAGATGACTAAGAATCCATTGGGCATGGAGTTGAGCCCAAAACTCTTAAAAAACCTATATTTTATTTTAAATTCTTACCTTGAGCCATTTCGAAGCGTGAATGGACTTTTAATGTAGTGCAACTGTTTAGACATGATCAATGAATATATAAATGAAACTTTCATTTTCTCCAACCATGTGGCTCTACCATAACTATTTCTCTTCCTGACTTGCAACCACCTTGAAGCCCAAATTAACCATCTCCTTGTAGAATTTTTTTAATTTGTCTTCTATAAGACTGGTAAATTTCTCCAATCTTGAAACTTCAACCTCTCTTCTATAACTAAAAAATTATTTCTTTGGGTCAAAAATTGCACTTTGAAAGCTTCCCCAAATTTTTAATCTTCCCAAAAACTTACAAAACTTTCCCTGAACTAAAAAATGTAAACAAAACAAGGCACAAGACTGTGTACATAAATAAAATACATACATACTTTAAATAAATCATGTGGAGTGTGCACAGTGCACTTCTTCAACTGTAAACAACCCTAAACTACCAAGAACAATGTGATATACACACTTAGAGGAACGGAAATCTAATCTAATATGTACAAGATGCAACTAGACAATTATTAGGAATGTTTAAGGTAAATCCCATTGAATGGGATTGGTAATACATCTCCCTTAATATCTAATAACTAAAATGAGTTGGATTCTTTGCAATCACTGATAATATACAGCCTACTCCAAACCACATCAAAATTGGAGTGTCTTCCTGGTTTGGCTGTATCAGCATCCCATTTTAATACCAGGTCGTCAACTATAAATATTTGAAACCTAGCCTTTTTATCAAACCATTTCTTAGTAGACTTATGGTGTTGTTCTAATTTAATCATGGAAGAGTTCCTTAATTCTTCAAGTTCTACAAGCTCTTCCATTCTTATTTCTCTTTGATCTACCCCTTCAAACTATATTTTTTCAGCTAATTCAATTGAAGTCAACTCTAGTTATAAATGAAGTCTAGCCTCTTTTCCATATAAGGAGAAGTGCCAATTGCCTTCTTCATTATTTTCCTATCATCCTAGAGAACATTTCTCACCTTTGTATGCCACTATCTCTGATTGATGTACATGGTTCTCTTCATGATCCTAATCGCGTTCTTGTTAATAGAATTTGCCAAAGTATTACCTTGAGGTTAGTATTTAGAAGAAGTAAATAAATTTCAAGTCCTAGAGCCTAACTAGAAATTTTAGACCCTAAGAAAGTCTTTGCATTATCAAATATGATAGTTTAAGGAATGTTAAACCTTGTTACAATATATTCAAAAAAAATTAAGGATGAATGATTTAATGGCATAGCTTCTATCCACCTGGTAAATTATTTTGTTGTTGTTAGGACCCATTTATGACCAACACTTAACGGAGGGTTAATCATGCTAATGAAATCAAGGTCCCATTAGGTAAATGGTTGGTCTGCTTGAATTGGATGGAGTGGAAGGGAAACCAACCTCCTTTTAATAGTAAAGAAACAACATTCCTTGCATTTTCTTACCTATTTGTGACAATCAACAAACAACTTGGCCAAAAATAACTTGATTTTATGATCTTCAATGTTGTGGCTTTTGCTGAGAAATTCCTGCTTGAGAAATCATCATCGAATTTAGTCAAAATATTTTTACAATGCTCACCTTCAATGCACCTAATCAAGACTCAATCAATATTTCCTTAAAAAAAACCATCAATCAATGCATAAGGAATAGACTCTAGCCTTAGATGTCTCCTTTTTGCTTTGTTTCATCCAAAAAGGTAAGTACCAGAAGTCAAAAATATAGACATATCATTATTCCAGATGTGATTATTGATTGTATCTTCTTAATCTTGTTGAGAATCAACATTATGTGGAAGTTCTTTATTCTTGAAGGAGACTTATTAATCATCCTAAGCATATAAATAAATCTACTCACATATTCCTCGACCTCTTACCATTTTTTTGGCCTTGATGGTCACATCATGCTCCATTATTTTGGTCACCCATCCATCTCTTTTCTCACTAATATCTTCTCCCCTAATGGATTCTCTCACACTAGAATGTGAGACTAAATGTAACATTCCCATTTTAATACTTTAGAAACAAGGGGGGAAAAATTGCATAATTTTCTCTATTCTAAATTATCATAATTTAGAACACACATTCCAAATCCAAACTATCTCATAACAGAAAACCATATGCAGTTGTAAATGACTCAATGAAACACTGATATCTCATTTCATGACTCAGAGTCATACTGACCTCTCATGTTCACTTTATAATGTGTATACCATGTATACTTGGTTCTTATAGCCTTTTAGGGGTATTAATTATTATGTTTAAGAGGCCTATCTAAATATCTATTACTGATACTCATCTAAAATGCCGCTTCTTAAACTAGGTGATATAGGACAATGCAGCCAGTAGCTTGCAATACTTTGGAGAAATATTTTAAACATATTGTTCATGTTTATATTCCTAGATGACATACTTGTCAAACGGAATAAATCCTTCACCATACTTGATCTGTTATCTAGAATGGTATTGAATAACTTTTGTTATTCCACTCATTCAAAGTTTAACCCTAGTCAAGGTTAGCAACATGGCCTAGTGTGGAGGACAGCTTACGGTGACTAAGGATACATAGACATAATCAATCGACTTATGTTGATTAGGTTTGTCTATTTATCCTTAGTCAACGTGAGTTGATCCCAAAACTAGATCATGCCCCTATCTCTACCTAGGGCAGAACTTTTGATCAATTCATAATTTATCTTTGTCTAGTTAAACAAACTCTAAAGTATGTAGAGACATGTCAACTACAACATAGTATCCTCATAAATAACCTTTTCATCATGAAGGTACTGTGTTGTAGTTGTCATGTGTCAACATACAACTTATTTTTCCTCATCTGGATGAACATACCTTCAAAAGAAGGTTATATCAAATTAATTTCCTTGATGAAGATTAATTATAGCAACCCTACTTGATCAACTAGGTTCCTTAACCATTAGGTTTCCAAGTTAAAATTGTAATAGATGTAGATATGCAGATAAATATGCTTCCTAACCAGTTCACATGCTATGATTTATATTATTAACATCCTGAATCATATTTTATATAAAAGATCCATAACATGTGAAAGAGTTAATTGTTTACTCACTTAAAACATCCCTAGCTAATATAAGTTTTGAGTAAGTCCTTTTTCATATTAGACTTCATTGAAATGAATTATAATTCCATTTTTATTTTTCTTTCCTGACATCCCTATTTTGATTAAGGGAGTATTCCTTAGAAAGAACACCTTTTTTAACTATAGATAATAACCAGGGTTCATTTCCAACATGTCTTAGGTCAAGAGTATGAATTATTTCATGGAAGTTGTCTTTCTTTCCCTTATTAAGGGTTAATGCCCATTTATCCCATTATACATTATAACTTATAATCAAAGTTTAATTCTCATATAATCGTTTGATTTAAATATATTCCTAATGATATGGTTGAATATCAATGTAAGAATGTCAACTTAATAAGTTGCATCTTTACTAGAGATGATAGTACAACTATCACCTCATATCTCTATTTATTCCATTCCAATCCATAAAATTATGTTACTTATTGTAAAATAGAGTATTAATATCATTTCCCCTCATCGTATGCCAAAAGGAATTACATCAAGTACAAAAAATTTCACACACCTTTTATTCAGCAAGGAGAAGTTATACATTTGCAAGTCCAACATTACAGATATTACAAAATATCAAACAATCATACTTAATCAATTCAAATACAACTTTCTTTCCATCAAGTACATTTCAGTAATGAAACTATATCTCAACAAAATAAAGATTCAGTCTCTTTGATAAACAAATATAACTTTCTAAAGATCTTTCTCCTTTTAGTATTTACAAAGTCCATTTGCAAAATTGCTAGCATGGGTTAGTTCATTGAACTGAGCATGATAAGCACTAAATCATTAAAACTATGTACTTTTAGCTAACTATTTCATAAAAAGAACTCTGTTGTTATGAAACAGTCCTAAAGCAATTTAGAAAGACTCAGCCATAAAGGATATACAAAAACTAATAAAAGTTAGAGAAAGAGACATACTTCAATCAAAATCAAGATTATGACATGAATTAACCACTTTATCCTACCATCTTATCTTTCTTTTTATCAAAAGAATTTAAACAGTAAGTTTAGATAAGTAACATTTCATCAAAATCTCAATGCTACTTTTATACATTTCTTTTCATATTCCCTATCTCAGTTTAACATGTTTAACAAAAGTAGGTAACTATCATATCTATCTTTTAGACATAGTATAGCAGTAGACCATTAAAAACATTATCTTCCATCTTAATAGTACATCAACCTAAATTCATCCTAAAATATGAGTTGCCAATAATTGAACTTAAAAATCATAAGAGATAAGTTAGGATAACCCAAATCATTATAACATTTAAGTGTCTCGGTTTAGAGTATCCTAATACTTCTAACTCAGAACTAGGAACCGATTCAAGTTAAAAACCAACAAGCTAAAACAGACCTCATAAAGAGGTAAGGTTACTTCCAACAAGAAAAATAGTTACACTCCAATCTCAAAAAGATACATCGTTGCTATAGTTAAGTCAAGTGAGTAGAACGATGATATTTATCATTCATATCTAGCTCAATAAACCATCTAAATATTTTATACCAAACACAATGATCTATACAAATATTTCTAATCAAACACAATAACCCATCAAATATTTTAAACTTCACCTAAACTACCCTTTACCACATTTTACATTCAATCTCATCAAATATTCAAGAAGTTACATAGTGAAATAGTCCAGAGAAAAAACAACCACTTTACCAAGTCCGAAGACTAAAAGAATATTAAAGGAAAGAGAGATATTACTATGTCATAGTTCTAGCATGATTAAAAATAGGACACTATGAAACCAAGAACATATATTGACAAGGTTGGTTTCCAATGTCACAAACCAAAATCTCAATTAGAGAATACTCTGGGCTCAAATTATTTGAACACTCAAAAACCAAAAGAAAGTAAGGAAATGAAAAATAAAAACATTCCATTACCTTTCATAATTCAAGGAGATGATATTGATAACCTCAATATCAGTAAAGACAACAAATAATTCATTCCCCCAAAGGACTTGGAGAGGAAAGGAAGAGATGAACAGAAGGATAATTCTGCAACATACTTCCTAAAACTAAGATACTTAAAAGAAGATAAGTATGCATAACGATATAACTAAGTCAGAATCAAGCATTCCTTTTCCATAGAGATACATTTTCCTTAGTTCATAAAAGAACTTAAATTGTGATTATGTACTCAAGGGGTCTAAGAATCATGCCAAAAAAACATCAAAGCAAGGCCAACACAGTAATCAGGTATTACAGGTAATGGAAATAAACAAGTAAAATTTTAACCAATGCTCAAGAGAGGTTTCCCCCATTTTACATCAAGAGCCACAAATCCACTGGTTACCTACAGACTTAGAAGAATAGAATTATATTTCATACCTTCTTACTTGAATCTCAAAGATTAGAATTCTATAAAGATGACTATTCAATTAAAAGAGTTTAATCACATGAGTCCCATCGCAGATCTTCAAATAATAACCAAAATAATTCATGCAAGTCCTTCTAGTCGTTCCAGCAAACCCACAATAAAATTTATCCTTTCATAATAGCAAAAAGAGTCAGAGAATTTGTAACAAGAATAATTACTCTCAATGACTGGAATCACAAATCACAGACATCAATAGGAATTCATACAAGTTCTCTAATTTTGAGCCTTTCATCAGTACCCATAGGAATATGTTTTAGATGGAGTCGCTGAATTTTATCTTCCCAAAAATAATCATGTAAGATCAAACAACATTCAAGATATTCAAAAAAATTTATAAACTGAATTTTTCCAACAGAGATGAAACAAGATCCTCAGATTTAAGCAACTGAGTTTCCTATAAGGTTTAAACGGTTCAAAAAATATCACATACAGCTTTTTGGCTTTGAACTCAAGCCCATGGGGAGAGATTAAAGCATAACCTAGCTATCCACACAAGAAAATTGAAACCCAGATCATACTTTCCATTATTTAAACAGGGTTGATAAATCATTTCCAAAAACAACACAAAAACCACTAGCAAAATAATATTATCAACAAAATAAAAACTAGATTATTCCAAAGAGTAGAGTTGTTTTTATGAATATTTAGGTAAAAGCATAAAACTTAATGGATATATCCTATCATGCCTAATAGAGCTCTTGTCTTTAATTTTTGCAGAAGATATCCAAATAGAACTTTGATAGCCTCTTCCTCCCCACAAAATTCCAACATAACCTTCAACACTTACTATTCTTTTTATAGTTTTAATAGTGCCTATTCTAATAGTTCCATGTTATGCAAGAATAAAATTCATGCAAGAATAATAGTAATGTAAGAATCTAACTGGAGGTTCAAAGGGTAAAAACAACCTCATGCAGAGCATAGGCTCGAAAATGAACAAAAGATCAAAACAACCAAAACCCCCTCTTTTTCCTTCCTAGGCAGTTTTTGTCGCTTTCAAAAACATTAAATGTAAAATAGGACTCTGAGTGCCATCCAATTCCCACACCATCAACATCTCTATATTTAGTAATAAATAAATTCAAATTTTACATGCAACTAAACTCAGCTGAGGTGCCAACTCAATCTTCCCTATTTTTCCTCATGCCCATGCCAAATTTTGTAGCACCATAGAAAAAGACTTTATTAATTCCCAATAAATATCTAGAAATTGATGCCACCAACCAACCCATTTACCATGTCATCCCTTAGGCCCCTTTTTGGTTATTCGTACCTTAAGTTAGGTTAAACATTAATTTAGGAACCTACATAGGTCCATAGGTAATTCTTTAGTTTAAGTCTTAACATCCCCAAATTGACAAAATATCATAGTGACATAGGTTAGATTTAACTTAAGGCTATAGTCACTAATTTTTGAACATAGTTATTATTAGATTCCATGTTCCTAGTAAGTATTACATTCTACTAACAAAAGAAGAACCAAACTAATCATATGAATTCATATATGAAGCAGTCATCTGAAGAGTTCATTCTTGACTTAGCACAGTCAGAATCCAGAGATCACCTGGTCTATCTAACTTGGTCATTATGACCATAGAGTTATGAATTAAAATCATACCTTGGATCAATGGAATTGATCCAAGGTAATGTTATTCTAAATATATATTTTATGAAAATGGAAACTAAATTTCTCAATTAAAAGCAATGAATTTATTCTACATAAAGGAGATGGATTTCTCCATTTAAATTAAGAAAAAACATGACAGAGTGTACATGATCAACAAATGACTTCTTATCTAGTGAAAACATGATTTCCTAAGTCATAAGAGTACACCATCTTAAGACAAAATCACCTATTAATGTTTGAACATTATAAAGTAGAATTCATCCTAAGTACCAATCATGTTAGAAGTGTTACAGACCTCCCTCGTAAAAAGCATCATCGTCCCGATGATTAACTTAGTCAAATAACTTCAATCAAGAATATAACCCAAATTATAATTCTTTCATTCATAAGTTCATAATAGAACCAGATTTGAGAAATTCAAATTTTCATAATTATTCAGCATTAAAATAGTTGTTTCAATACTAATGAATTTAGTATCTACCCAAAACTATCATATTTATTGATATAATAAGAATAAAATCCTCAAGTGTTAATAATCAACAGAATCAATTATGTTCTAATAAATGTGGAAAAACAATTTTCATATCTTCATGTTTTTCTCATGTTGCACTTTCTTCATTAAATTGGTCCCATTGAACCTTGCATTGACTTATTTCATGATTTATCAAGTGCATTTGGTGAGTTTCTAGCACTCGAATGGGTTTAACCATGATTATTCATGGGTCTTGGACCTACAAAGAATTCCAATTTAACACATGTGATAAATCTGAACTGCATTTCTTAAGTAAAGAAATATGGAAAATATCATGCATTCATGATAAAGCAGGTGGTAAAGCTAAATGATCAGCTACAAGGCTGAATATTTCAACAATTTTGAAGGGTCCCACATAACGAGGTGATAACTTGGTAGCCTTACCAAAGGTTATAGAAATCTATTTGGGCTTAACCCACAAAAAGACCTTCTCACCAAGTTTAAATTTCTTGTCAACTCTTTTTAGTTATGCATAACTTTTTTGCCTATTTTTTGCTTCCTTCAAACATTCACGAATCATTTTAACTTGTTATCCCATTTCAATAAGGATCTCAGGTCCAATTACCTCTTCATCCTCTATGTTATCCCAACTAACTGGAGTTCTACATTTCTTTAGTATAATGCTTCGAAAGGTGCCATTTTCACAGAGGTGTGATATGTATTATTATAAGCAAATTCGACTAATGAGAGGTATTCTTCCCATTTTTACTGTTGATCCATGTAGTACATTTGTAACATATCGTCCAAAACTTGATTAAATATTTCACTTTGCCCATTCATTTCTAGATGGTATGCTGAACTAAAATTTAGTTTGGTTCTTAAGGCTACGTTGAGGTTTTTCCAAAATCTAGATGTCATTCCTGGATCTCTATCTGATATGATCAATTCAGGTACACTGTGGAATCAAAAAATTTCATGTACAAATATTTTTTTAAAATAGGTGAATCATCCTTCAGATTACAAGCAATGAAATGTGCTACCTTTGTTAATTTATCAACAACTACATTAATATCATGCTTATTTCTTGAGATTGGCAGCCCTTGAAAAAAATCCATGCTAATTCTTACCATTTATACTACGGTATGCTATGAGTGTATAGTAAACCAGCTTGATGCATATGTTTATCCTTAACACACTAACATTCTAAGCAGTGTGTCACAAAATCAATTATGTATTTTTTCATCCCTTTCCAAAAATATTGATAATTCAAATTAGCAAGCTTTTTTGTGATACCAAGATGTCCCGAATAGGGTGAATTATGAAATTCAATTAACAACATCCTCCTTAATTCATTTTCTGAAGGTATATATACTCGATTATTATATCTCAAGGTTCCTTCATCATCAAAGTGAAAACCTTTATATCTCATATCATTTGGATCTGCAGAAAGTGTTATTTTCACCTGTTGAAAATAAGAATCAGATTCCATGGTTATTTTTACTTCATCCTTAAATTGAGTTCTCAAAGTTATAAGTGCAGAAATATGTTTCTTTTGACTTAGTGCATTTGCCACTTTGTTTTATTTGCCTTTTATATAACTTATGTCAAAATCATACTGAGATAGAAACTCTAACAACCTTCGTTGTCTTGCATTTAGATTTGGTTGAGTGAAAATATACTTCATCCCAAGATGGTCAATATTTAATTCAAAATGTCTCCCTAAAATATAATGCATCCATACTTGAAGTGCATGAACAATAGCATAAATCTCTATGTCATGGGGTGCATAATTCAACTCGTATAACTTGAGTTTCCTACTCTCATATGCTATAAAATGTTCATTTTGTAACAAAATACCCCTGAGCTCTTCCCCAGAAGCATCTGTTACTATAGTAAAGTCTCCATTTGGATCAGGAACAGCTAAAATAGGTGCAGATGTTAGTTGATCCTTAAGAGTCTTAAATGCATATTCACATTTTTCACTCCACACAAATTTCTTATCTTTCTTTTGCAACGAATTTATTAGTACAACAACCTTTGAAAAGTACTTTAAAAATTTTCTATAATAACCAATGAGACCCATGAAGTTTTTGACTTCATGTACATTATTAGGTGCAAGCCACTCAGTTATTGCAATAATTTTTGATGAGTCAACCGCTATTCCATCTTTACTAATGACATGCCCTAGATAGTGTACTTCTATCTCGTAGAAAGAAAATTTGGAAAACTTACCATACAATATTCTTTTTCTTAAGATTTTAAGAACTATCTTCAAATGCTCATGATTCTCATGAATGCTTTTAGTATTGTCCAAGAATATAAGAAAAAATTTGTCCAAGTATTCTTGAAAGATATTATTCATTAAATTCATAAAATTTTCCAGTGCATTTGTCAAACCAAAAGGTAAAACTATGAATTCATAATGTCCATACCTTGTCCTAAAGGTTTTTTTATAAATATCCTCATCTTTGATTATAAGCTGATGATATCTAGATCAAATATCTATCTTAGAATATACCAATGCACCATGCATCTGATCAAATAGGTCATCAATTCTAGGAAGTGGATATCTATTTTTGATTATTTCTTTGTTTAACATCCTATAAGCAATGCACAATCTCAGTGTACCATCATTCTTTTTCACAAGAATTTTGAGTTCTCCCCAAGGTGAGACCCTTGGTCTTATCAAATCCTTAGAAAATAGTTCTTGTAACTGTGCCTTAAGCTCTACCAGTTCAATGGTAGTCATTTGATACAGTGCCTTGGAAATAGGTTCAGTTCCTGGCTTGATCTCAATGATGAAATCAAACTCCCATTTGGGCAAAATACTGGGTAGTTCTTCTTAAAATACATCGATGAAATTTCATAACAGCGGGTATCTTTCCAAAAATTTACTATCCCCTTTAGTTTTTTCAAAAAAAATTATTGCATACAAGGTGTAACCTTTGTTTTTGGCCTTTTTAAGCTACATAGCTGACAATTTTCTAACTGAAATCTCATGTTTTACCCCTAAATGTTTGTTGTTTTCTACAGATCATCAAGACAACTAATATGTTTTTTAAAACAATCAACCTTATCTTTATGTTCACCAAACTGGTTAACACCTATAATTACATCATAAGACCCCAAAGGAGCAATGTAAAGATCAACTTCAGTGGAAAAACTAGGCAAGTCTAGGACTGCTCTAAAGAGACACATACTAACTATGTGAACAACATTATTTCCATAATGCACAACCCATGATTTATCAAATTTTCCAAGTTTTATTTTTAGTTTTGAATCTAATTTAGTAGAAATAAAGCATTTAGTAGCTCCAGTATAAAAAATTATAGTAACAGGTATACCAAATAGCTTACCTAGTACTTCTATAGGTGTAACTTACTTTTCAGCTTGTTTGTCAGCTATTGCAACATGTATCTTATGTCACTGATTACAGTCATCCTTCCTTAGAGGACACTAATTTACATAATGATCCTTTCCACAATTGTAGTAGCCTCCTACATGTCCTTTCTTAGGCTCAAATGTATTTCCTTCCTTAAAATTATCATTCTACCCTCCATAGGACTTCTATCAATTATTTATTTTCTTAACAAAATTGTTTTAAACATTAGAACATAGTAAAGTTGTAAAATTATGTCATTTCTTATCATAGTAAAGTTGTGGCAGCCATCATTCCCAAAAATAATTTTTAAATTGATCCCAATTTATGTTCATTTCACCAATGTTTAATTCAACCTTACGGTTGTCCCATCAAAGAATATGCCTCATGGGAAAATTGATAATCTCCCCATATTGCTTTAGTTTCCTCAAAGAAGTTCCTTATTGCAAAGTACTTCTCCATTTTACTGAGCCAACTCTTAGCTCCATCTCCCAGTGCAGTACCATCAAACTTGGGTGGACATATCCTTTTTATCTCATTTGTAATTTTAACTTCCAATCTCACCTTTTTATTCTCAGGTTGATTGGGTACATTTGTATTAGCATTGGTAGCATTATTATTATCAACACCCAAATTTCCAATATTGGTATTCTCCACAGGAGGTGGCTAATTGTTATTACTAGCATCTTCTTCATCCTCCTCATTACCCATTACTTGTTGTTCTAGTACATCTAGATGATCTCTTGTGTCCAAAAGGGTAGTAAGGATCTCATTGATTTTTTAGGTTGTAGCTAATTCTCCACCTGGTGGTCGATTGTTTGTAGCTTTTCCTCTTGTTCTAACCATTTTTTGTTAACAAGAAAATTTAAGTTTTATCAGATAACGGACACAATAGGTCCAAGAGTTGCAACCTTTAGCTTTGATACTAAGATGTAACATTCTCATTTTAAGACTTTAGAAACAAGGGATAAAAAATTGCATAATGTTGTCTATTCTAAATTATCATAATTTAGAACACACATTCCAAATCCAAACTATCTCATAACTTAAAACCATATGCAGTTGTAAATGACTCGCTGAAACAACAATCTCTCATTTCATGACTCGGATTCATACTGATCTCTCATGTTAACTTTATACCACATATACTTGGTTCTTACATCATTTTAGGGTTATCAAGTATTCTGTTTAAGGAGCCTATCTAAATATATGTTACCGATAATCATCTAAAATCCCTCTTCTTAAAATAGGTGACATAAGACAACACATCCAGCAGCTTGGGATACTTTGGCCAAATATTATAAATTTATTGTTCATGTTTATATTCCTAGATGGCATACTCATCAAATAGAATAAGCCCTTCACCATACTTGATCTATTATCTAGAATGGTATTCATTGACTTCTATCATTCCACTCGTTCAAATTTTAACCCTAGCCAAGGTTAACAACATGGCCTAGTGTGGAGGACTACTTACAGTTGTAGACACCTATAATTACGGCCAAGCAATTTAAATACTTAAATTGTGCTAATTATCCCCTTTCTCACAAATCAACGACGTATTGTCAAAAACGCTCATTTTCCCTCATATCATCATTAATTAATTACACTAAGCTAATTAATTAAGTTACCTATCCAACAAATACCCTAATTAACGACCTTCCTTTAATAAATCACCCCTTCTACCTAGACTAATTAATTATTATTAATTAATTAGCTTTCCCTTCCATTTAACCAATAAATCAATATTTAATTGATTTAATCCCCTTATAATAGCCTAAATCGCACTAATATTCTTCTAATTGGCTTCTATAAGCTTACACCTACCTATTAATTAATCACATTTGATTAATTAAAATACCCCCAACTCCCATGACTTGCTAAACATGTATTAAACCCTTCTAAAGTAAGGTTACCTTTAATAAAGCAACCTTATCCATTCCTAATCATGTTTTACCTTTATCCCACATTCATGAGAATGTGTTGAATCCTTTATCCTTTGGGCTGTATAAAGATCCCTCCACCTACCTTTTTACTTACACCTAAACTTTCTAAGAGAGAAAATGTAAAGCATATAGCAAAGAGACTAAGAGCTTGCACCTTTCCCTTTTGAGAGTTCATCATCTTGAAGAGTTAAGCCTCTTTCTTAAAGTGCTTGGGTCATATGGGAGGTGTCAAAAGGGTCTTGTAGCCCAACTTTGATTAGCCCCCATTCCTAGGTTCTTGGAATGTTAAGGACAACTATTTTGATAGCCATGGAGCTTACTTAAGTCCATTTATTTATTTTTTGTTAGAGAATAGAGGAGTTTAGATATTTAGCATTGTTAGTTTCAAAGTTTGTATTTATGAATGCTAGCATCTAACCCTTGTTTAATTCTTATCATGATGGTGTTTATGCTTTGTTTTAGCTAAATTGTAGAACTATTTTAGGTGGTAGTTCTTGCTTCAATTGATTTAGCATTAAGAAAAGTATACATGCACACATTTGGTACACCCGGTGGGAGATACTCCATTTTCCTTTGCACTTAATTTCAAGTTTTTGTAGTTAAGTTTTATTTTTGGTTACTAACCCTCTTTTACACATGTTGATCTAACTTATTTTTCTTAACTTGTTTTGTTGAGTTTACATGTCTTGAGTCTTCCTTGTAGGTATGAAGGAGGTGAAGTGCTTTCAAAATTGGAATTGATGGGAAAATTTCAAGATTTCTCCATGTTTTCATTTTTAGAGCTTACTTTTTCAACATTTTATATGCTAGTTTTGTCAATTTCTTGAAAATTTTCAATTCTTGAGCATGTAGGTTAGTGTTTGATAGTGCTGAGTCTTCTATTTACATATTAATGTGGTGGGTTATTGTTAAAATTTAATCTTGGTGAGAAAATTTCAAGATTTCATCATATTTTCATTTTTAGAGCTTACTTTCTCAACATTTTGCATGCTAGTTTTGTCAATTTCTTGAAAATTTTCAATTGTTGAGCATGTAGGTTAGTGTTTGATAGTGCTAAGTCTTCTATTTACATATTAATGTGGTGGGTTTCTGTCAAAATTTAATCTTGGTGAGAAAATTTCAAGATTTCATCTTGTTTTCATTTTTAGAAATTACTTTTTCATCATTCTACATGCTAGTTTTGTCAATTTCTTGAAAATCTTAAATTCTTGAGCATGTATGTTAATGTTTGATAGTGTTGAGTCTTCTATTCATATATTAATGTGATGGGTTGTTGTCAAAATTGAATCTTGATTGGAAAAATTTGCCCATTTTGCAGATTAAGGGACGTTTTTTTTGACATTTTTTGAGTGCATGCCAAGTGCATACCCATGAGCATAAGAGCATATGCGTAACCCATCTTCTGAAGGCCATAACTTTTACTCCCGAACTCAAAATGACTCCATTTTTTTTGCGTTTGAAAGGTATTGAAGTTAAATATGCAATGAAAACATAAATTTAGGATTTATACTTACAAAAGTTGTATGTTTTTTGTTATTTTAAAACTGGTCATTTTCTAACATGTCTAATGTTTTGATGAATGTTGTATTTCCATGCTTACTCAATTTAGACCAAAGTGTGTGTATGATCTTCTCTTACACCTTTTGGTGATTTTGAGAATCAAAAAAAACTTTGATCTCTATCTTGTTAACATTGGGATTAAACTTGGAAACTTGATTATTCATTTTACTCAAGGGAATGAACCTTTTACAAAGCATTTTTCAATGGTCCTTTGATTTGAAGTTTTCCATTTCTATATAGTTGGGATAAATTTTGTGTATGCTCTTATTTTACACCTTAGGGTGATCTTGAGAATCAAAAGCAACTTTAATCTTCATTTTATAACATTTGGTAAATTGTAAACTTCATCTTTCACTTTTGGTTTAAGGGAATGAACCTTTTGCAAAGTATTTTTCAATGGTCCTTCGATTTGAAGTTTTCCATTTCTATATACTTGGGATAAAGTTTGTGTATGCTCTTCTCTTGCACCTTATGGTGATCTTGAGAATCAAAAGTAACTTTAGTCTTCATTTCATAACATTTGGTAAATTGGAAACTTCATCTTTCACTTTTGGTTTAAGGGAATGAACATTTATCAAGAATTTTGTATGGTTCATGGATTGAAAAGATTTTATTTACTTTTTAGTTAGATTATTTTTTGTGTATGCTCTTCTCTTACATCCTTGGATGATCTTGAGAATCAAAAGTAACTTTTAATCCTCTTTTAAATAATGTGATTTTCTTGGAGAACTACTGATGCTTGAGTGCAGGACCTAAAAATGCTTGTAAAAGAAAGGAGGAACCAAAACAAAATCAAAAACTACTAATACAGTTGTTATACAGGTTTCCAAAAGGTGTTTAAGAAGACCACACCTAATTAAACAAGATAAAAAGAACAACATATTCAAAACACTATATTGTAGGTTTCGGAAAAGGGTACGTCCCTCTCTGCTCAACTGGAACATAACCCCTTTGGCATAACGCCTTAAGCTATAACAATGGGGGTGGTTCCAAGAACCCCAAAGTAGTCTACGCAAGAGGGAACCTTGTGGATGAAACGGGTAGTGCTCTGCACTACCTACTTGACTAGTGATTCCTTTGTGAGATAGAGTTACAGGTTGTCCGTTGTGGCGACCCCAGTGATAGTACACATAGATGCACTAGTTGCCTACTGTTCTTGAAGGGGGTAAAGTAAAGCTGAGATACTCCCAAACTATTCAGTGTGACTTTTTGGGTAAATCACGCTCACTCATGGCAACTTTGTAACACCTAGGGCGAGAGAACCACCTAGGAGAATATACTTTGGCTAGGAGCCCACTTTGACCATTTGAAAATAGTGTTGAGTTGTGAACCTTCTTTTTAAGAAACGTGCGACGTATTACTTTTGCCTAGTTTTTACTTGCCTTAGGGTGAGGTGAAACTCTGCTGAAGTGAGGCTAGCATTTTTTGTCATTTTTCTTGATTTATTTCCTTCATATTCTTTTGACACTTTGTTGATCAAAAGAGGTGTGATTACCTTTGTGTTTCCATTCGACTGTTTCTCTCACTTTTATGTCTGTTTATGCCCATCCATGTTTGCGGCTAGGTTAGTTAAACGTCTAAAGTTTTCACATCATTTAGTAGCCAGTGTGATCTTGATACCCACGTCAAGATCGTCATTGTAGTTAGGCATGGTTCATCACTTCGGAATTCCATATAGGAGTTAGCTTGTTTGTCTCGTATCATTACAATTTCCATATTTACGTCTTGTTTCTTGTAAACTCGACATAAATACCTATATTGTACAGTTACGCTGCACACATTCTTAACTATTCCTAGCTATACTTTGAGATTTTTTTTTGTTCGGTTTTATTATTACCTAGATTTCAAAAGGTGTTAGGCACTACCATTTGTGCATGTTATATCAATAACACCTTGATATCAATACTTCACTTTCTTGCAAAGTGGGTTAACATATCTTGGTGATATTGTTATGTCATTCACAAATTATAATTGGCACTTTTTGAGATATAGGTCTTAATCAGACTTGAGCTTGCTCATCGTATATCTTGATTTAACTTCATGTATTTACTTATGTCTTGTTCATTCCTTTGAACTTGGCATAAGTGGAGACATCTTGTTAATCATTTGGTGTCGCAAATTACTTTGAAACGTAGTCTAGGAGGTACTTCATTTGATTAAGTTTTGGTACCAAACAATTATTTCATTGGTGACTTTATCACTCTATCACATTGGTATTCTCACACTGTTAATTTACTCTTAACATGTACATCTTGTATTTTACTTAGGGGTAGTCACTAAATTTTGAACAAATCTACAACTTACCTTAGTGAAATTTATCACAAAAACATGGCTCCCAAGACGCATCTAGGGTTAAAGAAACAAACATATGAGGAACAACAGGCGCAAGCTTGGGAAACCTCTAACAGACAAGGGTCAAACCCATTTATTGGACACGACTTAGGGCCACTATTTTCTGCAGAAAAGGAAACCGAAGAGATGGTTGATCATAGTGGAAATGAATTAGAATCACCACACGCAGACTTTGATTTTGACCCCACTCTACTAGATGAGTTTCTCCTTAGAAACAAAGATAGAGTTTTGGCACGGGTTGTGGAATTAGGGGCCAAATTTCCCACCAAGAATGAACCAATATTACCTATAAATGACACTACTAAGGAAGAACACCCCCTTATCAATATGGAAGATATTTTAACAGGCGGGCATGCTTCCGCTTCTTACGCAAAAAATGATAAAATGATAGGGCATAGAATACCCCTCATCAAAGTGGCACGAAGAAATAAGATAGAATATGAAACAGGGGAAGAGCCTCCACAATACGAAGAGGAAGAACCTTTAGAAGAAGAAGACACAAACCAAGTCACAATCCAACAACAACTCAGTAACCTAAGCCGACAACTAGCTTTGCTTACTTTCCAAGTGCAAAAAGACACAAACAAGAACGTTTAAAAGTCAAAGCCTAAGTTTAGGATCCACGAACTCCATTGAGAAAACCAAGGAGAAGAAGACATGGGGTACCATCATGTACACATCCCCACTTCTCCCAATAGAGAACAATGGCTCGCACAAGAAGTGCAATCTATGAAAGCAACTCTTGCGAGCATATAAGAAAGCAATATAGGGAGTATTAGGAAATACCAATACGAAGAACTATACCCCTATCCTTTTGACAAGACAATGACCCTTCAACCCTTTCTAAATAAATTTGATATGCCAAAGTTTGACAAATAAAAAGGAAAGGGAGACCCAAGGGATCATGTTAAAGATTTCTACATGGCATGTCAAGAGGTGTCTTATAGTGATAATTACCTCATCAGACTTTTTCCTAAGAGTCTCGGAGGTCAAGCATTGGAATGGTTTACGCGCTTACCACGAGGATCAATTTTCACCTAGCCAGAATTGGTAGAAAGATTCATGCATCATTTCTCATATAACATAGAGAGTGACATCACCATGGTAGACTTGTGCAGCACAAAACAATGCCCAAATGAGACCTTTTCCAGCTTCCTCCAATGATGGAGAGGGATAGCTAGTTGCTTCCCTTGTGCTTTCCCTAAGAAGCAGCTGGTCAGTATTTTCATCCCTAATCTCAACCCAGATATAGCTTTCCACCTCCAAATGCATTGTGTCCACACCTTTGAGGAGGTTATTGAGAAAGGAATTCAAATAGAAAAGGCTCTCATTGCCAAAGGCACCCTCAAAACCCAATATAAAGACAACCAAAGTGTCAAACCCACTGAAAATCCAAAGATATTAACAAAAACAAAAACGTGGTGGGAGACGGAATCATTGATTCCAAACGTGTTCAAACAGTCCGAACCAGTCAACCTTTTAAACTAACCAAGGGCCCAATTCAACCACCACCAAAGTGACGAACATTCACCTCCCTCAATGAACCGTTGTCCCTCATACTAAAACAGTTGGATGCGGCTAACATGATGACCTATCCTACAACACAACCATTTTATGAAAATGCTCCTAAACCTTCATGGTATAAGGAGCATGAATATTGTGAAATGCATCACGTTAAAGGTCATAAAACAGACAAATGTTTGCGACTTCACCACTATATTCAAGACCTCATTGACAACGGGGAGATAGAGGTGGATAACCCTAGCCACATGCAAACACCTAATGAGAAAATGGGGATTTATAAGGAACCATTCCCCAAGCATGATAAGTTGGAAAAGACAAATCCGGATCGGGGAGAGTCATCCCAAACCTATAAAGCCACGAATTACTTCTATACCAAAAGAGATAACAATCATTACGATTCACTTATCGGATGTATTCACTCCCCTGCTAATTGTGTTAATACCATCTGGATCAAGGGAAAGGACTGCACTGTGGTAATAAGGCATGCCAACCTTGTGATTTCAGAACCCTCTCTAATGACCCCGCAAACTGATAAATATAACCTTTTAGAACAACTTGAGAGGACACCTACTAAGATCTCGATCTTAGATCTTCTCAAGATATCCAATGTGCATAAGGACATTTTGTATCAAACTCTTCAAGGGTCAGGAGTGCCTTTAGAAGTCAATCCTACGTACCTTCAAGCCATAGTGGCAAATATTGCATCAAGTGAGCATCTTAATTTCAACCATAGGGAGATCCCTGCCATGAATCCTACACATAATCTTCCCTTGTACATCGAGGTAGTTGTCACCCGCAGGAAAATCAAACGGGTGCTTGTGGACAATGGATCGGCATTGAACATCTGCACGCTTAAGCTGGTCAAACAATTGGGACATAGGGAGGAAGATCTTAAGTCCCATATTATTACTATCACCGCATACGACAAAGTGGAAAGAGAGTCAGTAGGCACCATTACGCTACCCATGGAGGTGGACCCCACTTGCCATCAAACAAAGTTTCACATCCTAAACTTGTAACTTCCATATAATATGCTTTTAGGCCGACTATGGATTCCTACCATGTAGGTCGTGCCATCAACATTTCATCAATGCATCAAGCTGAAGCATGAGGGACATATGGTTACAATGCCAGGAGATTTAGAGCCCTTTTCTCATTGTAGAGCTCTTAATAGCTTTACATGAAAGGGTACGTATGCATGTCCCTCCACAGATATAGCCGTCCCTCTTCATTTTGAGGCCATGGAATCTCAAGTAGATTCAAATTCTCTTAATTCTTACGCTCATGGGGCATCCACTTCCACATCACCATTTGATTCATGGGAGATGAAAATTCTGGAATATGGTTGTGGGGAGTATAATGTACAACAAGCACTCTTGGTTTCTGAACTCACCTTGTCGCCCAAGACTAGAGGTCGACCCAACTACCACTTCAGGAGACCTAGAGAGGAACACACTATGGGTCATTCCTACCTGGAGGCTTGTCAACTGAGGAAAAATTACTTGATCCACCTACTACTTGGGTCCCTGAGGACACTCAACCATCTTGTTATTAAACCCCAGAATATGAAAAATCTAGCAGAATGATGTACTCCATGGGCTACAAAGGCCTAGGATGTGGGAGGAATGAATAAGGACAAAGAGAACCAATCCCTCTTCTGCATTTCAAAACAGAAAGATATGGCATTGGGATTCGCCCTTATAGAGCACACCCCAACGATCAAGATGTGACTTGTTCTGAGCATGAGGATAGCTTCGAGTACCTAGAAAGCAATACGGATTCCCATTTTAGCCTATAAGAGGATCTGGCCTCCACGAACCTTTTCATGAACAATGATGTCCTGACCATAACCCCCACCGAACCGACCCTTGACCTTGTGTACCCTTCCCTTATTGAATGGGACCAACAATGCTACATGCCACTAGATTTATTCGATAACGACGAGGCTATTGCAGAGTTCATGGGCATAAGGGATATAATTTCCATTGGAGATCACAAGAAGGGTTTCTTTATCAACTTAGACACCTACGCCTACTTCGGCGAGGAGGCTGAACTTTGTGGTTAGCAAAATTTATAGAAAAGTGAGGGTAAGAGTTCTAAAGAAAAGCCTCGGCAAAAATCAAAGTCCAAGTCACATAGTGAAAACCTCTTTGAGGCACTGGCTAAAAAACAAATAAGAAAATCAAAGGACAAACAAAGTGACCACGCCAAGGATGAAAATCTCGTAGAGACATCCTTGGATGAAGATCTCAACCTACCTCCCAATCCTATGCGTATGGAGGATTTATCAAAATTGTTAGTTGAAGAAACCATTGATGTCAATATTGGTACTGAAGAAGATCCCAAGATAGTAAAATTGGGAGCATCACTCTTGGCCAGAGAACAAAATACGTTCACTATGCTACTGTGAGAGTTTATTGATGTGTTCGCATGGTCTTACAAATACATGCCCGGATTAGATCCAACTTTAGTCGTGCACAACCTGGTTGTGCACGCAGATGCTAAGCCTATTAAACAGAAGCTCTGAAAGATGCACCCAAGAGTGGCCTTGTTAGTTAAAGAAGAGTTATAAAGGTTACTTACAGCAAGATTCATCAGGCCAATTGATTATTCTGAATGGATATCAAACATTGTTCATGTCTAGAAGAAACCTATCGGTATCTGAATCTACACAGATTTTAGGGACATCAATAAAGCTTTCCCTAAAGATGAATTTCCATTGCCCAACATTGACATGATTATTGACTCAACTGCAGGGTACAAAATGCTATCACTCATGGATGGATTTTCAGGTTATAATCAAATTAAGATCGCTGAGGAAGACCAACACAAAACAGCTTTCACAAGTCCTTGGGGAACCTTCTGTTATCAGGTGATGCCATTTGGCCTTAAGAATGTGGGAGCAACTTATCAGCGGGCCATGACAGTAATATTTCATGATATGATTCATGACATCATGGAAGACTACGTAGACGACATCCTGGGAAAGTCCAAAACAAGAGAGAATCATCCTATCATTTTATGGCATATCTTTGAACGCCTGCATGAATACAAAGTCATATTGAATCCAAAGAAATGTGTCTTCGGTGTGTTATCTGGGAAACTATTGGGCTTCATTGTGTCAAGACGAGGTATTAAGGTAGATCCCGCTAAAGTGTCTTCCATCACTGAAATGCCTCCACCTGAGAATATCAAGCAACTGCGTAGCTTGCAAGGGAAAATTCAAGCCATTCGCCGCTTTATCTCCCAGCTTGCAAATAAATGTCACTCATTCACCCATTTTCTTAAAAAGGATGTCACTTTCCTTTAGGGACCCGAGCAACAGCAAGCCTTTGCGTTGCTTAAACAATATCTGGCTAATCCACCTGTCCTCATGCCTCCTACTCTAGGAGAACCACTTTTGCTCTATATTTCTGCTACGCAATTCGATATTGGTGTGCTACTCGCCCAATATGACCTTAGCCATAAAGAGAAAGTGGTGTACTATCTGAGTCACACCCTCATCACGTATGAACTTAATTATCCTCAGATTAAAAAGGCTTTCTTGGCTATCATTTTTACCTTTCAGAAAATTCGCCATTACCTGCTAAATACTAAGACCAAGCTCATATCCAAGGTTGACCCACTCAAGTATTTATTGTCCAAACCCACCCTCATAGGTAGAATGGCTAATTGGATCATTCTACTTAGTGAGTTTGATATAGAATTTATCCATCAAAAATTAGTTAAAGGACAAGTACTTGCCGACCAACTAGCAGAAGCACCTTTGCAAAGCACAAAACCTTTGAGTCTGGATCTTCCAGATGCATCTTTGCTCTACATTGAAGAATTTTTCATATGGAAGATACATTTTGATGGATCTTTTACGTTTCATGGTTTAGGTGTAGGAGTGGTCCTTATTACTCCTTCGGGTGATCCTATACTGCAGGATTTCCACCTAGCCTTCCCTTGCACGAACAACATTACGAAATATGAAGCACTCATTACAGGGATGAAGCTAGCCATCAAGTGGAATATTCAACATGTTAAGGTTGTAGGTGATTCACAGCTAATCATTAAACAGGTTAATGATGAGTATAAAGTTAAGGATGATAAGCTCATACCTTACAAAAAGTTAGTGGAAACTCTAAAGGAGTATTTTGTGCGCATCACCTTTGAGAAAATTCCAAGATCACAGAATAGATCGGCGGATGCCATGGAAATGATGGGATCTATGCTTCATATTCCGCCAGGGAACAATGATATGCCATTCTTCATAGAAAATCTATGCCATCCCGCATATAACATGCTGGAATCTTGCCTAGCTTGTGAGGTTGTTGGTCCCCATTCCCCATGGTATGAACCCATCTTCACCTATCTTAAGGACAGTACTTTCCCTCACAATATCTCCCATTCTGAAAAGCAAAGCCTGATTCACCAGATAGCCCGTTACACCCTTTTAGGAGGTACACTTTATCATCATGGCTACGATGGGAATTTGTTACGTTGTCTGGATGTGACGGAGTCAATCCAGGCAATTAAAGAAGTACACAAAGGAGTATGCGGAGCACATATAAATGGAATGGTCTTATCTAAGAAACTGTTAAGAGTGGGTTACTATTGGCCCACCATGGAAACTGATTGTTGTAATTATGTTAGAAAATGTGTGTTTTGCCAAAAGTATGAAAATTTCATCCATGCTCCATTGCAACCATTGCAACCAATCACTACCTTGTGGCCATTCTCTAAATGGGGACTTGATCTAATAGGGAAGCTTACTCCTACCTCATATGATGGTCATACACATATCATCACAGCTACAGAATACTTTACAAAATGGGTGGAGGATGTCCCTTTAACTTATGTCACAGGAGCACATATTTCTAAATTCATCATGAATCACATTATTTGCCGATATGGTATCCCTACAGCCATTGTCACAGATAATGGGAAGTCATTTAAGAACAAAACTGTGAAAGGCCTTTGCCAACAGTTCCAAATTAGATTAAAATGGTCCACTCCATATTACCCTCAGGGTAATGGACAAGCTGAGGCAACAAACAAGACTTTGGTAAGGATAATGGAGAAGATGGTTAGCAAAACCGGTCGAAACTAGCACCTACAAATCCACCCAGCCCTCTGGGCCTACCGAACATCAATTCACACTCCTACGGGTGTGACACAATATTCCCTAGTGTTCGGGACAGAATCTATCATCCCTTTAGAGATTGAACTCCCATCCCTGTGAATTTCTCTTTGGGACTATTTGGATAAGGATGAAGATTATCAAGTGGCAAGATTGGTTGAGTTAGAGCTCCTAGATGAGAGGCGCATTCACGCTCTTAATCACTTGAAGGTATATCAACACAGAATCTCCCACAACTACAACAAGAGAATCATCCCTCGCCAGTTTAAGGTGGGTGATTTAGTTATGAAGGATAACTAGTTCAACACCAGAGCAAAGTGAGAAACAAAAGGGAAGTTCGAACCACACTGGTTAGGACCCTATATCATAGTTGTCAAGTATGGCACAGGGGCATACAAGTTAGCTCACCCCAATGGTGATGAGCTCCGGGAGCCCATGAATGCCATGCATCTTAAGAGGTTTTATGCCTAAACATGGCACAAGCGAGTCATAAAAATCACAAAAAAAATCAAAAAATACAAAAACATCAAGAAAATAAAATAAATAAATAAATTAGAAAAAGAAAAAGAGAAAACAGGTCATCCACTAGTGAAAACCATGTAATTGTGGCACTCTGGACAAGTCCTTGGGTGAAAACCAGTTTCCAACGGCTCAGGAGGATTCATTGTTCACAAGCACTCTGTATTAGAAGGGTAGTCATCTTTGGCCTAGACCTGGTTCTGCCTTTGAGTTTCATTGTGCACACCATTCTGTCCAGCCTTGATCCACCTTTGCCTTCTTCTATTCATCTGTGAGGGATGTGGTCTTTCGTTATTTCCCATCTTACGCTAGGGGCAACTCAACGAGTTCACCTTCTTGTTCATTAGCGCGTGGATTCTACCCTTGTATATTCCCCACCTAACGCTAGGGGCATCCATGCTTTCTTGGTTACCTGCACATAGCTTTGGAAAACTGTTAAAATCACAAAAACAATATAAAATTGTTTGGAGAAAAACACAAAAATAATATAAAATTGTTTCGAGAAAAATTAAAAAACAATAGCAAATTGTTTCGAGAAAAACACAAAAACAATAGAACATTGTTTCAAGAAAACACAAAAATAATAGAACATTGTTTCGAGAAAACACAAAAACAATAGAACATTGTTTCGAGAAAACACAAAAACAATAGAAAATTGTTTCACAAAGCACCAAAACAATATAAAATTGTTTCAAAAAAACCTAAACAATAGAAAATCAGTTTATGAAAACATATCTTACAAAAACATTTACTTGCATTGTCTTGTTTTCTTGCTTTGCTTGTTGCTTGTATAGTGTTTTGCATGCTTGCTTTTGAGTTGTTTGTTGGTTGGGTGTACTTTGTCATAGTTTATCTTTTCTTCCTTAGAATAGATTCATTCTTGCTTGTGCATATTGTAGTGGATTTCGACATGCTAGTGTGTTAATTCTTTCTTAATGCATTTGGTTGTGTTTTGTTACTTGTTAATAAGGCATGGTGATTCATGGTGTATTGCATTCATTCTTGGTGCTCTTTGTAGCATTTGGCTGTGTTTCTTGCATGTGCTCTGTTTTTTTATCATTCACATCACATTACCATCACTATCATCACATCTAGCATCATATATAAACAAAAATGCTAAGTTTTACATCATGCATGTATGCTAAGCTAATCATCACGTATCATATCATCAAGGGGGGTAAGAGGGGTTGTGCATAATCAAAAATCTATCCCCCCCCCGCACCAATATCATCATATCATCCCGTCCATAGGCATCAAAATAACACTTGAAAACAACATTTGATATTGTATATAGATCTATCATCTACAATCCACAGTACGCCTCAAATGATCATGTGCGATCACCATCTCTCCTGAGTGTCAGAGCCTCATGGTAAGTTTTCTAAATGAAGCAGTTAAAATGAACTGATTGTGATGTTTTTAACCCCCCTGGGGGGTATATTAGCTTGTTTTTCACTGATCGGACGGCTAAGACACTCGTTTCGCTCACCGTTTTCTCCTCTGTTCGTTGTGGAATGATTATTTTTCACTGTATTAGGGCATTTTTTTGTCTAATACCCCTTTCTTCTCCCCCGAACAATTTTATTGCTCCCTAGCGATTTTTATTCTTCTTCGCACCCTCGTAAATAATTAGTTTTCAAATAATAATTATTTTTTCTTAATTTTTTCCACTAAACAAGGACATTATTTGTCGTTTGTTTCTTTTTTCTTCCACCTAGGGCACTTTCTATTGCCCCTAGGCCCTTCTTTTTCTTCTTTTCCTTTCTTCTATTGTTTATCACGGTTCAAAAATCCAAAACAATATAAACATTTACTATATCAAAAAAATCCAAAAACAAGGCAAATTTTTTCAAAAAATTCCTCAAAAGTAAAACACCCTACAAAATGGTAACTTGCTTCTTACGGCTGAAACTTGTGTCTTGTGCATGGTATTTTCTCCATATCCTGTTGCTTTATCTCACATCTTCCCCGATTAATATGACTCGCGGATCACCGGATTCACAACCATTCACAACAGCTAGCTGCTTGCTTCGTCTGTACTCTGGGGAACTTTTGGTTTCCTGGTGTTGTTTCATTGCGCACAAACGCTTTTCATGGACCCCGTGTCCATTTTAATTTCCCCTAGCCTGTATCCTTGCTTGGGGCATCATTTTTAACCCTTTCTGTCAATCAAAAACTTGTGGATCTCTTCAGCACTGATAACAAAACATATATACAACTATCTTGACTGTTGTTGGGTTGGATATGTGCATTCGTACTTGTTTTCCCTATTATATGAGCTTGTTTCATTCTCGTATTGCATTGCATTATTGTATGTTGCATGGAGTTGGTACTTTTAGCAATGGACAATTGTTCGTAGTGTGGCTTTTCATGTCATTCTACCTTTGTCGTATGCTTATATTTTTCATAAGGACCGATGATGTAGTTCCTATGGCAATATGATGACATCAAATTTTTTTCAAACACATAAGCGGCTAGAGCTTAAGCTCTTCTCTCCCCTCATCCATATTTCTTCTACGCCACTTCCCTTTCACCCCTAATTCTCCCTCTCCTTGGGGCATCCTTCCTCGTCCCCATTCTTCTGCCTACTTCTCATCTTTTTTGATCGTTGATCGACTTCCTTCATCACCCCATCAACACTCAAGGGGGCATCTCTCCCTCCTACTAATTTTTCTTCTATCTCTTCAAAATCTCTTCTGTCTACTATCTTTGAACTGGCATCACTTACGCCACCCCAAAGAGGGGCAAATGTAGACACCTATAATTACACCCAAGAAATTTAAATACTTAAATTGTGCTAATTATCCCCTTTCTCGCAAATCAACGACGTATTGTCAAAAGTTCTCATTTTCCCTCATATCATCATTAATTAATTACACTAAGCTAATTAATTAAGTTGCCTATCCAACAAATACCCTAATTAACGACCTTCTATTAATAAATCACCCCTTCTACCTAGACTAATTAATTATTATTAATTAATTAGCTTTCCCTTCCATTTAACCAATAAATCAATATTTAATTGATTTAATGCCCTTATAATAGCCTAAATCGTACTAATATTCTTCTAATTGGCTTCTATAAGCTTACACCTACCTATTAATTAATCACCTTTGATTAATTAAAATACCCCCAACTCCCATGACTTTCTAAACATGTATTAAACCCTTCTAAAGTAAGGTTACCTTTAATAAAGAAACCTTATCCATTCCTAATCATGTTTTACCTTTATCCCACATTCATGAGAATGTGTTGAATCCTTTATCCTTTGGGCTATATAAAGATCCCTCCACCTACCTTTTTACTTACACCTAAACTTTCTAAGAGAGAAAATGCAAAGCATATAGCAAAGAGACTAAGAGCTTGCACCTTGCCCTTTTGAGAGTTCATCATCTTGAAGAGTTAAGCCTCTTTCTTAAAGTGATTGGGTCATATGGGAGGTGTCAAAAGGGTCTTGTAGCCCAACTTTGATTAGCCCCATTCCTAGGTTCTTGGAAAATTAAGGACAACTATTTTGATAGCCATGGAGCTTACTTAGGTCCATTCATTTATTTGTTGTTAGAGAATAGAGGAGTTTAGATATTTAGCATTGTTAGTTTCAAAGTTTGTATTTATGAATGCTAGCGTCTAACCCTTGTTTAATTCTTATCATGATGGTGTTTATGCTTTGTTTTAGCTAAATTGTAGAATTATTTTAGGTGGTAGTTCTTGCTTCATTTGATTTAGCATTAAGCAAAGTATACATGCACACAACAGTGACTAAGGATAGATACATATACTCAATTGACTTATGTTGATTGGGTTTGTCTATTTATCCTTAGTCAACATGAGTTGAACCCAACACTAGATCATGACCTTATCTCTACCTAGGGCAAAACTTGTGATCAAGTCAAAATGTATGTTAGTCTAGTTGGACAAACTCTGAAGGGTGTAGAGACATGTCAACTGTAATATAGTATCCTTGTAAATACCCTTGTCATCACAAAGGTACTACACTACAGTTGGCGTGTGTCAACATCCAATTGATAATTCCTCATCCTGATGAACATACCTTAGAAAGACAGTTATATCAAATTAATTTCCTCGATGAAGATTAATTACAACAACTCTACTTGATCAACTCGGTTCCTTAACCATAAGGGTTCCAAGTTAAAACTATAATAGATGTAGATATGCAGATAAATATTCTTCCTAACCAATTCACATGCTATGATATATATTATTAACATCCTAAATCATATTTTATATAAAAGATCTAGCACATGTGAAAGAGTTATTTGTTTACTCACTTAATACAACCCTAGTTTATATAAGTTCTAGGAAAGTCCTTTTTCATATTAGATTTCATTGAAATGAAGTCTAATTCTAGTTTTACTTTTCTTTTCTGACATCCTATTATGATTAAGGGATTATTCCTAAGAAAGCACACCTTTTTTAACTATAGATAACAACAAGGGTTCATTTCCAACAGATCTTAAGTCGAGACTATGATTTATTTCATGGAAGTTTTCTTTCTTTCCCCTATTTAGGGTTAATGTCCATTTATCCCATTGTACATTATAACTTATAATCAAAGTTTAATTCTCATACAATTTTTTGATTTAAATAAAGTCATAATGATATGGTTGAATGATCAAGGGATTATTTTTGATATAAAAAATATCCTAAATATCCCTAAATTACATTAGTGCGGAAGATATTTTTGAGATCTTTCTTAAGACTATGAGAACGCAACAAACAAACATTGGGAGCTCTAGTTATGTCCAGTCAAAGTTCAGTCAATGAGAAAGTCAACTCTGGTCAACAGGTCAATATTGGACCAATAGCACTATGACATGTGGAAAAAAGTCATTGGAAAAAAGAGAGATTCATTTTGGGTGGTTATCAACCTCCGGTCTTCAATAGGTGTAGATGTTGGTGGTTGTGATAAGAGGCTCAACATTTGTGATGGAGGAGAGCCCGTTCGCTATGTGGACTAATTTTTTATCACTAACGTGGTGGATATACAAGCCACCACGTGGATTAACACCATAATTGATTTATCTATCAAGGATTGAGTTATATTTTAGCTCGGTGAGCTATGTCTATTTGAACACATTCCCTCATGGGTCAAAGTCCTTCAAGATTGGGATTATCCCATATTAAAAGTGAAGATGACTAGGCATATATCTCGACACATGGAACATTCAACAATTGGTGAATTTAAACAAACCACCACTCCAAACATAGCAGCCAATATATAATCCGCTAACCTCATGTCATGCAAGGATCCATGTAGTGGATAAGCGGTGGAGGAAAATACATAGGCCATGCCTGGTAAGTCTATGTGAAAAGAAGGGGAGTCTAAGGTTATAAAACCTTATAAAAATTTAAGGGCCACCCCATGTGGGATTTTACCCACTTAAACAAACATGCCACCCACCATGGGATTTATCCCATCCATATGTGAGGTTAGGCTTTGAATAGCCTATAGGATAAAAATTAAGGCATTATTTTAGGGACTTATTTTAATATAAATAGGGGGACCCTCCTTCATTGTAAACACACAACTTGTAAGCTCAAATCAAGAGTTCAAGGAATAATGAAGATTTTAATTGAGGATATTTATTTTTTATAATACTATACATACCCAAAATTGTATGTACTATAGTGCTGGAAAGATGTTACAGAAACCCCAATGATGATTCAAATCTCTTCACAAGGTGTTTGAAATATAGAAAGAACGTTGAGTATACATTTGCATCCTAAAATTCCTTATCCATCCTTCGCATGCTTTGTTCTAATCTCGTTCCTCTCTTTCCTTCCATTTTTCTCTTTAGTTATAAGACCGCCTCCTTGCCGAGGTGGCGGTCCTGTGACCACCACCCAGGACAGGACGGCGGTCCTATAACTGCCACCATGTGCTGGGTGGCAGTCCTATGTGCATTTACTAGAACTCTCCAACACTTTTGTCAATGTAAAAAATCAAGTTGTGCTCAACAACTCTTGCTTGCATTTAAGTTTTAGCCATATGGTAAATAGTAATTCCTCTTTTTTTATAATAGAAGAGTTCAAATCAAACTTACCCTCTGGTAAATCAAAGTGCTATAAATACCAAGATTGTTTACAAGAAAATGGCATCTCTCCCTCTATGATTTATTATTCAGTGTGTTTGAAAGTTCTTCAATAGGTTTTAACAAGTTTAGATTTTGTAAAATTCTTAGCCTCTCAATTCAAGCCTCCACAGTTCTAGTTTAGAGATCACTGGATCTCTCTAGTTTCATCTTGTTCCATTATTGTTCTCCAAACAACTAGCATAGTATAAAAGAGTTCTAGTTCTAGATTAAGTTCATTTGAATCTTAATTCTCCTTAGAGTTATAGGTTGTTGTTTCATCACAAGAAGTATAGGTCTTAGAATTTTTAGTGTGTTTGTGTTATATCCTTGCAACAAATCCTGCTAGGAATCGCATAGCCAAGCTATGTTCTCTTGTGCTATCCCTCTCCTACTTGCATTATGTTTAACGTATGTCTAATCTACCACTGTTCGAACATCTTATCCTGCTACCGCTGTCACATTCCCACTTTTCTCGACTCATGAGAATACGTAGGAACAAAGAGATCACATTGAGGGGACAAGCTACAAAGCAACTGGATTTGTCGTTGTTCTATAAACTCAAGGTTTGAATTGTTAAAGTTGTAGTTAGAATATATCAAATAGAGTATCAAATCATTTTATTTCAGTTAAGCTCACTTTCAACATTACCAGGGAATCTGTGGGGATTAATAGCTTCTAAGAACCTATGATTTATTCCTCACTTCTGAGGTAAGATTGAAGTTCTTTCAATTAAATTACTTAGCTATTTATATTCAGGATCAATTCACAAGTGCACAGGAAAATAGCTAGATTGTTTTAATCATGTTATTAGATTAATCACTCATTATCTAAATTTATTAGACTAGTCGCTCTGTAGCTTCATTCAAATTCACATCTTTGAAAATAAAATAAAAATAAGCATAGCATAGATTTATTTTCATAATTAGTTTACTTCATTCAGTTAATTTTGGTTATCTCTTGCATGAAAATTATAGGACACAGAGAGTCTAGGGATTACATATTTAGACCAGTAATACCTCAGTCAAATATCTTCACAACATTAGCAGATATAGATCAAGGTCTTAGAATTCATGTCTCCTAAACAAAAACAAATGCACAAGTAGTTAGTGAGAAATTGAGAGAATTAAACATCGAAGATGACAAAGCATATGAATTCTGGTCAAATCAACCCAACTATAGATTGCCTTGATAGGATATCCACATGACCATACAAGAACCTGAAGGAGAAAAAACATTTGGTTGTGATTCATTAGTTCCACAGTCAAATGCAAGAGACCTTCTCATTAACATAAACACAAGCTTATGTATACAAGTTACTAGAACACTCATAAGGTATTCCAAGAAGATCGCAAAACTCCTGGTATTAAACATAGAATCTGAAAAAGCTTATGACTACTGGATAGTTGGAAGAAGAGATTGATTCTTCACATGACCATAAAAGTTCCACAACAACCATGAACTCATGATTGTGATCCCTGGGTCCCAAAACCCAATGGGCCTGCTAATCAATTAAACATTGTTACCAGTTTACGTATGCTGGTATTTAGATCCTCTCCACTCCCGCCGGATATTATAACACAATTTTTCATGTTAAACATAGAGGCCAATCAAGCTAATATTTTTTGGGTTACACCAGAATACTGCCCATAGTTTCCTGCAAATTCACTAAAACTCTCACTATCACTTTCATGACCTTATCTAGAAATATACATGAAGCACCTATACGTCACTTTCCACGTGTCTAACAGCCAATAGATAGGATCTCGGCATAGCTCAACATTGATTGGAGCCTCCGAGAAGCTATTATATCTGAACGATCCATTACACCAATTCAAGTTAGGAGAGCTTTCTTTTCCTTGGACTCACAGAACCCGTTATTGTGTGTTAAGGATAAAAGATTACCCAACTAGTTTGTCCACATCTGCATATATTTCATTTCCACTAGCTGTCTCAGCATGACCTCGAGAGGTCAGGTACGGAGAAATGCTACTTATCGATTCTCATGCTTGAATGTTACTTTTCTATCATACAAAATTGGTGAACCCGGCATGAAAGTAACAACTACTCCTTTTTAATTTCCATTTCTTTCATCTATTTTCGCTCCTTCCCATTATTATGTGGGTATTTAAATACCCCATGAATATGTCGGGATATGATGCATATAGTACACCTCTCTTAGGTCTCAAAGAATATTATGGCCAATCGAATAGGCCATAGTCACCCTCGCTTTCTACATGGGCTGAAAACTACTCAAACAAATACCTTTCATCACAAACTCCTCCTCAAAGGACTAATCTAGTAATTCATTCCAAATTGAGGAACTAGACCAACTCACACAAACTCAACAACTTGAGCCATCAGGATCTAATAGCATGACGTTTACTGGATAATCCATCTCATCTCCTCGAGTTTTATTTAGAACAACAATAAGTAGGCAATCAGATCCACTCCCATTCTTGAATGAGGAGCACTTAGCATGCCACACCAGAAATGAGAAACACTTCCAAAACATGTATCCAGCTCTAGGAAGTTTGCAAACACAACCTGACACCCTGCTTTAAGAAAATATCCCCATTCCTCCACCAATGGAAAATACTCTTGGTGAACTTGGGAAAAGTATTGAACAATTCATAGTTGGATACCATACCCCTCTACAACCTCAAAGAGTACCACAACATCCATCAAGGCAAAACACTAGACCATCACTAATCGAGGGCATCTCAACTTTTGTCAAGAGGGTCAAAGGACTAGAACTTGATCAAGAAAATCAAACTTCATATTCGAGACAAGTGGGAACTCCCAACCCTCCGCATTATCCTCGTCAAATTGACCTCCTCACAGGAACATGCACGTTAGGCATGCCTCCTCAACATTCATATAACAACCCATAGCAAACACCAACTAGAACCACATTTTTAAACGCTGCTCCAGTTGAAAGTATGATACCTCCTGGTTTAGTACCAAACAACCCATATTAAAGCAATGCTCCTTCCTATTTAAACATTTATTCAAAATCACCACATGAAGACATGTTCTCTTCTCCCAGGATGTTTTATTAACCACAGGGATTTCCTTACGCTCCTGCAAATACATATGTTATGCCATATCAACAACCTATTCCACCTCTCTCCCCTCAACATGCACCATCGATGGTTGAGACCTATGAAGTAGGGTTTTACTTAGAATATTTAAAAGAACCTCTAGATTTCACCATACAAAGCATCATGCTTCCAAGACCTCTTCCCAATTTTCCTAAATTCAAGTGGGAGGGAGATCCAAATGCACATATCAAGGCTTATGCCACGACCATTCAAGAATTTCTCCCTTGGGATGCGGTTGTTGCTAAGATATTCCCTAAGACCTTAGAAGGTATTTCCCTTGATTGGTATTATAGAATACCTAAAGCCTCGATACACTCATTCAAATAGCTTGTGTTAGAATTTATCAAAGCTTTTGACATGAAAAAATTGTTAAGAACAGGGATCAGGGAATTATTACATATTAAAAAAGAGAACAATGAATCTACTACTCATTTCATTCAAAGATGGCGTACATTCCTCTACTCATCAGCAAGTTCTCCGAACATGGATTAGATGGAACTATGTGACTTATTCCTTCATTATCTCAATAGAGAGATAAAGGAAGAATTCCAGAAGTTCCCACTAAGGACTTATGATGAAGTACTCGAGTTTGCTCTCTGAATTGATCAAGTGGCAATAGGAGGCGATCATAAGACATATGGAATGAATGTGAAATTAATCGCTCCCAATCAAAACACTACGACTTATCCTAATGTCAAGAATACCATTCAAGGACCCAAGATCTTTAACAAAAACTACAGGGTTACAATAGATGGAGTCACAGACCAGGTTAAAAGGGAAAATTTCGTAAACACTCCAGCACCCGTTAATAATCAGTGAAGTAATAACTTTACTCTAACAATCAACGCAGTGGATTTTAATCGTCCATCACAACAAAAAAAACAACTACAAATCTAGACACAAGGTCCAAACTGAAACCAAACTGGATATTAGAACCAAAGCCAAAGGAAACAACCTCAAAATTTCAAATTTAACAACCAGCAACCTAGTCAAAATTTTGGACCACAACAAGTTTCAAACCAACAACCTCGGAATTATAATCCCAAATTGTATCGTGGTTTCCACAAGATTGAAGGCTATGATACTAGGACTTTCTGTGACTACAATAAATTCATGTAATGTTTTCCAAAACATCAAAGACAACTCTTTGTAGATATATTTTTAAAAAATTCTACATTACCCACACCGAACACCTATACAGGATCAGTTTCCCCTCAAAATGCACCCCTTAAGATTTTTAACGATCCTCTCCCAAATCGTTCTAACAATAATATGTTATATCCAAATGGGAAAAACATGAGTGTCATGGTAGGAAATAACGATCATGAAGCCTCAACTTCATCAAGTCCACCGGTCGTACCCTAATTAGGAATTCGACCACAAACCAAGATAGTTGTTCTAGTAGAGGTAGACACCGAGCTATAGGTAGAAACCATAAATATAACATGAGATTATTCTTCTCAACCAGTTCCAACCTACCCATCATTACCAGACAACATCCAACAAAGACTGGAAAAACCTATAGGCACTTACGATCTAATTAATAACCTAATAAATACCTTCCCTCACAATTCCTTCTTGGATTTGTTAAAAAACTCTCCCGCTCACATGGCTGCTCTCTTAGAAGTGTTGGGTCTTGGTCATCAAATTAACATCACTCCTCCTCCTGAAACACAAGTAAACCATGTAGACTTTGATGTCTACCCTCCAAGGTAGCCAGATAGGGATACTAAGTTTATATTTGATATAAGTAAAATGACAACAGACATTGAAATTACAAGTAGAGGTGACCCATCCTTGCATTTGCAAGCTTGGGTATATAATAATTATGTTAAGTACACAATGATTGATGATGTGGTAGTAATTAACATAGTCCCCTTCACTTTTCTTCAAAATCTAGGATATGGAGAAACAAATTATTCCTCAACACGAAATACATTAAGGGGTTATGATAGCCTCAAGGTAACTTCAATTAGGAATATAGTATTACCAATCACCTTAGGATCTAAGACAGTCCTCACCAAATTTTATATTATAGATCAGGAAACCAGCTATAATATTATTCTCGGTTGACCATGGATACATCGCATGAAGGAAATCCCTTCCACTTTATTCCAGGAAATAAGATTTTTACACTTGGAAAAAATCTTCATACACAGGGTGACCCAAATACTTTTAACATACACTTAGCAGATTTGAAAAAGAGATCAGGTGTCCACTCTAAGTTTGAGCTCCCAACGAATCAACTTAACAAACCTGTCAATTCAAAAACAGAAGTAAAGTTGGTACCTACAATAGAGTTAGAAGTCATGAACCTGGTAAAAGGCATTCTGACACTCAAAAATGAGACCAACATCATAGAGACAGTATCATTAGGAACTACCACAAAAAATTTCAAGTTACTAGAGAAGGATCTATCTATTCTCCTACCATTTGACTCCACAGGTATAGGATGTACTCTAGGAATTTCCTCCCTTCTAGCAGATGAAGTTTTTATGGTAAAAGTAACCGAGGTAAAAGAAGAAGACATGAAGAATGTTCCAACATCCATTTTTCTGAGAAAATATTGGACTCTCCACTTCGATGGAGCTAGATGTCATTTCAGTTTTGGGGCAGGTGTGATCCTTACTTCTCCTAAGGGAAAGATCCTACCTTTTTCCTTTAAGTTAAACTTCGAATGTACAAATAACGGGGCTGAATATGAAGCCCTCCTCCTTAGCCTCATTATATCCAAAAGGATGGGCATTGATAACATTAGAATGCTAGGTGACTTGCAATTAGTTACAAACCAGGTATCTGAGGTATATGAGACAAGAGCTGAGCACTTACAACTCTATAAAATGGTGGTATTAGATCTAACTAAGGGATTTGATTTGATATCAATCAAATTAATCTCATGAGAACAGAACCTTCTTGCATATTAAATAGTAACCTCGGCTTCCCGTTTCACTCCAAGCAGTGAGTTGGAAAATACAAATTTCATGGTATCACTTCGTACTGAACCATTGGTGCGTAAAATACTAATAAACCTGATCTTAACACATATAGAAGTTGAGAATGAGTTTACCATCCTAGATAGTGATAAGGTCACTCTTGGATATCTAAATATCTATGCAGAATTGCATCTTACTCATCACATAGTATATTTCTCCCTAATCCCATATTCCTCTTCCTATTTTGGAAATCCCATGATATAATCTCCCCCATAAAAGAATCTCGAAATCTATGAGGTAGAGAATGAAGAAAGTTTGGAACTACCTCCAGCCCTGATTGAATTTGAAGAAGGCAGCACCTCCTTAATCGAAGGAATGATTGATATAAATATTGGAATGGAGGAAGAACCTAAGATTTTGAAGTTGGGATCCTCATTAACTTTAGAGAAAAAAGAAATACATACCTAAATCCTCAAGGAACATAAAAAGGCTTTCGCATTTAATTACAAATAAATGATTGGAATTACATCACATATCATGGTACACAATCTTGTCACCAAACCAGATGCAAGCCAATTAAGCAAAAATTGAGACCAATGAAGCCAAAAGAGGCTATCATGGTGAAAGAAGAAGTAATGAAACTTCTCTAGGTGGGATTCATCAAACCATTCGACTATTCACAATGGGTATCTAATATCATCCCCATTCTCAAAAAGAATGGGAAGATACACATTTGCATAGATTTCTGGGACATTAACAAAGCTTTCCCCAAAGATGACTTCCCATTACCATCCATCAACGTCATTGTTAACGCAACAGTTGGATTTGAGATTTTATCTCTCATGGATGGGTTCTCAGGATATAATCAAATCAAAATATCTAAAGACGATCAAGCCAAGACTATGTTTATAACTCCTTGGGGAACTTATTGTTATGTTGTCATACCATTTGGTCTTAAGAACATTGGCGCTACATACCAATGGGCAATGACATGCATGTTCCATAAACTTATTCATAAGATTGTGGAATCCTACGTAGATAACTTGCTGGCCAAGGCCAAGAAGTGTTGTGATCACCCAGAAGTAATCTGTATCATTCTCTAACGATTGATCAATTATGGTGTCACATTGAATCCAGAGAAATGTGTATTCAGTGTAACAGGAGGTAAGCTTGTAGGTTACATTATATCATCACGAGGGATTGATGTCGACCCAACCAAAATCCAGGTTGTTCTTGAAATGATTCCACCATCAGACGAGTCTGGTATCAAATCATTTCTTGGGAAAATCAATGCAATTTGAAGGTTCATCCCTGACTTAAGTTTTATTGTTCATCTAATCTACAATTTATAAAAGAAGGATTATAGCATTGCTTGGATGAAAGAATGCAATGAGGCCTTCAAAGTAGTTAAATGTTTCTTGTTGTCTCCTCCCACTCTAATGCCTCCTAGACCATATCATTCTTTGATCTTGTATTCATAGGCTACTGATGTCTCGCTAGCCTACATGTTGGCTCAAGAAGATAATGATAAATGGGAATGTGTAGTTTATTTCATTAGTCAGATGTTGCTTGATTATGAAACACGTTACACACAGGTAGAAAGAGAATGCCTTGCCATATTATTTCCAACAAAATGTTTAAGACATTACATGTTGAATCAAGAAACAAAGGTTATTTTAAATATAGATCACTTGTGGACATTCCTCACATAAGGGTCTTTTTCTAAAAAGGTTGGATGTTTCATAACCTTAATGGGTGAATTTGAACTAACATTTGTAAACCAAAAATCTGTTAAGGGACAAATCATTGCAAACTAGTTGGCTGAAAATCCATTGGATGGGGGTGATCTAGTAGATCTAGACTTTCCCAATGAGTGTGTATATTTTGTTGAAACCAGGCCACCAATCTCTATATGTCCTTGGTACACTGACATCGTCAATTTCATCATAGACCACACATACCCAGAAGGGGCCACATCGCAATAAAGAATGCAATTAAGCATTATCGTTGCTAAATATTTTATTTTAGAACAGGTGCTCTATCATAGAGCCTTCGACAGAATGCTTATAAGATGTTTTGACACAGAAGAATCCAAAAAGATTCATTATGAATCCCATAGTAGGATATGTGGAGGAAACTTCGGTGGCCACGCCACTGCTCGTAAAATACATCGGATGGGATATTTCTAACCCACTCTGGAACATGATGTAGTAGAGTTTGTGTGCAAGTGTCATAAATGCCAAGAGTTCTCCCACAATATTCATATGCCAGCACAGGCGTTGCAACCAATTACAACCCCATGGCCCTTTTCCATGTGGGGCCTAGATTTGATAGGGAAATTCTCTCCCTCATCAACAGATGGCCATAACTTTATAATCACGGCCACATGATATTTTAATAAATGGGTAGAGGCCATGCCTCTCACCACCATACCCGGTTCTATAATTGCTAAGTTCATTTTGAATCAAATCATTTTTAGGTATGGTGTCCCACAAGTCATTATCTCAGATAATAACACATCCTTAAAGAACAATGAGGTACGTGAGTTATGTAGAAAATTCAAGATAAACCATCACACAACCTCTCTTTATTACCCCCAAGCTAATGGACAGGCTAAAGTAACAAAAAAAACATTAAAATAAATTCTCCTCAAAACAGTTAAGGAGAACAAACAGGATTGGCATTTAAAATTATACCCGGCCTTGTGGGCCTATCGAACATGAATAAGAACACTGACAGGGACAACCCCTTTCTTTTTGGTATTTGACGCAGAAGCAATTCTCCCACTTGAGGTCAAAATACCCAATCTCCACATCTCATTACTAGGGATCTTGGGAGAAGAAGCCTATAGAGAGGCACATCTCTCTCAACTAGAAATCCTTGATGAGTCTAGGTTAAATGCCAAACAATGGCAAAAAGCCTATGTTGACCGGATGTGCCGGAAATATAATAAAAATTTCTATGAACAAGAAATATATGAGGGAGATCTAGTTCTAATACTAGATAGCTAGATTGATAAGAAAACCAATGAAGGAAAGAAATTATGGCCCAAGTGGTTCGGCCCATACCGAGTCATGAAAGACTACAGAAATGGTGTGTATCTCTTGTGTACGCTAGAAGGTGAGGAATTCAATGAAAATTTCAATTCCTTACATATTAAATGATTTTACGCATAGGTCATTAGCATCACCATTTATATATTATGTCTATTTGCATTACATTAGTCACTCAGTTGTTTCATTCTGTTCACTCATTTCATAAATTTTGTGGTCAAGGAACTTATTCTTAAGTAATTTATTACAAGCTTCTGTAAATATTGGCAAAAGTATTCAAATCATATCTCTTTAATTTTCATAAATATCATCAAATGGTTTCAAAATCATCTCATCAATTCAATAGACAAAATCTTGAAAAAAACCATACCAAGGCCTGCATACTTGGGCATACTCATTTCTTCTACTAGGTTAAATTGTTCTTACCTACGGTCTGTCCTAGAACCTTTTTGGCGTCACATCTATCCCTCTTACATCTCTTTGAAACAAGGATACGCCAAAATCACATATCAGAAATGTCAAAGCCAAATTGAATCAAAAACACTAAACAAAACAAAATATTTTATTTTACACACTTATTTTCCCTACTAAACTTTGGTGATGAGCCCGCATCTCTTACTAGTGGTGTGAGGTTGAGAAAGGAAAGAAGTTCCCTTACTCACCTATGTCCCACCCCACCTTCAGTGATAATCCAATACTTCTTACTAGTAGCATGAGACAAGGCGTAGGGGGTCCATTCACACAAATTAATGAATCTTAGTATTTTAAAAATTCAAAGCAAAGTGTATTAAGTGAAATTAAGCATCCAAATTCCAAAGAGATCAAATCGTCAAAACCAAATTTTGTCAACCAAGTTTCCATTTATGGATCTAAGTCTAGATAAACTGGAAAGTAAGTAGCATTCTGAGCTATGTATTAGTTTTTGAGTAAGGTAAGTACGTAGGTCTAAAATTGGTTTATGTCAATACCTTGTCTTTCTCTCATCATTTTCGTTCAGTCAAACTCATACAATTTACACCCTTCCCAACTCTCGGTGTTGAGCCCTCGCATCTTACTAGTTGCGTGGAGTTAGGAATGGAGCAAGTTCATCTTATTATCACTATATATTCATCAAATTTTTCCAAAACAAGAAAAAGCTATTAACATTTCCCAAAGAATCCAAAGTTCAGTACTATAGTATGTTTGCATCGTCGCATATTAGCATTACAAAAACAAACAAAAAGAAAAACATTCTTTTCAACATTTGTTATCACTTGTCATCCATTGCATACATTCTGAAAATCATATAAAAACAAAGATTCTAAAATTATCTAGTGTACACATGAGAAATGAATCACAAAAATATAGATACAAACAAGATCTAGATCCAAGAAAGATATATATATATATATATATATATAAAGGAATCGTTTTTTACATACAATGCCACCATGCACTAGGCATGGTCAAAACACTCAATGAGCCCAAAAAATACAAAAACAACTCATATAAACATCTGATAAAATCACTACAAAAATACCAAATGGCCTCTCAATCCATGTGGGATCCCTCAGAGGGTGCACGAATGCATCTAGCACTCCTGCTATGATGATGCTCTGAATGCAGTAAATGATGGGAGTGCTCATGATCATGACCACCAGCTATGGTCTCACTACAAGAATGGATCTACCTCATCAAGTGCTCAGAAGTATCGTATCCAGCTACCTAAGTATGAAGGGAGGTCATTAACTCTACCACCTTCCAGACAGGGGTAAACACATCAGTGTGTATGCCAGATGCTAAAGGCTTTCCAACGTCCTCAGTAAGCTAAGCCTGAGTCTTTCCCAAAGGGAGAAATAGGGTGTCCACACACACCCAGTGAATCAAATCCCACCATCCATGAGTAGTCACTACGAATAAATTAAAAAGGGGGGAAACAAAAAGTTAGAAAAAAATCCAAAAACAAGTAAAAAAAAGAAAAAAAAAAAAATATCAACTAAACATCTCCGGCTAATAGGGTCGAGAGAAGAGTGGTAACTCACTTAGATCTCTATGCATTTAGGTAAGGTCTCTAGGATCTGCACCTACTACTTACGTTGCTTCTGACTATGGAGCCTCCCCAAAATCTAGAACGAAATGACGTCCTGCCATGGACTCATCATCTCCCTCAATGTCCTGAGAAGGAAAATCCTCTGAGACCAAGGTCTCCTTCTCCGCATTCACCTCCTCCCTCTCTACCCTCAAGATATCCTGAGTGTCATGCCACTCAAAATCACTATCATCCTCCCTGGTCATCCCACTGGCCTCACCTCTGACCCCCTCTCCCATTCTCTCCTCCGCAGTCTCCCCTCATGTGAACTCCTCAGAGTCTGATTCCACATCAATAGGCTCATCCTCCTCCCCACTAAAATCAAGAGTATCCCCGATCTAGAGTAAGGGTGCTCAAGGAGCACCACCTACCTATCGGGAATGAACCACTCACCTAACTTCAATAGGTACTCGAGGAATAACTGTGGTCCAACCTCGATCTCCTTTAGGACCTATCTGAGTCTCATGAATGGTCCTATACACAGGCCCCACTGGAGGAAGCATATCAATGTAAGGGAGACCAAACTGTTGAGGGACTCTATCAAAAGGGTGGATCTCCACTCTCCCTATCCTATCCACTAACTGACATGGGTTAGAACAAGCAACCAATGTAGTCACCTCATGCCCCCATAATTTTGTCATATCCTGATAAGGAGTATCCTCCATAGCTACAGTAGTTAGTGAATCCATTGGTTGGTGTGGCATCCTAAGCACTGACATCCCTGTCCACCTGGATACTGTGACAGCCCTTGGGTCCTCTACTAACGCCCCTTATATAGGGGATGATACGCTTGTACACGTAACTCATAACTAGAGTAGGGTGACTCAAAGACTGCCCCTATAACCTAACCACCCTGTATAAGTCATGGTATGTGGTCCCAAGAATATCTACTCCCCAAGCATAAATACAGCCATGGGCCTCAATCTGTGTAATCATGGAAGCCCAATAGTATAACAGAGTGTATTCTCCCTTATCCCCAATCAACCGTGAGGCCAATATACCCATGATGACTTTACGGAGGGTGGGGATGGTAGTAGTGGCAATAGATCAAACCTTCATCCCATTCTTTGAGCCAAAGGAGACAACAACATCCCCCCTGTAGGTGGCCCACTAAATCATCTAAGGCTTGGATCCTGCTATCTTGAGAGATAGTTTCCTCCCATGAATCAGAACCCCCAAAATTTAGTAAACATCCTCCAAGATGATAGTCCACTCACCCCTAGTACCTGGTAACCGAAAAGTATTCCGTTCCACATCCCAGTATGAGAATAAGTCACACAATATGTGACTGGTAGGAGAAACATGAGGAACCCGTGAAATCCTCAAAATACCAGCCCTCTGAAGAATGTCTTGGTCTGTCCGGGTCAGTATATATAAAACTGTCGGGAGCCAGTCACACTCCTGCTCTCTGCTCCACCGAATATACTCCTCCTTCTACATCCACCCAAAACAGAGAAAAATATCAAGTTAGCAACATAATCCAATAGATAAGCCCATCAAAAACATAGAAAAAGATAAAAATGTAAAAAAAAATTAACTTAGGCATCTTTTTTTTTCTTTCTTTCCAGAATCGATGCCCTATGTAGAGTGGTGGTTCCATGACTGCCACCTTCTAAGGGTGGCAGTCTTGCAACCACCTCCATCACAGGGCAGCGGTCCTGTGACCACTGATCTGCATAGGGTGGTGGTCTTATGCCGATTCGACGTACACCCCTAAAGCCCTAAAAATGCTTTAAAATAGAAAAAAACACCATTTTGAGAAAAATAAAAGCCTACCCTATGGATGCCCCCCCTAGAGACTCATTTAACACTAAGATTTTCAAAATTAACCCCCCCACGAAAAATATTTCAACATGTTTATATTTTAGGTTTATAAATAATAAATTGAGAAAAACTAACTTGAGACTTCATGGGTTGATCTCCTACTCTCGAAGGCATGATCACGATCTTACAATGAATGTTTTGACTACACTCTCATTGAAAATGGTTACCGTGGGCCCCAGAGCTCAAAAACTACCAAATCGGTACACACAAATGAATAGGAAAATGAGCTCATTTTATATATATATAAAATATTCTAACCTTGTTTTAAGTGTTCTCTCGCAAAGTTGGAGTGCCGACGGAGGTAAGTTCTTATCCCCATGCAAATAGTAAGTCCGCATTTCATTTTAATTTAGTATTTATTTTTTGATCTCTTTCATCTATCTGCACTTGAGTCCTCTTTTCATTTTGCAGATAACTAGAATCTAGATGGTGACATTGCAACACACAAGCATATCAGGTCTATCTTCTAACTCCCCATTTCGGGAACGCCATACTCAGATCCTACATTTTATGCCCCTTTATGGCTAAAACGCTTCTTCGAGGGGGCAATATGTATGTACCCAAAATTTTATGTACTATACTATTGGAAAGAGGTTACGGAAACCCCAATGATGATTCTGATCTCTTTGCAAGGTGTTCAAAATCCACAAAGCACGTTGAGTATACATTTGCATCCTAAAATTCCTTATCCATCCTTCGTAGCCTTTGTTCTAACCACGTTCCTCTCTTTCCTTGCATTTTTGTCTTTAGTTACAGGACCACCTCCTTACCTAGGCAGTGTTCCCATGACTTCCACCCAGGAAAAGGTAGCACTCCTGTAACCACTGCCCTGTGCTGCGTGGTAGTCCTATGCGCATTTTCTAGAACTCTCCAATGCTTTCGTCAACATAAAAAATCAAGTTTTTCTTAGCCACTCTTGCTTGCATTTAAGTTTTAGCCGCGTGATAAATAGTAATTCCTCTTTTTAATAATAGAAGAGTTCAAATCAAACTTACCCTCTGGTAAATCAAAGTGCTATAAATACCAAGATTGTTTACAATCAAATGGCAACTCTCCCTCTATGATTTATTATTTAGTGTGTTTAAAAGTTCTTCAATAAGTCTCAACAGGTTTATATTTTGTAAAAAATTTAGCCTCTCAGTTCAAGGCTCCACAGTTCTAGTTTAGAGATCATAGATCTCTCTAGTTTCATCTTGTTCCATTGTTTTTCTCAAAATAATTGGATTAGTATAAAACAGTTCTAGTTCTAGGTTAAGTTCATTTGAATCTTGATTATACTTATAGTTATAGGTTTTTTTCTTCATCGTAGGAATTATAGGTCCTATAATTTTTGGTGTGTTTATGTTGTATCCCTGCAAAAAATCCTAGAATTGCATATCCAAGCTCTATTCTCTTGCACTATCCATCTCCTACTTGTATTTTGTTCAGCTTACATCCAAGCTACCACTGTTTGAACATCTTCTCCTACTACCGCTGTCACATTCCCACTTTTCTAGATTCATGAGAATACATAAGAACTAAGAGATCACACTGAGGGGACAAGCTACAATACAACTAGATTTTTTGTTGTTCTATAAACTCTAGGTTTGAATTTTTAAATTTGTAGTTACAATATATTAAATAGAGTAGCAAATCATTTTATTTCATTTAAGCTCACTTTCAATGTTATTGGGGAACCTGTGGGGAATGATAACTTCTGAGAAGCTATGATTTATTCCTCACATTTGAGGTAAGATTGAAGGTCTTTCAATTAAATTAGTTAGTTATATTCAGGATCAATTCACAAGTGCACAGGCAAATAGCTAGATCTAGCTACCTTGTTTGTTTTAATCCCGTTATTAGATTAATCACTCGTTATTTGAATTTAATAGATTAGTCGCTCTTTAGCTTCATTCAAATTCACATCTTTGAAAATACAAAAAAAAAAGCATATCATAGATTTATTTTCATAATTAGCTTACTTCATTTAGTTAAGTTTGGTTATCTCTTACATGACAATTACGGGACCCAGAGATTCCAGGGATTACATATTTGAACCAGTAATGCCTCAGCCAAATCTCTTCACAACATTAGTAAATATAGATCAAGGTCTTAGAATTCACGTCTTTCGAACATCAACAAACCCACAAGTAGTTAGTGAGCAATTGAGAAAATTAAACATCAAAGATGACAAATCATATGAATTCTGGTCGAATCAACCCAACTATAGATTTCCTTGATAGGATATTCACATGACCATAGAAGAACTTGAAGGAGAAAAAACATTTAGTTGTGATTCATTAGTTCCACAACAAAACCCAAGAGACCTTCTCATTGACACAGACATGGGATTACATATACAAGTTTCTAGAACACCCGTAAGGTGTTCTTAGAAGATCACATAACTCCTGGTATTAAACATAGAAGCTGAAAAATCTTATCACTACTGGATAGTCGGAAGAAGAGATTGATTCTTCACATGACCATAAAAGGTCCACAACAAACATGAGCTCATGTTTGTGATTGTATACACCAAAATGTGTCACACTCTCCTTGGTCCCTCGTCAAATAAATACCTTAAACGCATCCACCTATCCATGGCCCCCTTCACCCCACTATAATATTAATATAATTATTTAATTTAAATTGATTCATTATCTTCACAATATTTCTTATTTAAATATCCTAATTGGGATAATGCCCACATATGCACCTCATCATCTAGCCACCTCACCCTAAGACCTATTCTTAGTAAGTTGACATATCTAATTAAGACCTACCCAAACCATAAAAATCAATGCCTACATTCCTTGTAACCACATTCCTGCATGTTAGAAGGAAGCTTCCAGTCTAATCTGTAGGAAAAAAGAAACGAGATCCCAGAAAAATCAAGGGGATCTACCTGGTTTAGTAAACCTAGGAAATCCCACCCTAACCGATGCTGGCTACCCTTAACCACCGTCGGTTAAGCTGGAACCGCCATCGGTTACCATCTAATTCCCAAAATAACCTTATTTTCAAGGTTGGTAGATTCCTGAGAGATATCACATCTTTTGAGAACAAGTTTCAGGGAGAACACATATGCAAAGAAGGAGATCAAGTATTTTCTCTTGCACAGACATCCAGGATTCACCCAAAAACCATCCAACACTCACCCCCAACACATATTTGATCCAATCAGGCAAGAAGGAGAGCACATCCAACCCATGCAAGAGCTCCCCAATGTTTGGTGATCCTCTTCAATATTCAACCTCTTATCAACACCTTCATTCCTCACTCACAGATGTCCAAAACCAGATTCCAAGTAAGTAGAACATTTTACTCCTCTGGTTCACTCATTTCATCATTATATTTTCATCCTTTATTCTCCTAGCCACCCACTGACCTCCATTAATACTCACCCCTCCATATCTCTATTAAAACTTCACCAAATCCCATCCAAACAACTTAATACTTCATTCCGAAAAGTCTAGTCCTTTGTGTAATCATAAGGGAGATCTAAAGCTTGTTCTGTGACATTCCTAGTACCCCGCAATAACCGGCACCGGTTCTCCCAAATCGGTGTTGGTCACCCTTAACCGGCATCAGTCTCTGTATCTACCAATACAGCCTAGAAAAGTAACCCACCTACCTATTCCCACATCACCCTTACTCACCTGTGACCTACCTAAAACCTCTGTCAGACCTACAGAGACCTAGAACCAATTACTTGACGTTCGGATCTTATTTTAACCTAACCTGTTAGATTAGATATTTCTTATTATGTTTTAAATGAGATAGCTAAATCATTTTAACTACAATAGGATTTACTTTATTACCAACATTAAATTGTTTTAAACAGTGGATTGACAACCATCTAGGAAGTATCACACTTCCCGGATCTAGCATACGCTAGGGAGTCCACTACATATATTGTTTAACTCTTTCTGGTGGTCTTGCTTTTTATTTCAGGTAGTTCCTCCCAGCCAAAAGGAATCTCTCACGATCAGCTGTGGATCAAGGAGTCAACACGTGTGCAGCAGCCTATCAACCAACATTTCAACAGGTATTCCTCCTACGCCTGTTACCCTAACTGTTTCATCATTTTCAAAGAAAAAACTAAGAATCAGGTGAAACATTTTAGCACACCCAGTGGGACCCATTCGGGGTTCCTTGTATTCATTCATTTCTAGGTGAAAATTTGCATGTTTGTTTCCTTTCCAAAAGGTTCATACATTTAAATTTCTCCCCTAAAATCTTCTCTTCTTTCTATTTTCTCAAAGAAATCATGTTTTGGTGCTTAAAGGAACTCTTCTTCTATTTCATTTGCATTACATTAGTGAAACATCATACTTTTTCTTATTCCTCTCAATGTGTCATCAAATTCCATATTTCAATTTGGGCTCAAAAATCATTGCATTTCATTCTGACTTTCTGCATTAGCTCACATTAATTGAGGGAAACCTATACGCTGGAAGTCATTCCCAGTTGATGGTTGAAAAATGAATCATAGAAATCACTTTCTTTCTCTTTCACTCTCTCTGAGTCTTACCAAACCTCACAAAAATTTAAAATACACACATTCTTAAACAAAATCTTACCTGGAAGAAGTTGTAGGTGATCACATGATCACGGCACAGTGGGCACCCACCTCACTGCTCTATTGAGTCATACTTCAGAGCGAGGCCCACCCGCACCACAACATACCTAAAACCTCACCTTTTAGATCTCCTTCTTCATAGGAAGCCATCCTCACCAAAAAACTCTATTCTACAGTTCATGAGTCAGTCCTTAAATAGCATAAGCTAAACAAACATAATAGAAAAAGCACTCTTAGGATCGTATTTTTCTTAGTGTTTCTGCTTGGCTTGCGTTTTGAGGTGAGAGGTCACACTCTTCATTTTTTTCTCTTTCTCCTTACATACTCCTCATCACAGTTGGTATATTCCAGCTTCATCTGAGTGTGCCTAGACCATATTCTCATCATTCTCAGAATTTTAGGTTTGATTCCACATCAAATTTTAACTCACAACCATATTTTCTTCATTACTATTTCAATTTCATAGTAACCAGTGTCAGTCCAGTGACCGTCGTTGGTTACCCCCTTACCGTCATTGGTTATACCCAACCGGCATCAGTTCACTGTCATTTTGGTTAACCTACCCAAAAGGACACATATTCACCTTCGTTGACTTTTTAGAGTCCCTGTCACTATTATCATATACATTGACCTTGTAAATCTCATCAGTATTTGGCATATCTAGAAAAATTAGCCTTATACCTTATTTTTTACCAACTGTCCACTTTCCACAGTAACCAGCAGCGGTTTCCCAGTGACCGGTGTCAGTTTACCCTAACCGGCATTGGTTAGCCTATGTCATTTTCTAGCTAGCATTTTAGCCCCAATTCACCTACCACCATCTATTTATCCTACTTGTGTTGTATTTCTGTGTCACTTACAGAAAGCAGTCTTACCCCGTTAGTACCTGTTCACATGGTACTAACACATTGACAAGCAAGTGCCCTCGTATTCCACACCAGTTGTCAACCACTCCCACCTAGCCCTTCACCACCTTCCATTTTATCACCCGCCATGGAGTCTATCTAACCTATCTCTATCGCTATCAGAGATGAGGAGTTGACACGACTCCTTGACCAAAATCTTATCACCTTGCAGTTTTATCTTTCCCACTCATCCACTCGATATGCCTCGAGTCAGTTGATATACGGCATGCCCGTATCTATCCCCCTGGCACTCGCTCCTACTTCTGCTCCAACCCTTATTAATCTCATGTCACCTACATCTACCTTACCCCCATTCATTTCACAGTTAGGTCCTATACTCGCTATGACTTTCACATCTGCTACATCCGTTGCACCCACCACATCCACCATACCTTTGATAACCACCCAAAACACAACCTCATATGCCCCTATTGTCTCGCATATACCCGTAGCTACGTAACTACGCCTAGTGTCAGTGACCCCTACCCATTTTCAAAACGTGGTCCTTTCTATTCCACAATCATTATCCCCCATTGCCACTAGGGTTACCATGACCCTTCCACCTCCATATACACATTATCAGTAGCCTCATATTTCATTTGTTATTCTTTCTAGGTACGTACCCCCTATCTCACTCCCTCTTTCTCAGTCTACCTATACCTCAGCACCATATACTAGAATGTCACCCCCATCATATTCCCAACACCAACCCTCTTACGCTACAGGAGGCACCTAATCATCACAACCTACCAATGACCTACTCAAGTTAATGATGGACAAGATGTAAAACATGGAGGCATCAGTCTATGGTTCCCAAAATACTCTCACCTATGATGAGATTTGTAATGAGCCTATCCACCCATCCATTCATATTTGTCCATATCCCATGCATTAGGAGATGCCTAAATTCAACCATTTCAATAGCAAAGAAGACCCGTAACAACATTTATGGTCTTTCAAACATGGGTGCTACCTAATCACCCACGATGATGCTTTTCTCTTGAGGACCTTTCCCATGTCTCTGACTGGACCTGCATTAGATTGGTATAGTGGGATACCTAGACACTCTATATTTTCATTTAATCAGGTAGCCCAAGCCTTCTTAGATCACTTCTCCATTAATATCATTAAGAAGGTTACCATGACTAACCTATACTCCACGTGTCAGTATGATGATGAATCTATTGCAAATTTTGTTGCTCACTGGCGTAGCCTATTTAATCAACTCACATTCCAACTACTGCAAACCGAACTCATCAAACTCTTCATGCGGGATTTTTCTAGACATATCTCACTGACCCTGCAAATGTAAAATTTCCAAACCTTCGACGAAGCATTCACCATGGCCCGAAAGATAGAGATTAGGGTCATCGAAGAGAAGAAAATCCAATTACACAATAAAAACTCAGCATTCAAGTCAAATGATACCTCTTCTTCTTCCAAACCACAGAACAATTATTCAAAGGCCAAGGGGACCACTAACACAGTGGTACTCAAGGCTGGCCTAGCTCATCTGTCAAATCAGGCTAGCCCCTCATCTAATCTCTCACCCATTCAGACTTTTCAATTCAGACGAGAACAATGGAAATACACCCCAATTGGGGAGCCTTACTCTTTTGTTTTAGAAAATCTCATCAAAGATGGTTCCATCACCCTTCTACCTATAAAACCACACACTGGTTTTGACCCTTCTTGCCTCACACCCGCATGGTATAAAGAACATGATTTTTGTAACTATCATCGAGTAAAGGGCCACAATGACGGAAATTGCATCACTTTCTAAAACAATGTCCAAGAAATGATCGAGAAAGGTGAGTTAACCATGAATAATCCTAACACACCTGCCAATCAAAACCTACACATCTTTAAGAATATTTTTCCTAATCATGCCCATTCATCTGATCAAACTAGTGAGACCTCGACTCATGATAGCCATACTCGTGAGGTCCATGCTATTTTAAGTGACACACCCATTGCTTCCGAATTTCCTCATATCCCTTACATAGAGTAAATTCTAGCCCGAAGTCCTCCACCTACACTTGAACCCACTTCACCTATTCCTTAACCCATAGAGGAACACCTCTCACCTCCTTCCTCACCTGTGGAGGAGCCTTCCACTAATATTGAGGCTATTTCACCTTTGGCTTCTCCACTTAGAGAGCCGTCACCCATAGTACTTCTTCAATCCATGGAGGATACTTGTTTATCTCCTCCACCCATAGAGGAGCACCCATTTTCTCCTCCACCTATCAAGGATACAGTAGAGGCACCTTTTCCTTTTGGTGAGCATTCTCCATTGGCTACCCAAGATCTTGTGAACCTACTTTTGGCTCTCTTACCCATGGAAGCTGAAGCTAGCAAATTCCCCATCTCTAAGACACATTTTATGGGAATTTCCATTAGGTCCTCATCAACCTCACCTACAGACATGTCATTCTCACGTTTAGCTGATCACTTAGATTATGTGGACAGAGCCTTACTATGGGGGCATCTTCTGCTTCCTATCTTAACCCAGATGTAGATGTCACTTGCTGAAACTTCCACTATCTACCCAAAGATATTTCAACTAGTCGAACTAAACACAACCACCTCTATCACAACTTCTTCCGCAACACCTATCACAGCTCAACATACACCCTTACCCATAACACAACATAAATCTAATTCCAAACCCACATCTACATCATCCTCCTAACCTAAACCTATTACTACCTTAGGGGTCACCCCAACCACCAGCCTTACTCATCCACTAGTCAAACTAGATTTACCCACATCCTCCGAAGTCAGCACCAAATCTACTCTGGAACCCAAACAGAAGAACCAAACCCATAGAACTCACACCCTGGTTACGCCAATCATACCTTCATCCCTTTCACCCGTTTTTTCCATTTTAGGACCTCAACCTTCCAGCGTGGTTAAGAAACCTCCACCCGTCAATAAACCAAAAATACTACTGCCCATTCCTTCCTCACAAACCTATAACATACCCAGAAGCCCGACACGACTTACAGCCGCACCAGCAGCATCTTTACCACCCATACCTCCAATACCATCAGCAACTTCCTCACTACACACTACACTTTAGTCTCTGTCCCTCACACCCCCTACATGATCCACGTCATCTACCTTCACAGCACCTCCGTTATCTCCCTAGGTAACTCACCCTCTTCCCCCATCCACTTTTCCCTCTAGATCTCATATACACATATCACCTTTACCCAAGAAGGTGCAACCTAAAGACAAAATTCTGCTACCCTCCAATAAGGTAGTCAAAAAAACCATACACCCTCCTACCCGTTCATCTACCATACCCCTACCTAGGCAAACACGACCAACACCCAAGACCACTTCAGCACCTAAAAGCATAGCTCAACCCACTCCCCCTCCTGTAATGACTGTTCCTAAAAAATCAGCCGCACCTACGCCCAAACCCACTTTCACTTCCTATTGAGACTCACCAGCAAGGTCCTATGCCAAAATCTTAACCAACCTCCTTGAGACTTCTATCATCACATTACCACCACTCAAACCTTATGACCTCCTCAAACCCAAGCCAAAAGGGTTTAATGACACTAAATTTTTTTCCTACCATCGTGTGCTAGGGCATGATGTGGAGAACTGCAAGGCTTTGAAAACCAACCTTATCCAGTTGTGTTCTCCTGAAGCCAGCTTTGACAATGATGACCTTCTTGATGAGGACCCTTCTTCACTAACACTCATTCTCATAGTCCTTCCCTCACTGCCTACTCAACAACCAAGACCTCCACCCCCACAGCTCCTAGAACCACCCCCAAGATTTGAAATTAACATTGTTTACATTAGGGAACTTACTACACCATTACCTAAATGTCATTGCACCCAACTCATTTCACAAGGATTTTCTCCCCCAGTAGGTTTTTTCCTGTCATGTCATTATACCACTCATCCTACACCTTCTCCATTTGCCAACTCCCTTCAGATCAACATGATACACATCACCACTCATGCTCAGAGAGACAAAGGCAAGGAAAAGGAAAATGACTCGCCAACCAATCCTATACCCAACATACCATCTACACCCACACCTAAAATTACTTTCTACGGCCCCACATACCCTATTTCTAATGGGGTCACACATCGCACAATGCTCAAATAACTACACCAATCCCCCATCAAAATGTCCTTATATGACCTCATCCAAACCTTGGAATCCCATAGTCAAGTTCTCATAGAGGTTCTTCAATCTATTGAGGTTTTTCCCAATGACCCTACACTCATAGCCTCCATTATCACACCCCATCATGTATCATCTCTCACCAAATTACCACCTTTTTCCACACCTCCACCTACTCACCAAATAACCTCCCTTATCTTCTCAGAGGAAGAGATCACACCGCACCAAATCGATGACCCTGACCCAACCCTCTTCATCTCTATCCACATCGATGATAAATGTGTATGATGTGTAATGATCAAAGGGGGTGCTATCATTAATATCATTTCATCCCATACATTCACTCAAATACACATACCTAACAATTACATGCATAAACATCATGTCATGTCACGTTCATTCAATGACGCTATCACCTCTACACTAGGCACCGTCATCCTCCACATTTGCATGGGCCCCCACACTGTTCTAGAGTTATTTTACGTCTTGGAGGGGGAATTTCAATATAACATGTTGCTTGGCAGACCCTGGATTCATGTCATGGGTTTCGTTCCTTCCACTTTGCATCGTTGTGTAAAGTTTGAGAATGAAGGACACACCTATACTATTCTAGCTGACCCATCACCTTTATGAAAAATGCAACATGCTTTATCGACCCAATGACATGCTTATACCCATTAAGCTGTATACCTCCATGACCACTACCACTTCACCTACACCTCTGTTTACCAGTACATTCACTACCTCAACCGCACATGCCTTCTCCCTTCCTACCACAGTCACAACCTCCATGGCCGAACCATCAGCCTCCCAATCTGTTAGCTCCACCTCCACGTCAACCTCCGACACATGATCTATTCCAGCTACCCACATACCAACCACCGATCCCTTGGAAGGAATTTTTCAACACCTCACTTTGGGGGAGTATCACCTATATAGTGTTAACACATTCCTTACTCCACAAGAGTATGGAAGTCTTGACCAGCACCCTCGCTATGATCACTACATAGGAGAATGCCTCCTTTACGGTCCTCCTCATCTTCATACAAGTCTCACCTATTGGGGACTTGATACTACCACTTACACACTTGAACCACTATCACAAACCCTCCCTTTTTATACTGACTTACAGTCTCTCACCAATCGCCATTTCACCCACACCTTCCTACACCAATGTGCGTGGAAGGGTTTTGGTTTTGGATTTTATGAGAAAGGCCTCCATACTATTATTCCATGTACTACCCACAAACATAATGATTGTAGTGGTATCGGCTTTGTTGAGCCACCTACTAATTAATCCCACATTGAACCTATCAAGAACATCCACCCTTCTCCACCTTCTTCACCTGCTTCACCTTCATCACCACCTTCGCCGACGAAGTCGACAGATCCTGAATCTATCCCTCCTGATTTTTTTTTTCATAAACACTTTTTCCTTGGGGCACTTGACTTATCAACATGAGGGTGAGGCCCCTTCCTCTCTTCCCTTCCTATATCCTAAAATGATTGATGACGATACACCTTCCATTAATGTCATTTAATGGCAGGATGATGAATCTATACTCACCTACCCTGGTGCAAAAGACTCATAAATTCATCAGTTGTTACCTTCTGAGACACAAACCATGTTGAATGAATCGACTATCGAGATCAACATTCAAACTCAGGACGACCCGCACATCCTAAAGATCAGTCAATCTTTAGATGCTGCTGAATAGGAAGCCATCACTTCTTTTCTCAAGGATCATAACCATGCTTTCAATTGGTCTTACACAGACATGCCCGGTATTGACCCCACCATAGTGGTCCACAATATCATAACCATTCCCGATGCCAAACCCATCAAAAAAAAACTAAGGAAAATACACCTTCACATTGCTCTTCTCATCAAAGAAGAACTGAAGCATCTTCTTTTTGTTTCTTTCATATTATCCATCGATTATCCTCATTGGATCTCTAACATTTTCCTTTTCACTAAGGAGACAAGGGGACTCCACATTTGCATGGACTTTCGTGACCTCAACCTTGCCTGCCTAAAAGATGACTTCCCTCTACTCGGTATTGACCAAATGGTGGACCTTACCACTGGTCACGAGATGATATCACTCACAGATGGCTTCTCGATTTATAACCAAATATTGCTTACCCCAGAGGATCAACATAAAACAACATTCATCACCCCTTGGGGGAACTTTTTCTATCAAGTCATGCCTTTTGGCCTTAAAAATGTTGGTGCCACATATCAGCGGGCTATGACTTATATCTTCCATGAAATCATGCATCATATATTATAAGATTACGTGGACAATCTCCTGGCCAAATCTAAACGCTGCTCTGAGCACCTTTCTGTCCTCAAAACCATTTTTGACCACCTCATTAAATATTACGTTCACCTTCAACCCAAGAAGTGCATCTTTGCGGTCCTCTCAGGAAAGCTCATGGGATTTATCATTTCCTTACATGGTATAGAAGTTGACCCTGCTAAAGTCAATGCCATTCTAGAACTACCTCCACCCACTAACCTTAGGCAACTCCGTAGCCTGCAACGTAAGTTACAGTCTATTCGCCATTTCATTTCACAATTATCTGATCGGTGTCAACCATTTCATCATCTTCTCAAGAAGGATGTCTCCTTTAAATGGGATGATGACTACCAAAAATATTTTTAGGCCTTAAAACAATATCTTCTCCAACCACCTGTACTCATTCCACCTAAATATGATCAACCTTTCTACGTATACATCTCAGCTACCGATTAGTCCTTGGGATCCATGCTCACTCATTGTGATGAACAACACATGGTGCAGGTAGTTTATTACATAAGATATACTCTTTTGGACTACGAAGCCCGATACACCCATCCCAAAAAAAATTGTTTAGCCTTATTTTTCATTGCCACAAAACTCCATCATTACCTACTCAACCAAAAAACCTATGTTGTGACCAACACTGACTCCCTACACTTCATGTATGCCAAAACTTATCAAAATCAGTATGTCGCATGATGGATTATGCTTTTAGCTGACCTTGACCTCGAATTAATTCATCAAAATTCCATCAAGGTCCAAGATATCATAGACCAATTGGCTGACGCACCTATTTCTGAGGATCTACCCTCTAATTTTGACTTTCTAAATGAGTCAATTGCTACCCTTTTCTTGGACGAACCTGCTTATCAAATGACGTTCTTCTTCAATGGTTCCAAGTGTCAGCATGGGGGTAGGGCTGGTGTTATCCTCATTCTTCTTGATATTGAACCCATGCCTTTGTCTTTTAAACTAGATTTTGATTGTACAAACAATATTTCTGAATACAAAGCACTCGTATTGGGTCTCCAAGCCACCTACGCCCTAGATGTCAAATAAATCAACATCTTTAGTGATTCTTAATTGGTGATAAACAAAGTCAATGGTATATACCGATGTCATAATGAAACACTTCAAAAGTATAAACATCATGTAGACATAATTTTGACCACCTTTGACCATTACGCCCTTCAAACTGTCCCCCGTTCAACTACCAAATTTATAGATACCATGGCCTATTTGGCTTCTCAAATACCTGCTTCGCCTACCAATTCTAAAATATTTGTCACCATACAATGACTCCAATCACCTTCGTATTTACCTCGTGATGTTTACTCCATCAGAACCGCTACCCCTAACCCGAGTGACCTTTGGTATAAACAATACTCTGACTATCTTGCTCTCTCCATCTTACCTCCTGATTGCACTTGTAATGGACAATGTACCTTCCTTAAAAAGGTATCTCATTGCATCATCATGGGGTGCATCCTCTATAAGTGTGGCTTTGATGGTATTCTCTTATGATGCCTCACGTGTTCTAAAATTCCTTATACAATTAAGGAAGTCCATGATGGCATATGTGGAGGTCACTTCAGCGGCCTTGCTATTGCTAAGCGTATTCTTCACCTTAGCTATTACTGGTCGACCCTCAACCATGATTATTACAACTACATCAAGCATTGTGTCAAATTCCAACAACACACCAACCTTCATCATACACCCAATCATGCCTTAGAAGTCATCTGTGACCTTTGGCCCTTCTCTCAATGGGGTTTAGATCTTGTCGGAGAGATCAACCCCTATTCTTCCCAATGACATCAATGGATTATCACCGTTACCAAATGCTACACAAAATGGGTTGAATCCATACCACTCATCTCCATGAAAGCTAAGAAATTTTTGAGTTCATCAATCATCACATCATTTGTCACTTTGGTGTTTCTCATCGCCTCATCACTGATAATGGAAAAAAATTCAAAAAAAAAACATTGCAAAAACTTTGAGATGCCTTAGGCACTCAACTCAATTTCTCATCACCTTATTACCCACATACCAATGGCCAAGCTGAATCCACTAACAAAACCTTAAACAAAATTATCATGAAAGTGGTTAACAATACTGGAAAAGACTGGCATATGCACATTCCTTTTTCCCTATGGGCATACCGTACTAGTATTCGCAGTTCCACTACTTCCACACCATTTTCTCTGGTCTATGGTACAGAGGTTGTTCTACCTCTCAAAGTCCAGATTCCCTCACTCTGCTATTCTCTCCATGACATGCTTAATGATGACAACTTTTGTTAGGACCGTTTAGCACAACTTGAGTTATTAGATGAATGTTGTCTTAACGCTCTTGACCACCTTCAAGTTTACTAAAAACATATCAGATGTGCCTATGAAAAATGTGTCCATGCATGAACCTTCCAAGTCGATGACATTATCCTAAAAGAAAATTAACATGTAACCAAAGTAGAAAAAAGTAAACGGGGAAAATTTGCTCCTAATTGGCTTGGACCATTCGTAACCCATACTTATGGATTAGGTTCTTATCATTTGTCTTCACTCAATGGTAAACCCAAAGTTGAGCCCCTTAATGCCTTGCATATTCAACCATTCTATTGTTGACTTTTAGTCCTACATCACTTTTTTTCTCTTTCCATGCTCGTCCCTTGAGCATTATCCACTTCTTACACCTCACTGATGACTAAACAAGAATCATGTGAGTACCTGTCACTTGTTATCTCCTCTTGAATATGTGCACCATGACACTGCACATAGCATGATTCTCATGGATACTTTTTGTCTACCTTTAGATGAGATCCCATGGTCATTTCACCCTACTTTCTGAACAAGAATCCTATTCTTCACCTTGGTCTTGTCCATGACTTCAAAGCCTTCACGTGGAACACAACTCCTTGAGTCAAACTTCTAATAAAAGATGACTCCCTCAAAAAGGACATCTTCCTCTCAGCAATCACTGTTATACATAGACTGCTCCCTCGAAGGACAACTATGTAAGGCTCTTTAAAAAAAGAGAGAGAAACTGAAGCTTCCCACATTGATCAGCTTCACGAAGACATCAAGGAGTTAATTTCAGATCTTATTTTAACCTAGCCTATTAGATTAGATCTTTCTTATTGTGTTTTAAATGAGATACCTAAATCATTTTAACTACAATAGGATTTACTTTATTACCAACATTAAAAAAATTTAAACAGTGGATTAACAATCGTCTAGGAAGTATCACACTTCCCAGATCTAGCATACACTAGGCAGTCCACTGCATATATTGTTTAACTCTTTCTAGTGGTCTTTCTTTTTATTTCAAGTAGTTCCTCCCAGCCAAAAGGAATCTCTCACGATCATCTGTGGATCAAGGATTCAACATGCACACAACAACCTATCAACAAACATTTCAATAGGTATTTCTCCTACACCTGTTACCTTATTTGTTTTTTCATTTTCAAAGAAACATCTAAGAATCAGGTGAAACAGTGATCCCTAGGTCCCACAACCCAATGGGCCTGCTAATAATTAAACATTGACACTAGTTTATGTATGTTGGTATTTAGATCCTCTCCACTCCCACCAGATTTTTTTAACACAATTTTCCATGTTAAACATAGAGGACAATCAAGCTAATATTTTCTGGGTTAGACAAAAAAACCACCCATAGTTTCCTGCAAATCCACTAAAATTCTCACTACCACTTTCATGACCTTATCTAAAAATATACACGAAGTACCTACAGGTCACTTTCCACGCATCCAACATCTAATAGTTATGATGTCAACAGAGCTCGAAATTGATTGGAGCCTACGAGTAGCTATTATATCTGAATGATCCATTATTAAGGTTAAGAGAGCTTTCTTTGCCTTGGACTCGTAGATCCCATTATTGTGTGTTGAGGATATAAGATTGCCCAACTATTTTTTCCACATCCACATATACTTCATTTCCACCAGTTGTCTTGGCACGACCTCAGGAGTTCGGGTACGGAGAAATCTTACTTGTCGATTCTCATGCTCACATGTCACTTTTCTATCGTACAAAGACCTATTTATTAGGCATATTATAAATTTGTGTATACGTATTTATTTAAATAGGTATTATTGTGACTAGAAGTTTTAATACTACCTATCTAGCCCATAGCACCACACTAGATTATTGTGAAGCCTGGAGTATCGACCAAAGTTCCATATGGTGTTATGAAGCATCTGAAAGGCTGATCGAGATCGTAAGGATTCCAAATAGTGGAGCTGGTGCCATAGAGATTGCTGAATACGCGAGGAAAGGGAGAAGTCAGGTGCTATTTTTCACCCTTGTCATCTAAAGGTCTAGATGTTATTCTAAGAAAAATTTTAATAGTTTCCATTAGGTTTTCTTGTGAAAGTACTATTGTAACTTACAAGTTTTGACTAGTGGAATGATTCGAAAGAACCTAGAGACGTAGGCAATTTCTAAACTTCGTAGTCAACCCTTTTGTAAAGTGTCATACTTATTGCATTATTTTAAGTTGATTTTTACGAGGTAAAAATGAAATGATAATTTGACAAGCCTACAAGGGTCTGAATATCAGGTGGATAAAAACTTGATCATTTTCATATCAAATTTGGTATCAGAGCTAGTTTAGCTCCATATTTTCTTTAGTAAATCTGATTAACAGAGTGATTGCTTCAAGTTGGTGTAGTTGGTTTAGTTTATGTGAACAGGTTACAAGTACACTATGGGAAATATGTCTAAAAAGGAAAATCTCAAGGAAATTGAAGCTTATAATCAACAGATCAAGGAAGATGACTCTCTCCTGTGATCAATTTATTACTCCTTGGAAGAGGAGAATGCTCACTTAAAATAAAAATTGCAAACTAAGGATGAGATCTTAGCAAGGTTGTAATGTGTTGACCAAAATAAGGAAAAACATTCAAATTCAAATACAAAGATCATGGAAAATGATTGAATTTTAAGTTGTTCATCACGTGAATCTTCTTCCTCCCATTCAATTTCAGATTCAGGTATTGAAGTCTTGGGTTTATTTGAAAAGCATACTAGAGGCATTGGATCCAAATTACTAGATAAACTAGGATTTTATAGAAGAGGACTTGGTAAAAATGTCCAATGCATTACTAACTCAATACAGGTTGAGGATCATCCTCATTTTAAAGGTTTTGGTTTTCTTAGTATGGGAATGTAAATTTGAGATTGCTCCAAGAACGCTGACGGGAGACAAGCTTCCAAAAGCAAAGAGAATACCCCACTACTCCTATAAAAATATTATAAGTAGGAAACTTGTGCTTCGTCGTCATAGGAAGGATATGGTAAGAGAAATCAACGAAGAGGTAATGAGATTCCACCTCCATTTTCTTACCATAATCATAAGCACAGTAAAAATTATGATCCACTTTTTCAGCTTAAGAAGGATGGTTATGATTTTCAAAAAATGTGGAATGGCTTTCCATGTGCTTTTTATGGATTACATAATCATTCTATGGCCAAATTCTAGAAGAGAAGGACATTAATGAAGTATTTTATGTCATTCATCAGGAACAAGGAAAATCAGAAAGACCAATCTCATCGCACAAATTTGAGAAACGGAAAAAAGAGTTATGTTATCCAAAATGTGCCCCCTACTCATTTTGTGGCTAACTCCTCCCATTCTTCCCTCTCTTGTGCCTCAGTCACAAATTTTTTCTTTCAGGCACTCAAAACCTTCTGGAAGTGGCACCATTGGATAGAGCTCTTTCTCAGCTTTCCAGGAAGGTAAAGTTTTCCTCCTAACTCCATGTATTTTTGAAGTTATGGCTCGGCGGAGTTTTTTGGAAAAATTTTCCCCTGAAAGGCCCGCAGCCAATGAGATGCCACCACGTGGCGCCTAGAGTGGTGGAGTGCGGGGAAATTTTGGAAAATTTTCCAAATGACCAAAAAGGTGCAAAAATTTGAATTTTCCCATCGACCCGATTTGGTCCTGTTTTGACCTAAAACTTCAAATCACCATATCTTTCGATCCATAGCTCAATTTTTTGCGTTCTTTATATCAATGGAAAGCTGGTGAAATTATCTACAAGATTCCAAGGTAATTTTTGAATTTTGGTTCATTTTGGAGAGATAAAATTGAGAAACACCTCTGGCACGTGGTCATGGCCAGAAATGACGTTTCAACAACCAGTTTTAATGCAAAATGGGTCGCATTCTTCTTCAATATGGTCAAAAATGTCAAGGCATGGGTTTGTAAGGACCTCCATACTATTTTAATGCATCTTCATTCAATGGGTAATGGCTCCCACATTTTTTCATGTTTTCTCTCTCCTGGGCTCGACCCATGCATTATAAAAGCTAGAATGAGTTCATTTTGCAAAGAGAGACACCTTTTCAGCTCTGTAACTTCCTTTTTCTTCCTCCTTGGTAGAATTTGTGAAGATTTTTACCTTTTCATGTAATACAGCACCTCTTTTTACCTCTAGATCATTGTAATGCATTGTATTGGACATAGAATGTTAATATATGTTCTGTGATTAAAATCCCTCAATCCTTTCATATATCTATCATTGTTTTCCTGATCTTTCATTACATTTTGAGAAATTTTTGCATGTTTTGTGCTGTGTTTTCTTGTGGATTGTGTATTTTTTATGTAGCAGTAGGTGTCTACAACTCCTTTGGTGCATCACCATCGTTAGCATTAGTTTAGTTTCAATTTTTGCACTCTTCTACCTTTGTCCCTTTGAAATTTAGAGTAGATTAGGATTCAAACCTCTGCAGTTGTGCAAATAATGGATCTGATCAGAGGAGTTTGAGGAACCAGCCTCTAATCTGGAGATTCCTCTCTCATTTTACAAGTCCCACACTTGGAGAGAGGTTTCAATGTTGTGCAATCACACTGGATGCCTGAAACATCAACTTAGAAACCTGATTTGCATCCAGGGGTGCTGCTGATTTGCAACAATAGTTTTGGCACGCCCGGTGGTACCTTAGAGGTCTTCCACTTTATCTTTGATAGGTTGGTGTGTTCCTATTAAAGATTCAGCCTTTTGGAGGCACTTTCAAAAGCACATCTTGCGACTCCATCTGGTAAACAACTCATTCTCTAAGTTGCAGACCTGTTTTCCATTCATTTCCATCCATTCTTCTTTCCATCATTTCCATTCTTTTCCATTCCATGAAGTTGTGTGATCATGACTTCATTTCCATCATGGAATTCACATCAACAACAGCAGTATATTCCACCTCCAACATGCATTACAACTCTTTCAAATCAACATTTTGAGCAGATTCAAGATCAGTATGCATACCCATATGAGCAGCAGTGCCAAAGTCAGTTTGGATATGAAGCATGTCAAGCACAAGGGTATGCTAGTTGTGAGGGCAGTCAAGAAGAAAATGCAGATCTGTTGGAACAAATCCAAAAGATGGAGGCAAAGATGGTGCAATCAAGAGCAACAGCTCAAATGAAAGCTTTCAGAATTGGTTGCAGGACTCCTTGTCCATGGGGAGGCCCTTTTCCAAGACACTTCAGCCCTCAGGAGAAGTTGGACTTCATGATGAAGATGCTGCCCCAACTTTCACAATGGACAGTAGAAATAGAGGCCTATACACTTGTTGTTGAACAACCTTGTCAATGGGTAAGTTCTACACCATCATCTGGTTTTTCTCTTCCCATTACTCAAGCAACATCATCTCATTTGGAATTGCAAATTCTAAAATCTCCATCTTCTGTCCCAAATGTTGATCCCATGTCTCCACCTCTCAGTCTTCCTCCACACCTCAATTCTTCTTTCCTTTTTCCTTACAAACAATCATCCCCTCCACAAGAGCTAAAAGAAATACGCTCTCCTCCAAAGAAACAAGAGGTTTCACCTCCTCTACCACCACAAAAAAATTCCAAATCAATTGAGTTACGACCCATCCCTCCTCTTTCATTCCCAATTCCATGTGGGGAAGAAGAAATAGTGGGGTTAGAGTCACCATTTTTGAGCTTGTGACATATCATCTCGAAACTTCATTTTGTGTAGAGGCATTGTGACCATGTAGCATAATGGTATTTGAATCATCAATTGGTATTGACGTCGGTTCATAACTTCATTCTTTGAAGAATCCATCATGGGCATCTAGTAGAATGGCACCTGATATTCTTTATCAATAAAAGGAGCTCTAAAAATATTAGCTTGGAACGTCATTCAGATTCAAGGCATTGTGACCGCACATTCGAATGGTAGTTGATCATCAGACTTAACATCATGCATTGGAGGATTGAGGTCTTGAAAGAGGCTTAGCATCATGCATTGGAGGCATTGAGGTCTAAAAAAGGACAAGTCATTTTTCATTATTGACATTGTATCAATCATAGCTCTAAGTAACATGGAGTTCCTTCAAACTAGTTTGGATTCTTTGGAATGAACTCGGAGCCAGGAGCTATGTTATAGAGTAAAATAATATCATTTTTTTCAGATATCTAGAATCTTAACACCACACAATAGGGGCATTAAGGTTTCATTTAGAAACTTAGCACCATACAACAGAAGCATGGAGGTCTTCTTCAGATATCATAGTGGCACAATGGAAGCATCATGGGCCCATAGCCCATAGGTCTAGGATAAGAGAAAAGAGTATGAAGTGAGAAGGTTACAAAGAAAAAGACTGAAGGGTCTACTACAACATCACTTCTGAGGAGGTAGCAGAGTTTCCAGATTTAGGAAAAGATAACAAAATTTTCCAATATAATCTTTTTGGGACAAAAATCCTTTCTCATTGAGGTGTGATCAGGGGATCATTTTTGATATAAAAATTTCCCTAAAAATCCCTAAATTGGGTTAGTCTAGAATATATTTTGGAGAGCTTTTTGATGACTATGAGAACACAACAAATAGACATTGGGAGTTCTAGTTATGCCCAGTCAAAGTCTAGTCAATGATAAATTCAACTCTAGTCAATAGGTCAATATTGGACCAATAACCCTACAACACATGGAAAACTGGCGTTGGAAAAAAGAGAGTCATTTTGGGTGGTTATCAACCTCCGATCTTCGATAGGTGTATTATTTGGTCGTTGCAATAAGAGGCTCAAATTTTGTGACGGAGGGGAGTCCAGCCGCAATGTGGACTAATTTTTTATCACTGACATGGTGGGTCCACAAGCCACCACATGGCTTGCCACCACAATCGATTTACCTATTGAGGATCGATTTATATTTTAGCTCGGTGATCTATTTCTATTTGAACCGAGTTGAACACATTCCCTCATGGGTCAAAGTCATTCGGGATTGGTATTATCCCATATTATCAGTGAAGAGGACTAGGCATATAGCTCGACACATGGCTCATTCAACAACTAGCGCATTTAAACAAACCACCAGTCTAAACATAGTGGCCAATATATAATCCACTAACCTCATGTCATGTAAGGATCCATGTAATAGATAAGAGGTGGGGGCCAATACACAGGCCATGTGTGGTAAGTCCATGTGAAAAGAGGGGGATTCTATGGTTTTAAAACCTTAGAAAATTGAAGGGACGCCCCATGTTGGATTTAACCCACTTAAACAAACATGTCACCCACCATGGGATGTATCCCATCCATATGCCATGGTTAGGCTTTGAATAGCCTATAGGATAAAAATTAAGGCATTATTTTTAGGAACCTATTTTAATATAAATAGGGGGACCCTCCTTCATTGTAAACACACAACTTGTAAGCTCAAATCAAGAGCTCAAGGAAGACTGAAGAGTTGAATTGAGGAGAGTTCTTTTTCATAAGACCTATTTAATAGGCTTATTATAAATTTGTGAAGACCTATTTATTTAAATAGGTATTATTGTGACTAGTAGTTTTAATACTACCTAGCCGACCCATAGCACCACACTAAATTATTGTGAATCCTGGAGTATCGACCAGAGTTTCATAGGGAATTATGAAGCATTTGGAAGGATGATCGAGATCATGAGTATTCCAAACAGTGGAGCTAGTACCATAAAGCTTGCTAAATACGTTAGGAAAGGGGAATTCAGGTACTATTTTTCACCCTTGTCATCTGAAGGTCTAGATATTCTTCTAAGAAAGTTCTTAATAGTTTCCATTAAGTTTTATTGTGAAATTACTATTTTAACTTACAAGTTTTGACTAGTAGAATGGTTTGAAAGAACCCGGAGACGTAGGAAATTTCCAAACTCTGTAATCAACACTTTTCCAAAGTGTCATACTCATTACATTATTTTAAGTTGATTTTAATGATGTAAAAATTAAACATTAATTTGATAAGCATACAAGGGTCCGAAGATCAGGTAGATAAAAAACTTGATCATTTTTAGATCATTGAATATCAATGTAAGAATGTCAACTTAATAAGTTTCATCTTCTCTAGCGAGTGTAGTAAAACTATCACCTCAAATCTCTATTTATTCCATTCTAATCCATAAAAGTATGTTACTGCTTGTAAAATAGAGGATTGCTATCATTTCCACTCATTGTATGCCAAAAGGAATTACATCAAGTACAAAAAATTTCACACGTATTTTATTCAGTAAGGAGAAGTTATACATTTGAAATTCCAACATTACAGATATTACAAAATATCAAATAGTCATACTTAATCAATTCAGATGCAACTTTCTTTTCCATCAAATAAATTTTAGTAATGAAACCATATCTCAACAAAATAAATACTCAGTCTCTGTGATAAAAAAATGTAACTTTCTAAATATCTTTCTCCTTTTATCATTTACAAAGTCCATCTACAAAATTGTTAGCATGGGTCAGTTCATTGAACTGAGCATGATAAACACTAAATCATTATAACGATGTTGTTTTAGCTAACTATTTCATAAAAAGAACTTTGCTGTTATGAAACAATCCTAAAGCAATTCAGAAAGACTCATCCATAAAGGATATACAAACACTAATAAAAGATAGAGAAAGAGACATAATTATATCAAAAGCAAGCTTATGACATGAAATCAACCACTTTATCCTACCATCCTATCTTTCATTTCATCAAAAGAATTTAAACAGTACATTCAGATAAGTAACATTTCATCATAATCTCACTACTACTTTTATACATTTATTTTCATATTCCCTATCTCAGTTAAACTTGTTTAACAGAAGTAGGTAACTATCATATCTATCTTTTAGGCATAGTCCAGCAGTAGATCATTACAAACATTACCTTCCATCTCAATATTACATCAACCTAAATTAATCCTAAAATCTAAGTTGCAAACAATTGAACTTAAATATCATAAGAGATAAGTTATGATAACCCAAATCATCGTAACATTTAAGTGTCATGGATTAGAGTATCCTAATACTTCAAACTTAGAACTAGGAACCAATTCAAGTTAAAAACCAACAAGCTAAAACAGACCTCATAAAGAGGTAAGGTTACTTCCAACAAGAAATATAGTTACACTCCAATCTCAAAAAGATACATTGTTGCTATAGTTAAGTCAAGTGAGTAGAACAAAGATATTTATCATTCAAATATAACTCAATAAACCATCTAAATATTTTATACCAAACACAATGATCTATACAAATATTTCTAATCAAATGCAATAACCCATCAAAATATTTTAAACTTAAGCTAAACTACCCTAGCCACATTTTGCATTCAATCTCATCAAATATTCAAGAAGTTACATAGCGAAATAGTCTAGAGACAGAACAACCACTTTACCAAGTACGAAGCCTAAAAGAATATTAAAGGAAAGAGAGATATTACTACCTCACATTTCTAGAATGATTAAAAATAGAGAACTATGAAACCAAGAACATATATTGATAAGCTCGGGTTCTGATGTCACAAACCAAAATCCCAATCAGAGAATACTCTGGGCTCATATTATTTGAACACTCAAAAACCAAAAGAAAGGAAGGAAACAAAAAATAACAGCATTCCATTACCTTTCATCATTAAAGGAGACGATATTTATAGCCTCGATATCCATAAGGACAACAAGTAATTCATTCCCCCAAAGGACTCAGAGAGGAAAGAGAGAGATTAACAGAAGGATAATTCTGCAACAGACTTCCTAAAACTCATATCCTTACAAGAAAATAAGTATGAATAATGATATAGCTAAGTTAGGAGCAAGCATTCCTTTTCCACAAAGATACGTATGCCTTAGTTCATAAAAGAACTGAAACCATGATTATGGACCCGAGGGGTCTAAGAGTCATGCCAAAACAAAACATCAAAGCAAGGTCAACAAAGTAATCAGATATTACAAGTAATGCAAATAAACAAGTTATAGTTTAACCAATGCTCAAGAGAGGTTTCCCCCCTTTTGCATCAAGAGCCACAAATCCACTGGTTACCTACAGACTCAAAAGAATAGAATTTTATTTCATACCTTTCTACTTGAATCAAAAATATCAAATTCTATAAAGATTACTAAATTTAATTAAAAGAGTTTAATCACATGAGTCACATTGCAGATCTTTAAAAAATAACTAAAATAATTCATACAAGTCATTCTATTCGTTCCAACAAACCCACAATAAAATTTATCCTTTCATAATAGCCAAAAGGTTCAAAGAATTTGTAATAGGAATAATAACCCGCAATAACTGGAATCACAAATCACATACATCGATAGGAATTCATACAAGTTCTCTAATTTTGAGCCTTTCATCAGTACCTAAAGGAATATGTTTTAGCTAGAGTCACAAAGTTTTATCTTCCCAAAAGTAATCATTTAAGATTAAACAAGAGTCAATATATTTAAAGAGTTTTATAAAGTAAATTTTTCCAACAAAGATGAAACAAGATCATTTTGAACAAGATGCTCAGATTTAAGCAACCGAATCACCTATAAGGTTTAAACGGTTCAAAAAAGATCACATACAATTTTTCAGCTTTGAACTCAAGCCCATAGAGAGAGACTAAATCATAACCCAGCTATCCACAAAAGAAAACCGAAACCCAGATCATACTTTCCCTTATTTAAACAGGTTCGATAAAGCATTTCCAAAAACAACACAAAAACCACTAGAAGAATAATCTTATCAACAAAATAAAAACTAGATTATTCCAAAGAGCTGAGTTTTTTTATGAACATTTAAGTAAAATCATAAAACTTAATGGGTAGAGCCTATCAGGCTTGATAGAGCTCTTATCTTCACTTTTCATAGGAGATCTCCAAACATAACTTCGATAGTTTTAACAGTGCTTGTTCTAATAATTCCATGTTATGCAAGAATAACAGTCATGCAAGAATTGAATTGAAGGTTTGAAGAGTGGAAACAACCTCATGTAGAGCTCAGGCTCAAAAATGAACAAAATATCACAACAACCAAAACCCCCTCTTTCTCCTTCTTAGGCGGCTTTTTCCACTTTCAAAAACATTAAATGAAAAATAGGACTTTCAGTCCCTCTAATTCCCACGCCACCACCATCTCTATATTTATTAATGACTAAATTCAAATTTTTCATGCAACTAAACTCAGCTGAGGTGCCAACTCATCCTTCCCTATTTTTCCTCATGCGCATGCCAAAGTTGGCAGCACCAAAGGATAAGACTACATTAACTCCCAATAAATATGTAGAAATCAATGCCACCGACCAAACCATTTACCATATTTTCCCTTAGGCCCCTTTTTGGTTAGCCATACCTTAAGTTAGGTTAAACATCAATTTAGGAACCTACATAGGTCCATAGGTAAGTCTTTAGTTTAAGTCTTAACATCCCCAAATTAACAAAAGATCATAGTGACATAGGTTAGATTTTACTTAAGGCTATATTCACTAATTTTTGAACACAATTATTATTAGGTTCCATGCTCCTAGTAAGTATTGCATTCTACTAACAAAATAAGAACCAAACTAATCATCAAAATTCATATATGAAGCAGGGGTCTGAAGAGTTCATTCTTGACTTAGCACAGTCAAAATCTAGAGATCACCTGATCTATCTGACTTGGATCAATGGAATTTATCCAAGGTAATGTTATTCTAAATACAAAATTTATGAAAATGGAAAAAATAATTCTCAATTCAAAGTAGTGAATTTATTCTGCATAAAGGAGATGGATTGCTCCATTTAAATTAATCAAAAACATGGTATAGTGTACCTATTAAATAGATGACTTGTTATCTAGTGCAATCATGATTTTCTAAGTCATAAGAGTACATCGTCTTAATAAAAAATCAAATGTAAATGTTTGAACCTTCTAAAGTAGAATTCATCATAGATACTAGTCATGTTAGAGGAATTACACTAAAATTCTAATATGGTTAGTTGAGACCATACTTTTAAATTTCTTAAGATCCCTTCTGATGGAAAAAAAATCTTTTCAATGTGACTATACTTTTGTTCATATTCCTCATGTTTTTGACTAAAAATTGCCACTAGTTTCTCCATTACTTGATCATTTTGTTGAGTCAAAACAACAACAATACTATATTTAGCTCCATAAGCATACAAGATAAAATCTTTATCATATTCAGGATTTACAATTGTAGGAGTTTGAGAAATCTCTTGTTTGATCTTGGAAAATCTTTCTTTCCCTTCTTCATTCCATCGAAAATCTTAATCCTTCTTAAGAATGGGAGTAATAGGCATGACCAACTATGTAAAATTAGGAATAATTCTCCTAAAAAATTTAATATTCCCCAAAAATGAATGCAACGACTTCTTGTTAGTTGGAAAAGAAAGAGAGAGAATGGTTGACACTCTGTTTGAATATATAGAAATACCTTCCATAGAAATAATGTGCCCTAAAAGCTTACTTGTAACATCTCTTACATGACTGTTACTGTGTAAATGTTGATGGGTGAATTGTCTTAGGAAAGTGTATTCTTATGATTTATGTAAATTATGTTTGCATTGGATAATGAATCATTTAATAAATAGGATCACTCTATTGTGATTTTTTCCTATGATAATGAGGCCATTCATCTCTTTTTTCATCTTAAATTCATTTTTAAAGATGATGAACTTGTAATGATGTTATCATAACTTATTTTATGTAAATAGCAACACCTTGGATCAATTCTATTGATCCAAGGTATGCTTCAATTCTTCTTATTTTATTTTTGTCTTACTGTCTTGGCATTATGAAAGGAAAGATGATGTTGGACTGAGCCTTGATTGGGTTACACTTGCGAAGTAACCTTCTTATGGAATCCTTGCTTAGCATTGGACCTTTGAATTTGACCTGGTTCTTCTTTTCATTGCTAAGGCATTGAGTGGTGAAAAACGGGACCTTGGACCTAATAATAAAACACTAAGGATTGTAACCTTAACCTAAGGGTATATCTAACCTAAGTTGGGGTGTTCTATGTTTATTTAATTGAAATACAACCTAAGGTAGCTAAGGACTTACCTAATAACTTAGGTTGGTTTTCTAACCTAATAATAATTTAACCTAAGCTATTGCTAACCTAAGGGGTACCTAAAGACTACATGGCAATTTTCATAGTTGGTGGAATCGGTTCTCAAGGCATTAAATGGAATTGATTTTTGGTTTTATTAATACAGACTGCCAATTTTGGCAAAGGCATTGGAATTTTAGGGGACACCTGGTTGGCATCACCACCAAATTGTAGTTGTATGCAATATTTGAAATTTTAAGCGTCGTCAAATTAGGGTGGCGGTGGCAAGGAGAAAAAAGAGGGAATTGGTTTCCCTTAAAATTTAATGACTTTGTTTTTGGTGAGGAAACCACCTAGGAAAACACATGGTGGGTTTTTTCATTGTTGTCTTTTCTTTCATTTCATTTCGAGCTTAATCTTTGCATGGTGTGTTTTGGTCCTTCAAACCAGTAGTTCTATTTTGGTAATGCTATTATTTTTGCATTCTTGGAGATATTTTTAAACTCTATAAAGAAATAAAAAGAAGGAAAAGGAAAGTATTGAGGGTTCTGTTAACATTAGTGGCAAAGAAGAAGGTATCAAAAATTGCTAAGAGATCTTCTCTGGAATAGTGAAGAAGAAACTATTGAACCCTGCTTGGAAATATTCTACAAATTAAGGAGACACGTTATCAGGAATGATACGCTCTACCCATTAAGTTGTTTTTCTTTTATTTAAGTTTTTCATTAAAAAAACTCTACTCTTGGGGATTAGATGGGTTGTAGTTGAATGTTTCAATCCTTCTTTTGATGTTTGTATCATTCTCTGTGTTTTTATGTTTGAATCCACTATAATAATGGAATATTTGTTTTGAGTTTTAAATTCCTTGTTTGTAAGTTAAAAAGTTGTGTTTAACTTCTGTTGCATTGAGAAGAAGTTTTAATTGCATGTTCCTTTATTGAGCTATGTGATACTCATGATTAAATTGGTTTCTTTAAATGTGGAACTGGCTTGATGAAACTTTGTAGCACTACTATGTGAATACTTTAAAATATGAACTATAAATCAACTCGACCTTTATCTGAGCTTGAATGAACTCATGAGGGAAATCAAATTTTGTACTTCTGATTTTAGCATGTCTGTAAGATATATTTGGTATACACAATCTTAAGATCATACAAATGTTTTCTTAGCTCTCTATGTGGTTGTGAATGTGGAGTTTTTTATTCCTCTTTTTTCAGTTGTCTCTTTCATGGGTTATCTTGAATGCTACAATGGTCAGAGTTTGACTTTGTAAGGAAGCTTTAGTCTGTAAGACAAGTTATAGCTTCTTCATTCACCAATAGAGGATGGGTAAGTTACTTTGTTATCTTCTTGAAAATGAATGGTGGTGCGAAAAGGGTAATCAAATAAGTTTTTTCCATTTTTTTATTCTTTTGGGAACTTGGGTATCTCCTGCACTTGATGTAACAAATGTGAAGAGTAGGAAGTTATCTTTGATTTTATTTCATTGTGTTTTAGTTTCTTTTATCAATTGTGAGTAGGATTTGTTTATTTGTTGTCTTCTGGATTTGGTGTTATTGTTACTTCACTTTGAACAATGAAAGTAAATGGACATTCTTCATGGTTCATAGTATATTCCCTTCTTCAGGACTATAATATTTCATTTATATATTTGATTGTTTTTTGTTGAAGAATACGTTAGAGGAAAGTGGGAAATAGGCTCTATTGTTTGTATCCTTGTTATTGAGTGATCCTTTCTAGTCTTACTTGAATGTTGAATTTTTAATATATATATATATATATATATATATATATATATATATCCTTCGATTCTCCTTCTGTTTCACTCTCGTTGAGAGAGTTGCTTGATTGTCTATTTCATCGAACCTTCATTGGGACTAGTTGGTAGAAGTATTTGTAGAGGATATTAAGCAGTTAGTTAAATCAGAGATTACTTAGGAGAAAGATTGTGTTGACTAAAAATATTATGAGTGTGTCTTTTATATAATGAAATACATCTACATGGGTTAAGGAGCTGAAGATGAACATTAGATCCACCCAATATTCTATTTATACATTAGCATAGAAATGAAGGTATCTCTATGGGATTGAGTGATCAGACCCATTGCATGTCAAATTAATTTCATCCTTACTCAAAATCTTCTTAAAACTAATCCTAAACTTTGATTGGTTTTTTACTCTATTTTAGGTTTAAGAATTCTTAAATATGAGACTCTTTAATATGTTGATAGATTCATCCTAAAATTATCCTAATGTTTGAATGAGCTTGGAATATTATATTTTAGGATGAATTTAAGTAAGGTAATGCTGAGATGAATGTATTTTTGTTCCTTAAATGTTGATACAGTCCTAAGTGATAGTAGTGTTAGTATCTTCTTAGGTTAGTCTGAATTAATAGGAAGTGAATCATGTAAACCAGAACATGGAAAAGCAATTATGATTTGATGTAATAATATATATCTGGATTAATGCTTTATTTTTATGTAATCAATAGCTGAAAGTTGAATCTGATATTATCCTGACCTAGTCTCAATGATGATATGGTTTATCACCTTATCTCACTCACTCTTTTGTGAAGTTATTTCTTTTGATATGTCTTTATGTAATGCTTTAACTATTTCATAAAAGCATAGTTCTCTTTATGAAACAGTTAGCTAAAATCACACCATTTTAATTCTTAGTGCTTATCATGCTTAGTTCGATGAACTGATCCGTGCTAGTAACTTTTTGCAGATGGACTTCATAAGTGATGAAATGAGAAATGATCTTTTAGGATTTTATTTTTTCTTATCAAAGAGACTAGATCTTTTTATGATTAAATGTGGATCATTACTAAATTGTAAAAGTTGGAAAATAAAGTTGTCTTGTAATTGATCTTGATGTTGTTATTGACACTAGAAATGTCTGAAATGTTTGAACTTATCATATATGGATTCCATGTTGATGAATGAATAAGTTGTGAGCTTATCTGTACTTGATGTGTCATCTTTTTGTATATCCTGTGTATGGAAAAGATAAGCTAATCTCTATTTCGCTTATATATATATATCTATAATATTTCCTTTGAGATTAGGATGAAATGAATTAGAGATTAAGGGTATCAGATATTCTACCCTTTTTAATAAATTGAAACTTATTAAACATACATTTGTAAGTGGGCGTTTAATTAAATCTTTATCTCTTAACCGAAATAAATGGTATTTGTATATTAAACCACGTTAATAAATTTCAATATTATTATGGGGTGGTAAATGAACCCTAATCCATTTATAGGGAAAATAGGGAGGCAAATCCCCTACAATGAGTAATAAATTGTTTTAATAACTTTTTTTATTTAATCCGAATATTATCTTGGATAGGGGAAAATGTGCATACTCTTGATTAATCCCTTAATCTATCTAAGTTCAATGAAAAAAAATATAAAGGACTAGACTTCATCTCAATGAAGTCTAATATAGGAAGAACTGATCCATAATTTAAACAAGCCAAGACTAAGTAAGTCAAATTCATATCTTAAAAGAATGGTGAACTATTTTTGTGAAACACAACTCAATATGTTAATGAAATAAAAACAAAAGTTATGAAGAATTAGGGGTAGAGGTATCTGCATATCCAATCATAACGCAGTTTTAAAATTATAACCCTAAAGTAAATGAAATTAGTTCTTTAGTAGGGCTAATGCAATTAACCTTGATTAAGGAAAAATTATTAAGTCATTAACTTATCGTATGTATGATTTTCTAAAGGAGGAGAACTCAGACGGATGTTGACACATGCCAATTGTAGTACAGTACCCTTGTGAAGACTTGGGTCTCTAAGAGGATACTGAATTGTAATTAACATGTTGCACACTCTTCTAAGATTATTCAGCTAGATTTTCATAAAGTTTGGAATTGATCATAGTTCTACCCTAGCTGAAGTTAGGGGCATGATCTAGTGTTGGGGAAACTCACGATGACTTAGGATAACTAGACACACACAATCAATTTAGTTCAATTGAGTATGTCTATGTAACCTTAGTCACCATGAGCAGTCCTCCACACTGGACTATGTTGTTAACCTTATCTATGGCCAAATTCTAAGAGAGTGGACTGACAGTGGCCAATATGGACCATTCTAGATAACAGATAAGTGATGAGTATGTCGTCTGGGAATATGAACATGAACATCATGTTTAAAATATTTGGCCAAAGTATTGCAAGTTGTTGGTTGCATTATCCTATGTCACCTAGTTTAAGAAGTGGGATTTCAAATGAATATTGGTAATAGATATTCAAATAGGCCTCTTAAACGGAACACTCAATACCCCCAAAAAGGGTAAAGTAACCAAGTATACATAGTATACAGATATTTAAGTTAACATGAGAGATCGATATGAAACTGAGTCACAAAATTAGAGATCGGTAGTTCACCAAGTCATTTACATATGCATATGATTTCTATTATTTGATGGAATGAATTGTAATGTGTGTTCTAAATTATGTTAATTTAGAACAGAGAACATTATTGTAAAAAAAATCCCTTGTTTCTAAAGTCTTAAAATGGGAATGTTACATTACCCCTATGGACTACAAAATTGCATTTCTTAGGATTAAGAGACACCCAGAATTCCCTACATATTTCAAATACCTTCTCTAAGTGGTTAATATGATCTTGACTATATTTTCATAAATTGGTAGTGTCATCAAGATAAAAAAAAAGGATAAATTCACTAATATATCCTTTGAAATCAATGTCCATTACCCTTTATAAAGTGGCACCTATATTTGACAAACCAAAGGGAATTTTCTAATATGCATATGTTCCCCACTTGGTTGTAAATGTATTCCTATATATATCTTGTTCCTTAAAATTCATCTGATTAAAACTAGAATAACCATCAAGCATAGAAAATATTTCAAGATCTGTGAGACTCTATGTAAAATCTACTCCATAGAAGGGAAAGGATAATGATCTTGTGGGGAGGTTTTATTCAAATCCCTCAAATCAATACAAAGTCTGATTTCCCCATTCTTATTTCTTACTGGAATAGGGATAGCCACCTAGGTAGAGTACTTAATAGGAAATATTATCTTGGCCTCAATGAGTTTGGATAACTCCTTCATGAGGGCCTCTATCCAAGGATTAACTAGTATTTTCTTTTGTCTAATTGGATTAACGACATGATCAAGATAAATAGAATGTTATAAAATTTCAAGATTGAATTCCTTCAGATCTTCATAGTTCCATGAAAAAGCATCACTGAATTTTTTACATAATGAACTAAAGGCTTGTTTTTCATTATCATCACATACCTTCCCTAGCATAATTTCTTTTCCTTGTGAAATAGTGATTGGTTGATAGTATTCTTGTCATGTTGTCATATTATTTTGTTTTCCTATGAACTCATCATTAGGAATAAGATCTTATCCAAAATGACCAATCCTTTTGGAAACTTATTTGTAGTTAGTCGAATGATTTGATCACCATAAACATTATGCAAATCAAATTGCATATTCGAAGAAAACTCGACCTCATTTTGGATAAATTTCATAATTTTCTCATCACTATCAAATACTTTCTAGTCAGTCTCATTATCTATAATGGAAGGGATGACCATAAATTTAATGTGTTGCACATTTCCTTTAATCAGATCTTTAGTAGGTGAGAACTGAGATCCAAGGGATGCCATCTGATCTACTTATTTATTCAACTCCCTTGGCACCACTTGTAGCTTGAGATCATAAAAATTTTCCAAAAGGTCCCAAACTCTATGTTTATGATATTTTAAAATCTTATTCTCCATGGCACACTTTCCTTTGACTTGGTGAATAACCAATTCAATATCTACAAAGACCTGGAATTCTTTGATTTTTCTCTTCTCAATAATTATAAGATCGTGTACCAATACTTCGTGTTGAGCTACATTTTTAGAAGATAAAAATTACAATCTATGAGAAAAGAAGAATATTTTGTTCATTGGAGAGATCAGCACCACACCTTCCCTGGCTCCATTTCTACTTCTAGAACAATCAATGACCATTTTCCACATTCTTGGAGTATCTTCTTTTTCTTGCTTGAATGGTGAAGGTAGAGTGGATCCTTCTTCAATAATTCAATAAGTGTCAATACTAGACTCAAATGTTATAAGTTATTGGGCATAATAATGAAATGTATGGTCTCTCTCAACCCATTCATATAGCAATAGATTAGGCATGGAAGGAGCAATAGGTTGCTCATCTGAAACTGAGTCTTGTTCATGTTCCTCGTGTACTAAGAAATTTTAATAGATAGGGGTGGGATTATATGACTCAATATGATAGGAAAATATGGATTCAATCTATATGGTAAATCATGTACCATATCTAGTTATCATTTAAACATATGAGTTGAGTCTGAAGATAAATACCCTCCTACTTTGCCAATGAAATCTCTAAACAAGCAGATGGAAAACATATTGACAAGTCAATCACTGATATTTCATGGGTTATGGTGAGGCTTAGACAAGCATGAAGTGTTAATTACAAATCTTTAATCACTCCTAACGCACCTACAGTTGACCCATCAAGATGTAAGACTCCTTTAGAAATAGGATTGTATTTAAGACCTAGGATATCAGCAATTTTCTTGGGCATTATGAAGGTACTATCCCTTTAATCAATCATACAATTATGAACCAAGTTTTTTCCAACAATTAATGAAATGTAAAATGGTGGGGTCTTAACTAGTTTACTTACTTTTTCCTCCTTCACTTGGCACACATTAACAACAACATGAGTCTCCTCCACCATTGGATAAGATTTAGGAAGCCACTTGAGGGCTGCATAAAGAAGTTTTTGTTGTGATGGAATGGCCAAACCATCCCACATTGTCACATTGACATTTTTTTTCTTCATTTTTTCAACAATATTGAAGGGAACACCCGTGGATTTTGCATCTATGGAACACTATTCTCCTTTTTTGTCACTGCAGTAATGGAATAGATGGCTTTATTTGGGGGAAACCTCCTTATTCAAAATAGTCTTAACATGAGCTTGAAACACTTTACCAATTCTTGCATTAACTTCTTTCTCCTTGTTAACAACATTACTTTGATCATAGGAAGATGAAAGTGTTGATTCTAGCATCCTTTTCTTACATCTCGTATTATCGGCAATGCTTACTTGAGGTCTTCTAGAACCGCCCACTACTTGATTGACTGCACAAAAATCCTTAGCTCATAAGAACATGAGATTGACTTAATGATTGGTTTCTTGGACTACTTCTACATTAGAATTGGGTGCTTCTAGAAGTGGCTCCTGCTAGCTAGAAGAACCTTGAACCATGTAATATTGAAGATGCATTTCTCTTTCACAACTAAGTTGGTTATGTGGAAAATTGTATGGATAACACCATTCAGTTTCAAGATCCATGTTATTTTTTACTAGAACCAAAGCTTTGCTTGATCCAGGAGAAGGAAGTGACTAAGGGGGAGGAATTTTTTCCAAAGGAGGAGGAGAATTTTGACCTTTCCGTCTATTATTTTTTTGATTTTTTCCATATCTCTGGTTAGGATGTTGATTCCTATATGGCTGATATCCTTGGTTAAATATTTTCTTTGAAGATTGTCCTTGGTTAGAGTAATTCCTATGTGATTGAGCTTGTTGTTTTTCTAGGAATATAACTTTGTTGGTAAAATTCCTAATCAAGGTTGTCATATCTTCATCTTCCTTTTCTGGTGTAGAAGAATGAGATGTACAAGAATCAAGTTGGGTATTTTATTCAGGGATAGAAGTAATATAAGGTTGAGAAACTTAACGAAATTTAGGATACAAGGGCATGTGTATTCTTGGAGCTAATTTCCCAACTTGTATTAAATTATTATCATCTCTTATAGCTATTGTATAGGATCCTAAAAAATTTATCCCTCACATATATTACATCATAATAGCTATATCATAATTTAAATATTTTAAGAAATAGAGAAATGTAGCTTCAGTAGTCGTAATTCTATCCCAAGCTCTCTAGAACCTAAAGTTAAAGTATTCCATTTGTTCATTTGGAGCTCTCTTAATGGTGGTCAATTTCTCTAATAGAGATAAATTGTCCCCCCTTTATCTAAACTGGTCATAAAGAGTTGTGAACATTGCATCCCAAATTTGAATTGATCCTACTCTTAGGATTCTAAATCACTGTAAATATTTCCCTTCGAATGAATATGCTAGAATTTTTACAGCTACATCCATGTCAATAATTTTGTGGATTGCACATACATTTGCAATGCCATGGATGTGATCAATCGGGGTGGTTTTATTCTCCCCAGTAAATAATGGAATTTTTTTAAAGATGCCACTAGAATTATATTTTATGCATTGAGGTAAAGTGGACTACTATCAATGAAATTGATAAATGGATTCTATTGTTGTGGATTTTTTCCTACCATTATGATTGTTCTAATAACTCTAGTAGATTGCAAGAAAGGTCTACCAAGTGGTGATGTTGAAAGAGTTATATTTGGTGGAGATGGTGGCCTTTGAATTGTTATTCCTCCCATTATCCTGCCAAGTGATAGTTGCAGATACTCAAAAAATCCTTCTACTATTCTAGACCTTGTTTGGATTCTTCTCATGGACTAAGGTAATTTGACTACTGAAACCAAATTATTTTGTGCTTGGAGTTTCTAGATGTGTATAAGAAATCCTCCAAAGGATGGAAATTACTAAGTCACACACCAATACCTAGTAATAATATAGTTAAAATATTTTACAGTTGTCCCACTGGGCATGTAAAAATTGTTGGAGCTCAAAATTGCACCTTGTATATGATCATGAAGGATCATAATTATGATGCAATGTGGGAAAATATATCAATTGTGAGACTTATAACTGAGACAGAACTTCGGAGAAGGACGAATTCATCTACCTATTCTACTTCTAAAACTACTCCTAAAGATGAAAATGAAGTTATTTAATCCTAAACTAACAAGCCAAGGGACCAAGGAGAGAGGATGATGCATACAATTAAAGATCCTAAAATAAAGGAGGTGATAGCACCAAAACATGGTTGGATACTTTCCTATGAGTGAAAATGAAGGTAAAATGTAGGAAGGGAGGGCAAAACGAATATCCACAATCCAAAACAACATTCAAATGACCATTTCCATGGAAAACATCAGATTTTACCTTTGCAAGGATAATAAAACATGCCCAATACACCTATGGTTGTAATAAAAGGAAAGAAGTGTAATAGAACATAGGCTAGGGAATATATGAGCCATAAAACATGAATTGTATTGCTTGAGGGATGCACAATTCATTACAATGCAAGACACAAGGAAAGAATCAACTTGCAAAACATCAAAATCTGAAGCCTACAGCTCACAAATAATCTAGAACAATTTTGACAGAGTTCCTTCCACTTCTCATAAAAAACTCCATTTACAAAGTTCTTAACACTTCAATTTATAGCTTGTCAGATCTATAAAAGAGAGAGAGAGAGAGAGAGAGGTTGCAGACAATTTATAATGGCTTCAAATACCCAAATTAAGGAAAGAACCAATCAAAAGATAAATAATGTGTATTTTACATCCACCAAAGCACACTATCAGATATTTAAAATGAAAAATGTGGCACCCATGCTCAATTAATTTTGGTAGTTGAGCTACTTGCAATTACTAATTAATAGCTCAAATTTTTCTTTCTTCACTTTTATAGATCAAAACTTTCAAAAATCAGCTTTTGATGATGGAAAATTACATCTCTCGAGAAGATCTTTCCAACGAGACTGATTTTGTAATATTTGCATCTATGTAGTTGAAAGATATGGCCATTCTTTGAAGATTTGGTCCTATGGGAAGGCACATGAATTTGACACCACGTGACAACCCTTGATTAGTTCAGGGATTAGTCTCTGTCTAATTTGTATACCACTTTCATCTTTTTCCCTTTCCCATGAGTCAATTTCCCATTGGCTCACAATATCAGGAATTTTTTTCACTTTAATTTTCCTTTGTTTCCCTATTTTGGCGAGCGGGTCTACCTTTATGAAATATGGGAAAATAAGACCCTGGCACATTTTTCAAAAATGTCAAAATGTCCTTAGACCCCTTGTCAGATGCAAGCTAATATAATATTTCTGCAAACCTTCAAAAATTATCATTTTAAATACTCCCCTACACTGACCACTATGAATGTGCGAGACAATAAGAAGGCTCCACGTACTTTACATGTCAGTTCTTTTGATTTTACCCTCTGACACCTGCAAAGCATTAGCCAATAAGAAACTAGTCCATAAACCAAGGGATGTTTTCAAATTCTTTGTCAGTATTCCTTCTAACAATTGCAAAGTGTGATCCAATAAGAAAGCTCCACGCACTTTACATTATCACTTTATTCTTTGATCTTCACTGACAACTTGTGAAGCTTGATCCAATGGGGAGGCTCCACATACTTCATATTTTTAGCCCCTTAGAAATCCTTGACTGACACTTGCAAATCTTGGCCAATGAAAATTTTCCACGCCCCTGCACTGTGTCAAAATCCTAATAGTTCTAATTAACAACCGCGAAGTGTGAACCTTTAAGAAATTTCCATGCACTTCACATTGTCAATATTTTATTTGATCTCTACTAACCAGTGTAAAATGTGAACCAATGAAATGGATCCATGTTTCCCCCATGTCAGGACTTTTCAGACTACCTCCTTCATTTTTTTCTTTTGATTGGATGGGGCTTTGCATTTGTCTGCTCTCAAAAAGAGAGAAAATGTAGTGGTTCCACATGGATCTTTGCATCACATTTTCTAAGTCTGGGGGACTTAGAAAATTTTTGGCTTCTAATAAAATGTGCCCCTATCCCCTTTGACCTTCTTACCTTTTTGGACCTGACAAAATATAAATTGTGGCTTATCCCGTGGAATTAGAAAACTTTTAGGCCCATCTCCTTTTAAACTGTTGGAAAGTTGACATCTGACCCACCTCTTTTCATTGATCTAACACCATGTGGCCCTCAATCCAAGATTACTGAGCTTCTTCCATGTGTCTTCTCTGACAACTAACATTGAATTTGATGAGAAAATGAACGTCAATTGGATTTTTAACAATCTACCTATGCTTTTGAATTACACTTATGTGGTTTTTTCAATACCAATGGCTAGTGCATTTGGGAAATGTAGTTTGACATCTGTATTATCATCACAGACCCATAAAATGGATAAGTCCATTTTATTTTTCCAATTTTACATGGGTGTAAAATTTGATAACAGTTGCATAGGTGGTGGTTTTGGTGTTGTTGATCCTCCCCCCTCTCTATCTCCTACAAGTCAGTGATTCCTTGCTATGTCCACAACAATAAGAATCCTTAGTGTTAATGGATTCCACTCCAACCTACCCAATTGAGTTTCCTTCCACTCATATGCACCACAATATATGACTAACATATTTATAAGCACAAGCGTTAATGATTATCCAAACTAATAAGGCACCCCACTAATTGGATGTGCCTCAAGATAACCCAATTTATCCTTAAACTACCCCATAAAGGAACATACCATTAGTGAAGAACCCTCCATAGGATAAGAATTTTGCATCACCAAGTACAACTCCATAACTAAATATGCATCTATTAGTATGTCATTCACTCTGGGAGTATCTCTAAAGGGGGGCATGTTATCCCAACAATGTGCTCTAATGTCTCCAAGTGGGGCCACTAGAACTATCTTGGCATACAACCTGAACCTCTTATATACCTTGCTAATAATTGATGTAGGGATGATTAAATCCTTAAAAACTAGCCTCACCACCATGTATGAATCCCTATATGTGTGATCTAACATATCCTAAGCGTAACTATACATACAATCATATTCCTCGATCTCTATGATAATAAGATCCTAGTAGTAAAGAATATGGTTTGTGCCCTTGTCCCCAACCACTTGAGAGAAAAATGTATCAATAATCACCTTACAAAAGTTTTGAATGTGAGAATTCTAGAATACTACCAATCTAACACATTTTTTGGTGCTCCCCTTCAGTGTATGGGCATCACCAAAAAATCATCCCATTTAAAAGTTTGGACCACCCCTATTGAAGGAGACATTCTAACCTCCTTCCCTATAATCAGAAGATCTATAATCCTATATAAATCCTTGAGAATAATGGTGCAATATACTTCCACCAACACAAACTAGACAATAGGTAATAACATCACATAAAATCTTTCTTGCAAGAGAAACCAAGAGATTCTCATCTATCTTCAGTATTCCTAAGCTAGTTAGTAGAACGGTAATTTGGAAATTCAATTGGCTTCTTATGACCTCCAACAAGTATAACTCTTTGCTTTTCTTGATGTAATATATACACCTTACAAACATTTAAGAAACAAAAAATGGAATTTTAGCACCACCATAACTAAGTTAGAATCTGATTCATAGGTGTGTGACAATGAGTTAGTATTTTTGAATCATAGGAGATAGGTGGTGTGTGGTGTTGAACCAAAAAATATTTTTTCAAGCTACCTGACATGTTTCCACAACTTACAATAGGTGGCAATTGAATTTTCACCACTATTATTTTTTTCCTTGTTATGGTGCTTACACATTCAACAGTGCTAGATGCGTAACCTATGGTGGTGGTTTTTTACCCATCGTATTAATTACACATTCAACAATGCTAGATGCCTAACCAATGGTGGTGGTTTTTCCCCCACTGTAATAGTTATACATTCAACAGTGTAATATGTGTAATCACTAGTGCTGGTTATGACCCTACCATGGTGGTTGCACGTTTGACATCATTAAATGCATAACCGCCAATCTACATAGACCAATAGTTCCATCTCGTGAATTATGGATTTTCCTCACTATTCCCAAAAAATAAATTTGACCAAAAACTACCAAACAAAAACCAAAACCAATTTGTTTTTATATATTGTTGACTTATCCCTCCTACCCGACATTTTTTTTATTATTGGTAAATAGTTTTGAAGGGACTATACCCTATTACAAAAAGGGCTCAAAATCTAGATGGAGTAGATAATGAATTCAATAGTTTTGAAGGGAATATACCCTAATACAAAAAGGCTCTAAAGACAGATAATGTAGTTAATACAACTATTATGGAACAACATCCAGATGATACATGAGTAGCTAACTCTAGTTTTTTGAGAAACTATACAAAAGGGACCAAAAAGGAACAAAATTTCAACAAAGCAATAAGAAAACAACATCCTACCAGCAAAAAAATAGTAAACCAGAAGTAAGAACAACCTTCAGTTGTTAGCTTTGTCAATATTTTTCCTCACCTTCTATAGAGAGGTGAAGAGTGCAAGAGTTGTGATGTGGGAGGGATCATTTTGGTCCAACTAGGAGAGAATCAGGTCACGTGTGAGTCTTGACTCCCAAATGGCCATTGGAATGTCACTGAGAATGCAAAAAAAATTGAGATGCTACTCCATGAAGTTATAGATAGCCTTGATAGCATACATGTTGTAGTCATGTCTACCTTTTGTATTTCCCAGTCTATTATCTAATGAATTGAGCTTCTTGTAAACTTCCAGAATTTGACCTTCATCATGTCCAGGATCATCATGCATCTTCCTTTTTCCTTCTCTCTTGGAAACCTATTTGAGCTCTTTTTTCAATTCCTCTATCTCCTTTTCTAGTTTTTCAATTCTATTTGTTAGGTCTTCCTTCTTCTCCATAGGAGAGGCTCTTTCAGGGTTACTTATATGTAGCATATTTTTAGCACTCTGAATGTCTTGTCTACTACAAAGATTCCTTTATGAGGGGAAAGTATTATTCATAGAGTATGAAGGTATTTTTGAGATGATATTCCTACCCAACATTTCTATACTAATTTTGTAGGAAATAACACCTCTAAAAATAGATCAGGGAAAAATAAATACTACCCCAAAACACAAGATTTATTGAACTCACCTATTTGTATGCCCCTCTCACTACCACTAGTTTAGCTACCATTTTATTTCTCTCACTATCTCATAACCTATCATTAACTAAAGGGTCATTATCTCTATAGATATCAAAAATTCATATTCACTCTCATGTAAGTGATTTCCAAATTTGGCACTTTTTTTAATAAATAGGAGTTAATTCTTGCCAAATTTTGAAATAAAAAAAAATTATTATTTTTTTGCGGTACACTCCATTCTGGAATCCATGAAACACCATAGAATTTCTCTAATCCTTACTTTCCACTTGGCTTTTCATTTTATTGTTGTATGATTATGTCTTCAAACATTTTTGCAAGACATGGGTGTGTGGAAATAAATTAGTATTTCCAATCCCACTCAAATGGTAAGTATTCTCTTTTTATTTCTATTACATATTCATTTTCTACTTCATTTTAATATGTTTCACTCTTGATTCCATTTTGTTTCATCTTATAAGAGGATATAGACTGCAGCTAGTATTCGTTGTGTTACAAAGTAGGATATGTGAGTAAGGTAATGTTTTTTAGTGATTTCTTGTCATCAGATTTTTACTTCTTGGGCATCCCACCTTAGCCAATTCATGGTATGACTACTTTCGTAAGGGGGAAATTTTTATGCACCCCATTTTACATAGTGATATAATAAAATTTCTAATAATGATGAGAAGGATCTCCAAAAACATGAAAAGATGTTGTAAAATTTTCAAGATCACCTCCTGACCTCTTCTAGAACTTTAAGACTCTTTTGCATCTCTCTTTTTCCCTTCAAAACTCTCCCAGAATATTTTCTTCTTCCTTTCTTCTTTTTTGCCCCTTTTCCCTATTTTTCATGGTACTACCATGACAGTTATGTAACCGTTGTAGTGGTTGCATGCCCCACTGTGGTAGTTTCATCCCTCGTCATGGTAGTTCTATCCCCCATCATGATGGTTATGTATTTCACCATGGAAGTTGTGTAACCATCACCTGTAATAACTAGCAATTTCATGTCCAGTTCATCTTCAGTTCAAATCATACTTGTCATTTGTGGTTTTTGATCCTTTTTTCACCATGCCAACATTTCTACTCATTTTTTATGCCTAGTTCACTACTTCTACCCCCTAGTACTTGAGTTCAGAATCTATAGATCAAATCTAAGACATAGATTTGTTGTTTGATCTAGAGTTGAGATTGAGATCACTTAGAGAATTTTTATTAAGGAAAATTGAATGCTCATTTGTTTCCCCTCTTATATTTTGAATCTTTTTCTAGAGAACACTTTTTCTATCCTTCTTTTGTTCCAAAGAGAGAAACCAAGACCAAAGGAGATTGTTTCTAGTAGTAAGCATTCAGAGCACATTTTATTGATGTTGCCACTCCAAAAGATAACATAAGGGACTCTAGGCCAACCAAAAAACTATTGATTGTTCCTCTTCAAAAGTGAAAAAAAAAAAAATTCTCCCTATTGAACTAATCCCCATCACACTATTCTTCATGAGCATCAATTGGAGTAGTCCACTAAGTCTATAAGAAAGAAAGATTTAAGATCATCTTCATTCTATTTTTAATAAGAGGTTAGGATTATATTAAGTTTTATTATTTTTGTAGTTAATATTTATTTCATTTAAATTTCTTAAAATAAATTAGAATATAAAAATAAAGGTAAAAAATTGTGTTATATCATATTTTTTAAATTGAATTTATGTTTTTTGGTTTAATAGTTTGAAATTTGCATGCTTTAAACTCATCCCATCTATGGGATTAGACCCTAGATTTAGAATAGGGATGTAATATTTTTCATTAAAAATTGAGGTTAGTCTACATTTAGAGATCGTATTACAAAACACAAAAACCCAAAAAACATGGTTTCAACTGCTACATGTGTTTGTGAAATTTACTTATAAATTGGATACATTCATTTTTAGGAAAAATAAAGTATAGTTTTACTTGAATATCTAATTCCACACAACATTTATCTTACGAAACCAACATGTAATTTAGAATATTGAATCCAAACAACCTACAAACATCATATTTGAAAAAAATGGTTATCCAATAATAATTTTCGTTGTCAATTCTTAGTTTGTAGTGCATTCCAAATTAATAAAACAAACTTTAGTTTTCTACTATACATTTATTCTTATTTTCACATCCATTTCATCTTACATATTCATAAAAATACCAAAACCCTACTTGTTTACATCTTCATCAACAAGAGTAGTGAAAAAAAGCATCAATTATTAGATCTAATATACATGAATCATGAAATTAAATTATTGTAATTTAATATTCCAGCAATCATTTCAATTTATTTCATTATAAATAATTCAAACAAAAACCTTCCAGGGAAATAAGTCAAAAAATTGCATTAAAAACAACAAAATACACAATGTTAGACCTAAATAGCCCAAAAATCTCCAGCAACAATCTTGAAATAAACACAATACATATTTACACTATTTCAGGAGTAAGAACACAATAAAAAAACAAGGACACTCATTGATCCACAAGAAAATGTGCTATATGTTTGATAAAACATTACCACAACACATCTTCATGACTCCATTTTTAGCCCAAAATCATCTCAAAATAACTTTTAACATAGGATCTCATTATTATTTGCTACATATCATAGCAAGTACCATGTAGTGACTGTATCTTCTCCACTGTGAATGAATCTGGATAGCCAAATATTTGAGGGAAGATCCATACATTTCCCTCAAATTCCCACTCCATTTAGATAACAAAACAACTAGGATGACATCTTTTCTAAACTCATGTGGGATGTGTTTAATTCTTCACCATTCCTAACACTCATCATTCCCCAACTCATTATTCTTGACTATGAATCGCTACAAGATAACAATCATGTCTATCATCTTATTGAACAACTACTCTCATTGGATATTTGATTTTTCTTAGCTTATATAACATCTTCTATCACTTCCTTCCAAAAGACCTTTCTAGATCAGGGCCAAGCATCTTCAAAAAATCACTCCACCCAAGTTTCACAACCCAACATTCCTCCTTTCATAGACCAAAACATAGATCTAGAGCTCCACCATTCTTGACCACACCATCTATTGTCAACAAGTTTGTAAAAGCTTCACTACCCTTGACGAGTATATTTTATTTCTTAATGACATGGGTAGAGAAGTTTCCTTCTACCTTGTTTACAATCCCCCATATTTTTATCACGCAATCCATACCATTCTCCTAGTGAAATCCTATCATCCTCTATGTCAATTACCCTAGCCCAAAATCATGAGGATTCAAGTGCACATGAAAGGAATTGACACTTTTGGGCGTGTATAAGACCCCACATCTTGACCTTTCCAAATGGTTTTATAAAGAAGAGATAAACATTTTATAGACTCTAAAATATGCACTTATTACTATTACATTACACTTTTAGCATGTTATTATATGTGTGATTTCTAAGCAAGAAGATTCGACATTGGTGGCACAAGTCCTCATTTTTTGTTGCTTTTGATGTATCTGATTATGACTCCACATATTTTTTTATACTTATTTATCTAATTTTGGTTAAGTCATATGTATCCATGTCATCATGCTTTTATTTATTTATTTTCTAAACTTTCAGGACCAAAGCGTATGGAATGATCCATAGCACCCATATGCTATGGTCCATTCCATACGCCTTGGTCCCAAATTTTATTCTTCTAAATATTATATAGTGGGGTCCTTTTTCACTCTTTTATGATTTGAATTGTCTATTTAGATTTGGCCTTTCATGTCACTAGTGTAAAAATTTGAGAAAAGAAACTCATATATATACTTAGCTTATTAAGATAATTTAAGAGGCAACTTTTACTAACTACTACCATATTTTGAGCACAAGAATAGGCTAAGGTTTGCATTATCACAACATAGGAAGGGCATATCTTCTGAATTCCATACCACAAATGCGTTGGGGAAAAGTAATGTATCCCTCTATTGGTTGTAACTTACACAAGGGAAAACCTAGCTTTAATGAGATAAAATTGCAATCACACACACAACGAAACTACATAGAGTCTAAAATATAGTGCAACTCTTAGTAAAATCACAATGAGTTGACCATCAAGGTCATTTTGACTCAACATATACATTAATTTTTCTAGAAAAATGTGTTCTTAAGTACTGTGCATAGTAACTAGGGTTTGTTTTACAAGAACATGTTTGAGGATTGAGGTTTTAAGTAAAGTAAGAGTGATAAAAGTGTGAATTAGGAAGTAGATAATCAGGTTGCATAAGAACTATATAGTCTGGAAGGGTGGGATCATACCAAGATATCCATAGTGGTCATATGATTTAGGCATCACCATACACTTTGGTTCGGTAAGTATTGTAGGATAGTTTCAAACACACATTTTCTTTATATCACTTCTTTTTCCTTTTTCCCATCATTTTATCCCATATCAGCACACGACCCAAAACATCAGCTTATTATTTTTCTTCCTCTTATTTATATTATTGTATATTCAATGTTTATTTTGTTTATGAGATATGTTATCTTGATATTTCTATAATTAACTTTGGAAACTAGTTGATTAGGATGATATTTCTGCATAATACCCCCCACCTCTAAACATGGTTACATTTTAAAGATAAGGACCCTTTTTAGGTTAAAAAAAAATTGGTAGCATTCAAATATATACATGTTTTCTAATAATATTCTTTGGTTGGGTAACCTTATTTTATAGTTAATAGTGTTTGCAATAACTTGGATTAATACTTTACTAATTAAAAAAAAATTAAACACTTGCAGTTCAAAATTTTGGTACTCACACTTCCTATTTGTGAGGACTCACACTTATATATTTCTAATTCCTTATTCCTCTCACTCACACTTCAAAATTTTCTCACCCTCACACTTTAAAAATTACTCACATTTCAAAAGTTTGAATTTTGGCTAGCTAAAGATTTAGATTTTTCTTCATAGTTCGAAGAACGAGAGCTCGCACTTCCCATGTGCAAAATTTTTGAAAGTGAGAGCTTGTAGATGTGAGTATTTAAAAATCACAGTTCTCAAATGAAAGTATTCAAAATATCACTCACCAAGATGTGAGTACCCAATTTTTCAATCTTACCCCTCGTACTCCAGGCTCAAATCACCTCAGACTTCCCAAGTGCAAGAATTTTCCAAAGTCAAAGAAAGTCAAAGGAACATAAACATTTGAGAGGGGCGATCCAATACTAGTGTTACATGTGGCATCTAACATGTCATATGGGTGGCTTCTATTCTTCAAAAGGGAAAAGAATATTCAAAACTGATAGTTCCAATTTAGCCTATCTTGCATATGTGTCAGGCTCATATTTAAAAGGCTAATTAATTCAAAAAAAAAATTCCTTGAGGTTAGAAAATATCAAGTCACACATTATGTTCCATTAACATGATAACACCATTTTAGATGAAATATTTCCTAATTTATAAGGATATTGTTTTAACCGAGATGATTCATTTGAGTTTCTTAGTTGTAGATTTGTCTGTAAAAGCTTAATCTCTCTATCTCATTATCAATTAAATTTATTTGGAGAAGCATATAATGAAATTTCAAGATAATTATCCTCAAAAATGGTGGGATAACCATGACCTTCAAATGTGGACACATTATTGTATTCTTACTTAGACACAATAACATTAAGGGATATCATGTTCAGCTCTGTAGCACTTGATCACAAGTTTTAACATTATTCAACCATATTTTTAGCCATTTAGAGACAGGATTACTCCAGATGCCATATATGAATTAGGAATGTTGGCTAAACAAACAAAAATATTCACATATCTTAGAACAATAAAAAAGTGTTGACTTCCATCAAGTTACAACCAAACCTAAGGTATTCCCATGCCTGTAATTTCTCTTTTTTCTTTTCATTCATGCTAAGGCCAAAAATTGGGCTTTATATTCCAAAACTAAAGAAAATAGGATAGATTTATTTGATAGATATGATTTTAAAGATTATTACAAATTACCTAATTCCAACACTATCTACAACTAAACTACCATTGAAACATGGATGACCACATGAAAAATAAGGACTATTTTATAGAAATGGGCTAAGGATCCAATTGACAATATGGATTATCCACATTTAAATGATATCCTTATTAAAAGGTTTAGGCATAGACTCTGAATTGACATTCCATTGATGAACTTACTATATGGAATTCCCTCCATCATAAATATTGATGTAGCTTGGATTCTCCTCCTTGTGATGAGTATTGATGAAAACAAGATTCCTTCTTTAAGGAAAGTAGTTACATCCAATTTGGTATCCTAAAGTGCCTCTTTTTTTTATCACAAGAAACCATTTATCATGGCCTCTTACCTACTAGATGTGTTATGTGGTCATCAAATGTTCTAAATTTCATGACCCTTATCTCCCCCCATGCCCTTTAAAAGTAAATGAATTTTATTCAGATCTATATCCCCATAGATTTAGGGCTCATATCAAGGATATCTATACTTCTTTATACCCTCCACTATAAAATTAAATGTATGAAGCTCCAATTCCAATGATTTATACAAATGTGCTCCAATCAATTAGATAGATGGGATATATTTTTTTACCCTAGATATACTATGTAATGGTTGAAAGATTGATCACACCACCACTACAATTAACTTACTATGTTTTTGATAAATTAGCTAAGAAAAAGTTTTCTTATCAAATCTATAATGGAATAGATGGAAAATGTAATGAAAAGAAGTTAATAACTCACCCTCCTTTATCAGTAATAGTGACATGAAAGAAGTTAAAAATATGACCAGACCTTAAATTTATAACTTCCCACCACAATTATTTGAACTTAACCCAACACCCCTTAGAAAATATGATTCAATAAGAAAATATGCAAAACATTTAGATTCACTTAAGGGTAAAATTAGTTTTACATATGCCCACAAGGTTGATTTCAATGAATGGGTGTGGATCACCCAAACAAATGATAACCTACTTAGAGAAAATATGAATATTATAAGATAAATTCCTCCCCCAAGAGGAGTAATTAGAAAGGAATTCACAAGGAGGGGTGCACTTATATTTAATCACAAAGGAAATATCAAGAAACCATTTCTCATACTCCTTCTCTAGGACCAGTAAAAACAAGAAATATCCTTGAGGTCTAAGAATTTATTACTATACCAGATGAATGCCCTTATTTAGTGGCATATGAATTATCCTCTTTGGATGTTGAATCCATACAAGAAACTACCAGGGAAATTATTGCAACCTAGGTTGTGGAATAAGTAGAGCAAGCCCAAGTAGAACCAAGTCAGGTAACCCTTGTAAATGTCCATATACCAGAGCCTCAACAAGACTAGGTTGAGCAGGCCATGATCACCCACAAGGAATAAGTGGATTGGGTAGATCAAGAGGAACCCCTAATCAACATATAATTTAATCTATGGAAGGGGAATTTAATAAGGGTGATAATAAAAATAATATCAATAGAACAAGCCATTATATGGCATGAACCACATGAGGAACTTTTCTCCCTCACCAGGAAAAATAAACTAAAAGTCTCTTAAGTGACACAATACCAATATTTCCTACTATCCTACATCAAGGCATCAATGGTAGTAGTAAAAATGGTGAGAGGAATGTAGGATAATAATAAGTATCTTAAGACACAAGCCAAGGCCACAATCCTAGAAAACATTACCTCAGATATGGAAGAGGCTCTACTTAGTCTATATGACATCGTCAACGAGAGAATTAATGTAAAGAAGAAGGGACAAGTCTTCTCCAAAAAAACTGACACAATCATTGATAGGATGAGTGTCATGTAGAGGATGTTAAAGATCGTGGATCATGCTATCAATGAAGTAATTTGCAATAATGTGCTATATTGATAATGGAGGATATTAGTCTATTTCAAACATATGCCAAATATACAAGGGAATCCCTAACGGAGTGGGAAGAACACATTATTATCCCCCCCCCACAACTATATTATATGATCTCAATGGGAAGTCAACTATTTTCAAAGGAAACTCTCATTGGAGTCTTCAAGGAGAATTAAGAGGTAATATCCATGGTAGAATTTACTGAGTTACTCTGCTAATTTATGACACATTTCCATAGATATATCACAAAATCCAATGAGGTATAGGCATCCAGGATCATTGAAATTGTTTCCCAAACCTTAAAATAAATTACAGGAAAGGTCATGGCTTCTCAAGAGACCCTGCTACATAAATCCCCTAAAATATTTAGGAAACCTATAATTGACCTCAAAAATCTTGATGAATATAATGATATTTGTAGGGAAGCTTTGATAGTAATGGGAAATAGGCCAACATCAGATGATCCAACCCAAGAGGTTAGCATCAACTGATCTATCTTAAGAGGGACCCATACAAGATGACCAAATTCAAAAGGGACTAGTGGTTAAGTAAGAACATGATTAGTTATTGAGAATATTATATACCCCAAAGAACATGTAATCCTTTCTCTTGATGTAATCATCCTAGCAAGAATCAGTTAGGATATTTTTTATAGGGATAGTTGTCTTTGTAATATTCCTTGATGATATGTAATCATTACTTGGACATGGCAGTGAAATGATGCCTTGAATTGTATCAATGTGTATACTCATATTTGTAAACGGGGGTGAATTTTTTATAAATGAATACAATTTGGTTCTAAAATCTATCCTATGCAAGTTGAAGTTGTCTTTTATCATCTCCATTATTTATTGTAAATTTTGTTAGCAAAGTGATTGGTATTTGAATTATAATCATTCTTTATTTATGATATTTAAATTTTGCCATTTCTAATTTAATTAAAATGACTATTGTATGTTATATATTGGATTGATAATACCAAAGTGCATCACAACAATTTAAATGATATATTGAATTTACAATTTAATTATTTCAAATTCCTTCAAATATCTACATCATTAATATGTATATTTGAGCATTAGGGAGGATTGATGCTCTAGATTAATAAAAAGAAAGAATATTATCTCTCATTGTTAGATATTAATTTCTCAAAATATAAGTTTACAACATTTTCTTAGCTCTCTTCCCTTTCTCTGCCCTTTTTGTTTTATTTGATTAACACCCTTAGATTAGATTAATTTAGGAGGTTTTCAAAGCTAAATCGGGTGAAGAAATTACACGAGTTGCACTAGAAGAACTATTAGTCCAACATAAAACCCTTACTATTAGTTTAAATGACTAATACCCTAAAAATAATGCATTAAATAACACTTGTTGTGGTCCTAATATGATTAGGACATATGAGCCTATCAATATCCTCTTTGGTGTGTAGTTTATGTACATCAACAAGAATGAGAAAAGATATAGCACAATAAGGAGGTCCAAATAGAAATTTCTAAAAATAAGCAATTCTTGGAGTATTTAATAAACATCATAGTTTGCATACGTTTTCACTAAAATTGTTGTGTGCCTAGTCATTAATATTGTGCATATATACTTGATTTACCAAGAATTATTACTAGATATTTCTCTGACATTGGGTTGACCCATATATATTTATATTTTCATATGAATATTGCTCTGATAGAGGAAAATCCAAGAGTCCCAAGAACTTTCTCAGTGCTTCCTAGGCTGGTAGGTCCCCAAATCCTCCTAAATCAAGCAATCTTGCTTCTACTATAAAAACCACAATGACCTGGATAACAAGATATCCCATTAATATCCCTGGTGTTGTCCATGATTTACTAAGAAATCAAGATAAATATCTCCATATCTTTGACCCATCCAAAAATATATCTGATGAAGAGAATATTAGGACATTTAACTCATTTATAAGACTCTTAAATGTAACACATGAGGATGTTTCCTATATGCTCTTCCTACTTTCTCTTAGAAATGTAACATATGATTGGTTCTTGAATCTACCAGAAGATATAATCACTAGTTGATAAGATTTCCATAATATCTTTGTTTCCTAGTTAGAAGGATCACTAGTCTAGTAGTATTGTATCGTAGGTTCACTACCTTGAAAAGGGATGTCCAAGATCCCATCAGAGATTTCAATGCTATATTCCATAGTATTAATATCCTAACTACCCAACCATATAAACCCATAAATGACTTGTCAATAGAAATTTACAAAAATTTCCTAGATCTCATGACCTCTATCTCTTTCAGAAGGTATCAAAACATTATTACCCTAACATTTGTGTATGTTGAAGCTATGTAAATCAATGAAAAAATACACCCTTAGGGATATACTCCCTCTTCCTTCCAAAATCTGTATCTCAATAAATTTCCTCAGGCTAGTCAAAAATTTCCAAATCCCATATAGACACTAGTTCTAAATTATTTTCCTATCAATTACATGGCCCCAAATTAGAAACAAGGGTTAGATAATCCTGCACCCTTTTTTGATCCACAAGAACATGATATTCAAGATCGGGTCCTGTTAACAATACTAATTCCCAATTACCAAATCATTAGAATGCAAAAGGAGAATTGTATTCTATCTAAATGATGGTAATAAAACAAGGTCATTATTTCCTAATTTTGCAAAGACATATAAGAAATATAGGGGAAGGTAACCCAGGTAGGAATTATAATTATCAAAGGTATAATAATAGGCCCTTCAACATGAATAATTTTTTTTATTAGAGGTTAAAAAGGGTTGAGGGGACCCTACCTTGTACATCGAAAACTCTCCATGAGAGAAGAAAAAACATTACAAAAACATCAAAAACCATAATATAATTGTTCATAGTAATAAGAGCTCTCCGGAGCCCATAAAGTGAAACTAATAGCAACAAAAACATAGATAAACTAATAGCATTGAAGAAAGTAACATCCAGTAATAGAGACAGTGAAAAAACAAAACAACCCATCCCAGGTCATTTGTAGGCTTTTTCAATCCCCTCTAACACCTTAGCTCATTATTTCGCCAAAGCTTCAATATTAACCGCCAAGGCTCCCAGGTCAAAACCATCCGGGGTAGCCTTTCTCTTCCTACCCTGACTATCCACGACACAATAGATATTGGCAAGTTGTCCCAGAGTTTGAAGGTGTTGTAGGGTTGATTTCACCATCACAATGCTCCATTCCATATAATTATGGAGAATTTCCTTAACTTGATCTATCTCTTTGGTTATTGCACCAAATTTGGCCTTTAAAACCTCAATCTCTCCACCCTACCCAATCATGACCACTTCCTCCACCTGTTCTTTCATCTTATGCCAGTCATTGAATAAAAAATGGATCGAGATCTTAGTGAGTTACATATCACCCTTGAGTTCCTCCATATTCACTTTCATCCTTTTCAAGTGGTTTTCCCCTTTGATCAGACCAACATGACCCATTTCCTCAAATTTTTGTTCTAGTTGAGTGTTAATAGGGGTTGAGACATCCTATTTGCTGGACTCACCCTTAGTGTTTGATGGTGAGCAAGGGATCTACTTTGATTTTAGGTCCTTAAGATTTTGGGCCACAACCACCTCCACCTCATCTTGGTCATCATCCAAGTCCCCATCCTGAGAGTTAGAATCGTCGCTTGATTCCTTCTCCTCCTATTCTGAAACATTTCCATCCGCATAAGCTTCTAGAGCCAACTTAAGGGAGTCGATTTTATTAATGTCCAGTGTCACCCTTTTGATCAGGGCAAGGATAAATCCTTGATGGAGAGGGACAAAAATTCTTCTTGTTTTGAATTGAAAAATAGAGGCACACAGGGAATGATAAAGGAAGTAGGGGAAACTAAAATCCTTGCCCTGCCTAATATTATTTAGCATAGGGAGATGGTAGGCATAAATACATTTGTGATGTCCCTTAAGGGTTAAAAATTGAATGAGAGAGAGAACCACCTCATCATAGGGATTAGGTAAAGACAATCTAAGGTAACTTTTGTTGCAAATCAGAAGCACCCCCTGGATGTTGATCAGATTTCTAGTTTGATCATACTAGCATCCAGTGTGATTGCACAACATTGAATCCTTTCCCCAAGTCTGGGACTTGAAAAATGAGAAAGGAATCTCTAGTTTAGAGGATGGTTCCTCAATTCTTCTGGTCAGATTTATCACTTACAAGTTGCAGAGGTCTATATTCCTAACCCTACCCTTAATTCCAAAGGAGACAGAGATAGAGAATGTAAAAAAGCTAAAACTAATGCTAATAGGTGATGCACCAAAGGAGTGGTGAGCATTTTTTACTTCTGTAGATTGACACAGTCCATAAAAATGTAGCAAATAACCTCATGCACAAACTGATAATTGCAATGAAGGATTAGAAATTAACCAAACAACATAGGCAGAGGATGAAAACTAATCACAGAGGCTCTATTGTTATTTTAATCATCAAAATCACTTACATTACAACACCTGAGAGGCAAAAAAAATTTGCAGCTCTTAGAAAATGTCTGATATTCCACCAAAATCACTTCCAAGGTGAGAAAGGGGACCTACAATACACAAAAAATGTTTAACCCTTTGAAAATGAGCCAAAACTGGCTTTTACGGTGCAAGGGACGAGCCCAGGAGAGAGAAACGTGGGAAAACATAGAAGGGATTCAACCATTGACCAAAATGCATTCAAAATAGCATGGTCATCCTTACAAACCCATCCCCTGACATTTTTAGCCATGCTGGGAGAGAATACGAGCCATTCTTCATTAAAAACGGTGGTTGAAACGTCATTTCTGCTCATCACCATGTACCAGATATGTTTTTCGATTTTATCTCTCCAAAATCCATCAAAATTCAAAATTGACACCAAAATATTGTATATAATTTCACCATCTTTCCATTGATATAAAGAACGTGAAAAACCGAGGGCTCTGGATCAAAAGTTATGGCCATTTGAAATTTTAGGGCAAAACAAGGCCAAATCGGGTCGGCGGGAATTTTTTTTGAATTTTTACCCTTTTTTGCATTTGGGAAAATTTTCCAAAATTTCCCCACGCTCCACCACTCTAGGTGCCACATGGTGGCATTTCATTGGCCGTGGGCCTTTCAGGGGAAAATTTTCCCAAAAACCTCTGCCGAGCCATAACTTCAAAAATACATGGAGTTAGGAGGAAAAATTTACCTTTCTAGAAAGCTGAGAAATAGCTCTATCCAATGGTGCCATTTCCAGAAGGTTTTGAGTGCCTAAAAAGCAAAATATTATAACTGAGGCACAAGAGATAGGAGAATGGAAGGAGTTAGCCACAAAAAATGAGTAGGGGCACATTTTGGATAACAATTTTGGCGACTCAGAGGGGTCATCTGCCTGCTGGATGAAATTACCAGTTGCCTGAAACAATCCATTGGGCATGGAGTCATTAAATTTTCTGTTTGGTACCCCAACTGACTAGAACGTTGCAAGGAGGAACATGGAATATCACCTGATGGAGCAAGGCCTGCAAACACATTCCCAGGAACAGCAAGCCTGTGCCAAAGCACTTAGGGAAAGAAAAACTAACCTACAGCAAAACAATGTGCACAAGCACTTGGAGGAATGAAAACCTAAGCTAATATTTACAAGGTGGAGAATTTCCCTTTAGTAACAATGCTTTAGATGGATCCCATTGACTGGAATCTGTAGTTCTTCGCCATCCAATGAAGACAATTGGAAGGCATTGTTGTCCTTACACTTTGTGACCACATATGGGACACTCCAAATGGCATCAAATTTTGAATGCCTTCCCAGTTTTGCTATGTCTGCATCCCATTTTAACACTATATCTCCAACTTGGAAGGATCTATTCTTGGCCTTTCTATCAAAGGTCTTCTTTATCAAAGCCTGATCCTTCTCCATTGCTTGGGATGCCTGATTTCTGATTTCTTGGAGCTCCATCAATTCTGCATATCTAACCTCCATGGGCTCAAAATCCAACAACTCCAACTGTTTCATGAGTTCCAATGTTGGAAACTCAAGAGACATGGGTAAAATTGCCTCTCTCCCATAAACAATCTTGAATGGAGAGTTACCTATAGATCTCTTGGGAATTATCCTATCAGCCCATAAAGCTGATTTCAATTTAGTATGTCAAGACCTCTAATTTTCATCAAGAGTCCTCCTAATGATCTTCAACAAGTTCTTATTTGTAGACTCATCCTAGCCATTACCCTGGGGGTAATAGTTTGATGAAGTACTTAGGTAGATCTCATTCTTGACAGCCCATTTAGTCACCTTGGACCCGATGAATTCCAATGCATTATCTGATATTATTGTAGCAGGTACACCAAATCTGGTTGTTATTCCCTCATAGAAGTCTAGGATGTTATATTAATTTGCTTCCTTGAGTGCTACTGCTTCAATCCACTTAGTGAAGTAATCTGTGGCTGTTAAAATCCACTTGTGCCCTTGGCTTGAATTGGAATTAATGACTCCAATGAAGTCTAAACCCCATTGCATGAATGGCTGGTCAATTGAAATTGGATGCAATGGAAGGGCAGCTAGCCTCTCTTTACCTGTGAAGAATGCACAATTCTTGCACCTCTTAATCCATGCATAACAATCATTGAAAATCTTGGGCCAATAATAGCGAGCCCTCATGATCTTTAGAGCTGTCACTCTTGGTGCAAAATGACCACCAGCTGGTCCACCATGGAACTCTTCCAACATCCTATGAATCTGATTTGTACCAATGCATCTCAGCAGTACTCCATTCACATATCTTTTGAACAAGACACCATCAACAAGGGCATATGGGACAGCCTACAATCTGAAGTTTCTTCTTTGGGTCTTGTTCATCTCTGGAGGGCATAGGCCTATGCTCAGGAAGTTCATTATACTTTGGGTTCAGCAAGGAGTGGGGACACCATTATTTTCCTCTTGAGTGCTTCCTTTCTCATGGCTAACGTGCAACTTCAAAATAGTCTCTTTCTCATTGCATGCTTCCTTTTGCTTGCTCAAAATCAGCTGCTCACACAGTCCTTTTCCTCTGACCAACTTGGTGACCTTGATCTATATGTCATACTCCATGACACAAGTAATCTAACCTACTCTCTTTTCATTCAAGTCTTTGTTCAGGAGGAAGTCTTTAACTCCCGCATGAGAAACCAAAAATTGGACCTTATTGTTTGAAACTAGATGCTTGAATTTCTTCAAGCTCCTAATTACTGCAAGAACATGCTTCTCAATGAAATAATATCTCACCTCATAGTCCTCCAGGCTTTGGCTGAAGAAAGCAATTGGCTACTCATCATTGTCCTTGTTCTGCTGTACCAAAATTGCAGAGATAGTATCATCACCCCCAAATGCATAGAGGATGAAATCCTTGGAGAAATCTGGGTTGATGAGAGCTAGGGCTTGAGAGATGGCTTCTTTGGTTGCTTCAAAACTCTCCTTGCCTTCTGCTGTCCATTTGAAAGCCATGCTTTTCTTTAACATCTTGGTGATGGGCTTGACAAGGGCTGCAAAATCTGGGACAAACCTTCGAACAAAATTTATTCTCCCCAAGAAACTCTGGAGGGCCTTCTTGTGGCTTGGTAATGGTAGTGCTCTTATGGCTTCAACTCTTTCTGGATCAATTGATAATCCTTATTTGGAGACAATGTGACCAAGGAGCTTTCCTTCATGAGCTAAGAAAATACATTTTTTAGGATTCAAGGAGAATCCAAATCTTCTGCACCTTTGGAACACTTGTCTCAAATGAGAGAGGTGGTCTGCTGTATTTTTTGAAAAAACAGTCATATCATCAAGATATATCAGCACTATGTTGTTAATCAAACCTTTGAACTCCATATCCATTGCTCTTTGGAAGGTAGCTCCGGCATTGGACAGCCCAAATGGCATTTTCATGTATGCATAAGTTCCCCATTTAGTTGTAAAGGCTGTCTTGAACTGATCTTCTTCCTTCACCATAATCTGATTATACCCTGAATAGCCATCAAGTAGTGAAAACCTCTTGGAGCCAACAATAACTTGTAAAATATGCTCCATGAAAGGAAGTGGATAATGATCCTTGAGAGATGCTCTATTCAAATCTCTGAAGTCAACACACAATCTGATTTCCCCACTCTTCTTTCTGACCGGAACCAAGTTGGCATCCCAACTATAATGCTTGATAGGGAATATGATTCTTAATTCTATCAACTTATTCAATTATTTTCTCATGAGTGGCTCCATGTGGGGGTTGAATGGCCTTTGTTTCTGCCTGATGGGCTTAGTATTTGGATCCAATTCAATGGTGTGTTGAGCTAACTCAGGATTGAAACCTTTCAAATCTTCATAGCTCCAAGAAAACACATCAAAGAATTCTTGACAAAGTTGTATGAACTCATACCTTTCTTGCTTAGTTGTCATCTTGCCAATTTGGAGTGATTTTCCTTCTTCTACCGAGATGGACACTGAATCTTCCCTCTTAACTTGGATGTTTTCTTTCTCCTTCCTAAACTGATCATTATGATTGAAAATGGACTCCAAAGTAATAAGTCCCTTTGGTAGTTTTTTGGTTCTCAGCTGCACCACTTGGTCACCATACTGCTACTCTAACTTTTCCCGATTTTTGGCTGAGAATTTAGCCTCTTCTTGCAAGAAATGGATGATTTACTGATCATTTTCAAACACTTGCCAACTTACATTGTTATCTGGAACTGAAGGCCTTACAATCACATGGATATTTGGTTGTACCTTTTCTTTTTGAATGCTTTCAACAATGTCAAAGGCTGCCCCAACTGCTGCAAGCCTATCAGCAGCTTGGTTCTCTTTTCTAGGAATGGATTTTATGCTAAAGCCCTCAAAATCTTCAATGAGGTCCCACACCCTGTTCTTGTAGCACTTGAGAAGAATATTCTTGACAGCATGCTGCCCCTTAACTTGGTTGACAATCAACTCACTATCACCAAAGACTTGCAAGTTCTTTATCCCTCTTTTGATTGACCAATGCAGTCCTTGCACCAAGGCTTCATATTCAGCAGTGTTATTAGAGCATGCAAACTGAAATCTAAAAGCTGAATAATACTTAACTCCTTGAGGTGAAACCAGCATGGCTCCCCCTCCTGCACCTTGTATACTCCTTGATCCATCAAAAAACAACTTCCATACCTCATTTTCATCCTTATGGTCTGGCTTGGTGATGCTAGGAATAGGCTGATTTTCTTCATGCATGCAATAGACTCCTAGCTCAGATTCTTCTATTTCTTGATAAGGATCAAAAGCATGCACCTTGCTTGCCCATTCATCAAGAGTTAGATCTGGGATACTTCCTACCTTGGTGTCAACTTCATCAGTGCTTGGGTGATCTTCTTGATCAAACGCTGAACAATTGGCATTAATCTGACTTGGAGTGTAAGGCTCAATGTGAAAGTTTGCAATAGGTTCAGACCTGATTGTGGCTTTGGTTCCATATCTTGTTCTGAACAGCATGTGTGACCAATCAGCAAACAAGTAACCTCCAATCTTAGCTGTGAAATCCCTTGACAAACATAGGGCAAAGAGTGGTGGAAGGTCTATTACTGAGACATCTTTGCAAAACAACCACATTGGGACAGGCATGCAAAGTAAGACTCAAGTTTTTAATCACTCCAACTATTGTTACTGGTTTCCCATCCAACTGTACCACCCCTTTGGATATGGTTTCATACTGAATTCCCAACTGATCATCTATTTGCTTGGGCATTACTGAACTACTTGCCCTGGAATCAATCATGTAATTGTGTACTAATTAGTTCCCAATGATCAATGAAACATAGAATGGAGGGGGCTTCAACATCTTACCTCACTATCATCCATGATTCCCCTCAGGCTGGGCAGCATTTGTGAGCACCTTCTCTTGCATTTGGACTTGCTGATTTGAAGTTGACCAGTCCTTCATGGCAGCTTGTAGCAAATCTCTTTGGCCTGGGATAGATAGTGATTCCCACATTGATATGTTTACATTTGTCTTCTTCATCTGATCAATGATATTGAATGGGGATGAAGTATCCTTTTTCTGTCCCTTGGCCTGCACATTCATCCCTTGTATATGGGCAGCAACAACTGGCATTTGAGTTGGCCTAGGAACTGTTTTAGGCAGTCCTTGTGTGCTTGGGATTGCATTTCGCTTGCCAATAGTTTGTGGAGTGACAAAAGGTCGTGAATTACTTGGGGCCAATGGCTGTTCTTTACCCAAATTTCTCCTCTTTGACCTTGTGTTGGCTGCAACACTTTGGGAAACTGCCTGGTTTATGCCACAAAAATCTTTTTCCTGCCAGTTTACAAGTGTGGTATCATTTGGAGTTGATTGCTGCTAGAATGTTTCTTGTTGTTGGTCATTTCTTTGACTACCTTCACCCTCCACACCAATTTTTGTCACCATTAATGCTTGATTTAAGGCACCATTGAAGCACATGGACTGGTTATGAGGTTCATTGCATGGGAAACACCAATCATACTCTTGAGCTATATTGTTTTGTACTGGCACTAATGCTTTAGAGGCAGATGTAGCATTGGGATTATAGGGCTGAAATGGTCTGTTGGCAGGAGGCCTTGCTTGATTTAGGTTTTCAATTGGATTGGGTGGTCTTTGGGGTTGATATGGTTGTCTATTAGGCTGAGCTTGAGGCTAGAAGGAAGGTCTTAAACCTTGAGCTTGCTCCCTTTTGAGTGTAACCAGCTCATTACCTAGATTTTGTAATTGCTTCATGACTTCTTGAAGCTCATTTGAGGCACTAGAAGATGAAGTGGAGGCTTCACTTGAATTCTGATTTCTAGGAGTGGGAAATAGAAGCTAAACTAGGCACTTGGCTAGTACTTGGGCTCTCTAAACTTAGAAATAATGGCATTGGAGGCGTAGGAGCTAGCTTGTCAGCTTGAATCAAATAATTTTCAGCTCTAATGGTAATGCTAAAAGCAATGGGGATAGTTGTGCCTCCCATGGACTGAATTAACATAGAAATATCAGAATTTAAAGCTTTAAGGTAGTAAAGAAAAGCACCTTCTGCTATTAGCTTGACTACCACTAGAATTCTCTCCCAAGTCCTTTGAAATCTAAAATTAAAATCAGTCAGCAGCTCATTGGGAGCTCTTTTGATAGTTGTCATCTGCTCCAAAAGGGACAAGTTGTCTCCCTTTTCCCCAAACTGCTCATGGAGGGCTATACATAGCTGATTCCAATTTTGAATAGAACCTGAGGCAAGACTCCTGAACCATTGCAAAGCTTTCCCTTTGAATGAAGATGCCAGTAGTTTGATAGTAACTTGCATCTCATTGATCTCATGGATTGCACAAATGTTAGCAATATCCTTAACATGATCACCAGGAGTGGTCTGATTTTCTCTAGTGAAGTATGGAATGTTCTTCAATGCTGCAACTAGGATTGGATTTTGTGCATTGAGAGTAAGTGGGCTGCTGCCAGTGAAATTGACATAGGGGTTGTTTTGTGCCATTCTGATTGGCCTTAGAACCCTTGTTGATTGAATGAAAGGCCTACCAGGTGGAGGAGTTGAGAGAGTTTTGTTTGGTGGAGATGGAGACCTTTGGATTCTCCTCCCACTTTGCCTTATTCTTGGAGATAATTACAGATATTCAAATAGCACCTCTTCTTCTCCAGCTCTTGACCTTGTAGTGATTCTTCTCATGAGTTTTCAGGTCTGCACTGCTAAAAACCAGTTGATTCTTCTTCCTTGGAGTCACCAAATGTGCAATTTATAGCTCTTTTAAAGCAAGAAACTTGCAAAAAATGCACATCAATTTTGTTGCAATGAAGATGAAGACTTCTATGTCCCACCGGGCATGCCAAAATTATTGTTGCAAATCAGTAGCACCCCCTGGATGTTGATCATATTTCTAGTTTTGATCATACTAGCATCCAGTGTGATTGCACAACATTGAATCCTTTCCCCAAGTGTGGGAATTGAAAAATGAGAAAGGAATCTCCAGTTTAGAGGTTGGTTCCTTAATTCTTCTAGTCAGATTTATCACTTACAAGTTGCAGAGGTCTATATTCCTAACCCTACCCTCAATTCCAAAGGAGATAGATATAGAGAATGCAAAAAAGCTAAAACTAATGCTAATAGGTGATGCACCAAAGGAGTGGTGAGCATTTTTTACTTCTGTAGATTGACACAGTCCATAAAAATATAGCAAATAACCTCATGCACAAACTGATAATTGTAATGAAGGATTAGAAATTAATCAAACAACACAGGCAAAGGATGAAAACTAATCACGGAGGCTCTATTGTTATTTTAATCATCAAAATCACTTACATTACAACACCTGAGAGGTAAAAAAAAGTTGCAGCTCTTAGAAAATGTCTGATATTCCACCAAAATCACTTCCAAGGTGAGAAAGGGGACCTACAATACACAAAAAATGTTAAACCCTTTCAAGCCAAAACTGGATTTTACAGTGCAAGGGATGAGCCCATGAGAGAGAAACACGAGAAAACATAGAAGGGATTCAACCATTGACCAAAATGCATTCAAAACAACATGGTCATCCTTACAAACCAATCCCCTGACATTTTTAGCCATGCTGGGAGAGAATGCGAGCCATTCTTCATTAAAAATGGTGGTTGAAACGTCATTTCTACTCATCACCACGTGCCAGAGATGTTTTTCAATTTTTTCTCTCCAAAATCCATCAAAATGCAAAATTGACCCCAGAATCTTGTAGATAATTTCACCATCTTTCCATTGATATAAAGAACGTGAAAAACCGAGCTTTGCATCAAACGTTATGGCCATTTGAAATTTTAGGGCAAAACAAGGCCAAATCGGGTTGGCGGGAATTTTTTTTTGAATTTTTACCCTTTTTTTTGCATTTGGGAAAATTTTCCAAAATTTCCCCAATGCTCTGCCATTCTAGGTGCCATGTGGTGGCATCTCATTGGCTATGGGCCTTTCAGGGGAAAATTTTCCCAAAAACCTCCGCCGAGCCATAACTTCAAAAATACATGGAGTTAGGAGGAAAACTTTACCTTTCTGGAAAGCTGAGAAATAGCTCTATCCAATGGTACCATTTCCATAAGGTTTTGAGTGCCTAAAAAGTAAAATATTATAACTGAGGCACAAGAGAGGGGAGAATGGAAGGAGTTAGCCACAAAAAATGAGCAGGGGCACAATTTGGATAACAGTAACTAGCAAAATGGGAGGTGAGATTCTCATTAGCTTTGAGAAAAATATTCAATTCTTCAGATGCTTCCTTCTTTGGTTTATAGACCTCCCTCCCCACTGCTGAAATTCCCATCACTTTTTCCACCAAATCCACAGTAATCTCCATCCTGATCTTCTTCATTTCAACCATGAATCCTTTTTTGGTCGCTTTCCAGGTGCTGGCAAAATCCTTGCTAAGATTTTCATAATGTCCTTCGAAGATTTTCAAAAAGGGGGTAAATCCCTTGATATCAAATAGAGCCATATCTTTAGATGTGACCCCATCGAGATTAGCAGGTTCATTTTTGACAAGATCACCCCCCATTTGGCTGAACAAACAAAAACCTCTTCACGAACAGACCCAAAATCCAAAATGCCAAAATATTACTCACCTACCAAGAACTGAAGTTTCTACAAACACAAGAGACAATTAGATCTCTCCAATAATTCATGTGAATCTCATTCCTGATCTTCTCATTATTGAGAGATAAATGCATAATCATCATACAGTCAGTGATCTTAATGATATTGACACCCCATGAAGGGACCTTATACATGTGCATTAGTGTCTTTTAAAAAGTGTGCCCGCACCTTGGGATCGATATTAGCAAAGAAGTCTGCCACAACATTAGCCTCCCTATACACATGTTTGAAGGTGATAAAATTAAAATATCGAGCCATTTTCTTAATACTCTTAATAGAGTTATGATTGGATATATAGATGGAGCCTTTCCTATTTATGTTGTTAATTATGTTCAGGGAGTCCCCTTCCACTTCCAGGTTGGCAAAATTGTGTTGTAGAGCTATAGATAGACCCCAAACAACCCCAGCAGCTTCAACAACATTATTAGTTTGAAATTGATTTCCCAATTTATGATAGAACCCAAGGATAAATCTACCTTCAGAATCCCAAAAACCCCCCCACATCCCACATGACCGGGATTTCCCTTGGAAGCCCCATCAAATTTTAATTTTAAATAGTCCTTGCTAAGATTCACCCAACCTTTGAGGCAAGGGTTAATATCAGGGAAGCTAATGGTAGTGGGTCCCAGATACCACTTTAAATAAAACCTGGATTCATTCTGAAAGAAGGAATTTTTTTGGAAGTTTAGATTAGAGAAGTTAGCTAGGATAGAATTCACACAGTGGGCTCTAATTTTGCTATGGGGTTATTTTTGTCTTTAAATATTCTTCTATTTCTTTCCTTCCATATCTCCCAAGCCAAATTCATAATAGATAAGGTCCATAAAAAATTTAACCCTTGGCTCTTAAAATGACTTGACCATTGGATCCAAAACAGTTTTATGGAATCTGAAAAAACCCAATTACCTTCAAAATATTGAGGATGGTTTTCCTAACGAAGATAAGAAAGGTACAATTGAGGAACATGTGTGAGTCATCTTCACAATCAGATTCACAAAAACCACATCTATTAATCATGTGGAAATTTCTCTTTTTCAACATGAATAATAACTAGGTAGAATACTTTCAAAATAAAATGCCATAAATAAACATATGTGAAATTGCATTACCAAATTGGTGCAAAGTTCATAATAAAAATAAACATGGTAAAGTGGATTGTGTTGATTTTTTGTCAGGCATTTGAAGTATTTGAAAATGATTTAGATAACTATGAAATAATTCCAAATACAAAAGGAATGTCAAGAAATGGAATAAAGAGGTCTTCGGGAATGTTTTTGAAAAGAAGAAAAATTTGATTGAAGACTTGATAGAGCTTTATAAAAGAGTTAAAGAAATGGATATGAATGTTGATGAATATCATAGGAAGAAAGAGATGCTTTCTAAATATCACACTATTCTCACTAGAGAAGAAACCTATTGGAGACTCAAATCTAGAGCTATCTGGCTCAAGGAAGGTCACGGAAATAATAAATACTTTCATATGACATCCTTTAAGCACCGGAGTAGTAGTAGGATTTCTAAAAGTGGGAATCAAGGAGGGGATCTCACAAATAACATAAAAAGTATTATAAGGGAAGTTGTCATGTTCTATAACTAGTTTTTGAATGGAGAGATTACTCAAAATGAATACATCATGAATAGCTTTATTAAGGATATTCCCCATAACATGTTTGATTGTCACTCCTTTAAGCGACTCACAGAGAAAACCACATTAGAGGAACTTCATAAAAATTTCTTCACTATAGAAGGGGAAAAATCCCCAATCCCCAATTTTTTTTAGAAATATTGAGATATTTGCAAGGACAATCTACTTAGAGCCATCAACACATTTCTGAGAACTAGAAATTTTCTCAAGGAAATCAATAATACATTCATTTTTCTAATTCCTAAGAAGAACGAGGCAAAGGATTTTAAAGTCTTCAAACCTATAAGTCTTTCAAATGTTTTGTACATAATATTCACCAAAACTTTTGTCACCAGAATGCAGTCCCTTCTTCCTAGTCTTATATCTATCCAGCATAGGGTATTTGTGAAGGGAATAATTATCCAGGATGAAATTATATTAGTTCATGAAGCTATTCATTCAATGTATAAGAGTAATAAGGAATGAATGGTGGTGAAATTAAACATGAACAAAGCTTTCGACAGTGTCTCATGGACCTTCATGGACAAAGTTATTTAGAAGTTTAGATTTGATGGTCGCTTCAGGAAAATTGTGAAAACTTAAATATCTACACCTATGTTCTCAGTCATCACCAATGGTGCCCCACAAGTTTTTTAAGTAGCAGCAGATGATTTCAACAAGGATACCCCATCTCTCTTCTTATTTTTATCCTAATGGCAGACAAAAACTAGACACTTTCATTTAGTTGGGATATTTAAAAGGATTCAATCCATCATCAACATATTTTAAAAATTTGAATCAGAATTTTACAGATGACATAATTTTCATAATGATGGCTTCAGTAGTGGAAGCTAGAAGACTGAAATATCATCTTAATGACTATGAACAAGCTTCTGGCCAACTCATTAATTTTGATAAAATCTCAGTGATCTTCCTCAACACTCCAGAACAAAGACAAATTAATATCACAAAAATCCTTTAGTGCATCACTAAGAAGATTCCCTCTTCTTATCTCAGGATGTCGTTGTTTACTATGAAGGTCCTAATTGAGTACTGGAATTCCTTAATTGAATTCTTCCAGAAGAATATGGTTGGATGGAAAGGAACAGTCCTCTCACAAGAAGGTAAATTCTTGCTTATCAAAAGCACTCTTCAGAATTTACCTATTTATTTGATGTCTTTATTCAAGATTTCTCATACTATAATTGAAAAAACTGAAAGAATTCAAAAGATGTTCTTGTGGTTAGGAGTGGAAGAAATTAATATAATCCCTTTGGTCTCTTAAGAGAAGGTTTTCCTTCCTAAGAAATATGGAGGTTTGGGAATAAATAATATCAGTTGCATGAAAAGGGATATAATAGCCAAGATGGGATGGAGATTGATAAGATAAAATCATCCTTATACCTCTATTGTTAGAATAAAATATATGTGTTCATTGAATAACCTTGATTGGATTCATATGGATGTTATCCCCTCTGGATCTGCCTTTTGGAATGATTTGATTAAATGTATAAATATCATAATTAAAGGTTTCATATGAAAACTAGGTAATGGTGAGAATATTATTTTCTTGAAGGATATTTGGGCCATTGATTTCTCTCTTGATAGGATAGATGATGAGACTCAATCCTTTTCTTGGATTAAGAATAGATTTCGTGAAAAAATTTCAAGTTACATCAAAATAAAAATTGGATGAATCTAGGCCATTCTACCCAATGTTCCAAAAAAAGAACACACAACCATTCATTTACATACCACACACATAGGAAAGAGGGTGCTCTTAATGATAGAAAGTTTGTATAAATCTAGAATATTATAAACAATCAAAACATTCATATGATGGAAAAATAGGATGAATTTATCTAGAACAAGTCTTTTGATTGCATCTTCTCGGTCAAATCTTCTTACATACTCATGTTGGAAGATCCACTTCCTCATTTTGAGTGGGATAAGGTTTGGTTAAAGGTGCTTACCCCTAAGATTAACCATTTCCTTTTAACTACTCTTCATAAAAAAAATTTAACCTTGGACAACTAGATCAAAATAGGTTAGCACTTCCCAAACAGATGCATTCTCTACAAGAAGACTGATGAAATAGTTAATCACCTTATTTTACATTGTGAATTTTCTCGTTCTTGTTGGGAATTCTCTCTGAAATTTTGGAACATCAATTAGAATTCTCTTGAGTCCATTCTTGATGCATGGAATCAATGGATATTCCCCTCTAAAAATTCCATTGCTATAATGTTGTGGAGGATTTATTTTCCTCAATTAATCTGGATGATATGGAAATCACGAAATATTACAATTTTTGATGAAAAAAACTTTCATCTCTGAGAGCCATTATTGGCCTGATCGAGAATTTCAAACAAAACATTCTAAACTTCAGACAAGATGGGATAACAAAAAAATTTAGCTTTGGGGTCTAAAATTTTTTTCCAACAGAGGGGTGGAACTTGAAATTTGTAGAGAATATATTAAATGGCATCCCCCTAACCCAGGATGGATCAAACTCAATTACAACAGTGCTTCAAAAGGAAATCTAGGAAATTAATGGGGTAGAGGGTGCATTCAAAATGAGTATGGTCATGTGATTAGATTATATGTTGGACCCATGGGAAATAACTCAAATCAACATGCAAAGGATCTTGCTGCCCTCTGGGGTATTAGAGTGGCAAGAAATTGTAATGCTATGAAAATCATAATTGAAGGGGACTCTCTAAATATCAAAAATTGTCTCAAGGGTAACTCTCAACCTATTTGGTCAATAAGAAATATGATGGAGGAGGATAATCAAGTCATGAAAACTTTCCAATAATGTGAGATACAACATACCTATCGTGAAGATAGCAAGTTATTGGACATCATGGCTAATGTGGGAGTTGAAATTAGTGAATTTCAAGTTTGGAAATAGGATGAACCCACCCACTTGTTCTATTAATTTTATTAATGATGAAAAAGCAACATTGGCATAGGAATGTTTGGAATATTAGGCATATTTACTTCTACCTCTATCACAAAAATTTATACCATTATTTGATCAAACCTTTATATGTTCTAGTGCTTAGAGTTTGGCTTTAAAACATGGGAGGGGACCATTGCAGGGTGGAGCCTGTCCACATTGACAAATGGAAGAAAAATGTTGATCTATGGAACATCTTACACAAGGGAGGTTTCTCAAAGTTTATGGAATGAGTTATGGGGGTTAATTTTTGTCTCTCTCAGGAATTTGTGAAAAATTGGAACAACGGGAAGGTGACCTACAAAGGAAATTATTTTGACATAACCAAAGAAGTAATTTCCAAATTAATGGGGCTTAAGAGAAAGGTCCTGAAATTCTTCAAGAATAATATTGATATTGAAGAGGAAGAACATAAATTCTTGGACAGTGACAAATCCCTGGTGCATAAAAAATGGGGGTTTTTCTTAGGCTTCCCTTCCACCTCCATTAAACACTATTGGTATTTTGGTTATGAATTAAATTAATTTAGAGGTTTGTTTCTCAGTAATGCATTATTTTCACCTCCTCTTTCTCAACTATTTTAAAAGAAATTATGTTGTTAGTTTCCCATTCTATATTCTACATTCATTGGAGCTATCAATTAATTAGGTTAAATGGGGGAAAAGGGTGAATCCTCTCCATCATTGTGTGATTCTTCTCCTCTACAAATAATTTTACTGTTGCATTCTCCAACCCCACCATGTTAGTATTTCTTCCCCTACACCCACCCTTTTCCACCATCATCCTCTACTTCGCCCTCTTCTCTGCATCCTTCTCCACCCTTGGCCCTTTATTCTTCTCCCCCTCTTTCCTCCACTCCTCTTATACCCTCACACCTCTCTTCCACCTTATCCCACCCCTCTCCCCCTATTCCTGTTGCCTCCTCCTTTTATCTTTTTGTTAATTGTTTTCCCTTTGTCCCCACTCCCATCCCCCTTCCACCATCTTACTCCTTGTTAATCCATGTTGGTTGTTCAAATGTGCACCCACGTCTTGGATCTAGAAAAAATGGAATTGTCTCTAAGTTTTGGGACCTTGCGTACTTGACACAAATCTCCGAAGAAGACCGGTTCCTCTACCTATTTCTATTGCTACTTATAATCCTAATGTTGAAAGGGAAAACTAAGCTAATAATTCCAAGGGACTAGGGATAGAAGCATAAAAAAATATAAAACTAATCTAAGGAAGGTGATAGCACCAGAAAAAGAGGGATGAACACCATCCGTTCTAAGTGAAAATGAAAGGAAAATACATGAAAGAAGGCTAGGCATGCATAGCACAACCAAAACTCATTTACCATATCAGCTTCATGGAACACAACTAACAATGGAGTTGCAAGGGATGTAGAGTGACACAGCAATCACACAATGTAAAAGAAAGGAAAGATGAAATAATACAAACATGCTTATGACAGAGAATAGTCACAAAATGATGCTTCCATTACTTTTATAAATGCACAGGACTGTTACAATGGCGAAAGAGGTCAATATCCACATGCACAATCCAAATATAGAGGTCCACGGCTTAGAGTATAGAAATATGAAGTCCTTAGCAAAATGTGTAAGGATCCAAAGTTTCCAACATTAACAATGAGCCCAGCTCTTACATTTATAGATGAATTCATGGAAGAAGAAGAGAAGAAGGAGAGAAAACCTGAATTTGAAATACAACCACCAACAAGAAGTATTCAATGCCTAAAAATCTATCAAATGCATTTCCCCAAGTTTGTTTGGCATGTTGGAGAAGGAAGGAGGAAAAATTCATGTCAAATCGAGTGGTTGGAGTAATCAAATTTTCTCATCAATGCTTATATTGATGTTTTCCCATTTCTCACCTACCAGATTTGCCAAGAATTTTATTTTGAATGTCTAACATTGTAGCCTACGTCAACAGTTATCGATTGAGATTAGGTGCACGCTGATTAGAGATATATAGCAAAAGATATTATTATCAGAAGATTTTTAAAGTCCTTTGTTCATGTAGGACACATGGCATGTGTTGATTAGTCAAGAAGATATCCAAATGTGTAAATTCTTTGTCATTTTTTGCCACATGTCACTTATTGATTTTTTGAAAATATTTGGTTCCTTTTTGGTGCACTTTGATTGGTTGTGTGTGGCATAATCAAGCATGTATCAAAGAATGATTTGGCACATAATGGCATAGAGGAGGGCACAAACAGCATGCACGTGGAAGAATGAGGCATGTAGGAGAAAGATAGAAGGAAGGCACATGCACATTCACAATGCATGTGGAGGAAATAGGGAAAACTGGTGAGTTGGAAACATATGGTCAAGGAAAAACTATTAAAAATTAATGTGTGGGGATGTGTGAGAGGGACATCAACTTTGTTGTTTTAAGCAAGTTACAAGATGCACAGTGTAGGATGAATAACTACTAGGAGGAAGGTGAATGGGAAGAAGATGCGTACAAGGGAAGAGTGGAACAAAGAGGAAAAATAAAATGTAAATGGGATATGGGGAAGTGTGTAAGGGCACATGAGGAAACTTTTTTGAGGAGACAATTAAGGTCTTTGCAACTTGCCATGAAGATTTAAGAGCTAAAATGTGAATAATTTTTCCAAATAACTAGGAGAGTTATTTGGATAACAGTTTTTGTGACTTTCGGGGCCATCTTCCTTCTAGATGAAGCATATCAGTAGCCTGGAGCATCCATTGGGCATGGATTCTACTATGTGGTCATAAAATTCTAATTCACAACTTTGAAAAACTATCCCTAAAGTCACTTGAAGACTTATTTCTGAAATTTGTTCTAAAACTTGAAAACTATTGAAAGATGCTAGAAGAAGATTGGAATCTTGGAAGCAAAAGAAGAGTGTGCACAAGAATCATGCGAGAAGAAATAACTATGTATAAAAAATGTGTACGCAACACACTTGGAGGAATTAAAACTATTCTAATATATACAAAACGATATAGCAAACTTAATGGAAGGGTTTGAAATAGATCCCATTTACTGGGATTTATAGCGCACCTCCATCAAGATGAGTTAACTTGAAAGATTTAGACTCCTTGCATGAACTGATGATGTATGGGCCACTGCAAAGTGCATCAAAATTTGAATGGCACCCTGGTTTAGCTCTGTCAGCATCCCATTTCAATACCAAGTCCCCAACTTAGAAAGCTTGAGGCATATCCTTTCTTTCAATCCACTTCTTTGTTGTTTGTTGATGTTAATCTAGCTTGATCATAGCAGAGTTACTTAATTCTTCAAGATTAACTAGCTTTGTCATTCTGACTTCTCTCTGGTCTACGCCTTCAAACTCCAACTATTGGAAAAGTGCTAATGAATTTAACTCAAGCATCAAAGGAAGAGTAGCCTCCTTTCCATAGACAATCTTGTAAGGATAAGTTCTTATTGATTTTTTAGTTGTGATTCTATATGTCTAGAGCGTACACAACCTTTGTATGCCACTGTCTTTGGTTGATGTTCATTGTGCACTTCATGATCCTGATCAAGTTATTATTTTTTAACTCTACCAGACCATTACCTTGAGGGTAATAGTTGGAATAATTTTTCAAATATATGCCCAGATTTAGAGCCTAATCAATGATTTTAGTGTCAAGGAAGCATTTTGCATTATAGGAGATAATGGTTTGAGGGATGCCAAACCTTGTCACGATACCTTCAAGAAAGTTGAGGATGATAGACTCTATTGATTTCTTGAGTGCGACAACTTCTATCCATCTCATGAAGTATTTCGTAGCTGTCATCACCCACTTGTGTCCAGCACTTGAAGGTGGATTGATCATTCCTATGAAATCAATACCCCATTTCATAAAAGGCTGATCTGCTTACATTGGTCAGAGGAGAAGCGTTGTCAATTTCTTCTTTCCTATGAATAAAGTGCATTCTTTACATTTTTTTACCCATTTGTGTGCATATGCAAATAGAGTAGGAAAAGAGATACATGTCATTATGATCGTCATTGATGTAGTTTTGGTAAAGAAGTGTCCACCAGAGTATCCATCGTAAAATTTTGCTGACACTTTTTCAGTCTGCATGTCGTTGATACACCTTAATAGCACACCATCAAGATTATTTTTGAAGAGAATATCATCAATCAAAACATAAGGAATAGATTGTAACCTCATATGTCTTCTCTTTTCCTTGTTTAAACCAATAGGGTATATGCCCTTGGAAAGGAATGTGGTCATCTCCTTCATCCATTCACACGTGTCACGGGCTCCAATTTGTTTAAGTTCTATGTGTAGGAGATCCTCATCCAGAAAAAAGGAACCTGTGGGTTCATTCTACATGTCCTCAGCAAGTTATTTGTAGAGCACATTGCCTCTTACTATCTTGGTGGCTTTGATGGTTACATCATATTCCATGATTTTGGTCACCAATCGCACTCTCTTTTCTCTAATTTCTTCTCCCATTATGAAGTCTCTAACAGAAGAGTGGGACACTAACACCTTGATATGATTTGTATCGAGAAAAATTTTGAATTTCTTGAGCACACGCATGATGGAATACACATGTTTCTCCATGTGACTATATCTTAATTCATAATCCTTCAGTGTCTGACTGAAGAAAGCTATTGGTTGTTCTAACCCTTGTTCATTTTCTTGTGTTAAGATAGTAGCAACACTTGCATCACCACCATAAGCATAAAGGATAAAATCATTTGAGTAATCTGGGTTGATGAGTGATGGCATGCAAGCAATCTCTTGCTTGATCTTTTTGAATCTTTCATTTTCTTTTTTTTTCATCTAAAGGCCATGTATTTCTTGAGCACGAGGGTGATTAGCCTTACCAATCCTGCAAATTTAGGAATAAAATTCCTAACAAAGTTGATTTTACCAAGGAAGGACTACAAGGCTTTCTCATGTGCTAGTAGGGAGAGGGCCAGGATGGCTTACACATTCTCAGGATCAATTATTATGTCATCCTTTGAAACTACATGGCCCAGAAGCTTTCCCTGTGCCACCATAAAATTGCATTTTTTGGGGTTAAGATATATCCCATATTTTTTGCATCTCTCGAAGACTTTCTGGAGATGCGCCATGTGATCCGCACTTTGCTTTGAGAAGACTATGATGTCATCAAGGTAAACCAAGATGAACTCATTGATATGGCCGTTAAACACAATATTCATGGCGTGTTGAAACGTTGTGCCTACATTTGATAGACCAAAGGGCATCTTTTGATATGCATATGTCCCCCACTTGGTAGTAAATTCCATTTTGAATTTATCCTCTTCCTTAACCAGGATTTGATTTAATCCTGAGTATCCATCCAGCATAGAGAATATTTATGTGTTGGCCACAGTCTACAAAATATGCTCCATAGAAGGCAAAGAATAATGATCCTTTAATGATACCTTGTTCAAATATCTGAAATCAACACATAGTTTGATTTCACTGTTCTTCTTACGCACCATAACTATATTCGTAACCCAAGTGGAATACTTGATCGTAAATATTATGTTCACCTTAATTGGATAACTCCTTCCTCATGATGGGATCTATCTTTGGATTGACTGATCACTACTTTTGTCTGATGGTCTTGATACCAAGATCATGGTCAATGGAGTGTTGAGAAACACTTAGATAGAAACCTTTGATGTATTCATACTCCCATGGAAATATATCACTGTATTTTTGACAGAGAGAGATGAAGGCCTACTTTTCATCATATGCACAAGCTTTACTGAGTAGTAGCTTCTTTCCACACAAAATAGTGATTGGGCAGTAGTCTTCTTACGTAGTACGCATATACTTTTCTTCACCTTTGAACTCATCATCAGGGCTAAACATTTTCTCTAAGGTGACCATCCCTTTAGGAAATTTTTTTGCCTTCATCTGTATCACTTGGTTGCCATAGTTGTCATGCAAATCAGCTTGCATGCTTGATAAGAAATTAGCTTCATTATAGATGAACTTGACAATCTGTGCATCACCATCAAACACTTTTTAGTTGGTGTTTTTATCTGGAATGGATGGCCTGATCATCATCTTTTATGTGCTGAGTGTTTCTGTTGATAAATTCCTTAGCAGGGGAGAACTACGAACCAAGCACAGCCATCTAGTCATCTTTTTTATTCATGTTGCGTGGCACCGCCTGTAAATTTAGAGCATCAAAGCTATCAAGAAGATCCGAAACTTTGTGTTTATAATCTTTGATAAGCTTATTCTTTTTCATGCACTTGTTGATGACCTAGTGGATAACTAATTCCATGTCCCCAAAGATCTGTAGCTCCTTGAGTTTATTTTTTTCAGCAATAAGCAGACCATGCACTAACACTTCATACTCTGCCACATTATTGGAACATGTGAACTGCAACCTATGCATGAAGAATAAATTCTCCTCCTTAGGGGAGATGAGAAAAACTCCTACTCTCACACCTTTTTTGCTTCTAGATCCATCAAAATATAACTTCCACATACCAGTGTTTTCTTCACTTTTCTTAAGCACATATGGCAACACATCTTCTTCTTTAAGGATGTAGTAGGTGTCAATCCAGTTTCATAAGCTTCCATCTCTTCATCATATGGATCAAATTTATGGTGTCTCTCCACCCATTCATCTAGAACTAAGTCTAGGATAGGAGGCGTGAGAGGCTGCTCTTCAAAAACTGAAACTTGTTCTTCTTATATTAAATAGTTTGCTTGGAGAGGGGGTGGGACATATGACTCCACATGATAGGAAATTATTAGCTTAGCTTGTATGGTAAATCAGACACCATACCTTGTCTTGAGTAAAATATGGATCTAATCAGAAGACAAGTAACCACCCACTTTAGCAGTAAAATCTCTTGACAAACATAAGGAAAACAAAGGACATAGGTCAATGATTGACACATCTTGAGTTATTGTGAGGCTTGGACATGCATGAAGGGTTAACTCAAGATCCTTGATGATTCCCAAATTAGTGATAGTTGAACCATCAAGTTGTAAGACTCTTTTTGTCAAGGGGATGTACTTAAGACCTAATACATCAATAACTTTCTTAGGTATGACAGAAGTACTAGCACCTGAGTCAATCATGCAATTATGGACAAGATGTTTACCTATGATCAAGGATCTATGGAAGGGTGAGGTTTTGACATTATTACTTGCTTTCTTCTCCTCTTCTTAGAAGATGTTGATAGAAGCACATGACTTTTGTATAGTTACATCTATGCGCGGGAGTTGAGCTAGATATTTATGTAATAAGTCGCATTGGGATGGAATAGTGAGTGCATCCCACATTGTGACATTTATGTTTTTTTTCTTCATCTAGTCAACAATGTTGAATTAAAGACACATTGACTTGTTCATTTGAGGTACAATAGCATCCTTTCTAGATTGTTTAAGCGCAGAGGTAGGAACCTTAACTGGCACAGAGGTTTGACCTACCAAAGGAGGGGAATGAACCACTTCAAGAGCTTTACATGGAGCCTGATGTGTTGGAACTTGGAAATTTTTACTGTTGGATGCCTTAGTTACTTCCTTTTACTTTTGAGGATCATCCTGTGTTCCTAGAATTGAAACTTGTGCATTGGATTCAAGCATTCTCCTTTTATACCTTCTGTTACCTACAACTTGGGTGTGTGGTTTGTTTGCATCATCTGTAACCTAGCTTCTTGTGTAAAAATATTTGGCACCAAATAATATCAAGTTAGCTTTGGGAGGTAGCTCTAGATTTTCTTGGTTCTCGGGCTCACTTACACTAATGGAAGGCTCATAGTTATAAATATTCTGGATCATATAGGCCTGATCACGCAAAATTAGCACAGTGATATTGACTATGAGGTATATTGCAAGGAAAATACCACTCAGACTCCTGCACCATGTTGTTTTGAATAGTGAAAAGTTCTTGACTTGTGTTGGGTGCTAGAAGGGGTTGTGTAGGAGGAATAACTTACAAAGGTAAGTGTGCATTAGCCTATCATCTATCATTCTACTAGTTCTACCCATATCTCTGATTTCCATATTGATTTCGCAAAGAATGATTGCTTTCACTATGCACCTGATTATAACTTCCTTTGTAGACTTGTGTTTGTTGCTTCTCCAATGATATGATCTTATTGGACAAATTTCTAATTAGGACCTTTAACTCTTCATCTTATTTCTGTTGCGTGAGAGAGTGGGATGTATATGTAATGGGTTGTGGGCTCTAGACTGGAATCAAATCAATAGAAGGTTGGGTCATTAGATACATCTCTAGGAATAAGGGTGCAAGAGGCCTATGAGCCAACTTACTAGCCTGAATGAGACTATTTTTTGCCCTTATTGAAATTTTGTAAGCAACAGGTAAGGTTATACCTCCCATAAATTGAATCATGACTAGAATGTCACTATACAAATCCCTTAGATAGTACAAGAAAGCATGTTAGGCTGCAGGTCTTACCACTTAAGGAATTTTGTCCCAAGTTTTATGGAATATGATGTTGAAATCGATCATCTACTCATTGGGTGTGTTCTTTGTTGTAGTCAGTTGATCTACCAATGATAGATGGTCTCATTTATCTTCAAATTAATTACATATAGTTGTTCTAAGCTCATTCTAGGTAGCAATAGATGCAGGTCTCAAGCCTCGGTACCACTTGAGCACTTTACCCTTGAAAGAGGTTACAACTAGCCTAACAACTCCATCATCATGTGTGATCATATAAACAAAGAACATATTGGCCACATATTGAATGTGTTTAATAGTGGTAACTTGATTTTCTCCCATGAAGTATGGAATGCTCTTGAGTGAGGCTATTGGTATATCATGTTGTGCATTGAGATTGAGAGGGATTCTACCAGTGAAGCTGGAAAATTTTCTTGGAGGAGGATGAGGTTGTAATGCCATAGCAGTGCATGTTTGGCTACTATGAGGAGGAGTAGAGTACACACGACACACTGGAGATGGATATGCACACGTGGAAGTTTTTTTACATGTGCTTCTTGGAAAAATTTAGAGATATTCAAAGGATCCTACAGTTGCAGCACTCTATCTAGTATGGACTCTTCTCATAAAAAGGTGTACAGGACTGCAAAACAAGAGATCTAAAAATGTTGGGAGTCATCATATGTGTTTGAAATATCCTGCAAAGGCTAGAAATACTAAGTCCACACACAAAAACTTAGCAATATGAAATTTAATATTTCACTACTTGTCCCACTAGGCATGCTAGAAATTACTGGTCATTCAAACGTGCACCCACGTCTCGGATCTGGAAGATCCTAGTTGTTTGAGACAACAATGGAACAATCTCCAAGTTGTGGGACCTTGCGCACTTGAGATAGATCTCCAGAAGAAGCCAGTTCCTCTATCTATTTCTACTGCTATTATCTACTCCTAATGATAAAATGGAAAACTAAGCTAACAATGTTAAGGGACTAGGGATAGAAGGACAATAAAATGGAAAACTAATCTAAGGAAGGTGATAAAACCAGAAACAGAGGGATGAACACCATCTATTCTAATATGAAAATCAAAGGAAAAGACATGAAAGAAGGCTAGGCATGCATCAGCACAGCTAAAACACATTTACCAGATCAGTTTCATGAAACACAACTAAAAATGGAGTTGCAAGGGATGTATAGTGACACAAAAAGCACACAATGTAAAAGAAAGGAAAGAAGAAAGAATACAAACACGCTTAGGAGAGAGAATAGTCACAAAATGATGCTTCCATTACTTTCAAAAATGCATAAAACTGTTACAATGGAAAAAGAGACTGATATCCACACGCATGAGCTATATATAGAGGTTTGTGACTTAGAGTACAGAAATATGAAGTCCTTAGAAAAATGTGTAAGTATCCAAAGTATCCAACATTAACAATGATCCCAGCTCTTACATTTATAGATGAATCCATTGAAGAAGAAGAGAAGAAAGATGGAAAACCTAAATTTGAAATACAACCACCAACAAGAAGCATTCAATGCCTACAAATCCACCTGAAAATATATCAAATGTGTTTCATCAAGTCTGTTTGGCATGTTAGAGAATGAAGGAGGTGAAATCTATGTCAAATCGAGTGGTTGGAGTAATCAGATTTTCTCATCAATGCCTAGATTGATGTTTTCCCATTTCTCACCTATCAGAGCCACCACAAATTTGATTTTGAATGTCTAACACTATAGCCTACGTCAACAGCTATCGATTGAGGTTAGGCACATGCCGATCAAAGACCTATAGTAAAATATATAGTTTTCAGAAGATTTTCAGAGTCGTTTGTGCATGCAAGACATGTGGTACTTCTGATTGGTCGAGAAGATGGCCAAATGTGCAAATGATTTTTTGTTTTCAGCCATGTGTCACTTATTTATTTGTTGCAAATATTCGGTACCCTATTGGCACACTTTAATTAGTTACATGTGGCACAATCAATCATGTCAGAGAATGATGTGGCATGGAATGGCATAGAGGAGGGTACAAGTACATGTAAGAATGAGGCATGGGAGAAAGATAGAAGGAAAGCACGCACAATCACAACACCTGTGGAGGAAATGGGGAAAACTGGAGAGCGGGAAACATATGGTCAAGGTGTAACTATTACAAAGTAATGTGTGGGGATGTGTGAGAGGGCCAGGGACTTAGTTGTTTTAAGCAAGTGCAAAGCATGCACGTAGGATGAATAACTACTGGGAGTAAGGTGAATGCATAGAAGATGTGTGCATGGGAAGAGTGGAACAAAGAGGAAAAATAAAATGGAAAGGGGATACGGGGAATCACACAAGGGCATGTGAGGAAACTATGACCAAGTGAATGTGCCAAGCAAACAACTAAGGTGTGCGCAACTTGCAATGAATATTTCAGAGCCAGAATGTGATTAAGTTGTCTAAATAACTTATTTGGATAACATTTCCTCTAGACTCATTCCCAACACCTATAAAAGTTATGATGGTTCTATTCTCAAAAGATCCTTCCATAGTAAGAGGGATAATTTTTCTTCTATGGATGGTGAGGTTTCCTGAGGATTACTCTCCATGGTGAGTAAGAAACTAAAATTCTATTCCATGGTGAACATTATCGTCATTGAAGATATGGAGGACACTCCTAAGAGAATTGTGATCTTAAAGGAAAAGTTAAATTCAAAATCTCCCATGGTATCAATGATAGGAATAGGAATAGGATGATTGCTGAGCTCCAAAATAGAGTTTCTATGATGGATGAGGAGATGAAAGAAATCAAAATAAAATAAGGTGACATCCTCTCCATGCACAAAAACACTTTTGACGTCCTCTCAAAAAAATTAGATCTATTTTATGTCAACAATATTAAAGGTAATTCCAGCAAGGGAACCAACTTCAAGGAAATCATGAAGGTTATATATGATGCTAATAATAACTTCAAGAATTTCATGGAATGATCTGGATACTTCTGTATGCCTTCAGTATTTTTGTAATTTTGTTGATTATGTGCTGACAATTTGCTAACATTGAGATAACTTTGAGCTGATTTTTTTTGTCTTTGTACTTATCATCTATTGTTTGTTTTTTTCTAGTTGAAAATTCTTCTAGCTTTTCTTTCTTGTCACTTGTATTGTATTTTCTTATCTAGGAATATGGTTTTTTGTAACTAGGTAGGGTCCCAGCCAAAAAACCTTTACCATTAATAAAAAAATTCCAAATATAAATGACACGAATAACCCATCAAATGATACAAAGTCACCAAGTACTTCCATGATGGTAGAAACATTTTTCTTTCTATTGTAAGAGGATAATGATCCAGAGGAGAACACATATAAATTACATGCATTTCAACATAACCAGAAGATCAATTATGCATTGAGGTATAGGGCCAAAAACACCACTTCAATGCCTCCAAATGTTTTTTGCAACTCCACCAAAACTAAATGACAACAATAATAATCCTCCTCCAAAAGGAAATGATCCTCATCCACAAGAAGTTGCTTTAGGTATTTCTAAAACTAGTTACACTATTGTAGAAGACATGAAGAATATTAAGGCAAACATTGCTTTACATAAATTATCTCAAATCACAAAACATCGAGATTTGTTGTCAAATTCTTTAACTAACAACATTACTAAATACCTTAGAAGTCCTCTAATGCTAATGTTGCCATATACAAAATCAAAGTACAAGTTTCTCACTTCCTAGTAATTGCAAGGATGTTTTGAATGAACTTGCACAACTTTTTGGTTGACTCTTGTTCCTCTAAAAACATTATGCCTTAAAGTATATGTAATAAACTTGGTATAATCCCAATTAAATATGACAGGGTAGTGGTTCAATTAGACAAATATAAAGTATAAAAATAGTGGAACTCCTCAATGTGCACATGTAGCTAGCCTTTGAGCCTAATATTCTACATGTCATAGATATACAAGTTGTAGAAATCTGAAAGGCCTATGACATGTTATTAAGTAGGGATTGGTCAAAAGTATTAAATGGTTACATGTCCAGTGAGTGTTCCCATTTTTGGTATCCATGGAGAGGTATCCCAAATCAAATTAGGATAGAAAGAGAATTGAAGATGAAACACATAATTACTGAGTATAATACTAAAAAGAAAGAGGCCAAATTTTTTTCAACAAACATTGGTATATATTTTTTAGACATAAAAGGTACAAAATAGCCAAAGGATAACTAGATGCCTTAGAGATGTGGTCCATGAACTCTGATGGAGCTTGTTCCAAGAAATTTTATATGGTAGGATTTATCTTAACCGGTCTAAAATGATAACAACATTTAGCTTCCTACAAACTATAGTTCCCTTACACTAACAACTTAGTCGATTATAAAGCTTTAATATTAGGATTGTAATTTTCCATCAAACACAAGATCAAAGAGATAAAAGTATTTGGGTACTTAGAAGTTATATTCAACCAATTTAGGAGAAAATATCAATATAATTATCCATATCTCGAGAGGTAAAAACATAGATTTTGGGATCTTATTGAATATTTTTTTATATTTAACATTTTATTGGTCCCTAGGAAACAAAATTAGGAATTCAATGTATTAGATACTTATATTTTTTCTCTCATACCATCCTAAGAGCTGAAGAATGAAATGATGTTGGTGGAAATGATTCATATTCCCTCAGTACTAAACAACATAGACCATTTTAAGGTATTCAATGATGACCATAAAATTATTTAGTTTATGAATAGTTTGGATGATTTTGAATCCCAAATCATTGATGAAAAGGATATAAATAAACTAATTAAAGATGGCATCATAAATCTTAAAGAGAACAAGATTCTAAAAGGCATGATAGATCTTAAACTAATGTTTGATCTAGACTAACATAATCAAAATAATACTAAACCCAAATCTAGTGAGAAGGATTATACTCAAATAAACATTGGCACTAAGGAACAACCAAAGTTTGTAAACATATATTTAACATGTTAGAATGAGGAGATAAACAAGACAATAACCCGGTTAAGGAATTAAATAGATGTCATAGTTTGGTCTTATGATGATTTTCAGGTATTTTATCCTAGAGTAATCATCCATACCATACCACTGATGAAATATAACAAACTTTGTAGGCAAAGGAACAAACCAGTAAACCTAGTTTTAGAACCTCTAATTTTTAAAGAAGTGAATAAATTACTAGATTTTGGGATAATCTTTCTCATTAGACAATGAACTTGGGTGGCTAATATGGTTCTTTTCTAGAAAAAGAGTGGAGAAATAAGACTATGTGTAGATTTTAGTAACCTAAACAGAGCCTCAAAGAAGGATAATTATCATATTCCCTCTCTAGATGAAGTAATACAAATAGTAAGTGGATCTGATAATGGTCTTTTCTTGATGGTTATGTGCTAGTAAATAATAACAATATAATGAAAATTTACTTAACCACCAAGTGGGGAACATTTGCATATAAAATAATTCCCTTCAACATAATCAATGTTGGGGAATATTTAAGGTCTTAAAGGTAAATGTATCATCATTTATATGGATGATATAACTATGTTCTCTAAAAATAGTTTGAACCACATTAGACATCTGTAGAATTTTTTTGAAAGGTGTAGAAGGTATGTCATCTATTTAAATCATAAAAAGAGTGTATTTTGTATTATAGAAGGTAAATTTATTAGCCATGTTCTCACAAAATAAGGTATATTGATCTTGATAGAGTTAATATCATTTCCAAAGTTGCCTTACCGAATAACAAAAATAAATTGAAGAATGTTTTTTAAAATATCAATTTTGTGAGAAAATTCATTCCTAGTTTTTCTGTAATTATCATGCCATTGAATGCCATGCTAAATAAATACACTAAATTTGAATGGAATAATGATGCTAAGAAGTATTTCCAATATATTAAAGGAGCAATAGCCTAGGAAGTTATTTTTATCAGTCCTGAATTCATCAAGGAATTCTACTTGTATTCATGTTCTTCTAAGCATACCATCACAGATGTACTCACTCATAAAATTGGACACACTAAACATCCAATTGCATTCACTAGTACCAACTTAAAATATGTAAACCTCAATTATTCCATGATGGATAAGCAAGCTTCCGCACTAGTCAAGGCAGTAAAGAAGTTTAGGCATTACATACTCAGAAATAAATTGCATGTAATTGTCATAGATACAACCATTAAGTTTATGTTGGGGTGAAATGAGTTAGGAGAAAGAAGAGTAAAATGGATGACAAAGTTACAAGAATTTTATTTATAAATTAAACCTACCAATATTTTCATAGGTTAAGGCTTGGCATAACTCATGGTTGATATAGATCAAAGAATCAAAATAATGAAAGTGGATAAAAGGAACATGCAAAAAGATGAATGATATAACCACATTATCCATGATCTGTGTACGTTACATGCCCATTTGAATTATAAAGAGAAAAAATAAGAACATTGAGATTGAAATCCTCCCATTTCATGATCAAAAAAGGAATCTTATATAGAAAAAATTATGAAGGTATCCACTTAAGATGTGTTTCTAAAGAAGGAGTTGTACACATTATGCATAATTTTGATGAGAGGATGGGAAATGGTCATCCATCAAGAAGAGAACTTTCTCACAAGAATATGAAGGTTGGTTATTATTAGCCAACAATTTTTAGAGATGCCCATGCTTTTGTAAGAAGCTTCCATCAATATCAAATCTTTTCCAATAGGGAAATACAGTTAAACTATTATGTCCATCTAGCATCCCACACAGTTGAGAGCATAGCCTTTTGAACAATTTGGCTGAACATTTCAATGTATTCAGCTGAGCTACACTACTTCAACGTGGCACAAGTGTGTACTAATGTCCATTGATTACTACAAAATGTGGACTTAAGCTTCGTGTTTGCTACACTAAACTAGCAAAACAATTGGTTTTATCTAATTCACTTGATACCAACCATCTCATCACCCGTTGATTTGGATACCCATTTCGTTGTTATATAGGATAATGAGCTAGCCTTTTCAATTATAAAGATGCAGGGATCATGACTCAAATTGAAAGGATCTTGTCAGTCCCATCTTGGGATCCCTATAGGAAAGGTAGCACTCACTCAATGACTTGCATCATTACGTGATTGTTATCCTCCCCATAGCCATCCTAAGCTAACATAGATAAGATTCAAACGATGTGAATTTTGTTTCATGATATCGACACTTCATTACAATTTCGTTATGTTTTCTTCTTATAGACAAATTATTCCAAATTTCATAGGATTACCCTTTGTTGTCTGGTGCATGTTCAATAAATCATCGAGTTACCAATCTTCTACAAGTCACCCTCATACTGCCAACATATCAATCCATGAAAGAGTTCATAACTACGCTGATTTGTTTAAACTTTTTTACGCATAAGATTCCAGAATCCTAGACATCCTCATAACTATGGTAGATCAATACACATAAAACATTTATCATTAATTAATTCAGTAATAGTGCTCTTCCATCATATTAAATACAATATGGTATCGTAAAAATAGCCAATTGTTGATATTGTTTATAATATAATGTACTTTGCTCCATAATGACATAATTGTTTTCTCGCAATGCTACTATAGAAACATGTATGATTTTCATAACGAATATACATTGGACCCTATGCATATATTTAATATTACCTCAAAGACCAACACTACTATGTTATCTATGTATAACTCGTCAACCAAGTTATTTTGACATACTTCCATCCCCATAGTTGGCAAAACTAATGGTTAAACATATTGTAAATTATCATACACATACTAGTGTATTTTTACTCTGGCACAGTAGCAATAATATACGGTTCTTCCACATGTTTCATGTCACCTTGTTGATTTAATCGTCAAAATCCATCCTCCCTGTTGCATATACACCTAATCTTATCATGTCATGCCTGAAGTCATAAAAACATATAGCATATCATAAAATCTGTTAGAGTAGGTATTTACCTTAACTCATGTTCACCTAGGTACTTTATTTACCTTTATTGTATTTATTCTCACCCACTTATGTGTGAGGATATTTATTTTATCCTATTTAGATATTATGAGATATTATCTAGTTGTTAGGTATAGTTCTTTCCTTGATCTGTGGTATTGACTAGTTCTTTCCTTGATCTATGGTATTGACTAAATCATTGATGTCTAGTTCTCTCCTAAATCTATGGACTTGACTAGTTGTTTGATGACTAGTTCTTTCCATGATTTATGGCTTGATCTATGACCTTGATTGGTTCTTAGATTGTTATTCCTTGCCTATATAAGCAAGGTCCATTCTCATTGTATTTCATTGAGTTCCATAATAATATATGATATTGATGCTCATTTGTTTGCAAAGGGTTTATGTAAAGTTATTCTAGTGAATTGTTTTCATCTTATTGATCGTGGTGTTTGATTAGCATCTGTGTTCTTAGCTTGGTACGATCTGGTTATCGTTCCTTTTATGGTATCAGAGCAAGAGATTGCTATTGACATTTGTCTGTAAGTTTTATTGTGAAAAAAAATTCTTTGTATATTCATATATTTGGTATTTGGTCATATTTTATTGATGCGTACGGTTTTATGTAAAATAGAGGCTTCCATTGGATCCGGAAGGTGGGAAAATCCTAAGATCAACTGTAAACTCGACACATCCATTAAAATTCGTAGCCCTTGGTCATATGGTATGGTCGTATGAGGGCTTGAATCTTGTGATTCCTATTAGTATGTGCTTAACTTCAACCCCCTTTCATTTTATTTGTGTGGTGAAGACAAGAGCATTTTATTTTGTTTTAGTGGCAATTAAAATAAATAGCAGAGCATAATATTGAAAAGCTTGTATCCTTTGATCGGTAACTCGGTTTTGAGTGTTCTTTTTTGTAAAAGTGCTTATTTTTTTGTGCTCTTTCCATTGGAAATATTAAATTTTGAGAATTGCACTATAATTATAAAGTGTCAAATATGGAGGAGTGTTGTAATCAATTGTGAACGTAATTTCGGTTGAGCCCGACGTCCTAAACTTTTAGGAGTTGCATTCTTGTATATATCATGGATTCTGAGAATGGTATGTTTTTCTCTAAAGTGTGTGGACTTCAAGAGGATATTGTAAAATTCGTGGAAGAAAATAGATCGCTCAAGAAGTGAAATTCTCTTCTACAATCACTCATTCATGATAAGGATACACTAATACACTCCCTGCAGCAAACACTTGTTAGCCTACAACATCGCCATCATATTGTGGAAAACCATATCCATGCTCCTAGTCCACTTGCAGTTATTGCTCTTATACCCAATGACATTGATCTGTCAGTCTTTGAGTATGTTACTGCTCTTGATGCTCCTAAGCCTACGAGGCTTATTACTACATGCTCTTCCACACCTGTGCCTATTACAGTAACACATGTTGTGTATCCTACTTCTACTCATATGCATGACTCTTTTGAGATTTATACCACTGCATTCAGTTCTCGCATGCTCCGTTCTATGGGTTTCACTGGTGGAGGTATTGGCAGAAATTCATAGGGTATTGTTTCCCCTATTCCACATGTTAAATGGAATTCTCGCCATGACATTGGTTTTTGAGCAGATACTTCATGGGGATCACATATTGATAGAGCTTCTATTTTTGTTCGCTCACTTATTTCTGAAGATCATGAGCAACACATGAGTTCTGCACTTTCACTTAGGCTTGAAAAACCTGAGATTTCAGCTGTCAAACATGATCAACCTGATACACATTCTAATGTTCCTTTGCATGCACCCATTGTGCATTTTGTACCAAGTCATATGTAGGAATCTTCTTCATCCATCTGTGTTGATTTGGGGTGGATATCTGATCACTCATGGAGGTGACATAGGCATTCGTTGAGAGGACTGTACAGGCATGGCTCCTCCACCATTCGGCCTCTTGCTCCACTTTCTATACCTTCTGCATTGTGATGCTTCTTGTTTTGAGCATTTTTTTTAGCAGGTGTAGTGTATCTCTCTTGTTTGTTGAGAGATTTTGTATTTGTATTTTTGACACTTTTGGCATGTTGACAGTCTCTCTTGTGGGGGAGATATCCTGGTGGAGTCCAGTGTTATTTTTTCAATGTTCGAGTAGTTGTTTTGGCAACTCATATAGATTTGTAGCGCCACTTCACCCATTCAAAAGTATGGGAGGGTGTGGTGTTGATCCTGCTTCTTCAATTTTTGTGTCCTTGCCTTGTTACCTTTACTTTTCTTGGATCGTGACACTCTGGATTTTGTGTCCTTGCCTTATTTCTTTGGTTATTGTTCTTGGATCGTGGCACACCTATTTGCAGCACTTGATCGAATTATCTGATGCCTTAGAGCGGGTTTTTCTCTCTCTTTATTTTGTTGTTACTGGTTTTGGGTACCTTGCGGTGTCCCTTTTTCCCAATTATTGTACATGAGTACCTAATCAGGCCTAATTGTCGGGACTCATACTGTGGACATGCCACTTCTATTTTGGCCCCTAGCTTCACTTGAGGGGGGGTGTTAGAGTAGGTATTTACCTTAGCTCATGTTCACCTAGGTACTTTATTTACCTTTATTGTATTTATCCTCACCCACTTATGTGTGTAGGTATTTCTTTTATCTTATTTAGATATTAGGAGATATTATCTAGTTGTTAGGTATAGTTATTTCCTTGATCTATGGTATTGATTATTTATTTCCTTGATCTATGGTATTGACTAGATCCTTGATGTCTAGTTCTCTCATAAATCTATGGACTTGACTAGTTCTTTGAAGACTAGTTATTTCCATGATTTATGGCTTGATCTAAAACCTTGATTGGTTCTTAGATTGTTATTCTTTGCCTATATAAGCAAGATCCATTCTCATTGTATTTCATTGAGTTCCATAATAATATATGATATTTCTGCTCATTTGTTTGCAAAGGTTTTATGTAAATTTATTCTAGTGAATTACTTTCATCTTATTGATCATGGTCTTTGATTAGCATCTGTGTTCTTGGCTTGGTATAATCTGGTTATCGTTCCTTTCATCTTCGAGTGCACCCATGACTTTCCCTCCAAATGGGATAAGTCCCCCTCATGATTCTTCCACATTATTCCTTGGCGCATCTTTCCTTTACAATTTTACATGTTGTTTGATTCCTTGCTTGTTTGCTCCGCGCACTTCTCATTTGAATGCTCGTGCCCTGTTTGCATACTTATATCCTTCTACAAAGATTCACCTTCATTTTTTTTGAGATATTTTGGTAGTTCCAAGAGGATTTGGTAGCTAATCAAATAGAAAATGGAAATATCTTATAATACTCCACATGATGGAAATATCAATTTTTTTCCAAGACTTTAAAATATTTTGTGTTAACCTAATAAATTGTAGCCACCCCTTCGACCCAAAAGAGGAACATGCCTTGAAAATCAATTTGAAGGAATAATCAACTCTTGAAATTGGTTGATATGTTACTAAAATTGATTTGGAGTCAAAATCATATACAGTTTGACCCCTAAAACACCATTCCATTCTCCTACCGTAGAAAGAAAAAACCCCTAATGTTCTAAAATTGAGTTGGTGGAATGACTTCAACAAATCAAAAATGCATGAATGCACTTTTAGATCTTGCGTGTTCCTTAAAAAAATTCCCGAGGTGAAAATGGACATAAGGGAAAAATAATTGTGCTCCCCCATCCATTCAGGAAGTTTCGCCACTTAAACAACAACTTGAAGTGCTAGAAAGTGCATATAAGTGTTTAGATTTCCCTAGCCCCTTTCTCATGTTCCCAAGACCCTTGGCACATTTTAGATCATGGTGTGTTCCCTTTCACTTTTACATAATGTGGAAAGGGAAATGGGGTACACAAAAGTGTGCTCCCCATGTGTTTAGCTGGTTGTGTCACTTAAAAGACAAGTTGAGGTGATAGAAACATGAAAATAAACTCTCACTCAAACTTGGCCACTTTCTCATGTTCCCAAGACCCAAGGTGTACTTTTGGAGGGTATGTGTCCCATTTCAATTTTACCCAAGGTGAAAATAAACATGGGGGACCCAAAATTGTGCTCGCCTATGAGGTTTCTCTTCTCCTAACTTGCAAGTCATCACTTTCATCCGTAGGAAGCTGCAAACTTACACCTCGCTCAACCACTTCCCCTCTCCTCATTTTTCCATGATCTATGGTGTATTTTCATATAGTTATTCCACCTCACATTTTTCCAACAAAAAAGGGACATGGGGTACATGAAATTCACTTCTCCCTCTCCCATTTAGCCTCTAAACACATGAAAGACCAGATTATAGCCCTCGAAATCCATTTTCATCATGTTACATCTCCCTCACACTACACCACAACCTACCACTTGTCAAGATCAATTACAAAGTGAAATTTATTTCCCCTCTTGTCTCTTTGCACATCTTGTCCCATATTTTTAGGGTCCAACCACATGCCAACCCCCATCCAACCTTGGTTTGGCCTACTGGGTTAAAAATGATTCAAAAATTACAAATGAATATAATGAGATTCAAAACCAAAACACTTAAACATTATTTGATGGTTTCAAATGATTCCCCCTAAAACTCCATTTTTTCCCTGTGATGTTATTGAAATTTTTCAAAACCCTCAAGCTCTAAAACTAAATTTTTCTCATATCTCACAATCTATACACCCCATCTTTGTAAAAATTTACCACTGCACTCCTCCCAAAAATGCCTTCTAATTGACTCTATAATAAAAACCATTAATGTTATATATATATATATATATATATATATATATATATATATATATTACAACATCCAAAATATATTTTCATCCCTCAGAGTTACCTTTTAATATTTATGGAATTATGGTAAATAAAAGTCCTTAAAAACTAGAGTAGAAGGTCCTAAGAAAAAACCTAATCTTTTGAGACTAGTTTTGTTCCATTCTAACACCCAAAAGACTGTTGTATAAAAATAGTAAGTTGTGTTATGTCGCCCATGTCTAGATATTGATCCAAACACCATAACAATCATGTTAGATGATAACTAAATCCTTGTAATCCTCACACCAAATGAAATTTCTCAATGTATGTAGATTCCTACTAGTAACAACATGTTCATCATAACTAAGGAGTTTTCTTCACAAGAGTGGGTGAGGAAAAAATCATACTTGTAAGGCCTAATAGTCAGTTCATGGATTAAACAAGGAAGAAAGCCCTCTTGTATCCCCAAGAATATTTTACAGATTGAGTTTCATGAGGCATATTCTGATGCCATTTTCATACTAAGAAGAGTAATGGGGAAGAGATAAAAAATGATTTCTAAGATTGGATGGATCAGTTCATCTTAGTGGCCATAGAAGGAAACCAAATGGTGGAGTGGGGGAAATCATCAGGAACATCATCCATCGACAACTGTTGTAGTTGTCCTCCACTAAGAAGTTCACAATGACTTCTTAACTGGTGTATCCCCTTAAATTCATAAGGCCTTTTTCAAGGCCTATCCACTGCTCCCAATGTACCAAAAAATTCACTTTCATATGAAAAGTATCCATAACTCACTCACAAGGAGAGTAGCTCTCAATATGATATGATGAATGACACATTCATCATGTTCATCATAATGTTTCTCTAATGTTATCTAGAACAAAGGATCTCAAACCAAGCTATTGCATTGATTGAGAAGTATGGGAACCACTTTATCTAATTCCCCACCTTCACCTACATCTAGGTTGGAATCTTTGATATTTCCCCTCAGATCTTACCCAAGTACTTGAGTGATAAAATCATCATGTTTGAACTATGCTGACAATTATCTCATATTCATACCAATTTTAAGGATGCAAAAAACAAAGGTGTGTCAGTTACCATCTCCATGGGAATATAATTATTTTAGAATGTCATAGATGCATTAAAAATTGAAACATATTTCGATGATATCAGTTTGTATTCGTACATATCTTAGTCTAAATTTTATATTAGGAAGAACCTAAAAACTTTCATCTTTATAGGATTTCATCATGTTCCTCAAATTAAGCACTATTGGGTTAACTGCATAGATAAATTTGAGTTTAAAAAAAGGTATTACATGCAAATAACAATAGACAAAATGAGAGACTTCAAGTTTTATTAGTTTATGGATGGAATAAAATATGATGATTTAGACCTATTTGATCCCAAATACCAAGCAACACAATCTTCACCTCTTCTTCTCACTCCATGGAACATAAGGGGATCGACTATTATCAGAGAGATGACCATGAAAGTGATCCAAAGATCAAAAGAATGGTTCAAGTGGAAGAAATCTTCCTTTATCAAGTCTGGTGGTATTTTTTCTCCATGAAAGAAAGTTTCTCACACTTCCTCCCTCAAGAAATTAAAAAAATCAATGAGATCTACTCATTCAAGGGAATCCTCAAAGAGGAAATTTGTGGAGGATGAGTGCATTAAAGCTTAAACTCCTAGGAAGCTTCGCAAGAAAGAAAATATCATTGAAAAACCCATTGAACCCCTTGATTTAGGTAAAATTGATCCATCACAATCTCATGTTATTCACCAAAATCCAAGCGTATCCTTCTCAATGGTGAATTCATCTCATCACGAGCATGTTGTAATCCTTTATCAAGCACTCGAAAATTCCCCTACACCTGATTTTATGTCCACTTAAGCTAAAACATTCCATCGGTGCATGAGATACCTGGAAGTGGGTTAGTAATGGTGTAGTGAGACACCACACTTAATTTTGAGGCCATCTTGAAAAACATCAAGACCAAATAAACCAATAAAACATAGAAAACTTCCCATTTCTTCATTGTATCTTATGGATCTCAATGTATGGAAGTTACATGACCAAAAGTTGTAAAATCCAAGGGAGAAATGAAAAATATGACTACAAGTTGACCAAGTTTTCTTTATGACAAACTACGCATGAGGGAGATGTGCACCCATTCAAAGAGTTTGTAGACCGCTTGATTTCTATAAACAAAGGAACAAATAGATTCTTGAGCAACTAGAAGATCATGTGAGAACCCTCACTTTCTATGTATAATCCTTCCTAGAAACCAATGTGACACCACTTCCCCTAGTAAAGGCCATCTTTCCCATCAATAATTTTGACCATCAAGTGATGAAGAGAGCTCAAGGGTATACCATGTAAGGGAGAGCTAATGATAAATGAGCATATAAGATTATGAAAAAGGAAAAGGTATTACTACCCAAGATTCTCTCATTACTCAAGAATTCCCTTGCCACTATTTGCAAGGTGAAAATGACCAAGGAGGAGATCAAAAAAGAAAAGGCCCACTAGGATAGTGTGTTTCCATTGGTGTCTAAGATGAGTTGACTTGATCCTCACTCCATAGTGAGATAAAATGTGTTCACCTCTATCTTTGACAACTTGTCTCATATATGGTCTTGTATGATGAGTGTTATATATGATATGATAAAAAATACCATATCAAAACTTGATTCTTGTGGAGAGCATGCATCTGAGATCTTGAAAGGTGTCAACAATAGTGTGTAGAAGCTTGGGTCACCTTTTCTCAATGAAAATTCATCCTTGGAATATCTCTTTAAGTCTTTTGAAGATTTGGTCAAGAAAGAGGAAGTTGATCCCTTCTCTTTCAATGAATATAATTCATAATCCCTTATGTAATTTAGAGGCTCGACCTCTAATACTACAAGAGATCATCAAGTCTAGTTTAACCAATGCAAGACCCCCAAGGGAATTCTTGAGAATTTGATTAGTTCTTTGGGTTGTGTTTTTATACCATATGTGGAGACGTGGTACTTGCAACAACTCATTTCAGTAAGGAAGTGAAGGGTGGGGAGATCATTCCAGGAGCATTTTCTCAAATATCTCTAGGATCTGTATCTTTATCATCAGAATGATCACTCTCTTATTCCCTCTGTCTATGTTCTAATTCTTCATTGGGAATGTGTTATGTGACAAATTCCCCACATTGAGAAAGTATTGAAGTTCTAGAAGTATAGTCAAAATGAAATGAATTAATTATTATGTATTCTAAAGTTATTTGATCAAAATAAAAAACATTAAATTAAGTCCTAAAGTTATTCAATAATTAACAAAGTATGTATATTTGAAGACCCCTTTAATATAGGGTGGATAAGAGAATACTTCTTGAATTCTTTCATTTGTAATAAAGGGATTATGTGATCAAAGTGGAACTCATTTATGGGTGATTATTAATTAAAAGATACTAATGTATATTGTGAACCAGTGGATTGGTTGAAAAACCTACCCGAAGAATATTATTTAAATTTTGGTGGTGGGGACTCAAAGTTACAAAAAATTTAGAAAAAAGGATTTTTTTGTAAGAACCAAGAAGTGACTTCTAGTGTGGTTAAGAGTGAAGGATAGTGGTGGGAATTGGATAGGGGAATTCTAGGGTGTCCTAAATGGGGTACACTAATTATAACCAAATATGGTTCAACACAAAAAGACTATATATTAAAAGGAACATGCGGTCCCCATACAACTTTAAACATATATGTACACTACTTTGTAACTATTGTTAATTTAACAAACTTATATTTAAAATAAACTTCCTCTTGCATAAATTAAATTTATATTTACTTTGAGAAATGTGTATAATTTACTTAATTTATCTTCTCTCTTTTTAAAGAAATTTATTAATAAACTAAAGTAAAATTAAAGTTTCCATATGTCAGTAAAATTTCTCTTTATAAATAAATTTAATATTAAAATTAGGGAAAAGAAATATTACAATTTGATATCAAAGCTAAAATTCCAAAAAAAAACCTATGAGTTATATAATAAAATTCTATTGGTTAAATTAAAATATTAGTTTACCATTATATTGATTAAATTCCTAATTATATAAAAAAAAATTGTGTAAATTTCCTCGTTAAAATCCTACATAAATTCTTCTTAGTTATTGTCACAGATAAAATTTATTTATAAGTTTAACCACAATGTTAACTAGACTATTACCTCATAGTCCAAGTATATTCTCATCAATATAAACTATTTAAATGTGAATAAATAATTAAATTATTTCTAAACCCATCCCCTCACTCATGCATTAACCTCTCACCCTATAATATTGTTCTTAAATTAATTAATACCCTTAATTATTGGTGGGTACATGAATAAAAGTGAGAGTGGTTGGTGAACATTGGGTAAAGGTTGATTCGGGCCCTACACCCCCTCCATGGTACGTAAGGGAGAGGAGCCAATAGTGGAGCATGGACCAGTAATGGTGAGGGTATTTGTGAAGTGAGTGACTAGTACATGTACATTTTTCATTCAACATTTATAAAAAAAGTAGCTAATAAAATGTGTCACATCAAATCACATAAAAAACTCATCTAATCACATGATGCCACATAAGTGGAAAAAAATGCATGACACAATGCCCTACTAATGGTCCACCCTTTTTTCCTTTGTATGAAAAACTACTTGATTTAAATCCATTTAAAAACTACTTTCCATAAAATAAAAATGCTAAAAAAAAAAATTTAGATTAAGAAAAAAAAATCTTTTAAAGGGTATTTTTTTTTTTCAAAATTTGATGTATTTAAATGTGTGTTGTACACCCCTCAACTTGGGTGCACAACTAGTGGCTCCTCTCCCTTAGAGTGACTCACTCTCCAAACAAGACTGATAGACCCCGCACATGAGGGGAAAATAGTAGAAAATGCGCGCATCTGGGCGCCCTCGGACCAAAAATGCGCGCTACCCCGCCAGCTGTACCTGCTGCTGCGAAGGCTGGCAAGAGGGCGGACAACAAGTCAAAAGAAATCGTACAGAATTAATTTTTGATAAAACCCTTGAATATTTCACAGGCTGCCAACTCAGACGAAACAGTACATTGTTTCATGTTTGATCAAACTATGTTAACGAGAAAACATATGAGTTATTAATATATTGTAAAAATTATAAAAGTGTCATGTCAATCAGAGAGAGCAGGAAGGGCACTGCGGATACATGTGCGCAAACCCCAAATTTTAACCCGGGAGAGAACAGCTTGAGGCGCCCTTCGGAACTGTTCATTTCTCCTCATGTGCGGGGTCTATGAATTGATAGGTTTAATACAATGATTGCAGCCAAGTAACGTATCGTGCCAATAATAACAATACGACAAACTTCACCAAAGCTTTTTAAAAGAGCGCAAACCAAAGCAAAACCCTAACGAGACCTCCGTGACACTATCCTAGATCTCGGAGGCGTTTGAAACATTATAAATCTTTATAATTATTTTTTTAATTTCGTAGGACATGAGGCCGACATGGAACGAAATTATCTGTTTCGAAAGAAAGAAAAGGGGTTAAGTAGCGATCCAACGGCTAACAGCGTGTGGAGTATCAGTGTTCCACTATCGAATTACACCACACTCCTTCAAAACTGTTTTATCAATACTTAGTTCCACTATCGAATTACACCACACTGACTGTACAAAAACTTTTTAGTCAATACTTAGTCTACTGTCGCATAGGGTCCCGGCGAAAACAAATTTTTTATTACCAGGAATATTGATTCCTTGAAGTCAAATGTTCGAAACCCCCAAACCGGCAGCAAAATTTCTTTATGATGCAGTAGGAACTCGCAAGCGACTTTTATTATGTAATGGCGGACACAAGAGCGTCAATTTAAGTTTCATCTCCCACTGCCAAATCTTTATATAGATTCCGCACCATCTACAGCGCCGACTTACAATTGCAGACAAACATGGAAAATGCCCTCTCCTTGTTCCTCTTCGTGCTGCTGCTGCTTCACGGTGTCAACTGTAAAACTCTTAAAAGAGACGGTACATCTTCGAACCCTAACTCATTTTTTCTAATCATAAAACCTTAAATTAACGTTTCGAATCTGAGATCCATTTTACACACAGTGATATTTTGTTTTGTTATTTCAGTAGAAAGAATTTGAATTTCGGCCTTCTTTGTGGTTGTTCCGAGTTTAGAGGTTGTTTGTATATTTCAGTAGACACATAACTATGTAGCTAAACCCTTGAATTTCGGCCTTCTTTGTGATTGTTCCGTAATTTACAACTGGAAGGCTTAATATATTTAAAATAACAAAAGATTCCGCAACATATGGGAGCGGCATTTATAATTAAATTTTGGCATGTAATCATTTACTGGCTGCTTTTATTTGGATTCCACCGTCTTTGACATTTTATTTGCCTCTACATTTTGATATGCAGTGAAGGCACTGAATGAGATCAAGGCATCTCTTGGATGGAAAGTTGTGTACGCGTGGGTTGGGGAGACGATCCCTGTGGGGATGGAGATTTGACCCCTTGGAGTGGGGTTACCTGCTCTCACGCAAACCAGGGGGATTACCGTGTTGTTACGGAATTGTGAGTGAATTAACACATTTGTTTTCATGTTCGTTGTTATTTTAGCATTTTGATTAGTGGCAAGGGCAATTTCTTAGTATTTTTGTGGATCTTATAGATGTGGATATTAATCACCGGGGAATGTCTTAAACACTTTTAATTTTCAAATGACAATAGTCTGCACTCAAGTTTTATGCCAATAGATCAAGTTTTATGAATTAGATTGAGTTGTGTTCCAAATTTTCACAATTTTTCAATCTGGAATGTATTTCCCTGGCCTTTGACCTTAGAACAACATTTCCCTTGTACACCAAATTAGACTAAAACAATGTTTTGCCAGAATAAACATAGCCACCAGGAGACCTGGGTGACGCAGACAACATTTAGCAAAACGATACAGGAATACATGAATAAGAGTGCGCCTATGTTACATTTTACATATAGTCACTGACTGGGACCCCCGCCATGACCCCGAGTGTTCTGAGGAGTATGCAAGGCGGTATGCTTGCCCCATGTTCACTGACAAATGCGAATTTCAGTGACAAATGCAAATTTCACTGACAAATGCGAATTCTCTTTATGAAAAGTTGCAATTTGAGCAATAAGCTGCCGAAGTGACTGATGGATTTGATGCACTCCTCGCCATGATTGAGCTTAACATAACATCCTCTCATAACTGCTTAGCAGAATCCTTTGTGATAGAAGATGTATCTAATACATTACAGATGTTGAATTCTTAGATCTCAATAATAGAGGCAGAATTAATAAAGAGGCTTATTCAATTTGATAAGCATGTTTTCTCACCACATGAGATATGGTGAGGTCACCTTTGCCAGAAGAAGTAGCAAATTGTCTTTTTTTAGTCTAAAACTGCTGTTTTAAATCTTACTGACAGTGGACCCACTGACTGTTAGAAATCAGAGAGGTCATACTAGCATTGACGTGCTCTAACCTGAAAAATACAGGGAGTGGTCATTTGGTGGGACCTGACACTCCAGATCAATGAGAACACAGTAAGCCAAACAGTTGAGCTGAGATCAATTGACATATCAAACTTTGTTTCAAGAGATCAGTACTCTCAATCAGATTGATTTCCTGACAAGGAAAGGCAATAGTTAGGGTGTTTCATGATCTTAAAACAACAGTGCCTGTTAGGAGATGAATGAGGATATCAAGTCTTCATGAAATATTAAATAGGTTTGTACCTTTCATGCACTTGAGCAACGAAATTCACAGCAGCTAGTTAGATGGCTTATGAATCATCCTGTAATGCGTGCATCTGCAAGTGCTCAGGTGGCAATTTGAGTCCTCCTGCTATAGTTTCTTGTAACCCACCATTCCAATATATGGCGCGCTGTCAAGATAGCTTATTTTTTTTTCTTGACAGAAAATGAGTTAAGAAGATACAACGATTTTAATTATGAGTTAAATTGAAAGGAAGTCGTGATTTAGTTGGCCAGAGGATAAGAGCTTTGGACCTCATAGATGTTAGGAAAATCATAGTGATTAATGCTCGACATTCATAGGTTAAATACTTAGTAGATAATTTATGCGGGTCTATTGTTACATGAGTTAGATTTCAGAAACAACTCATAAAATACAAGTGAGATAATGTTGGGATTTAGATTATGTCACGAGTTGTTGGCACCTTCAGGATGTCACAGGGTTCAGCGATTTTTGGGACATGAAGTTCAGAAAATTGCCAAACTCGGGATTCGACCAAAAAATTTAGGATTTTGAATATTCGTTGATATTCGTCATTAATAAAAACTTATAAAACACTTTTAAAAAATACCCTTTTGAATAGCCCTAAAAAAATCTCTGAAACATATCCTTGAGTTTTCAATCAAAAATTCTGGATTCTGAGCAAGTCGAGTGTCATTTGAAAAAGGCATTGTTGAGTAGTTGTGAGTTGCAGTGCAAGTTGGCAGAGGGAATACAACCATTCGGACCCATTTGACCTGGTCAATACTCCATCGACCTCGAGATTTTTGATAATACTCCATTCGACCTGCGAAAATGTCAGGACCTGGTGGAAAAACATGCTGACCTGGTGGAGACTAGTCGTGATTATTCATTTGTTTATTCGGGATTTTCTATAAAGTTTAGGTCGTTAAACTATATTCACGATTTTATGTTTTGTTATTCATTTGTTATATTTTAATTTAGAATTTAAAAAAGTTGAGACTTTCACATTTGTTTTAGATATTCGAACTTTAGTCAGGATTTAACACTTTAACTTTAGTACTTTCAAAATTAAATTAAAGTTAATTTGAACTTCTAACTATATAGTTATATATGGATTCCAATATATGTGACTATTGATTTTAATATTTGCGATATTGGAATCCAATGATGAACGATTTTGTTGTGCAGATAATTCCAATATTTAACATTATTAGTAATCCAAAACTTCATAATATTCTATTCCAATATTGGCTATATTCACTTTAGCTTCTCGGACTAGAATAAGTCCAAAATTAGTGAAATAAGCATTGACATTTTATATTATTACAACTCTATTGGATCATAATAGTTTACAATTATTTTTCTTGAAATTTTAGGATGTGTATATTAGAATTTACAAAGTTAATAAAATGGTGACTATTTTCCTTTGGTCACAAGAATATTATAATCCTAAGCATAGATCTTGAAAATTACGTCACCACTTCTTTGAAAATATTACAATATTTAAACTATTTATTAACTCTTAATTCATATTGTTGTGATTTTTATTACTCCATAGCTAAATGAAATTATTTGCAAGCTCTATTAGTTCTCATAAATACATTTAACAACTTAACTTTATTTACATACCAATAAGCCCATATAATTCTAAATTAAATCAAAATTCCTGTAAGAAGGGATAGTGAAAAAGAGTATTTTCCATTCAACAATTTCAACTCTTTTCACCATTTAAGAGGTAATTTATACAAGTAACTTAAAAAATAGATATATAAAACATATTCCAATACAAATCTTAAACAAATATTGAAACCATTTATTTCCTCACAATAAATAAGTTTTACACAGTGATCCAATAAGATTTCCAGCAATAATAACTCTAGTTAAAGTGTCCATTTATTGAGAAGATTACAATACACAGTGGACTTAATAATACAATTTTACAAGCCTGTCATGGCATGGTAACAGCATGTCAAAGTGTTTATTTAACATTACTTTCCTCCAAGAAAGAAAACACTCCTAGATCAAGCTCCAAAATCCACTCCAAACCCCAAGTATACAAGTGTTCTAACACAACAAAAAGGGGACTTGTTTTCCACCCAACCTTAAGGAATCATTACATGTCTTTCTCCCAAGAAGAAGACATTCTATCCTCCCTCCAAGCCCATGGGAGAGAGATAGAGGATGCATCATAAATGAACAAGAGTACAAGGAAAACTAAACCAAATTGATAAACAAAAAATCAAGCAATGAATGAAGGATCCATTACTAACCAAAAAGGGAGAAGCAATCAAGTCCAAAAACCAAAAATGGGGGGAGGATAAGGAGGAGGCAAAAACCAAAAAATTCAAGCCATAGTGTGTAAAATCTATCTTCCATAAAAATTCCAACTCCATACTCCAAAATCCTCCAACATGCCTATTCCTCCCATTCTCCTCCTTGTCAAGAATTTTCAAGCCTTGAATGCTTCCTTGGTAAGGATAAGAGGATATCTCCAACCATATGAAAATTCCCTCCTACTTCCACCATAGGAAGGGAGTAGAAATTTGATCACCTTAATGGATTTCACATCAAGTCATGATGGTTAATAATAGGTTTCACTCCCTCTTCCCCAACATCTCCCAAATCCACTCCACATGAGGAGTGGATGAAGGAAAAACATAAAAATAAGAGATAAAAATCAAAATAAAACCCACATAACCCATACAATGAATTCAAAACCACCAAAAAAAACAAGATATGCTTTCACATAATATTTCATGAAATAAGAGGTGTGAGGCCTACCTCACAACCAAAGAAGAACCCAACAAGATTTCAATCTTCAAGCCCCAAAAAATCCACTCCAAATTTTTCTCCAAGCCAACAAAAATGAACCAAAAAGCTCCTTAAATCTCCAAGTTGATGATAAAAATAGGATAAAACCTCCACAACACAAGACCCATGAGATGGTGACATGTTTCACCCTTTCAACTAAGTAAATTTCAAACATCAGGGATTCCCTTTATAAGTACAACCAATAATAAATGCAAGGGAATATTCTAAGGGATTCAAATTTCCAAATTCATGCACCCAAATCCCAAGTCCCCCATAAAAGAAAAAAAGTTAAGAATGATGGTGATAAGAGAAGGGAATAAGAGAGGGAAATATTTTTGAGCTTAGAAAAAGGTCCCCCTAATCCTGTATGGACCATGGGAGTCTTTTTTAAGGTAAGATTGACCCACAACTTTCAAAACATGCCACAAAATTTCACTCTTTTCCCAAACTTGAGACTTGGGAAAGAAATGGGATTTTATGAGGCATGGTGGGCCCACCAAGTATATTATTAGGTGGCCTAAATACCTAATTAATCACAATTAACACAAAAATACTTCCCAATTACAAGAAAGTATGATTAAATACTAATAAACAATAAACATCACTAAAACAAGTAGGTTAAAAGAAATTAGTTTGAAAATTTAAAAGTGATATAAAAGGGATAAATTAGGACCAAACACATGCCAAATGTGAACACCCAAAACTCCAATTATAACACCAAATAACAAAAATTTATAAACAAGAAAGTAGGGATAGGCTCATCCTAAGAGGCTTTTGTGCATCATGGAGGCACAAACTCTGAATCCTATGTTTTTTTTATGGCGTAACCTATAATCCTACAGACTCAATACAAACCTCATATTTATTTATCACTAAAAATAAATACGGCATTGAGCTAGGGAAAATTGAGATAGGCTTTCGTAGAGGGTCACAATGTGGAGGTGCAATATCAGACAATATCTTTCAAGGTTCCATAGAGATCAAGAAATCACCTGCAGAATTATAGCCTTTTTCTCTCAGGGATCTTAAGGGATTACACATGGTCAACCGGAAGCACCAAAATCATTGGGAACTGAAATGAAGCCTCCCCAAGTGTTTACTAGGCCACGCCGACATGTGTGCATAGTCCTTTCGGTGCCATGAGCTTCTGTTTACAAAATATTACATTAGATATCCTTACACTTACTCACATTGTAGTATTTGACACAGTTGTAAACAATAGGACAGTGAGAGGAAAAAATTGATCTAGGGAAAACAAAGATAACCTTTTATAGAGGGTCCCAACGCGGAGGTGTAGTATTAGATGATACCTTTCAAGGTACAACAGAGACCAAGAAATCACCCGGTAAACTTACAACCTTTTTTACTCTTGGGGATTTTTAGGGACTACGCCTAGACGATATAGCCCAGAAGCACCAGAATCATTGGGAACTAAAACAATGCCACCCCAAGAGTTTACTAGGCCACCCCAATGCATGTTCATAATCCGTTCGGTGCAACGAGCTTCCGTTTGTAAAATATTGCATTTGATAACCTTATACTGACTCACACTGAACTATTTGACACGGTTGTAAACAATAGGATAACAAGAGGAGAAAATTGAGATAGGGAAAACTGAGACATTATTTCATAGAGGGTCCCAATATTGAGGTTTAGGATCATACGATACCTTTCAAGGTGTCACAGAGACTGATAAATCATCTGAAAAACTTCTCAGGGATCTTAAGGAACTACTCCCGGACGACGTAACCTGGAAGCACTTACATCATTGGGAACCAAAATGAATCCTCCCAAGTGTTTACCAGGGCACCTCGATGCATGTGAGTAGTTCATTTGGTTCCACGAGCTTCCATTTGCAAAATATTGCATTGGACAGCCTTACACTAACTTACATTGGAGTATCTCTCTTTCTCCCCTACTTTCTCTCTCTTGCTCTATCTCTCTCTCTCTCTCTCTCTCTCTCTCTCTCTCTCTCTCTCTCTCTCTCTCTCTCTCCCATTCTGTCTCTCTTTATCATTCTCATTTTTTAGTCTAGGAGGTCCTGAATCTATACCAGTTTGTTGTAGATGAGGCTGTTTCATGAGGAAACCTAATTTGTAAGAACAATTTAGTCAAAATAGATGCTTAAAGTTTGATTTTAAACCTGGAACTTCTTAGGAAAGTAAAATAGGGAAAAGGGTATCCTAAAATCTCTTGAGTTAGTCTTGAAACCCTTTGAGTCAGAGAATAAGTTTGAAAACCCATCAAGGAAGGGCTACAAGGAGCAAATTTTAGTGTAGAAGGAGGGGGTGGTAGAAAGTAGGTCTAGCCTTAGAGATGGGAAATAAAATTTTGCCTACCCCATAAGGGGCCTAAAGGATGTCTAAAACATCTATAGCTTAGTCTTGGAACCTTTTGGTTTATTCCCAACATGAAATCATGAATGGCATTGTTTCAATCTAAGCAAAACATGACAGTCTAGGAGTTTGAGTAAAATTTAATGCTTACTTTGATTCTCATCACTTGGAAATTTATCATGGTGTGAAAAGAACATGGTACAAGACTCTTTAAGTGAAAAAAATTAGTTAACCTATGCAAAAGAATCAACTTTTATTCTCATCATCAAGTTACTTCTCAAATACATGAGTAAATGGATGAAGAATTGTATCTAGCCATCTTCCTTAGAGAAAATTACACACTTTCATTCAAAAAAATGATCATGTAACCAAAAGAAATCATACATCCTACATTGTATTCTCCTCTGCTCTCTCTTTCTCCTTACCAAGATCACTCTTTCTCTCACTCTCTCTTTCTCTTTCAAATTTTTTCTCTCTTTCTCTCTCTCTCTCTCTCTCACTTTCTCTTTCACTCTTAGTGATAAATTTGTACTTTCGGTGAATATGCTTTTTATTAATTTTTATTGAAAGAGATGAAATCACATAAATAATGAATATTGATACTTAGTCATTATTATTATGAAACCACTCTAATGTAACCAAAAATAATATAAAAATGTAATAATATATCTTATAATTTGAATTGAAACTTTGAACCTCCTCTAAAAAAGGTTCTCTAAATATATACATATTGATAAATTGAACGAATAATTACTCGGATTAGATAACTCTTTATATAAGTTGTATACATATTTCTTTAACTAATTTATGACTTGATTTCCAAAGTTTCATGCATATTATACATCAAAAACGTTAGTATACAATACCAATAAATGAAAAAATATCCATAGTGTCATATATTGTCTGGATATAATTATAATCTCAGAAATGTAAGGTATCATAAACACATATCGAGTTCCAAATAGTATTAACATGCAAAATAAATACAAATATATGAATAGGTCATATAATATCAAGTCAATGCCATATAGGTGTACATACAATGTCGAACGTGCATACAATGCCATGCACAAAGGCATACAAAATAAATGTCATCAAACACACACACACATATCCTATTCATCAAAATATATCTCTCTTTGTCATGCTCAAAGAAGGATCTTCCTTAGATGTAGATGGAGATCTATGAGATGACTTGGAATCCTCCATGATATGATTACAAGTCTTCTTATGTTCAAAACTCAATTGTAGTTGAACCTGTAAATGCATACAATTTTTTTCGTCAAAACTTAATGTATAAGTTTTCAACATGTATAAGACCATGCTAATGAAACTATTTACATATACATGTACTTACTGCAATCTCTTGCTCACGCTGAATCTACATCTCACGCTCAGCAGAGTAAACGGGAGCTACTAGATCATGAACCGGGGTGTCAAAATGATGAGCTCTAGGAGTCTATTCCCTCGAAGCGAAAATGGAGGGGGTTGAACCCTACATGCACATAAGATTACACAATCAAACATCAAAATTAACTTATAGAACTATATTAATGATAAAATATTTGAGTGTAGATCTAAAAATTTACGCCAACTAAGTACATGTATAATGACAATATTTTAACTAATTTTATCAATATACAACTATTTTTTTACCATGTCACGCCTATGAATCATATGTACAGGGATGTTACCTGTTGCAAGTAACTCCTACATATACATAATGCATTCGCATTGATTATCTACATGATGCTACAATGAAGGAAATTATTAAGATAATTGGACATAATATGAACTACACGAGCTAGTTAAGAGAAATACATAATTTGTATACCACAATGAGTTGCTGCGTAGATGAAATTGCAGCGGCAACACCTTTCTCTACTCCTCGTAGAGATGGTGGTGTGTCTTGTGTGGTCATAAAATTTGTAAAAATTACATCATGTCAAGTTAGTTGATATATACATATACAAGAACATACATATACAAACATATATTTGAGTGAAAGTTATATATATTTACATATGTGAAAATTTTACAAAATTAACATTCTAAATTACATCTGTGAATATATAAATATGCATGGTGCTCACAACCTGTGGTTGGGATGATGATGTCCCTCCGGCGTGCTATAATATCAATACATACATGTACATATGCATGTGTAAATTTAAAAATTTGACCAAGTTCAAATATAATTATTTTTTAAAATTTAACATATATATGTAAATCAAGTACTGAGATCTTTTTGTAACATGTAATAAAACATAAAAATACCCGTGAAGGTGTCGTCAATGTATAAAATCCAAATGTATCACTCAAAAAAGTGTCTGACATATCCACATCATCATGTGTACCACTAGCAAAAAATCCATCAACACCAGTCTGCATGAAACTATCATCATGATTGGGTCCCATTCATATGCTACCACAAGATGTGCAAAGATATGGCCTCATTCTACTACTACCTGGAGGAATCCTTATTTACCTCCACCAACATCGGTATCATAAACCTCCCTTGTATTTTGGACAAGGGTATCAGCGAGTGCCTGAAGCGCTTGCAATTTATCAATCTCTATTGTATCTTTCACTGTTGTAGGGACAGTCTCAGGATGATGGGGATTTTGTGCGGGCACTCTAGCATGCTAAATACGAGCACATTATTCACCTAGTATATCCTGTGCAAAGTCTTTTCCTCAGCCCTGAAACTCATGGTATTCAAAATAGTTTAGGACTTCGTTGAGGATAAAATTGCAATATAGTTTCCTCAAAAAGTATAGTGGAACCTCATTGTTATTGCAAGGTGTTATATCAAATACCATCCATCATAGTTCCCAAAAATTATTTTTATCAGATCATTGTTGCACCAGTGGATTGGAAACTGTTTGCATGACAACGGAACTAGAAAATTAGTTCTAGGGTCCATGAATCATGCACATATGACATCTTTTGTAATTAGTTTGTTTTCATCTGCATATGATAATTTATTAGAGTAATATTCCCTATAAGTCTCTTTATAAGATGCCCACTGATCAATTTGACTCGTTTCTGTGTCAACTTGAGCCAATAATGCCTCTAATATGTTTACAAGCGAGGCACGATGGGCGTTTGTGGAAGGGATCCCTCATTATTTTAATCAATTCCTCAATTTCAATCTTATTCTCCACTATATGGGCTGCTAAATCCTTTGATTACCTGGAGGATGTTCAACAAATGTAGGAGGGCTAGGAGGGTTGTGAGGATTTGTAGGGTTTTATTTTGGTTGTAGAGGAACTGTATCAATAAAAAACATGTATTTAATTAAAATATATAATATAAATACCAAATTTTATTGAAATTCAGAGAAAACAATTTTCCCTACCTCTTCTCCATGGAGGCATTGTCGAATCCACCTCAATCCAACCTTCACAGCGATTTGCTGATGTTTTTGGGAGAAAAACGGTTGAAGACAAAATGTGAGTGTAGGGTTTGTTAGTGAATTCACATTTGGGGAAAATGAAAATGAGGAATGTGTTTGCTTTTTTTATTTATAATATAGGGAAATGTGTACACATTATAACGTGTGCACGTTATGGTTTGGTATTTACCAAACAAAAAATTGGCCCATCCTAACTCTAATTTTTTGTTTCTCCCACATTTTGTTCGCTTTTGGCCTCTCAAATCCGTGCACTTACCCTATATTATATCGAGATCATGGTATCATATCAAGACACACTGAGATTTAGATTTAACACATAGAAAACCTTCAACATGTTCAAGTATATTCTTTCATATTCCCTTGTCTTATTATTTCGATATTTTAGCTATTTTTTGTTTACCAATTTATAGAAATAATGATTCACACTTGTTTACTTGAAGGGTTACATATTTTCAAGGCACATGAGTGTGGATGTGAAAATTTTTCTATGACCATTATGTATCCCTATGATTGATATTTTACGTAACATATATGTGTACATACACATCAAAGTAGGGCATTATGTAGACACGTAATATTGGTAAATAACTAGTTGTTTGTTATTGTGTTACTGCATGTATGAGTATATTGATAATTGGTTCAAGTCAGGACCTTACTAAAACCTTTTTTATATTTCTCGACCTTTGAATCTAATTTTTTATGTTTACGAAACCTTCAACCTCATTTCTCTCTTATCAATTTCTCGTTCTTCTTTATATAGTCCTCGTCTCTCTTTTCTTTTTTTGTCCCCATGTCTCTATTTCTATTTCTCCCCCTTATTTCTTGTTGTTTTTATCATGTTGCCACTTCTACAAAGTATGGAATTGGTCATGTTAGTTTTTTGACCAAGACAAAAGTGGTTATTTTTCTTGTCGTCCCTTTTCACTCATAATTTTTGTGCCTTAATTTTTTGGACCTTGTTGGTTTACATCTCCCATTGTGTGTTGACTTGATTGCCAATGGGGCCCTAATTTGAATTCAAGAAGTTTATAAATACTATTGTGTTGTAGTTCATTTAAAAGAAATGAACACATATAGAAGAATGATATCGAATTTGTAGGGATAGAACTTGTCTTTTGTTGAAGCACTCATGTATCAAAAAGAATCTTTTAAGCATATAATAGCATATTGACTCTACTAATTAGGTGAATATAAATTAAAGATAAGGGTTAGGAAAATTGCATTACATCAAAATGCCTATTGAATGTAGTTGTATGATGATTTCTAACTTGTTCTGTAATCAAGGAGTGTGATAAATGTCAAAGAAACTCAAGTTTTCTTTAGTTTAGCATAGGTTCCATAATACATTTGTTTTCTTATGCATTTCACCAACTTAGAGGTTAGATTAGTCATTTTTAGAAGGGTAATAGTTTCTTGGTGACTCACAACGAAGCTAAAAAATGTGAATGAGGTTTTTAAAAATTAAGATACAATCACCACAATTGTGAAATCAATTTCTCACCTTCCCTATGAAAAATAACTAGTATTGTAACCATAACAATTATGGCTATTAATATCTTTTAATCCATGTGATCCAATATATTATAAATCAAAATCCTAATTTATCTAAAATTCTGATTGTTCTATATTTTCTTATAATCTAAATATCAAATTATTCATAGGATTAAAAGTGGGCATTACTCTATTATTATTCATAGGATTGAAACTCTAGCAATTTATAAAATTAAATTGAGTATGAAATCTGAAATAAAGTCCGTTTCATTTTTTAAATATCATGTGATGTGCGCACATTGTGTTTGACGTCAGCAGATTGGGGGCGAGCGTTGCCACTTGCCAAATATCCGCCTATCGTCATAGCTGACGCTTTTTTCATTTGGAATTGGAACATTAGCCAATGAACATCGTGATTCGTAAGCGAAAAGATATGAAACAGCCCCGACCAATCTAGCATTGACACGTTTACACCTCAGCCGCCCCAGATCCCATGCGTAATTGGCCGGTTCCACGTGTCAATTGCATGTTTTCTGCATTCAGAATCCACTTTACTCTCACTTTTCGAAAATGATGGGACCATTCACTCCAAGTTCCAAGTCCAGCAAGTGTTCCGACAATAATTGTTGTACTAGGTAATACCTATCCATCCATTCCATTAAAGACGAAAAGGGATTTTCATTCCATTTCCATCCTCATAAGGACTTATCCTCACGGCAAATATGCACTAATAAGGTTAAATATGCACATTAATAGAACAAATAAGTTTGGAATGGGAAACTATGTACTAATAAGGTTATATATGCACATTAATAGAACAAATATATAAAAGTACACGTGCAAAAATCTTATTATTGTCGAGTGTCACAAACACACTTTAGGATACCACATAATGCCCCCTTTTAATATAGTATTGATAAATACTAGATTAAAAGAAAAAGGAATGTAAACTTGGAAGTTATTGATCATAAATTGATTGTGAATGAAAGCCACATTTGTATTCCATATGTAATTTTTTGCAAACAAAAAGTTAAAGTAGATTAATTCCCTATACTTGAAACTTGCAATCTTGTAGTTTGAATATTTGAAATAATTGAATATTTTGAAAAACTTGAATGGAATGAGAATCAGAACAATTGCACCTAATTGGTATATCAAAACATGCTTCCATAATTGTAACTACTTAAAGGAACTTACCACAAGGTGTACATGTCCCAATTGAAATAAGTGCTCAAATCTCTTGGAGTGAGTTACCCCCTGTTGGGAAATGCTGGAATATTTTAAATTTTCACTTGTAAATAGAGAGGTGACATTTACCGTGGAGGAGGTCGCATAATATGCTCAAGAAGAGGGTTTGGCCTAATCCGTTATGATGCCACAATGCTTATGGAGAAGGGTGACTTGGTCAAGTATGAGATCACACCCACTAATTATGCAAAGGTTATGATAGCCAAAAAAACACAAAGGTTATGACAACGAAAGAAATGAATAGATAAGGGGCCAAATAACTACATAGAGGATATAAGGGCCAAGGGTATTTTTTTGTAAACAAATCTAACCCAAAATTTTAAGCCCTTTAAAGAAATGATACTAACTTAGAAGTTAAAATGGTTTTTGACAAGCTTTTTGGATAAAATCTTGGTGACAATCTATAAAACTCTTGATAATTCTTGATTATAGTGAAAAATTTGAGAGTCTGTCACATATTAATATAGGATTGTGTAAAGGATTGATAGTAATATATGATGTCACTAATTTTTGGAAGTATGTGTATACTTTGTTTGAAATCTATATGAATCTCTTTAAAAAGCTCGTAGAATGTCCCTTTTTAAGACTTGGGAGGGAAAAATGCAACCCACTAAATCACTTATCACATAATAATAATAAAGTGTATATGCATTGAGTCTATAAATATAAACCATGTAAATCATATTTACAAACCATGGTTGGATTTTTCATGACATAGAGAATTTCATCAATTTACAAGAGAATTATGAAAATGTCACCAGAAATATGAATAAGTCAATGTATAACAAAAAATGAAGATAAATAATCATAAAAGTATCACACATTATAACATTAGAGAAATTCATGATGGACGAAATGGAAAAAGTTAGCATAGTCACATAATTATTGTAAGGAGATATGTGTGATATAAATGACAGAAACAAACACATGTTAGCATTTGAAATAAATATCACGATCAAGAAGAACATAAGAAAACATGACTTGACAAGACAAGAGGATCCTTAGAGAAAGGGACACATGACATGATGACACATTTGAAAAACCATGCTTGAAAGGGGACTTGAGAACACTTGACAAGGTGATGACTTGATGCAAATGATGACTTTGTTATAACTAGTACTAATAGTAAACACATATAGTTACCATACAAGTACACAGTAGACATGTAATGAATAATTGATTAGAATATGTTGAATAATTGATAAGAATAAAACATGATATAATCAACAACCAATAAGCATGGAGTAAGTAAAGTCAACACATATAGGAAAACAATGTCATCATCAAGTAAAAACATAGTACAAGATCTATAATGAAGAAAATGTGAAATGCATACACAAGGGAAAAACATATATAGGAAATCTAAAATAGAACTATATTATCAATGGAGTAGTATAGAAAAATATAACCTCAAACATTTTACTAAATGCCCCGGTGTAGGCATATAATAGATATATAAATACTAATATCATCATAAGGTGTATTGTTAGAATCTACATACTAACAAATAAAGCTACTAATGTTATTGCATATAATGCAATTACCGTCACTAATAGTTTCAATTTTGCTTTGTTTTATGAATTCATTTCCCCCCTTTTTATTGAAATAATGATGAAAAATGTCACAAATATAATGCAATATTGTGTCACAAATGTCACCTAAATGCATCATCATTATTAAATGTGGTCTCATTTATAACCCTTGGTAAATTTTATTTTCATTTAACAAGTATCATTTTAATTTGTAAAGAGGAGAAAAAGTGATAGGCAAAAAGAGTGTCAGTGTTTCCTATTGCATTCATAGAAAAAATATAATTCACTACTTTTATTTTTTAGTTATTTCAGTTAAACATTATTAGATGCATGATTTAACCATACATTTCTATTTCTTCTTTTATTAATTGTAAAATAGGTTTTAGGACCCCTTCATCCCAACTCTTTTTTGTAATTCTTGTTGTTAAAAAATATTGTTTAGTAGTAGGAAACTAAATTTTCTGCCCTACACCTAGTCAATATTTTTTCTAATTTTTTAATGACAAATTGAGTTATGATAGTTTTATTTCTCATAGAAATTTATCACTCTAGGATAAATAATTACCAATTTTACATATTTCCATGGAGTGAGGCATTATTTCATGATACACAAGATATTAGATAGTAGTGTATACCTATTTGAGCATTCATGTACCTTTGAGTATATTGGAAGACCCTTTGTTATTATTGAATCGTATCCATAGGAATCCATCAACTATATATTATTTGTGGTGAACCAATAGTGATTAACATCAGGAAGTTATATGTAGTTGAACAAGAGTGGACGAGATGGTTACATATACATCAAGACAACATTATTTATGAATGGATAATGTAATCCCACAAACCAAAAACACCATATAGAATAGATACCCATTTTTATTTAGCTACGTTCAACCTTGGTAGTCCAAAGATTGGTAGAAACTACCACCAATAAATCTCTTTTACATTTGAGCACCACTTGTCCCTAATTTTAAACAAAATCTTTGTTTCCTTCCCACCCATTTTATTTCTTTATGCATATTCTTAAGTGAAATACTTTGATCAAAAACTAATATGTGAATGAATTTTTTTGCATAAATACGAAACTATTAAAATTATATAAGTTAATGAAAATATATTTGTTGTTGCAGATATATCAAACTATGAAAATTCAAATTTATCTTCCTCGCCATTATCATCTACATATGACATTGTAGATTGTATGATGACGACAAATTATAAAGATAATGTTGGTACTCAATCTCACACCCCCTTAAGGCTTGGAAACATTATCAGGGAATTGGAATGCTTAGAGAATGATAGACTGTGTGGTATGTGCCATTTGCAGTTAGGGATATGGCTAACACTCTCTTTGGGACCAAGCTTTGGGTTGATTGAGTGGAACACACAAAGGGGATGGCCTTATCTTGCTACTTTCGGTCCTTCTTGAAACTGGGGTGAGAGAACCCTTTGGGTAACCTAAATGTAGAGGGGGATATCAATTCCTAGTTCCTTTTTATTTATAAAATGGTAGATCAATATGAGATGAGCATGGTCATGAATACAACATTTGATTTCACAAGTTGTCACAAAATGTTATATATGCTTAAGGGATCAGACATAGGTTACTATAGACAACATAATTCCATTGCTATTACATATTTCGGATAAAGGAAGTGAAATTGAAGGGCCCTTTTACTAGCATTTATAGACAAAGCAACATAGTAACAAATAGAGACTAGTATGATGGAGCAAGATTTATTGTAGTAGTTTAATTTTTATGAAGAGGGGGATTATATGATGCTAGATCTTCTTGTAAAAAGGCATTCAACACTCACTAAGACAACATGCCATTGTGGAAATTAAGGAACACTTGATCAAGTAGATACAATTTCTGTAAAGAAACATTTGCATTCATTGATACCCAATAGATGCAAAAGTTCCACACAATCCCTGAAATACTCAACACACAAGCTCATGCAAGTAATCTAATAAATTATTTATTGCTTCTGATCTCATACACATAAGATTCACTTAAAGGATTGTAGACACCTAAAATCCACCTATGCAGTTTTAATACTAAAATTATACTAATTGTCCTCTTTCCCATCATTTCCATTATAATTAGTGATTTCTCATTAATTAACTAACGTTCCCCTCCATTTAGTTTAATTAACGACACTTTGTTAATTAACTAGCCCTTCCCCCATTCTGGATTCCAATTAACGATACTTCATTAGTTATAATCCTCCTCTAATCAATTAATTAACTATTATTAATTAGTTAAACATTTTAAACCTTGTATTTAATTAATAAACTGTTATCCCAAATTCACCCCTAAAGGTGAATTGGATAACTTACATGATCCTGCAGGCTCAAGCAGGTTGAAATGGTTCAAGGGCAAGATTCAGGTTTTAGAGCTCCCTTTGGCTCTTTTCTAACCCCTCCATCCAAGGAAAAAATTCAAGGAGTTAGAAAAAATTGAGAAAATGCAAAAAATTGGCTTTAGACAGTGTATTGTAGGTAAATCAGGTTTTTGGAGCCCATGCTGCATAGGTACGCACGGGACAATTGGGACCCGAAAACTTGAAATCGCCGCATTCCTTTGTTATGCAATGAAATCAGACATTTTTGTCCCGCGTAGTCCACAGGACATTGGGACGTGTGAGACCTGTAGAGCCAAAATGGCTGATTTACATGCAAATCAGAAAAGTTAGGTTTTCTGGGCCCAGATTACACAGGTACGCTCAGGACGTCTAGGACCAGAAAAGCTGAAAAGGCCGCAGTCTAAGAGAAAATTGGTAAAGTCAGAAGTTTTTGTCCTATGCGGTCCATGGAACATCTGGGACACAACTACGTGTGGGCTCTGAAAGGCCAAAATATCCGACTACAAAAGAGATGCAGGAGGAGTGGGAGTCAACAACCCTCATGACCTGGTCAATAGGTATGCATGGGACATGAGTTCCCCGAAAGGGCGAATTGCCCGATTTACAAGGCAGGTCAGGTGTGATGTAGGTGAAGCGGAGGTTTTTGTCCCAAGTCGCACAAGGAACATCTGGGACACCAGGACCCAAAATACCCGATATAGCCACATGCAAGGGAAAACACTGCAAATCAGACTCCGAACTTCAAATGGCCATAACTTTTGACCCTGAGCTCCAAATTTCACAAAATTAGACTTTCTGGAACAAAAAATATGTCCTCTTCGCCACATAAATTGGATTTATTAATTTTGATGATGGTAGATATATAAAAATAAAAGAAACATATTCAGCTCTAGAAAAGTAAATGCTCAGTCCTGTTAAATGACAAATATGCATGGGAGACCCAAAATAGCTGCTCGCACTCAGAAGGCCATAAATTTTTCATTTCTCAACAAAAATACACCAAATTGGTAATGTTGGAATTGTGTTTCTGAGCCCAATGTAAAAAAATCAAGAAATATAGAATTTGGTGAGGAATAGAGGGTAATTTCGAAGAAAATGTGCCCAGTTTAGGATAATGATTTTATTTGGTAGTTGGGATGAGTTCAATGGAGCATGGGCTGACATTTCTCACTGCTACAAGTCATGGGACAATACGGGGAGACTTTTGAAAGCAACAAAACATCATTTAACTTCATTTACTACATCTTAAAAGTTTTTGAAGGAAAAATTTTGGGATTTCCTTTTTTCCCTCTCTCTCTTTCTTCTCAAATTTCTATAAATTAGAGTGTTGGACTCATTGTAAAGGGAGTTGAGTAGAAAAAATCTGTCAAAATTGCTTTGTGAAACCAATGTGCTATAGGCCCTTGTAGTGGACTCCTTGTATGGTGATCCAAGCCCTTATCTTGTAATATATTGAACTGTGCATACTTATGAAACAATAAATGTAAGTTTGTGGATGTATATTCCCTTGCTGTGTTTGTTTTCATCCCTCTTGCCATTTCAATCTCATTGCATATATATTGTGTCTATCTTATGCTCTTGTAAGGATTCATTATCATTGTGAATGTATGAAATATTGTTGTGAATGCATTTGCTAGTCTGTGGAGAACTGTTATGACCCCTTCTAGTATGCACTTTGCTCCTACTTTCCACACATTGAAAGACTATCCTCACACTCTCCTTTTCTGGTGCATCACCACTTTATTGTAGGATTTTTTTTCATGCAGTCTCTCCCTCTCTCTAGTCCCTTGTAAAGTTAGATTAGGAAAGATAGTTTTTCCTAGATTAGAGTAGATTGTGGCAGGTAGTTTAGGATCAAGAACCAACTTTCTCTAGAGGTCTATCTCAAGCAGTGAGTCCCACAACTTGGAGATAGTACCCATGTTATCCAATCACACTGTGACCTCAAGCACACACACTTTTATAAACTATAGGGTGTTGTGATTCGGAGATAACGTAAACCTTCTTATTAATTAAACCCCCCTTTTAAATCCTCTAAATCCTACCTATTTACCTCTAAATCATCTCCAAATATCTTTCTAAGCTTATCTGGCCTATTAATTAATCCTATTTGATTAATTAAAACATCTCCAACTCCCATGAGTTGCTAATTACTAATTAATCCCTCTAATCATGCTTATCCCTTCTAATTCTACTTTATCTTTAATTCCACATTCACTAGGTTTGTAGCTTCTCCCAAATTGGAAAGCTATATAAAGAACCTACTACCTTCCTTCACACCTTACACCACACTTTTATTAGTGATACTATATGCATATGATAAGGGAATTTCTATTGGAATAGCTCCTTCATTCTTGCATCCACTCTTCTCACATATGAGTAGTAAAGGAAGATCCAAACATGGCCATTAAGCCATTTTAGTGAGATTCTTTCCTCATTTGGAGATAAAATTCAATTGATTTCTTATGATTAATATAGGTTCATACTAGATAGCAATCATACATATAAAGCACATCCAAATTTCAAAGGGATGGCTTAGCATTTAATGTTCTTATGTTGGATGCATTTAGAATAGCTTTCTCTTTCAAGCTTTATCATGATGTTTATGTTAGATTAGCTTTGTCATTTGAAAATTCTTGGTGTTATTTTCTTTTCATTATGCTTATCTTCTTTAATATGCATACATTTGGCACACCCAGTGGGACCTACTCTATTGTCTCATGCATAATTTCTCAAGTTTTTGTAGTTTAGTATCATTTTTGCTTACTAACCCTCTTTTAACAATTTTTAGATAAATATTGTATTTCTTAACTTGTTTTGTTAAGTTTGCATGATTTTAGTGCTCTTTGCAGGTATAAGGGAGGTGAGGTGCTACCAAAATTGAAGCTAATTGGCAAAGATTTGAGTTTTTTGACATTATTTTTTTCAAAATCCTATGTTTTTGAAGTTACACATATGCTTTACATTAGTGTTAATGTTTTTGCATATGCATTGAAACTTGTGCACTACCGTTAAAACACCTATGTTAGCTTTGATTTCCTATGCGTTGCTGTTTCTAGAATTTTCACCTCTGTGTATACATAAAGAACCTTTATGTGCTAGTTTTGATCTGCCTTGCGTCTATGTTAAAACCCATGTGCTAGCATTATATGCTTTTTCTTCTATGTTTGCACAAATAACTCCTTTACACTACTATTGAATCTCCTACGCTAGCATTGCATCCTTTGCACTAGTTTTAAAACCCCTGTGCTAGCATTGCTACTCTACGTTACCATCAATATCCTCATGCTAGCGTTGTTACCTGTGCGCTACTATTAAAATTCATGTGCTAGCGTTTTGTGTAATTTTTGGCTCAGATTTCAAAAATTTTAAAATATGATTTTTAGTGTTTGGGGTTGTTTTACAGGTTTTCTAACTCTGTTTTATAGGTTTAAATTTAAAAAAATAGTTTTCTAACATGTTTACATGCTTTAATGAGTGTTGTATTTTCATGATTTGTTTAAGTTAGGCTAAGGTTTGTGTACACTCTTCTCTTGCATCTTTTGGTGATCTTGAGAATCAAAATCAACTTTAGCCTTCTTTTTCTAAAATTTGGATTAACTTGGAAATTCCATCATTCATTTTTCTTAAGGGAATGAATTGTTCACAAAGAATTTTTATGGTCCTTTGATTTAAATTTTTCCATTTCTATATAGTTAGGTTAATTTTTGTGTATGCTCTTCTCTTGCATCTTTTGACGATCTTGAGAATAAAAAACAACCTTTAATCCTCTTTCAAAATGTTGTAAGTTGCTTGGAAAACTACTAACTTTTGAGTGTAGGACCTATACACTTTCCAAAGAATCATGATCTAAACAAACACTAACTATAGTGTGTTGCAGGTTGCCAATGGTGTACTAAACCACATTCTTAATTCAAGATAAAAAAGACACCATTTATTCAAAACACTGTATTTGAAGGTTTGAATAAGGGTTAGAACCCATCTTCTTTGAACTATGGGAAGTATCTTGGCATAAGCCATAAAAATCATTATGAGGATTACCATAGGAACCCCAAAGTAGTCCACACCTTGAGGGAACCAGTGGATGAAACAAGAAGTGCCCCACTACCTACTTGACTAGAATAAAAAAACGTGTGAGGAATGCTTCAAGTTACCCATATGAGGCCACATTAATTAATTTGATTGTGGGGTAATGGTACTTTTTCTAGGATTTATTATAGAAAAGTGTACCTCTCTTAGGAAAGTATTGGTGAGTGTTGTGAAAAAAATCCATAGGTAGCCATTTGGAATTGGGGCCAAATTTTCCTTATCCAATCATGTTCTAAAGAGCCTTCACAAAGCAACAAATTTATCAGAGTCAAAACCTTATTTTTTAAACAAGAGGAGAGTCCGTTAAAGTCAGTGCCATGTAAAATTCATCATGAAACTTTCTACGTAAAACTTTTACCTAGTTTCTACCTTGTTGTAAAACAAGGTGAAACTCTGGCAAAGTTGCGCTACGTACGTTTCATCACCGGTTGTACTATCTCCTTTGTTCTCTTTTTAAATTTTTGAGTCAAAATAAAACAAGTTACGTAATGCTACCAAAAATAATCATGTCCACCACTTTTGTATTCACTTACATAGCCATGTTGCGAAAGGGATGTTAAGTGTTGAAAGTGTGTTGGTATGTCCTCATGTTTTGGTAAGCCTTATCTTGATACCCATGTCAAGACATATCATTTGTAGTTAGGTTATCTCATCATTGATTTCTCTTTGAGTTGTTATGTTTCTCACATCATATCAATACATTTTTGATACTTACATCTTGTTTTGTAAAACTTGTTATAAGTTTCTAAATTGTATTGTTACACTGCTCACATAATATCAAATTATTATTATACATAGACCTTGTTTTTGTTCAAACATTTCCTTGAGTTTTGGAAAGTGCTAACGTTACACTTCTTGCATCATGTCAATACCATTTTGATACTAATATCTTAATTTTCCTAAAATATTGATTAATGTATCCAAGTTGTATTGTTGTGCTGCTTGTATTTGTAGCCTCCATTTTCAAAACTTGGACTTTGTTTGTATTTAAACTCATTTGAGTATACCCTGAATCAAAATCAGTTTAACACCCTTTTAATACTTAAGTCTTTTTCATTCCAAAAATCAATTTAAGTATTGATGTTTTCTTGTCATTATTAAACAAAACTATCTTTGAGACATAAGGAGTAGATACTTTTGTGATTGGATCCTTGTCTAGAACTTTCTTTACTTTTCCTTGGTCCTTATCATCATACAGTTTCATATCCTTGGAATATTATTTGATCATTTAATTCCTTGATTCAATTTTCCTTGATTCTTAGGGATTCTTTACCTTGATTATTTGACATTCATTGTGACATTTGCAGCCATCACGCTGTTTGATTTTCCCTAGGGTCATTTTAGTCTTTGTACAGGTTTATTAACCTTAGTGAAACATTTCCTATTATGCCAATTCTTACAAGAATGGGACAAATACTTTCATCAACGAAAAATTAAACCCCTTATTTGAAGAAGAAAACATAATTGACCATATTGGTGACAAGGGGAACCCTCCTCAAGATGACTTTGAATTTGACCCCGCCCATATGGATAAATTTCTCTTCCAAAATAGAAACTAATTCCATGTGCATATCATAGAATTAAGGGATAAACTGCCACCTAAATTTGACCATACTCTCCTCATGAACATGGTTCATGGAGAAGAATAAGTAGAATGTCCCTTTTGATCTACTGATGACATATTCAATAAGGGGTTTACTTATACTTCTAGGAAAAGGAATGAAGAAGACACACCTTCTAAAAACATCAGTACTTATTGCATACCCATTGTTTGAATTAACCATGATGGTAATGAAGAACTTGAAGATCGTGAACAACCATCTCTACGTGAAACTCAAGAAGAAACCCAAAATGATAAGGTCACAGTTCAAAAACAATTGCAAGCCCTTAATCATCAATTGGCAAGTTTGGATTCCCATGTCCATAAAGACCTAGGAATAACTGCTAGAATTCAACATAATGAGAAAAATAAGGATGCATATCATGAGCTATATAATGACAACCAAGGCAGTAACATATCTAAATATAACCATGTATAAATGCCCTCCTCACCTACATGTGGACAAATATTTGACCAAGAATGGCAGTCTATGAAGAATTCCCTCACCATTTTGTAATAAAATAACGTGGGACATAGGAAGAAGTACAAATTTGAAGAACTATGCCCATATCCTTTTGATCAAATTATGTTAAGAACACCCTTTCCTCCTCACTTCGATTGCCCTAAATTCAAAAAATACAAGGGTAACGGTGATCCACATGATCATATTAAAGAATTATTCATGGCTTGTCAAGAAGTTTCCCATAGCGAAAACTATCTCATTCACCTATTCCCACGAAGTCTTGGGGGTCAAGCACTTGAATGGTTCCTCTATATACCTAAAGGGTCTATCTTCACGTTCACTGAATTGGCTGAAAATTTTGTGCACCACTTTTCATTCAGTATAGAAAGTGACATTACCATGTTAGACTTATGCAATTCCAACCAATGTAATAATGAGAACTTTGCTAGCTTCCTCCAAAGATGGTGAGGGTTAGCTAGTCATTTCCCTTGCTCTATACCGAAGAAATAACTTGTTAGCATTTTTATGCCAAATTTACATCTTGAAATTACTTTTCACTTGCAAATGCACTGTGTTAATTGTTAGAGTAGGTATTTATCTTAGCTCATGTTCACCTAGGTACATTATTTACCTTTATTGTATTTATCCTCACCCACTTATGTGTGTGGATATTTCTTTTTATTTATTTAGATATTAGGAGATATTATCTAGTTGTTAGGTATAGTTCTTTCCTTGATCTATGGTATTGACTAGTTTTTTCCTTGATATGTGGTATTGACTAGATCCTTCATGTCTGGTTCTCTCCTAAATCTATGTTCTTGACTAGTTCTTTGATGACTAGTTATTTCCTTGATTTATAGCTTGGTCTACAAACTTAACCGGTTCTTAGATTGTTATTCCTTGCCTATTTAATCAAGGCCCTTTCTCAATGTATTGCATTGAGTTCCATAATAATATATGATATTGCTGCTTATTTGTTTGCAAAGGTTTTATGTAAAGCTATTCTAGCGAATTGATTTCATCTTGATGATCGTGGTGTTTGATTAGCATATGTGTTCTTGGCTTGGTATGATCTGGTTATCATTCCTTTCATAATTTTGCTAGCTTCCTACAAAGATGGTGAAGGTTAGCTAGTCATTTCCCTTGCTCTATACCGAAGAAACAACTTCTTAGCATTTTTGTGCCAAATTTACATCTTGAAATTGCTTTTCACTTGAAAATGCACTGTGTTAACACTTTCGAAGAGGTCATTATTAGTGCAAAATCACAAAACCCCTTAATGGACTGGTACTGGTGTGGAGTGGGATATTCAGTGTGATTTCTCAACATGGGAACATCTCTCAAGCTGTGGGACTTGTAAAACTTGAGATGGACCTCCAGAGAAAGCCAATTCTTGCTTCCTAATCTACCTGCCACAAGCCGCTGTAGTGTTGGTAAAACCTATTCTATCCTAATCTAACCATTCCAAGGGGACAAGGAGAGAGAGAGAGAGAGCGAGAGAGAGAGAGAGAGAGAGAGAGAGAGAGAGAGAGAGAGAGAGAGAGAGAGGAGAGCCTACACTAATTGGTGATACACCAGAAAAAGAAAGTGGTTGAATCACAGACCCGACTGCCTAAAGTGGAGAGAGATGAGAAGAGGAGAGGGTGGACAGAATGCACCATGGACCAGAGATAGATTTCACATAGACATCACTTTGAAACCCATTAAACATAGCTTCTAGGACCTACAAAGAACATCAAAATATGCACAGTATACCCTACAATGATGAGAGGTAAGAAGAGACAACAAAATAAGCCAAGGATGGACAAATGCATCATGAAACAAATTTTATTACTCCAAAATGTTACACAGTACATCATTAGTGGGTAAGAGGCAAGAAAATGCCATTACAAATCCATGGAAGGAGGCTTAGACTCTGCATTCTACCCTAAGGAAAAAGAGAGATGGGGGCAGGAGAGAAACAATGACCAATCCTTTGAATATGCCCCTTCATTACAATATATAGGAAGAATGAGAGAGAAGAGGGAAAAAAATCGTATCCTGCTTTAACCACCTCGAGACACGTTGAATCCTGATTTGAAAGGTCAACCAGTATAAATAAATTCCTTTCTCAAATCCACCCCAAATATGTCTTTAGAACATAGATTATTGGTTTGGCACCTCAAAGGATGGGGAAACAACGGATTATATCGAATCTGATCAGGTTGTTGGGGAAAATAGATCCTGTATTAAAGGATCAAAGATGTTTCTCCATTTTTATCCCTCCTAACTTCTCCAAACTTAAATTTTTAGATCTTCATGGCATAGACGAGGCTGATATATTTCTAACGGTGCCAGATTTACTAGATTTCGAGCCCTAAGTCGAAAGATATGCCCATTTGAAATTTGGATCAGGTCCGTATAAAATTTACATCGATAGGGTCATATATCTAACTAGGGACACATGACAGCCTGGCACTTGTTCGAAAACCCTCCCTTAATTTCACTCTTAAATTAGCATTGTGCTAACACTTGGCACCCTCCGCTGGCTTGTCTCAATGCATTGATTATTCAACATGAACCTGTCCCTTTCTGAAACTGGATGCGTGGAGGTTCCACGCTCACTTAAAATCCCGCTCAAGATTTTCCTTTGAAGGAGTGTCGGGTTGACATGTGGAAGCCTCTGTAGGTTCTTTGGAATTTTCAACAGCCTCCTTTTTCTTTTCAGACCCTAGACAACGTGGCGAGCCCATGCTCATTTGGGTCTCTACTTTTGGACTAACTTTTAGAGATGCGCCAAGCTGATGCGTGGTGGTTTCTGCTAGCACTTCTATACTTAGCCCTTTTTGAGGCCTGCCCTACCCACCTTTTGACTTTTAGCTTTGAATCTACCTCCATTTTGGGACTGGGACACATGGAGGCCCGACGCTTGTTTGAGCCTCCCTTTTTGGATTCAATCTTTGAAGATGTGCCATTTGGACACTTGGTAGCGTCCGTTGTCTCCTCCATACTTAGTCGATTTTGAGCTCATTCTGAACTGTTCTAGAGCCCGAAGACTTCGAACCTTCTCTTCTTCTTCTCTTTGAGCCTCTGGCCTCTTTCGACACTATTTTCTCCTTCCCCAACCCTATTATTCCATTTCTGAGCTTGCCTGTAATATGTTTAATGGATAAGGCACATATACACTTGACATAGTTGTTTCTTGAATTTCTTCCTACACAGGGTCATTTGATCTTTTGCAGGCCACTCCACTTCCATTGTAGAGTCTCCCTGTAACTTGTTTGCAGGATTTGAACATGATTTCTCTGGTTCTTTCTGTGCGGGGTGATAGTTGATCCAATATTTCGCTGGGGGAAAAATATGGATAATAATTTTGGCGACTCGCAGGAGTGTTTTCCTACTAGATGAGAGGACTAGTTGCCTTGTTATGCCATTAGGCACAAAGTCAAGAATGATGGCCTCATACTGATCCTACCTCTGATCCACGAGCCTGAACATTTGCACTCTCAATTTTCATAAGAAATCTCGAAACGATGGTTTTGAGAGTAGAAAATTGCTTTAACCTGGGCCATTCATCTATCCCTGAATAGGCTATCTTGAAAACATTCTTTAGTTACTTTGCATTTGTTAAATTTTGAAATTTTCAACTGTTACAGGTGATGAGGCCATAAATTGGCCATAAATTACCATTATTTTGTCTTTCCAAGTTACCTTTGGAAGTGGATTTAAATGTAATCTAGGAACTTATAGGTTTCTTAAGATAGATTATAGGATATATATCTTGTTCATTCTTTAGAAATATTTTGTTATCTATCTTGTTGACTAATCCTATTGATTATTCGGGAAAAGATGTAAATTCTTGTGTATGCAGGCCATAAAGAAAAGATAATGCTAGTATTGGGAAAAGTAGAATTGATCATGAACAATACATTTAAAATAAAATCTGATTTCATATTAAGATTCCTCTTGAAAAATTATGCAAGTTTTAACAAAGAATTATCTCAATCCGAGGTCGCATGCAAAAGTTATAACTGTTTTAAGTTAGTTGCGGAACTAATATCTGATGACTAGATTTATAAGAATTTCTAGAGGTTTTTTGATACCAGCATGTAGATTTTGGAGCACCAACAACATCAACTAAGGAGCATGCAAATTTTGGAGGGACCCAGGAATACCTCCACTCTCTCTTTTAACAACTCTCCATCTCTTGAGATCACTAGTCCGAGCTTTGAAGATTACTATGGTGATTCTGATAATGCACAATTCAAGTTGGGCTTTGAAGACCTAGAAATTGTCTACACAATTTTTAGAATCTTCTTGGAGTTACCAAGTATGTAAAAATATTTTTATGAGATCTCAGACATTGCTTCTTATTTTACACAAGTTGTACTTTGATGAATATAATATGATGATGGATCAAATTTTTCTCTAATCCTTCTCATGCTATCATCTCAGCAAAAAAAAAATGAAATAAAAAAGCTTTGATTGGAAAACCAGCTTGCTATCCAATCAAAGGTAAAAAAAATAATCAAAAAGCTTTGATTGGAAAACCAACTTGTTGGCTAGTCAAAGGTAAAAAAAAAAATTGATTAGAAAACCAACTTGTTGGCCAATTAAAGGAAAAAAGGAGGCAACTCTTCTTCAAAGGAAATCAATATTACCTAGTAGCTTTGCTTCTCGGCATTATTTGACCATGTTAACAATAGGATGACAAAGACAACTAAAGGTATGATCAAGTTATTTTTGTTCTACTATTTTATTTTAAGCTTTCTTGTAAGTTTTTTTTATTACACAGCTAGATCCACTTTTAAAGATTTTCAAGGAAGGCAAAATAAAATTCATATCTCCCTTACTTATATGAAAAATATGTGCACCTCTTTACAATCAAACTTTTGGAGTCTATTTATGGGTAGTCATAAATAAATAATATGCATGAAGGACATGCATGAGCTTAGGTGTGGGAGAGAAGAGAAGCATGAGCTATGCATTTTGATTTTAAATATGAGACACAATAGAAGGAGATCCACACAAGAACCTGTTGTAAAATAAAAGAGATAAAAAGTAGTAGAAGGAGATCCACACAAGAACTTGCTATAAAATAAAAGAGATAAAAAGTAGCAGAAGGAGATCCACCCAAGAACCTACTGTAAAATAAAAGAGATCAAAAGTAGCAGAAGGAGATCCACACAATAACCTACTGTAAAAGAAAAGAATATCAAAAGCAACAGAAGGAGATCCACACAAGAACCTATTGTAAAAGAAAGAAATCAAAAGTAGACAAAAGGAGATTCAAATAAGAATCTGTTGTAAAATTAAAGAAATCAAAATCAGCAGAAGGGAGATCCACACAAGAACCGGTGGTAAAAGAAAAAGAATACTCAAAGACAAAAAGGAATCCACACAAGAACAGATGTAAAGAAAGGAATCAAAGCACCAAAGGATATCCACACAAGAACCTGATGTAAAAGAAATAAATCAAAAGAAGTAGGAGATACACAAGAATGTGTCCTCAATATGGAGAAGAATCTAAGAAGAGGAGATAATAATGTAATACATGAGGACATGCATAAGATTAAGTGTGGCAATGATGAGGAGCCATAAATTGGCCATTAAATTACCATTATTTTGTCTTTCCCAAGGTACTTAGAAGAATATAGAATGTCCCGTGGAGCTACGGATGACAGATCATAAGGGGTTACTTAAGACTTCTAGGAAAATGAATGAAGAAGACACCCTTCTAAAAACAGCATACTTATTGCATACCCATGGTTTGAATTAACCATGATGGTAATGAAGAACGTTAAGATCGTAACCACCATCTCTAACGTGAAACTCAAGAAGAAAACCCAAATGCTAAGGGCACAACATCAAACAATTGCAAGCCCTTAGTTCATCAATTGGCAAGTTTGGATTCCCATGTCCATAAAGACCTAGGAATAACTGCTAGAACTCCACATAATGAGAAAAATAAGGATGCATATCATGAGCTATATAATGACAACCAAGGCAGTAACATATCTAAATATAACCATGTATAAATGCCCTCCTCACCTACATGTGGACAAATATTTGACCAAGAATGGCACTCTATGAAGAATTCCCTCACCAATTTGTAATAAAATAACGTGGGACATAGTAAGAAGTACCAATTTGAAGAACTGTGCCCATATCCTTTTGATCGGGTGATGTTAAGAACACCCTTTCCTCCTCACTTCGACTGCCCTAAATTCAACAAATACAGGGGTAAATGTGATCCCCACGATCATATTAAAGACTTATTTATGGCTTGTAAAGAAGTTTCCTATAGCAAAAACTATCTCATTCACCTATTCCCACGAAGTCTTGGGGGTCAAGCACTTGAATGGTTCCTCTATATACCTAACGGGTCTATCTTCACGTTCGCTGAATTGCTGAAAATTTTGTGCACCACTTTTCTTCAGTATAGAAAGTGACATTACCATGTTAGACTTACGCAATGCCAACCAATGTAATAATGAGAACTTTTCTAGCTTCCTCCAAAGATGGTGAGGGTTAGCTAGTCATTTCCCTTGCTCTATACCGAAGAAATAACTTGTTAGCATTTTTATGCCAAATTTACATCTTGAAATTGCTTTTCACTTGCAAATGCACTGTGTTAATTGTTAGAGTATGTATTTATCTTAGCTCATGTTCACCTAGGTACATTATTTACCTTTATTGTATTTATCCTCACCCACTTATGTGTGTGGATATTTCTTTTTATTTATTTAGATATTAGGGGATATTATCTAGTTGTTAGGTATAGTTCTTTCCTTGATCTATGGTATTGACTAGTTCTTTCCTTGATATATGGTATTGACTAGATCCTTCATGTCTGGTTCTCTCCTAAATCTATGTTCTTGACTAGTTCTTTGATGACTAGTTATTTCCTTGATTTATAGCTTGGTCTACGAACTTAACCAGTTCTTAGATTGTTATTCCTTGCCTATTTAATCAAGGCCCTTTCTCAATGTATTGCATTGAGTTCCATAATAATATATGATATTGCTGCTTATTTGTTTGCAAAGGTTTTATGTAAAGCTATTCTAGTAAATTTATTTCATCTTATTGATCATGGTGTTTGATTTGCATATGTGTTCTTGGCTTGGTATGATCTAGTTATTGTTCCTTTCATAACTTTGCTAGCTTCCTACAAAGATGGTGAAGGTTATCTAGTCATTTCCCTTGCTCTATACCGAAGAAACAACTTCTTAGCATTTTTGTGCCAAATTTACATCTTGAAATTGCTTTTCACTTGAAAATGCACTGTGTTAACACTTTCGAAGAGGTCATTATTAGTACAAAATCACAGCACCCCCTAATGGACTGGTACTGGTGTGGAGTGGGATATTCAGTGTGATTTCTCAACATGGGACCATCTCTCAAGCTGTGGGACTTGTAAAACTTGAGATGGACCTCCAGAGAAAGCCAATTCTTGCTTCCTAATATACCTGCCACAAGCTACTCTAGTGTAGGTAGAACCTATTCTATCCTAATCTAACCATTCCAAGGGGACAAAGAGAGAGAGAGAGAGAGAGAGAGAGAGAGAGAGAGAGAGAGCCTACACTAATTGGTGATACACCAGAAAAAGAAAGTGGTTGAATCACAGACCTGACTGCCTAAAGTGGAGAGAGATGAGAAGAGGAGAGGGTGGACAGAATGCACCATGGACCAGAGATAGATTTCACATAGACATCACTTTGAAACCCATTAAACATAGCTTCTAGGACCTACAAAGAACATCAAAATATGCACAGTATACCCTACAATGATGAGAGGTAAGAAGAGAACAAAATAAGCCAAGGATGGACAAATGCATCATGAAACAAATTTTATTACTCCAAAATGTTACACAGTACATCATTAGTGGGTAAGAGGCAAGAAAATGCCATTACAAAGCCATGAAAGGAGGCTTAGACTCTGCGTTCTACCCTAAGGAAAAAGAGAGATGGGGGCAGGAGAGAAACAATGACCAATCCTTTGAATATGCCCCTTCATTACAATATATAGGAAGAATGAGAGAGAAGAGGGAAAAAAATTGTATCCTGCTTTAACCACCTCGAGACATGTTGAATCCTGCTTTGAAAGGTCAACCAGTATCAATAAATTCCTTTCTCAAATCCACCCCAAATATGTCTTTACAACATAGATTACTGGTTCGGCACCTCAAAGGATGGGGAAACAACGGATTATATCGAATCTGATCAGGTTGTTGGGGAAAATAGATCCTGTATTAAAGGATCAAAGATGTTTCTCCATTTTTATCCCTCCTAACTTCTCCAAAATTAAAGTTTCAGATCTTCATGGCATATAAGAGGCTGAGATATTTCTAACGGTGTCAGATTTGCTAGATTTTGAGCCCCGAGTCGAAAGATATGCCCATCTGAAATTTGGATTAGGTCCGTATGAAATTTACATCGATAGGGTCATATATCTAACCAGGGACACACGACGGCCTGGCACTTGTTCGAAAACCCTCCCTTAATTTCACTCTTAAATTAGCATTGTGCTAACACTTGGCACCCTCCACTGGCCTGTCTCAATGCATTGATTATTCAACATGAACCTGTCCCTTTTTGAAACTGGATGCGTGGAGGTTCCGCGCTCACTTAAAATCCCGCTCAAGATTTTCCTTTGAAGGAGTGTCAGGTTGACACATGAAAGCCTTCGCAGGTTCTTTGGACTTTTCAATGGCCTCCTTTTTATTTTCAGACCCTAGACAACGTGGCGAGCCCATGCTCATTTGGGTCTCTACTTTTGGACTAACTTTTGGAGATGCACCAAGCTGATGCGTGGTGGTTTCCACTAGCACTTCTATACTTAGCCTTTTTTGAGGCCTACCCTACCCACCTTTTGACTTTTAGCTTTGAATCTACCTCCGTTTTGGGCCTGGGACACATGGAGGCCTGACGCTTGTTTGAGCCTCCCTTTTTGGATTCAATCTTTGAAGATGCGCCATTTGGACACTTGGCAGCATCCGCTATCTCCTCCATACTTAGTCAATTTTGAGCTCGTTCTGAACTGTTCTAGAGCCCGAAGACTTCAAACCTTTGCTATTCCTTCTCTTTGAGCCTCTAGCCTCTTTCAACACTATTTTCTCCTTCCCCAACCCTATTATTCCATTTCCGAGCTTGCTTGTAATATGTTTAATGGATAAGGCACAGATACACTTGACAAAGCTGTTTCTTGAATTTCTTCCTACACAAGGTCATTTGATCTTTTGCAGGCCACTCCACTTCCATTGTAGAGTCTCCCTATAACTTGTTTGCAGGATTTGAACATGATTTCTCTGGTTCTTTCTGTGCGGGGTGATAGTTGATCCAATATTTCGCTGGGGGAAAAATATGGATAACAATTTTGGTGACTCGCAGGAGTGTTTTCCTACTAGATGAGAGGACCAGTTGCCTTGTTATGCCATTAGGCACAAAGTCAAGAATGATGGCCTCATACTGATCCTACCTCTGATCCATGAGCCTAAACATTTACACTCTCAATTTTCATAAGAAATCTCGAAACGATGGTTTTGAGAGTAGAAAACTGCTTTAACCTGGGCCATTCATCTATCCCTGAATAGGCTATCTTGAAAACATTCTTTAGTTACTTTGCATTTGTTAAATTTTGAAATTTTCAACTGTTACAGGTGATGAGGCCATAAATTGGCCATAAATTACCATTATTTTGTCTTTCCAAGTTACCTTTGGAAGTGGATTTAAATGTAATCTAGGAACTTATAGGTTTCTTAAGATAGATTATAGGATATATATCTTGTTCATTCTTTAGAAATATTTTGTTATCTATCTTGTTGACTAATCCTATTGATTATTCGGGAAAAGATGTAAATTCTTGTGTATGCAGGCCATAAAGAAAAGATAATGCTAGTATTGGGAAAAATAGAATTGATCATGAACAATACATTTAAAATAAAATATGATTTCATATTAAGATTCCTCTTGAAAAATTATGCAAGTTTTAACAAAGAATTATCTCAATCCAAGGTCACATGCAAAAGTTATAACTGTTTTAAGTTAGTTGCGGAACTAATATCTGATGACTAGATTTATAAGAATTTCTAGAGGTTTTTTGATACTATCATGTAGATTTTGGAGCACCAACAATATCAACTAAGGAGCATGTAGATTTTGGAGGGACCCACAAATACCTCCACTCTCTCTTTTAACAACTCTCCATCTCTTGAGATCACTAGTCCGAGCTTTGAAGATTACTATGGTGATTCTGATAATGCACAATTCAAGTTGGGCTTTGAAGACCTAGAAATTGTCTACACAATTTTTAGAATCTTCTTGGAGTTACCAAGTATGTAAAAATATTTTTATGAGATCTCAGACATTGCTTCTTATTTTACACAAGTTGTACTTTGATGAATATAATATGATGATGGATCAAATTTTTCTCTAATCCTTCTCATGCTATCATCTCAGCAAAAAAAAAAGAAATAAAAAAGATTTGATTGGAAAACCAGCTTGCTAGCCAATCAAAGGTTAAAAAAATAATCAAAAAGCTTTGATTGGAAAACCAACTTGTTGGCTAGTCAAAGGTAAAAAAAAAAATTGATTAGAAAACCAACTTGTTGGCCAATTAAAGGAAAAAAGGAGGCAACTCTTCTTCAAAGGAAATCAATAGTTACCTAGTAGCTTTCTTCTCGGCATTATTTGACCATGTTAACAATAGGATGACAAAGACAACTAAAGGTATGATCAAGTTATTTTGTTCTACTATTTTATTTTTAAGCTTTCTTGTAAGTTTTTTTTATTACAGCTAGATCCACTTTTAAAGATTTTCAAGGAAGGCAAAATAAAATTCATATCTCCCTTACTTATATGAAAAATATGTGCACCTCTTTACAATCAAACTTTTGGAGTCTAATTTATGGGTAGTCATAAATAAATAATATGCATGAGGACATGCATGAGCTTAGGTGTGGGAGAGAAGGAGAAGCATGAGCTATGCATTTTGATTTTAAATATGAGACACAATAGAAGGAGATCCACACAAGAACCTGTTGTAAAATAAAAGAGATAAAAAGTAGTAGAAGGAGATCCACACAAGAACTTGCTATAAAATAAAAGAGATAAAAAGTAGCAGAAGGAGATCCACCCAAGAACCTACTGTAAAATAAAAGAGATCAAAAGTAGCAGAAGGAGATCCACACAATAACCTACTGTAAAAGAAAAGAATATCAAAAGCAACAGAAGGAGATCCACACAAGAACCTATTGTAAAAGAAAGAAATCAAAAGTAACAAAAGGAGATTCAAATAAGAATCTGTTGTAAAATAAAGAAATCAAAAGTAGCAGAAGGAGATCCACATAAGAACCTGTTGTAAAAGAAAAGAATATCAAAAGAAATAAAAGGATATCCACACAAGAACCTGATGTAAAAGAAAGAAATCAAAAGCAACAAAAGGATATCCACACAAGAACCTGATGTAAAAGAAAGAAATCAAAAGAAGTAGGAGATACACAAGAACGTGTCCTCAATATGGAGAATAATCTAAGAAGAGGAGATAATAATGTAATACATGAGGACATGCATAAGATTAAGTGTGGGGCAATGATGAGGCCATAAATTGGCCATAAATTACCATTATTTTGTCTTTCCAAGTTACTTTTAGAAGTGGATTTAAATGTAATCTAAGAACTTATAGTTTGCTTAAGATAGAGTATAGGATATATATCTTGATGATTCTGTAGAAATATTTTTTAATCTATCTTGTTGAATAATCCCTTTGATTATTTGGGAAAAGATGCAAAGTCTTGTGTATGCAGGCCATAAAGGAAAGATAATGCTAGTATTGGAAAAAGTGGAATTGATCATGAACAATAAATTTAAAATAAAATATGATTTCATATTGAGATTCCTCTCAAAAAAGTATGCAAGTTCAAACAAAGAATAATCTCAATCCAATGTCACATGAAAAAGTTATAACTATTTAAAGTTAGCTGTGGAACTCACAGAGTTAGTTTCAGAACTTGTAGGTTTAGTTTTAGAACTCGCAGGTTTAGTTTTGGAACTCGTAGATTTAGTTCTAGAACTTGTATCAATTAAATGATAGTTAGTTCTGGAACTTTCAATTTGTGGACAAATCAGATTTAGTTTCGGAACTTGCAGATTTAGTTCCAAAACTTACATAAAAGGAATGACAACTTTAGTTTCGAAACTTGCATCAACGAAATGAATTTTTTTGAGGGATTGTAAAATCTCAGAGATTCCAATGGGAAATATGAGAGATATTTTTGTTCATGGAAATGTGTTTAACAAAAACCTCATTCAAATTTGCTACAAGTTTTACCAATGAAGAGAGATCTAACTTTTTGTGAGCTGTAGTCTAAGGAAACGTGTATATGAGCACTAAAAGTTCCATTAACAAAAACAAAAAATTAAAATGGAAAATATGAGAGAGGTTTTTGTTCATAGCAATGTGTTTAACAAAAACTCATTTAGATTTACTACAGGTATTACCAATAAAGAGAGATCTAACTTTTAGTGATATGTAGTCCGAGGAAACGTGTATCAGACGAGCACTTAAAGTTCCATAAACAAAAACAAAAAATTCAAATGGAAAATATGAGAGAGGTTTTTTTCATAGCAATGTTTTTAACAAAAAACTCATTTAGATTTGCTACATGCATTACCAATAAAGAGAGATCTAACTTTTAGTGAGCTGTAGTCTGAGGAAAAGTGTATCAGAGGAACACTAAAAGTTCCATAAACTAATAAAGAAAAATTCAAATAGAAAATATGAGAGAAGTTTTTGTTCATAGAAATTTGTTTAACAAAAACCTCATTCAGATTTGCAACAAATTTTACCAATGAAGAGAGATCTAATGTTTAGTGAGCTGTAGTCTGAGGAAAAGTGTATCAAACGAGTGCTAAAAGTTCCATAAATAGAAATAGAAAAGTTAAACAGAAAATATGAGAGAGGTTTTTGTTCATAGAAATGTGTTTAACAAAAATCTCATTCATATTTGTAACATGTTTTACCAATGAAGATAAATCTAACTATTAGTGAACTGCAGTTCGAGGAAAAAGCGTATCAGACAAGCATCAAAAGTCCCAAAGTCAAAAACAACAAAGTCAAATGGAAAATCTGAGAAAGGGATTTGGTCAAAATCATATTTTGAGAAAAATCATCCTTCCAACAATGTAGAAGAATAAAATAATTATGATTCTTGTTACCAAAAATCAAGTAGAAGATTTGGGAGTAAATCTTCCTAAAATAAGCAAGATAAGATTTGAATTCAATAATATATCTCTCTCCATATTTTGTGGAGATGGAGATCTTAGTTGTTAGGATTGGAATAAAGATAAGATCAGATTGTATTTCATAAAAATAAGGAGTTGGTTGATGCATGAATTATAAATGCAACCTTCCACACTGAGATATGTAATTTTCTTTCTCCCAAGAAATAAAGATCTGTTCTTTCCTCTCAAATATTCTGTAGTTTTAAAATCAGAAGTATGATTTAAATCCTCTTCTAAGAAATGAGCTGGCCACTCATTTCAAGGAAGATGGATCTACGTATTTATGTTTATGTTTTTTCATTTATCTGTAATTCATTTTGTTGTATTGTTTTTATTTTTGTATTGTGAAAATTCAGTTTGTTGTGAACCTACAAGTGTTTCGTTTAATTATGTTTATTTCTTATTCAAGCAATTTGAATTTATGTAAGCGTGTTTAAAATTATAGAAGTGTGTTTAAATTCCTGTAAGTTTGATTTCATTCATGTAAGTGTGATTTGTTTTATGCAAACTTTATTTTTGCAAGTGTGCTTTTATTTCTCCAACTGTGGCTTTCAATTTCTTTAAGTGTGATTTATTTTATGCAAGTTTGGTTTGTGTTTAAAGGAGTTGATTTCCAAGATCTTCTTCTCTTAATGCATACATCCATCAGACACTAGCCTTGGATTGACATTATTAATGGTGAGGATTGACGACCCTCATCAATAGTAAACTATGAGTCTTCTGCCACGATTAGTGAAGGGCCTAGCCTCAGTAGCTCTGGAGCAATACGAACAAAAATTATGTATAAAAAAATCATACATGCCTCAAATGAGACATGCAGAGACTACACAAGAACTTCTTCTACTGGAAACAAAGTCTACTCCTAATCCTAAACTAACCAAAGAGAAAAGGGGCTAAACAAAGCCTGCTATAGGCAGGGAGAAGTAGCTTCCATTTCTCTAGAGAGGCATCCATGCAAATGATTTGACACTAAATATTGTTGCCTGTATGAGTGAAAAACTGACTTTAAGATGATCCTCCACCCATATCAGCAAGGTATCAACATTAATGGAAAATACCTGCTCAAGATGATTTGCATTGGACTCCTATAGGTGTTGATGGTGACCCTTAGTGCTTTGATACTCATCCTCATGCCTTGAAGTAGGCATGACTGGTTTTGGATTCTCCCTTGGCTCCAATGAAGCCAAATATTTGATTGGGAAAGGTTTGGTCCTTTTAAGCTGCCCATGGTTATAAACTCTAACTCTAAGAATGGAGCTTTCTTGCTGACCCTCATGGATGGATGGTGTGGGAGGAATGATAGCCTCATACTCTTTCTCTTCCTCTACAGTAGGTGTGACTTTTGGAAGATCAAAATCTTTCAACTTTGATTCAGGAGGCATGTTGTAAACTGTAGGTTGTTCTTGCACGCTCTCTTCCATGGTAACAGACTCTTGTGATTGAAGAATGAATGATGGGGGAGAAAAGATTGCAATTTCAACTAGCTCCATCTTATAAAAACATTCTTTTGAGTCTAGTAGGAAATCAAACTCTTTACTGTCCTGCTGTAACAAGGCATCTCCCTTTTGCATGATGATCTTAAAATATTTGTTATCTTCACCATATGAAGCTTCATATCCAAACATGAAGCTAATACGTTTAGGCTCCTCCAAAAGATTAGAATTTTGGAGAGGTTGAATGGGAGATGGGCCTATATTTTCTTGTGTAACTGGCTCATGATTTAGTGCCTCTGAATTTGTCTTGGTCACCTCCATATGATCCTTTTTAATTGAGCTTGGAGCTGGCTGTTCTTCTTCCTTCTCTTGTGAAGAACATGGAAGACTCATATCTTCTAACCTTGGTTCCAGATATATGTTGTGAGACATAGGATTCTACTCTTGAATTCCCTCCTTCATGGCAGAAGGATCATATGCTTGGAAGATGGATGATGGAAGAGAAAATCATTTTGTATGTCCATGGGATATTCTCCATCTAATGTGAAATCATTTAAGTCATGGACATGATTTTTTTTTTCATTTCCAGTTGAGAAATATTCAGAATCATGCAAAGATTTTTCAATGTCTCCTCCATGGTAGTATTGATGATCATAGAAAAAATTCTGACCATGGTTTCATTCTACCTCAAACATGGTTTTTGAAATTATTAAATGTATACTGCTTCTTGTAACATCAGAGTCTTGAAGGGGATGAAGTGTGAGCAAGATCTTCAGGTATCTTCTAAATGGCCGCATAACAGCATGAGGGCTTTTACGAAACTATATGTTCCTCCTCAATATATACAATACTTTTTGTAATTTACAAAGCGTACTGAAATGTGGTCTTGTCATGGGTTGTATTTTTGTTTTCTATGTATGAGAAGAAAATTCAACCAAAGATCATGTTGTTTATGGAAGAAAAATGTAGTCATGCCCAACTCAGTCCACAATGGTCTATTGGAATTGATGTTCTATTAGAGTCATCATGTTCTTATTGTCAATACTGCATGTAGATTCTAGGATGAATGTATGGTCCTTATAGCATAGAAGTGTTTATGAAAGTTCATGTTCAGTGGAAGATTTGGGTTCAAAGAAATTTGTACAATAATATAGGTGGGGATGGATTTTTTTGAACTACATGTTTATTTGGAGTGGATCAACATCGCATTTACAAGGTTTTTGAAACAGGGTAGAATGAACATGAGATGAGGTGCATTTTCTAGGGGACTTTAGAACAGATTTTTTCTGAATTCTTTTTGTAGTAAGTGAACGGCCAGTTGAATCTTCATCATACTGAAATGATACAATACATTGTTGTTGTATATGCATTAATAAAAAACTATGCATCGGTGCTTGACTTGCCACAACGAAAAGGAATTTTCTTATGTCCAAATCATAAGCCTTGATCTCCTCAGTCCATTCTGCAAGTTGGGGCAACATTATCAAGAATGAAGGTCTGGCTTGTCCTGAGGGTTGTAATGTATGTAGTTAAGGTCTTATCCATGGACCAAGCTCTTCAAGGAACTATATCTTGAATGTAACCCACCTTTCATATTCTGCTACTTTCAAGAGCATTAAAGACTAGCACATATTCATATGTAGTAAGAAATTTTGAATCTTCTAAACTCAGATTCAAGAATCCTCTGTTTTTTTCATTAGTGGTTGTAGGAAATTGTATCTAAAATGTGGGTGTCTTTTGGTTTTACAAATTTGTGTGTGGTGATAACTGTTGTACCATTTTTCTATCTTCTGGGGAAGCATAATGGTTATGGATACACGTTACGTATTTGTCTATGAGGCTTCAAGGAGTTTGATTGTCACTATGCATCCGTAGAGGTAGGATTTCATTGTTGTAGCTCCAAATGTGAGTTTCATGAATGTGGGTTGTTACCTCATGCTCTTGAATTAAGTTCATCCAAAATGGGATTCATTTATTTATCTGGAAGAAGGAACTATCTTGGATGAAATAAGATTGTTTCAGATGCATTCAACCTATGTTTTTAGTAACAAGTGCAATGTGACTGGGTCGCTTTTGACCATATGGAGTCACTAGATTTGCTTGCATCATGAAAATCAAAAGGTTGAGGTTTAGTCCCACCAAGAAGGGCATGTTGATATTGATTGTATAGTTTTGTAAGGGTTGTAGTAAGTGGTAACTCAGACAATGTTCTACATCGGGTGTGCCAAAAGGATGTTACCGTACAAAATCACAGCACCCCCAAATGAGCTCTAAAAATCTACTTTTCTGGAGTGCAGACTCATTTGGTGTGATTTGTATAACATTGGAAAATATCTCAAGTTATGGGACTTGCGGAACTTGAGATGAACCTCCGGAGAAAGTCAGATTCTTGATTCCTGATCTTACCTGCCGCAAGCTACTCCAGTGCATGCAGAACCTGATGTCTAACTATACCTAATCCTAACAATGCCAAGGAGACAGGGAGAGAAAGAGAGTGCATAAAGAGGGAAATCCTACACTAACGAGGTGATAACACAAAGAAAAGGGAGTGGTTGAATCACAGATCTCAACTACCTGAAGTGGAGAGAGGTGATCAGAGGAGAGGGTGGGCATAAGATGCACCACAAATCATAGATGATTCACACAGAACACCACTTCAAAACCCATTAAAGACAGCTCCTAGGACCTACAACAAACATCAAAATATGCATAGTATACCCTGCAATGACGAGAGGCGGGGTAAGAAGACGATAAAAAATAATCAAAGGATGGACAAAATGTATCACAAAACAAAATTTAATTGCTCCAAAATGTTCACACAGTACATCGTCAATGGGAAAGAGGCGAGAAAATGCCATTACAGAGACATGAAAGGAGGCTGCAGATTTTGTGTTTCGAACCTAGGGAAGAAAAGAGAGAGGGGGAAGGAGAAGAAGAATAATGATGACACCCCTTTACAATGAATCTTGCCCCTGTCATGTATAATATTCAACCTGAAAGAAGAAAGAGAGAGGGGGAAGGGAAGAAGAAATGAACAACAACCCTTTACAATGAATCTTGCCCTTGTATTTATAGATTCAACCTGAAAGAAGAAAGAGAGAGAGAAGTGGGAAAAGCTCAGGTCAGAATTCAACCATTGTTGTTAATGGTTCAGATAAAATATTCCCCCAAATCCATATCTTAACTGCATCGATTACTTGGTTTGATGCACCTTGAAAGAATGTGGAAACGATAGAAATAGATCGAATCCGATCTCGTTGTTGAGGATAGATGGATCCTGCATTGAAGGCCCAGAAGACGTTTCCTCCATTTTTCTCCCTCCTAACTTCTCCAAACTTAAAGTTTCAGATCTTCATGGCATAGATGAGGCTGAGATATTTCTAATAGTGCCATATTTTTTGGATTTCAGGGCCCGAGCTGAAAGATATGCCCATTTAAAATCTGGATCAGGTCCGTACAAAATAGTGGGAAAAGCTGTTAAAAAATGGGTCCCCTTTTGAAACTGGACACGTGGAGGGTTGGTGTATGTCTGAGGGCAACCTCTATATTTTGCTTTTGGAGTGATGTGGAGCTGACACGTGGCTTCTTCTGTGACATTCTTGATTTCTTTATGTTTTTGGCTAAGTCCTTTGCATCGACGAGGTCATATACCTGACCGGGGGCACGTGGTAGCCTGACGCTTGTTCGAAAACCATCCCTTAATTCTGTTCTTGAATTAGTGCCATGATGACACTTAGCAGCCTCCGTTGGCATGTCTCAATGCATTACTAATCAACCAAACCTTGTCTCTTTTTGAAACTAGATGCGTGGATGTTCCGCACTCACTTAAAAGCCCTCTTAGGATTTTCCTTTGAAAGAGAATTGTGTTGACACGTGGAAGCCTCTGCAGGCTCTTTAGACTTTTCAACGGCCTCCTTTTTCTTTTCAGACCCTAGACAACATGGCAAGCCCGCGCTCATTTGGATCTCTGCTTTTGGAATAACTTTTAGAGATGTGCCAAGTTGACGCGTGGCGGCTTCCATTAACACTTCTATACTTATCCCTTTTTGAGGCCCGCCCTACCCACCTTTTGAATTTTAGCTTTGACTCTGCCTATGTTTTGGGCCCGGGACACATGGATGCCTAACACTTGTTCGAGCCTCCCTTTTTGGATTCAATATTTGAAGATGTGCCGTTTGAACACTTGGCAGTGTCCGCTATCTCCTCCATACTTAGTCGATTTTGAGCTCACTCTGAACTGTTTCAGAGCACTAATAATTCAAACCTTCACCACTTCTTCTCTTTGAGCCTCTAGCCTCTTTTGACATTGTTTTCTCCTTCCCTGACCCTACTATTCTATTTTCGAGCCTTCCTATAATCTGTTGAATGGATAAGTCACATATTCGCTCGAAAGAGCTATTTCTTGAATTGCTTCCTACACAGGGTGGTTTGATCTTTCACAGGCCCCACCACTTCCATTGTAGAGTCTCCTTGCAACTTGTTTACAGGATTTGAACGCGATTTCTTTGGTTCTTTCTATGCAGGGTCATAGCTGATCCAATATTTTGCTGGGGGGAAAAATATGGATAACAGTCATATAGAAAGGAAGCTAAATCGAAAAGGATTTGTGAGCTAAAGGGACATTGAAACCCTTTTCAAGAGAAAAGAACGAATCCAAACCTGTAGAAAAACATAAAATATTTCAAAAAACAAAAAAATGTTGTAGGTGATGGTAGAACAGATTCAAAACATGTACAAGTAGTCCAAAATAGTGCTTCTTTGAAACTTACTAAAGGACCTACTGCACCTAAAGTTAAATGTCATGTGTTCACTCCCCTCATAGATTCTTTGTCATCAATACTGAAATAATTAGACATAGTGAACATGATCAAGTTACCAAATACTACACCCTTCGCAGATGATGCACCAAAACTAACATGGTATAGAGACCATGAATATTGTTAATTTCATTGTGTTAAGGTTCATACCACTGACAAATGTTTGAAGTTGAAACACTTTATTCAAGATCTCATTGATAGCTAAGAGGTTGATATGGAATCATCTGGACCCAAAAAATCTTATAATCAAGAGTTGGGAATTTACAAAGAGCCATTCCATAAGCATAAAAAGGGGGAGAAAAATTTGGATCAAGGTTAGTCATCCTAGACTAAAATTTCCAATCACGTGGCCAAATCCACTAATTAATTTGATTCCCTCATTGATTGTGTTTATCCACCTAATCTTAAATACTATTAAGATTAAAGACAAAGAGTGCGCTATGGAAATGAGACTTACTCACCTTGTTATTGTGGAACCTCCTCTTCCTACCCATAAGGGTAGTCACTATAATATTTTATAACATCTTGAGAAGACCACTTCTAATATTTTGATCTTACATCTTCTTAAAATATCCAATGTTCATAAGGAAATCCTTTACAAAACACTTCAGGGGTCAGGAGTTTCAACTGATATTGATCCTATGCACTTCTAAGCATTGGTCACATAGATTGCTCCTTCTAAACACATTACTTTAGCTAGCATGAAATTCCTATGGATGATCATACACACAATATACCCTTGTACATTTAAGTCATTGTTAGTCATTAGAAGATAAAAAGGGCTGGCCTAAATATTTATACTTTGAAACTTATCAGATAGATGGGCTGCAATGACGAAAATCTGTCGCGTGGACAGATCTATGGACAGACGAGCCAACAGTGTGCAGGGCTTAGCCCCTCTTTGAGACAGCAAAGCGAAACTGGTTTATTGCTATTTCTACTAGCAGGAACCTATGCAAGTCTCACAGATTCTGCCTTCGGGGGTTGGGATCTCATCCCAGTAGAGTGTTCCAGGCTGCGAAAAGAAAGGAATGAAAGAGGGAGAAGAGAAAGAACAGATCCGAAGGGAGAAAAGAAATGAATTCCAAAGCAGAAAGGTCAGAAGATTTATGTTTTTAGTTTGGTAGTAAACAGAGCCAAACCTACTTGCATAAATAAACAAAGCAATACTGATAAACAAATGACGGAAAAGTAGATATGAATCCAACAGATTAAACACATACAGATCTAACGTAAGAAAGATCTAATGTATAACACAGCTATTGAGCACAAAGTCTGAATAATTGTATTACTGTTCTTTTCTGTTACAAGAAAGCTCAAAGTCTTTCTCTCCTCACTTCTATTTCTATCTAAAAAATGTTCACCTTGAATACAACAAGTATTCTCATATTTATAGAAGATGAGGGAGAGAGAAGGCAAAATGGAGCCAACCACTTATTTACAAAGATATTTACAAAATATCTAAAAGTCATGTTGACTTTGACAACTTGGTGGATGACATCATCCCATGATGCAACATGGATGATGTCATCATTTGTGCCAACACATTTTAGACATTTCGAAAAGAAAGTCGGAGAATAGAGAGAAGAAGAAGAAGAAGAAGAAGAAGAAGAAGCTACTCATCATCATCATCCTGCGGCCGAAAAGGGGTTGCCTGTTTCTGATGCTGCTCAGGTGATGATATGTGGAACTGAGCGCGGTATTCCAAAAACTTGCTGATCATTGGCCCAAATTGATCCTGTGATGGATCCTTGTGCCGTTCACTGATTGCTTCGCAAGTCTCCCGCTCGTCTATGAGCTTTTCCAGGAGTTTGGAATAATCTTTCTCCGCCTCGATAAGGAACCCGATGAAGTCCCTACAGGCCAGTAGGTTGTTGATAGATTCAGTGTCGAATGTGACCTCTGGCCCTGTCCCTTGAGAAGCTATCTCCTTGAAGATCCGGATAGTGTCATCAGCTGATCTCAAGGTAAGGGAAGGAGTGAGCAACCCTGGAGTCATGGCGAGGACAATTTTCTCCATTTGATGCATTGCATCCAGGGCCTCTTCCTTTACCTTGTCTATCTTTTCTAAAACAAATTCCAGCTGATCTATCTGATAGTCCAGAGTGGACATAGTTTTGTTGAGGGCCCTTGGATGACCGAAGACTCCGAACTTGACCAGATCTTCGACTGAACAGTCGAACATTTGTTGGAAGGTCTCGTGCTGGAGTCTAGCATGTTCTAACTCTTCTGATATCGGACCTGCTAATGCTTGGAGTTCCTTATTCGCCTTCTCGATGTTTAGGTATAAACTGATATACTCGGCGATTACTCTTTCACTATCCTTGAGGATCTGGCTCCTCCAAGCAGAAACAGCCATACCCTGCTCGCCGATCTTTGAATACTCATTGATCTTCTCCTGACTGAGCAGCTCAGGAGTCTCGGCGGCAGTTGTGGGAGGTGCACTCCCCATCTTCTGTAAGGCTTGAAGCAGGTACTTGTTCTGCTCCTTCAGTAGCCTTTTCTCCTCTTTCGTTTCCTGAAGCTTTTTGCAGAGTGCATCAACTGCGGAAAGAGCTTCCCCCTGGAGACTTTCTGAGGATGTCCCCATTGTGACTTGGGTCACGGTGAAATCTGTCGGAGACAGATCTTCTTTCTCTTTGAGGGGGTTGGGGTACGCTATTTCCATGACTCTCTCACCTGCAGCGCTCTTTGAGAAGCGTGTAACCGGCTTGTGCTTCTTTGCTCCTTTAGCCGGAATGACCGAAAAGTCCATCGGAGCGATGGGGACTTTCCTCTTTTGTTGGCTCAGCTGCTGAGAGATCCAAGCTGGTCCTATAGAAGAAGGACCAGAGACAGAGGGGGAGGCAGCAACGGTAGAAGAGGGGAAAAACGTGGAGACACGCGGCGGCGGCATGGAAAGAATAGCTGAAGAAATGTCCACGGGAGGAAGGGGAACCGCAACTGCAGAAGACATAGGAAGGGAAGGGAGCTCGGAGATGAGGGAAGAAATAGAGGAAGACAAATCAGCGAGGGAGGAGAAGATAGATGAAGAAGCAGGGGAAAGGGTAGAAGAAGGGGCAGAGGACACGACCAAAGGGGTGGTCGTTTGAGTCACTCGAGGAGGGGAAGGAAGAGAAGAAGAAGGGATAGAAGGGACCTCTGAAGTTGTAGCGACGCCAACATCCTGGGTGGATGGGCGTATAGGACTATCCTCTGTCAATTCCTCATCAAGAGTTATGACTTGTTCAGGCTCTGAAGGAAGAGGACTTTCAGGGGCTTCCTCCTGAATGGTGCTAGGTTCACCTTCTGCACCTTTGCCTTTCAGCTGCTTCTTTGACCTTGGAGGTGCGTTGCCCAAAGGGGAAGTTGTGAAATCTACCCCGAGGTAGATTAGTCCGTTCATGCGGCACCAATGCTCTGTTCTCCGCATAGTCTCCTTGACCCTCTCCTCAATTGTTTGAGGAGCCTTGTTCCTGTCAATGGCCGGGAAGGGCCAATTGTCCCCATCTGTGTCATTATACACCTTATCTACTTCATCTTCCGTAGTCTGGAAGCCTTCGGGGACAATGGCCACTCCGTATTGGATGATTTCCGCCAATGCTAAGCGAGAGTGATCCTTTCTTCTGAGTTCCGCCTCATGGAGAACGTCAATGTAAATATCCTCAATTTGAGGGACATGGATCGGATCGAGCTTCGCTTTTGGCAGGCAGCTTCTTGGGTCGAAGGTAGGCCTGGCTGGGAAGTCATGCTTCAAGTTGAGTAGCTCCAGCTCTGCGAACATTTCCTTCGCCTTATGGTGGGTGGAGCATGTGTATCGGCCCACTTTGAGGGGGAAAGGAGTTCCACCCTTCTTTCTTTTGAGGCACTTCTCATGGTATGTGACCAGCTGTCTTGACAGTTCTAGTAGAATCAGCTTAGGCCCAGCATACCTTGGTAGCCTGGTTGGCTCTCCCAAAAAGTTGGCAGCCCTCAGATAGGTGAACGTGGGAAATTGGGTGAACAGGGCCCCCCATTTCTCTGTGACTGCCACTATGTTCTTGGTCGTCCGGCTATGAGTCATGTTTGGCCTCAGTAGGCAGATGACATGATAGAAGAATGCATCGTTAACTTTTGCGAAATGTTGGATGCTATTCTCCAGCCTCAGCTCTGGATAGTAATCAAATATCTTGGCCTGAGGCCATACTCCACTTCGGTTCAGCCCCGGATAATCCCTCGCCGATGCTGCAGCGTAGACTACATAGGAGTTCATATGGAACACCCCTGTTGTGGCGAACTGTTGTAGCTGCTCAGATATGGTGCTGCTTATTATTTCCCCCCAGCAAAAGCGCTGATCGGGCAAATTCTTATTCATTGTCTCCAGGTACCGCAGCATCCACTTATGGAAATAGTGGGCATCTGAAAGCCCGAAGACTCTGCTCAGGAAAGTGATAGTATCACTGAGTTCCTCTGAGAAATCACTTCGGTGGATAGTCTGAGGCCACCGGGTCACCGCCTTCTTGTTTTTTAGGTAGACCTCATTCATCAACTGCATGCACTGGTCTTCGTTGTCTTCCCAGGCCTTGATGCATTCTCGTTGGCTAACAGCCACGTAGTTCCGGTGATGAGGGATGCCAAGTATCAACTCAAAGTGACGGGCAGTGAGGTTTATGACTGCCTCGCCCTTACTATTCTCGACACATCTTGTGTCTTTGTTGTAACATTGCGCAATCACCATCATGAATTCGTTGTTGACAGCGCTGACGGGGATTCCTCCGGCGAAGTGCAGGGCACTGCCTATTAACTTGTCCATCCATGGACTTCTTGTAACTTTTTGAGTCCTAACCCAGAACTCATCCATGTCAATGTGACCCAATTCAGAGTCTCTGACATCCATACTGCACTCAGCCTGTGATTCGGGCATCCTGACCCTCTGATATTTGTATTTCATCTCTTCTTCTGTCAGCTTAGCCTTTCCTCTTGGTTTGGTGGGCTTCTTGCTTGACGTAGACATGTGTTCTTTCGAACTCAGTTGCTGATCTGCACGAAGAAGAAGTGAGACCCAATCCAAAAAGGTTGAATTAGTCATTTGATCTTCCATTGGAAAGCTAGCAGAAGAAAGAGTTAGAGATTTTAAGGCTCAGGGCGCGGGAAAAATGCAACTGGCAGGCCAAATAGATAAGGCGCACAGAAAAGGAATGTTGCAGAGGTTATACTGGCGCCAAAGGCGCATGGCGCATGGATGAAGCAGGTTGCATTTTATAGCAGGGCGCACAGGAAATGCGTGTTACATTGGGGTTCGGTGCGCCTTTTGGCGCATGGGAAGATTGTGTAACATTAACAAATGGTGCGCCAAAGGCTTTGGCGCGGCGCATGAAGGTTTTACACAACATCATGTTACTGCAATGGAGGGTGCGCCCGCGCCTTTCTAACTTTATACTCGCGCGAATAAGGCTTGTGTTGCATGAAAGCTGGGTGCGCCCTTTGGCGCATGAAAGCGGGATGTAACATGGAAAGAAGGTGCGCCAAAGGGTTTTAAGGAAGCGCGGGATTTATACTTGTAGCATGCAAAAAGGGCGCGCTTTGAGGGCGCATGAATTCTAACTGCAGCAGGACGGAAGGGTTGCGCCATAGGCGCGGGTATTGATTATGCAACAGGGGTGGTAGATGCGCCGAGGGGCGCAACTGTCTTAAGTGCAACAAGACGCGCCAGTGCGCCATGGAACTACACTAACTGCTCAAATCTCTCATTCTTTTCTTCCACTTCAAAAGTTACTTGGTCATATAAGGTTTTTTACAAAAAGGTTTTGCAGACCAAGCCCTTTCAAAACAGCTCCCCTTCCAGCAGATCTGGAAAGAGGGAGGGAGAGGAGGAGGAAAAGAAGAAAACGTGATGGAATAGCACAGGGGGGAAAAACTAGCTTAATCATATTCCATTTAAAACTGGCCAGCAAACCAAAACCCCGACCAAGAACACAGACCAAGCACACAATGAAAAAGAGGGAGAACCTCTTACCTCGAATATATATCAAAAATTGGAGAGCGGGTCCACAGGGCGATGATAACGACAGAGCAGAGCTGACAAGTCCAGAGCGATCACGTGCTTTGACAAAAAGGAATGAAAATGACATTGGGCGCGCACTGATATTTATAGAAAAACTTGTCATCAATGCGCCAACCACTTTTGAAATGGCGCATGAAAACTGCTGTCGACAGGGGAAAGTGTGCGCCCTTTGGCGCACGGAAGTATTTGACAACAGAAGAATGAGTGCGCCTTTGGCGCACCATATGCATTGTCGACACGAAGTTATGTGCGCCCTTTGGCGCACCAAAACTTGGTGTTGCAGAGAGATTATGTGCGCCCTTTGGCACACCAAAAAGTGATTCAACATCCTTTGGCGCACCGAAAGACGTGTTAACATGGAAAACCATGCGCCAAAGGCTTTTAAGGGGGCGCACCAAAACTTCGTGTTACAAGGAAAATCCATGCGCCCAGCCAAAAAAAGGCTCAAAAAGACTAAGTTCGAAAACTAGATTTCCCGGGAATGGATTTTACAATGTTTCGAACGCGAAGGGATCCCTAACGAGGGATCGAAACAAAATTTTCGGTATGGTTATCGGTAAAATTTCCCTTGTCAATTTTACAGGATAACAGCTGGCTCTTTCTGGGGACTACTCCTGAGTGAACTCGGGGGTAGAGAATCCCAGATCACATGTGCCTATCCATTGGGTAACAGAGTCAAAAACAAGGGGGACCGGAGGGAGAACGAAAGAAACACACGACAAACCGAAAGCAAACACACGACGAAAGCAAACACACAACTAAAATAAACTGTACAAAGAAGAGAGCAAGCTCTACTTCCTGAAGATCTTGAGATGTTGCCCGCTATAGGGAAGCGGGAGCTCAGCTCCATCCAGATATGAGAGATAGAAACTATTCTCTCCATTGAGTTGCTTGATTTTGAAGGGCCCTCTCCACAGGGAATCAAACTTTCCGTGCATGCCCTTTGGCTCTCTTCGTTTGTCCCATAAGAGGACGAGATCTCCCACTTGAAAATTTCTCTGCTTGGCCTTCTTGTCAAAAAGCCTCTTTACTTGATTCTGATGTTCAGTGATCCTGTCGACCACTCTTACTCTCTTTTCTTCAAGTTCCGCCAGATACATAATTCTCTTTTCTAGAGAACTCTGAAAAGTTTCATCTTCGATCACTCGTGCCAAGCGTAGAGCAGGAAGTTCAGCAGAAATGGGAAGTTCGGCATCAGTGCCATATAACACTTGAAAAGGTGACATGCCGAGAGATCTCTTGGGGGTAATGCGGTCCGCCCACAAAGCGTCGTACAAAGACTTGTGCCACATCCGCTGATTCTCATCTACTAATTTCCGTATGATGGTCACCAAGTTCTTATTACTGGATTCCGCCTGACCATTTCCCTGAGGGTAATAATCCGAGGCATGTGCTAAAGTTATTCCATATTCATAGCAAAAACTAATAACTTCTCGGGAGGAGAAGTTAGAAGCATTATCAGCAACGATTTTGTTTGGAACGCCGAACCTGACAATGATATTTTCTTTGATAAAACTGCAAACCACCTCAGAAGTGGCATGCTTGACAGGTATGGCTTCCACCCACTTGGTGAAGTAATCCATTGCTGTAAGGACATAGCTATGTCCAGCACTCGATTGAGGATTGAGTGCGCCAATAAAATCAATTCCCCATTGCCTGAATGGTTCATTGATGATGACCGGCCTTAGGGGAAGGGCAGCCAACTTGGGCTTGCCGACAAATTGCTGACAGGGTTCACACTTTGCCACCCAGGTAGCGGCATCTTGAAAGAGCGTGGGCCAATAGTACCTGGCTCGAATGATCTTGTGTGCTGTCACGGAAGAAGAAAAATGGCCTCCACAGGCTGAATTGTGAAAACTTTCCAGCAGTTTTACTTGCTGGGGCTTGTCAACACATCGCAGGAAGACACCGTCTATCCCGCGCTTATATAAACCGTCATCCCAGATGACATATTTAGCTGCCCTGAGCTTTATAGTGCGCTTCTCCTTTGCAGTTAGGTGCATTGGGCATTCGCCGTAGGTAAGGAAGAAAGCAATGTCGGAGTACCACTCGTCACTAGTTGCAACAAACAGAACTAGAGGCAGAGAATCAGGCTCCTCTAGAGGGCTTTGCTCTTCGTCGGTACAGTCCTCTTTTCCTTTAGGGTCTTCTAAATTTTCATTTTCAGCCATTAACTGACACAGGCCCTTGCCCCTCACCAGCTTGGTAGGTTTAATATCCAGGTCATATTCCTGGACCTTTGCAATCCAATTCCCTCGCAAACTTCCTAACTCCTGCTGAGTTAGAATTGATTTCACCGCGGTGTCCGGGACCAGCACTACCGTACGCGAGTTTAGGATGTAATACCTGAAATTTTTCACTGCTTTGACAACGGCAAAAGCGTGCTTTTCCAATTGAGTCATCTTCAACTCGTGAGGCTTGAGGGGAGAACTCATGAATGCAATCGGGGATTCAATGTCTTCTGAATTCTTTTGCATTAAGATTGCAGACACAGTATGTTCTGATGCGTAGCTATACATGATGAAGTCCTTGGAGAAATCGGGACATACCAGGACCGGTGCATGAGCAACAGAAGCTTTTATTTCTTCAAATGACCTTTTCCCTTCTCCGCTCCATCTGAAAGTTGGTGATCCTTTCATCATGTTCAGTATGTGGCGAGTCTTCTCAGCAAAGTCAGGAACAAAACGCCTAAGAAAGTTCACCTTTCCGAAGAAAGAATGAACACCAGTCTTGCTTGTAGGCAGAGTAAGGCTCTGAATAGCTTTAACCCTTTCAATATCTATCTTCGTTCCTTCTTTGCTAACCACGTGCCCTAGCAACTTCCCTTCAGTAACCCCAAAAACAGACTTTTTGGGATTTAGGGAAATTCCATGTTCTCGGCACCTGGCCAGTACTTGCTCTAAGTGATCACAATGATCACTTCGTTGTTTAGAGAACACGGTTAAGTCATCTAGATAAACTACAATGACTTTTCCCATCATACCTTTAAATGCAAAGTCCATGGCCCGTTGAAAAGTAGCACCTGCATTAGTTAGGCCAAAAGGCATCCTGCTGTAGGCAAATGTACCCCAGGGAGTAGTGAATGCTGTTTTGAATTGATCTTCAGGCGAGACTTCAATCTGGTTGTAGCCTGAAAAACCGTCAAGCATGGACAGCATCTCTGATCCAGTTACTGCTTGCAGAACTTGATCCATTATTGGAAGAGGGTAGTTATCTTTCAGCGAAGCTTGATTCAGATTTCGAAAGTCTACGCATATGCGTATCTCGCCGTTTTTCTTGCGCACTGGCACAATATTCGCCACCCAAGTGCTGTGATGGATAGGGAAGATGATTCTTGCATCCAGTATCTTCTGAATTTCTGCCTGGATGGTGCCCGAAATCTTAGGATTATAGTGCCTTTGCTTCTGGCGAAAGGCTTTGACATCTTCTTTCAGCGGTATGTCATGCTGAACGTCCTTTGGCTTGAAGGACTTTAGATCGGCATAGGACCATGCCAACACATCTATATATTTCTTCAGCAACTTGACAAATTTCCGCTTCTCTTCAGGCGTGCAACATTTGCCAATGTTTACAAATTGCGGATGTGCCTCAGAACCTATATTGACTGGTTCTGTTTCTGGGGACGAGTCAGGAACATCCTTGCTTCTTCTTTTTCATAAAACGGTCGTGCCTGTCAAACAAGCGCTCCAGAGAAACCAGGCCCTTCGGAATTTTATTTCCTTTGAGCTGACATATGCCGTCTTTCTCCTCTGATTCATGGTTTTGACTGTTGATTGATTCACGGCATGTAGAGGTGGATCCTTCAAAATACAACTCATCAAAATGTTCTAATTTTTCTAGAAAGGCAATGAGGTGATTATCATCGTTGAATACCTGCCAATGCTGAGAGTTGTCTGGCACGCTCGGGTGAAAAACCACTTCAACGGTGTATTTGTTCGTTTTCAAACCCGGGTGCGGGAGCATGAGAGATGCTGAAACGGTCAATGAATCGGCCATATCATTTTGAGCTCTTGGAATTGCCCCTATCGAAAAGGCATCAAATTCCTCAATGCTGTCCCATACTGCGTTACGGTAGTGCCTGAGCCTCTCATTTTTCACTTGGTAAATCCTTCTGACCTGATTTACAACTAGCTCAGCATCACCTTGAACTTTTAGATTTTTAATTCCTCTTTCCTTTGCAGCTTGCATACCGAGCAACAGAGATTCATACTCAGCAGTATTGTTAGTGTTGAAAAACTGCAACTTGAAAGAAAGAGGAATTACCTCCTCTTCGGGAGATATTAGCACGATTCCGGCGCCACACCCACTAGTCGCGCAACTGCCATCAAATTGCAAGGTCCAGATCTCATTAAGATCCTTTTCTTGAACAAAAACGCCCTTTGTACCCGTCTCGGTAGATAAGAAGTAGTTCCCCAACCCTGATGATTCAAAAAGGATTTGGGCTTTGGGGTCCTCAGAGCTAGTAACCAAGTACTTCTTTTGCGATTCTGGTTCTAAAGTCTGCATCACACCTTTGACGGGTATTCTAGCTTTAGACCAGTCCATGTGAATTTCTCCACCAACTTCACTGCAGAAACTCCTTCCTAGCAGAATTCCATAGGCTGCTGGAATGTCAGCAACGAGAACGGTCATCTTTACCCTCTTTTCAGGGAATGCTGCGAACGCAAATTACGCGTCTTTGATTTGACCAATCAATGGCACTTGCTTGGTTTCCAATGAATAACATCTGCCGAAAGGTTTGGTAAGAGTGAGGCCTAAAGCATGGGCGACTTTCGCTGGCATGACATTATCAGAAGCTCCGGAATCAATTATACAGTTGCTCAACTTATGGCCGTTGATTAGGAGAGAGAGATAGAAAGGTTCTATCTTACCTGATGCAGATGTTGAAGCAACATTTATGTGGGATTCAGGGGGAGTGGAAAGGATTCCTTTTGGGGAAACCTGTTTAGACGTAACAGCTTGACTCTGAATATATTTGGTCAATCTCACAAGCTGTTCGGGATTTGACTGAAGGTACTCAGCTTCAGACATTTGGATCTTGGTCTTTTTAGCGTGATCTATAATATCAAACGCGGCCAAGGGTTGCGTTGGTGAGGGAATGAGTCCTTCACTTCGCGATGGTGGAACAGGGTTACTGATCTTGATAGGAATATGAGGGGGCTGATTCGGAGGAGAGATGGGCGGAAAAGACTTCTTTGCAAAAGATTTAACAGGGAGTTGAGTAGGAAGAGGATTACCTCTTTTAACAATGGTGGGAGGCGCGTTTGACACGACCTTCTCTTTCTGCGCATGGGCAGCAACTTCTGCTTCTTTTCCTTGCGAGCGGGTAAAAACAGCATATGATTGTCCGCTTGCATAGCCTTGAGTACTCTCTTCTTCATCAGATTCATCCTCATCAAATTCCATGTATCCAATAGTAGAGTCGCCAGTTGGCTCACCGACATCTTGATCATCTTCGTCTTGAGGCGAAGGTTCTTCATAGTACTGCTCTTCCTCTTCAATTTCGGCCAAAGCATTGACCGGAGGAGCTTCAAGCGCCAACCGTGGAGCAGTTGCAGGTAGACGCGGTCTTTGTGAAACATTGTTGGGAACAAAACTCCTTCGTGGAACGTCTCGGTATGAGGAACTAGGAGCCTGGGCCAACTGCTTTTTCAATGCGAGCAGATCATTCGCCATCTTTTGGAATGCCGGATCAGACGAAGTGGCAGGCGAGGGATCTGAAGATTTGGACTTTGATGATTCCTTTTTTAACTCGCCAGATATTATCAAATTGTCTTCTATCCGAATGGCAGCGGCCTGAGCGAGTGTCAGGGTAGCTACTCGCTCTTGAAGGAGCAAGAAGCTAACTTTTGAGCTCATGGCGTTCACGAAGAAACACTTTTGATTCTCCGGTGTTGGAAGCATGGCAGTAGGGACACGGTTGATTAATGCATTGAACCGGGCGACAAAATCACGCATAGTCTCATTGGCCTCTTTCTTCAGGTGGGTGATCCGTGATAGCAACGCAAATGCATCTTCTGAAGGCTTGTATCTGTCTTCAAAAGCTTCCCGCAAGGTTGCCCAACTGGTGATAGATGCGGCCGGCAAATGCTGAAACCATTCAGCTGCGGGCCCTTGTAGAGTCTCCAGAAAAAGGTGAACCGACACATCTTCGTGAGTCACGTCCAAAATACTGCATGACATAATGAAAGCAGATATGTGGGAATCCGTGCTTTGATTTCCGCTCCCGTCGAATTTGGGAAAATTCTTTCTGTTTCCGTGAGGGAGCGCGTGAACTGGATGTGGTAATGCGAGAGGACCCATAGCATTTCCCCATGGTACCGCCATTTGAAAGGCTGGAAAAAGCACACGAGCTGGGAGGGTGGTTCCACTGAGCAGCAAGGCACTACAAAGGGATGTAGATGTTCCTTGCAAAAGACTTTTTCTTCGTGGAGGTGAGACACTCCTGGATGACCGGCTAGCCGAGCTTAGCGCTGAAAAACGTGCCGGTGTTATGCTGAAATTGTGCCTTTGAAGCAGATCGAAAGTAGGATCAACTTCTCCACGGGCTCTCCTGCTGCGCGTAAAAGGTTCACTTGCCAGCGTACCTTCCAGATCTGCGATATTATGGCGCAGATTTAAACTTTATTTTTGGGTGTACTTGCTGATTTTCTGGTTTTTCTGACAAAAACCAGCAGCATGCACTTTTCAAGATATTTAAAAACTATCCTCTTCGAAAAACCGATTGCGGTTAATGACAAATAATAGCGAGGATAAGATGGCAGGGAAGAATAGCAGGCTGATTTTCAGATCTGATTTTTAATTTTTCAGAGGGTTTTGAACTTTTTGGAAAATAGTCAAAAATTCAGATCTACGAAAAAATGTTAATTTTGATAAAAACTCAGCGAACTAAAGATCTGTAACTAGGCCCGATCTACGGATCTCAGAAGAAAATTTTCAGTTTTAGGCACTTTTGCAAATTTTTTTGGATTTTCAACAAAAAGTGCAGATTTGCAAACAGGCAGTGATTTTCTTATATTTTTCTGATTTTATATTATACCACCACCATAGATCTGACAGATCTATCCGTTCCCCAGCGGAGTCGCCAAAAACTGTTGGTCCGAAAATCTGTCGCGTGGACAGATCTATGGACAGACGAGCCAACAGTGTGCAGGGCTTAGCCCCTCTTTGAGACAGCAAAGCGAAACTGGTTTATTGCTATTTCTACTAGCAGGAACCTATGCAAGTCTCACAGATTCTGCCTTCGGGGGTTGGGATCTCATCCCAGTAGAGTGTTCCAGACTGCGAAAAGAAAGGAATGGAAGAGGGAAAAGAGAAAGATCAGATTCGAAGGAAGAAAAGAAATGAATTCCAAAGCAGAAGGGTCAGAAGATCTATGCTTTTGGCTTTGGTAGTAAACAGAGCCAAACCTACTTGCATAAATAAACAAAGCAATACTGATAAACAAATGACGGAAAAGTAGATATGATTCTAACAGATTAAACACATACAGATCTAACGTAAGAAAGATCTAATGTATAACACAGCTATTGAGCACAAAGTCTGAATAATTGTATTACTGTTCTTTTCTGTTACAAGAAAGCTCAAAGTCTTTCTCTCCTCACTTCTATTTCTATCTAAAAAATGTTCACACTTGAATACAACAAGTATTCTCATATTTATAGAAGATGAGGGAGAGAGAAGGCAAAATGGAGCCAACCACTTATTTACAAAGATATTTACAAAATATCTAAAAGTCATGTTGACTTTGACAACTTGGTGGATGACATCATCCCATGATGCAACATGGATGATGTCATCATTTGTGCCAACACATTTTAGACATTTCGAAAAGAAAGTCGGAGAATAGAGAGAAGAAGAAGAAGAAGAAGAAGAAGAAGAAGAAGCTACTCATCATCATCATCCTGTGGCCGAAAAGGGGTTGCCTGTTTCTGATGCTGCTCAGGTGATGATATGTGGAACTGAGCGCGGTATTCCAAAAACTTGCTGATCATTGGCCCAAATTGATCCTGTGATGGATCCTTGTGCCGTTCACTGATTGCTTCGCAAGTCTCCCGCTCGTCTATGAGCTTTTCCGGGAGTTTGGAATAATCTTTCTCCGCCTCGATAAGGAACCCGATGAAGTCCCTACAGGCCAGTAGGTTGTTGATAGATTCAGTGTCGAATGTGACCTCTGGCCCTGTCCCTTGAGAAGCTATCTCCTTGAAGATCCGGATAGTGTCATCAGCTGATCTCAAGGTAAGGGAAGGAGTGAGCAACCCTGGAGTCATGGCGAGGACAATTTTCTCCATTTGATGCATTGCATCCAGGGCCTCTTCCTTTACCTTGTCTATCTTTTCTAAAACAAATTCCAGCTGATCTATCTGATAGTCCAGAGTGGACATAGTTTTGTTGAGGGCCCTTGGATGACCGAAGACTCCGAACTTGACCAGATCTTCGACTGAACAGTCGAACATTTGTTGGAAGGTCTCGTGCTGGAGTCTAGCATGTTCTAACTCTTCTGATATCGGACCTGCTAATGCTTGGAGTTCCTTATTCACCTTCTCGATGTTTAGGTATAAACTGATATACTCGGCGATTACTCTTTCACTATCCTTGAGGATCTGGCTCCTCCAAGCAGAAACAGCCATACCCTGCTCGCCGATCTTTGAATACTCATTGATCTTCTCCTGACTGAGCAGCTCAGGAGTCTCGGCGGCAGTTGTGGGAGGTGCACTCCCCATCTTCTGTAAGGCTTGAAGCAGGTACTTGTTCTGCTCCTTCAGTAGCCTTTTCTCCTCTTTCGTTTCCTGAAGCTTTTTGCAGAGTGCATCAACTGCGGAAAGAGCTTCCCCCTGGAGACTTTCTGAGGATGTCCCCATTGTGACTTGGGTCACGGTGAAATCTGTCGGAGACAGATCTTCTTTCTCTTTGAGGGGGTTGGGGTACGCTATTTCCATGACTCTCTCACCTGCAGCGCTCTTTGAGAAGCGTGTAACCGGCTTGTGCTTCTTTGCTCCTTTAGCCGGAATGACCGAAAAGTCCATCGGAGCGATGGGGACTTTCCTCTTTTGTTGGCTCAGCTGCTGAGAGATCCAAGCTGGTCCTATAGAAGAAGGACCAGAGACAGAGGGGGAGGCAGCAACGGTAGAAGAGGGGAAAAATGTGGAGACACGCGGCGGCGGCATGGAAAGAATAGCCGAAGAAATGTTCACGGGAGGAAGGGGAACCGCAACTGCAGAAGACATAGGAAGGGAAGGGAGCTCGGAGATGAGGGAAGAAATAGAGGAAGACAAATCAGTGAGGGAGGAGAAGATAGATGAAGAAGCAGGGGAAAGGGTAGAAGAAGGGGCAGAGGACACGACCAAAGGGGTGGTCGTTTGAGTCACTCGAGGAGGGGAAGGAAGAGAAGAAGAAGGGATAGAAGGGACCTCTGAAGTTGTAGCGACGCCAACATCCTGGGTGGATGGGCGTATAGGACTATCCTCTGTCAATTCCTCATCAAGAGTTATGACTTGTTCAGGCTCTGAAGGAAGAGGACTTTCAGGAGCTTCCTCCTGAATGGTGCTAGGTTCACCTTCTACACCTTTTCCTTTCAGCTGCTTCTTTGACCTTAGAGGTGCATTGCCCAAAGGGGAAGTTGTGAAATCTACCTCGAGGTAGATTAGTCCGTTCATGCGGCACCAATGCTATGTTCTTCACATAGTCTCCTTGACCCTCTCCTCAATTGTTTGAGGAGCCTTGTTCCTGTCAATGGCCGGGAAGGGCCAATTGTCCCCATCTGTGTCATTATATACCTTATCTACTTCATCTTCCGTAGTCTGGAAGCCTTCGGGGACAATGGCCACTCCGTATTGGATGATTTCCGCCAATGCTAAGTGAGAGTGATCCTTTCTTCTGAGTTCCACCTCATGGAGAATGTCAATGTAAATATCCTCAATTTGAGGGGCATGGATCGGATCGAGCTTATCGCTTTTGGCAGGCAGCTTCTTGGGTCGAAGGTAGGCCTGGCTAGGAAGTCATGCTTCAAATTGAGTAGCTCCAGCTCTGCAAACATTTCCTTTGCCTTATGGTGGGGTGGGAGCATGTGTATCGGCCCACTTTGAGGGGGAAAGGAGTTCCACCCTTCTTTCTTTTGAGGCACTTCTCATGGTAGGTGATCAGTTGTCTTGACAGTTCTAGTAGAATCAGCTTAGGCCCAGCATACCTTGGTAGTCTGGTTGGCTCTCCCAAAAAGTTGGCAGCCCTCAGATAGGTGAACGTGGGAAATTGGGTGAACAGGGCCCCCCATTTCTCTGTGACTGCCACTATGTTCTTGGTCGTCCGGCTATGAGTCATGTTTGGCCTCAGTAGGCAGATGACATGATAGAAGAATGCATCGTTAACTTTTGCGAAATTGTTGGATGCTATTCTCCAGCCTCAGCTCTGGATAGTAATCAAATATTTTGTCCTGAGGCCATACTCCACTTCGGTTCAGCCCCGGATAATCCCTTGCCGAAGCTGCAGCATAGACTACATAGGAGTTCATATGGAACACTTCCTGTTGTGGCGAACTGTTGCAGCTGCTCAGATATGGTGCTGCTTATTATTTCCCCCCAGCAAAAGCGCTGATCGGGCAAATTCTTATTCATTGTCTCCAGGTACCGCAGCATCCACTTATGGAAATAGTGGGCATCTGAAAGCCCGAAGACTCTGCTCAGGAAAGTGATAGTATCACTGAGTTCCTCTGAGAAATCACTTCGGTGGATAGTCTGAGGCCACCGGGTCACCACCTTCTTGTTCTTTAGGTAGACCTCATTCATCAATTGCATGCACTGGTCTTCGTTGTCTTCCCAGGCTTTGATGCATTCTCGTTGGCTAACAGCCACGTAGTTCCGGTGATGAGGGATGCCAAGTATCAACTCAAAGTGACGGGCAGTGAGGTTTATGACTGCCTCGCCCTTACTCATTCTACGACACACCTTGTGTCCTTTAATATAGCACCGGGAAACCACCATCATGAATTCATTGTTAACAACGCTGACTGGGATTCCTCCAGCGAAGTGCAGGGCACTTCCTATTAGCTTGTCCATCCACGGACCTCTTGTGACCTTCTGAGTCCTGACCAAGAATTCCTCCAAATCAATATGACCCAACTTCAGAGTCTTTGATGTCCAGGTACTACACTCGGCCTGGGAGTCGGGCATTCTGACGCTCTGATATTTATACTTCATTTCTTCTTCTGTGAGCTTGGCCTTTCGCTCTTGGATTTGGTAGGATGCTTACTTGATGTGGACATATGTTCTTTCTGAGTTTAATTGCTGATCTGCAAGAATAAGACGTGAAACCCAATCGAATAAAGGTTGAATGTGAGTCATGCTTGATTTTCCATTGGAAATGCTAGACAGAAGAAAGAGTTAGCAGATTTTGAGGCCTCGGGGCGCATGGCGGAATAGATATTACAGATTGGCAGAGCTAAATAGGTAAGGCGCACAGGAAAAGGAATGTTGTAGAGGTTATACAGGATGCCAAAGCCACATGACGCATGGATGAAGCAGGTTGCATTTTATAGCAGGGCGCACAGGAAATGCGTGTTACATTGGGGTTCGGTGCACCTTTTGGCGCATGGGATAGAGTTTGTGTAACATGTAACTTTTGGCGTGCTTAAGGGAACTTTGGCGCGGCGCATGAAGGGTCTGCACAACATGATGTTGCTGCGATGGAGGAACGTGCGCTACATGCCTTTATAGCTTAACACTCACACGCATATGAAAGAGCTTGTGTACATGGGCGCAGGGTGCACCAAAGGGCTGCAGGAATGTGCCCTTATGGTGCATGAAAGCGAGATGTAACATGGAAGAAGTGTGCGCCAAATGGGTTTTTAAGAAAGCGGCGGGGGATGGGATAGCATTGTAGCATGTATACGAGGGAAGTGCGCCATGAGGGTGCATCTTATTATGACTGCAACAGGTAGGGAAAGCGGTTGCGCCATTGGTGCATGTATCTTTCATGTATGCAACAGGGGTGACAGATGTGCTGAGGGGCACAACTGTTTTTAATGTTGCATGGCAAGACGCTCCAGTGCACCAAAGGAGACTACAGTTTTCTTTTTAGTTTTGATCTCTCATTCAGAGGTGTTTCCACATATGGCTTAGCTTTTATAACAAGGTTACATTGGTAGGATATGAAGAGGTGCTATACCAAAAGGGTTTTGCAGAGCTATCATTTTTTAGGACAGAGCTTCCTCTTCGAGTAGATCTAGAAAAAGGGAGGGAGAGGAGGAGGAAAGGCAGCAACGTGATGGAATAGCTTAGGGGGGAGAAAACTAGCATAATCATATTCCATTTCAAACTGGCCATACTGAACCAAAACCCCGATAGCAGCCAAAAACTACAAAAACAAAGCACGCAATGAAAAAGAGGGAGAAGGCCACATACCTTGATATAAATGATGAAAAAGCGTGAGAACGGGTCCACAAATCAATTTGATAAGTGACGGGGCTGGTGTGCTGACAAGTCTCAGAGAAAAATCACGTGTTTTGACCAAAAAGGAATGACAATGACATTGCACAGACGAGCCTGATATTTATAGGCGAGGAAACTTGTCATCAATGCGCTAACCAACTTTTTAAAGGGGCGCACCAAAACTGAGCTGTCAACATGAGAAAACAGTGCACCCTTTGGCGCACCGAAAGTTTTTGTCAACATGAAGAATGATGGTGCACCTATGGCGCACCAGGAGTGCATTGTTGACACGAGGAAAATGTGCACCCCTTTGGCGCACCAAAAAGAGGCGCAACAAATGATCTGTCAGACAGGATTAGGCGCATGCGCCTTTGGCGTACGCAGGGAAGTGATTCAACAGGCAGAGGTGCACCAAAAGAGCCTGCTGACACAAGGAAAACCATGCGCCAAAGGCTTTTAAAGGGGGCGCATCAAAAGTTGATGTTGCATAGTCAAATCTATGCGCCCGGCTAAAAAAGACTCAAAAAATGACTATGCTAGAAAAACTAGATTTCCCGGGAAGGGATTTTGCAACGTTCCAAACGCAAGGAGTCCCTGACGAGGGATCGGAACAAAATTTCGTTATGGTTATCTATAAAATTTCCCTTGCCAATTTTACGGGATAACAAGTTGCACCTCCCATGAATTAGATTAACATAGAAATGTCAGAATTTAAAGCCTTGAGATAGTATAAGAAAGCACCTTCAGCTGTTGGACTTACTGTCACTGGGATTCTATCCCATGTCCTTTGAAATATGAAATTGAAGTTTGTTAGCTGCTCATTGGGAGCTCTCTTGATAGTTGTCAGTTGTTCCAATAGAGACAAGTTGTCTCCCTTTTCTCCAAACTGGTCATGGAGAGCTATGCACAACTGGTTCCAATTTTGGATAGAGCCTTGTTATCCCGTAAAATTGACAAGGGCAATTTTACCGATAACCATACGGAAAATTTTGTTCCGATCCCTCGTTAGGGATCCCTTGCGTTCAAAACGTTGTAAAATCCCTTCCCGGGAAATCTAGTTTTCGTACTTAGTCTTTCTGAGCTTTTTTTTGGCTGGGCGCATGAAATATCATTGTAACACTAACTTTTGATGCGCCCCCTTAAAAGCCTCATGGCACATGGTTTTCCATGCCAACAGGACTGTTCATGCACCAAAGAATGTTTAGCCTTCCCTGCGTGCGCCAAGGTGCATGCGCTTGTGTTGATACAACTTGTGTTGCGCCGCTCTTTGGTGCGCCAAAGGGCGCACATAATCCCGTGTCGACAATAGATTTGGTGCGCCAAGGGCGTGCTTTATCTCATGTTGGTAGATGCTTTGATGCGCCAAAGGGGGCATCCCTTCCCCGTGTCGACAGCAAATCTCCTGCGCTTTTGAAAAAGTGATTGGCGCATTTATGTCTAGTTTTTCTATATATATATGGTTTGCGCGCCCAAATGTCATTTTCACTTTTTTTGAGCACGTGATCGTTTTAAACTTGTCATCCTCTGCTTCATCGTTTTCATCGTCCTGTGGATCCATTGCAACTTTTGCTATATATCCAGGTAAGAGGTGTTATTTCTCTCTTGTGCGTTTTGTGCTTTCAGTTCCTGGTTTTGTTCTTGCTTGTTGGGTGGTTGTTTATATATAAATGTGTTGGCCTAGCCTCCTCTGTTTGCTGTCTGCCCCCCATGCTATCCTTCCTCTTTCCAGGTCTGCTGGAGAAGGTCATTTTCTTGAAACCGTGGTTGTAACCCTCTTGGTTTTAACCGTTTTGTTTGCCCACTGAGCATGTTAAAAAACAAAGAGGAGAAGAAATCTAAGAATCATGTAAAACCCCCTTTTAAGAGTTTAGTTTTCTATTTTTTCTCCTTGGCGCATTTGTAACCCTTACAACACTAAGAACAGTTGCGCCCCCATGGCGCATCTACCCGCCCTATTACAAAAGCAAAATCCATGCCAATGGCGCACCCTTTCGGCCTGCTGCATCATGAGCTCATGCGCCCTCAAGGCGTGCCTTTTCTGCGTGCTACAAGTGCTGAAACTGTGCCCCAATGGTGCACCATCCATCCATGTTGCATCCTTTTTCCATGCGCCCATGGCGCACCCAGCTTCCATGCAACAAAAGTTTTTTCCGCGCTGAGTATGAAGCTATAAAGGTGCAAGCGCATCCCCGATTGCAATAACACCATGTTGTGTGAGTTTTTCGTGCGCCGCGCCATATTCCCTTGGGTGCATCCTGTCCCAATGTAACACGCGCTTCTCATGCGCCCTATATCAAATGCAATATGTAGTATCCATCCGCCATGCGCCTTTGGCGCCAATTTAACCTCTACAGCACTCCTTTTCTATGCGCGCTATCTATTTAGCCCTGTTAGCTGCAGTTTTCATGCGCCCCACGCCCTGAGCCTTAAAATCTCTAACTCTTTCTTCTGCTAACATTCCGATGGAAGATCAAATGGCTAATTCAACCTTTTTGGATTGGGTCTCGCTTCTTCTTCATGCAGATCAACAACTGAGTTCAAAAGAACATATGTCTACATCCAGCAAAAGACCCACCAAACCAAGAGGAAAGGCTAAGCTTACAGAGGAGGAGATGAAGTAAAAATATAAAAGGGTCAGGATGCCTGAATCACAGGCTGAATGCAGTATGGATGTCAGGGACTTAGAGTTGGGTCACATTGACATGGAAGAATTCTAGGTTAGAACTCAGAAGGTTACAAGAAGTCCTTGGATGGACAAATTAATAGGCAGTGCCCTGCATTTCACCGGAGGAATCCCTGTCAGTGCCGTCAACAATGAATTCATGATGGTAATTGCACAATCTTACAACAAGGACACAAGATGTGTTGAAAACAGCAAGGGTGAGGTAATCATAAACCTCACTGCCCGTCATTTTGAGATAATGCTCGGCATCCCTCACCACCGGCACTTTGTGGCCATCAGCCAAGAAGAGTGCATCAAGGCCTGGGAAGACAATGAAGACCAATGCATGCAACTAATGAACGAAGTATACTTGAAAAACAAAAAGGTGGTAACATGGTGCCCCCAAATCATCCACTGCAGTGACTTCTCAGAAGAGCTCAGCGATACTATTACTTTCCTGAGCAGGGTCTTCGGGTTTTCTGACGCCCACTACTTCCATAAATGGATGCTGAGGTACTTGGAAAAAATGAATAAGAATGTGCCCGAGCAGCACTTTTGCTGGGGAGAAATAATAAGCAGCACCATCTCCGAGCAGCTACAACAATTCGCCACAACGGGAGTGTTCCATATGAACTCCTACGTAGTGTACGCTGCAGCGTCAGAAAGGGATTATCCAGGGCTAAACCGAAGTGGAATTTGGCCTCAGGTCAAAATATATGAATATTATCCAGAACTAAGGTTGGAGAACAGCATCCCTCAATTCGCCAAAATTAGTGATGCTTTCTTCTATCACATCATTTTCCTGTTGACGCCAAATCTAACTCATGGTCACACAACCAAGAACATTGTGTCAAATGTGGAGAAGTGGGGGGCCCTGTTCACCCAGTTTCCCACATTTACCTATCTGAGGGCGGTCAACTTCTTGGGCGAGCCAACCAGGCTACCGAGGTATGTTGGACCTAAGCTGATTCTATTAGAGTTATCAAGGCAGCTGGTCACATACTATGAGAAATGCCTCAAAAGAAAGAAGGGCAGAACTCCTTTCCCCCTCACAGTGGGCCGGTACACATGCTCCTCCCATCACAAGGTGAAGGAAATGTTCGCAGAGCTGGAGTTGCTCAATTTGAAACATGACTTCCCAGCTAGGCCTACCTTTGACCTAAGGAGTTGCCTGCCAAGGGCTAAGCTTGATCCGATCCATGTCCTTCAAATTGAGGATATTTACATTGACGTCATCCACGAGGTGGAACTTAGAAGAAAGGATCATTCTCGCTTAGCATTGGCGGAAATTATCCAATACGGAGTGGCCATTGTCCCCAAAGGCTTCTAAACTATGGAAGATGAAGTAGACAAGGCGTATAATGACACGGAAGGGGATGATTGGCCCTTCCCGGCCATTGACAGAAGCAAGGCTCCTCAAACAATTGAGGAGAGGGTCAAGGAGACTATGCGCAAAACAGAGCACTGGTGCCGCATGAAGGAGCTGATCTACCTCGGGGTAGATTTCACAACCTCCCCATTGGGCAATGCACCTCCAAGGTCCAAGAAGCAGCTAAAAGGCAAAGGTGCAGAAGGTGAACCTAGCGCCATTCAGGAAGAAGCCCCTGGAAGTCCTCCTTCCACAGCGCCAGAACAGGTAATAACTCTAGATTCACCAGAGAAAGAAGCAGCGGAGGATAGTCCCATACGCCCATCCACTCAGGATGTCAGCATTGCTACAACCACAGAGGTCCCTTCTGTCCCTTCTTCTTCTCTTTCTTCCCCTCCTCAAGTGACTCAAACGACCACCCCTTTGGTCATGTCCTCCGCCTCTTCTTCTACTCTTTCCCCTGCCTCTTCGTCTATCTTCTCCTCCCTCACTGATCTTTCCTCCTCCATTTCTTCCCTCATTTCTGGGCTCCCTTCCCTTCCTATGTCCTCTGCAGCTACAGTTTCCCTTCCTCCCATGGACACTTCTTCGGCTATGATTTCAATGCCACCGCCGCGTGTCTCCACATTTTTCCCCTCTTTTACTGTTGTTCCCTCCTCCTCTGTCTCTGGTCCTTCTTGTATAGGACCAGCCTGGATCTCTCAGCAGTTGAGCCAACAAAAGAGGAAAGTTCCCATCGCTCCGATGGACTTTTCAGTGATTCCGGCCAAAGGGGCAAAGAAGCAAAAGCCTGTAACACGCTTCTCTCAAAGTGTTGCGGGGTGAGAGGAGTTATGGAAATAGCATACCCTGATCCCCTCAAGGAGAAAAAGGATCTGTCTCCTGCAGATTTTATTGTGACCCAAGTCACAATGGGGACGTCTTCTGAAAGTCTCCAGGGGGAAGCTCTTTCCACAGTCGATGCCCTCTGTCAAAAAGCTCCAAGGAAATAAAAGAAGAGAAAAGGCTACTGAAGGAGCAGAGCAAATATCTACTTCAAGCCTTACAGAAGATGGGTAGTGCACCTCCCACGACTACCGCCGAGACTTCTGAGCTTCTCAGCCAGGAGAAAATCAATGAATATTCAAAGATCGGTGAGCAGGGTATGGCCGTTTTCTGCTTGGAGGAGCCAGATCCTCAAGGACAATGAAAGAGTGATCGCCGAGTATGTCAATTCATATCTAAACATCAAAAAGGTGAACAAGGAACTCCAAGTATGAGCGGGTCCCATATCAGAAGAGCTAGATCATGCTAGACTCCAACATGAGACCTTTCAACAAATGTTTGACTGTTCAATCAAAGATCTGGTCAAGTTCAGAGTTTTCGGCCATCCAAGGACCCTCAACAAAACCATGTCCACTTTGGACTATCGGATAGATCAGCTTGAATTTTTTCTGGAAAAGATAGACAAGGTGAAGGAAGAGGCCTTGGATGCGATGCATCAAATGGAGTGAATTGTTCTTAACATGTCTCCAGGGCTGCTCACTCCTTCCTTTACCATGAGATCAACTGATGAAACTATCTAGATCTTCAAGGAGATCACTTCTCAAGGAACGGGGGCCAGAGGTCACATTTGACACTGAATCTATCAACAACCTGCTGGCATGTAGGGACTTCATCGGGTTCCTCATCGAGGCGGAGAAAGATTATTCTAAACTCCCAGAAAAGCTCATAAGCGAGCGGGAGACTTGTGAAGCAATCAGCGAACGGCACAAGGATCCATCACAGGATCAATTTGGGCCCATGATTAGCAAGTTTTTGGAGTACCGCACTCAGTTCCACATATCATCTCCTGACCAGCATCAGAAGCAGGCAACCCCCTTTCGACCGCAGGATGACGATGACGAGTAGCTGCTTCTTCTTCTTCTTCCTCTTCTTCTTCTTCTCTCTATTCTCCGACTTTCTTGTTGAAATGTCTAAAGTGTGTTGGCACAAATAATGACATCATCCATGTTGCATCATGGGATGATGTCATCCATCAAGTTGTCAAAAGTCAACATGACTTTTAGATATTTTGTAAATATCTTTGTAAATATTTGTTGGCTCATTTTTTGCTTTCCTTCTCCTCTCTTCTATAAATACTGGAATACTTGTTGTATTCGCCAGTGAACATTTTTTAGATGAAAATAGAAGTGAGGAGAGAAAGACTTTGAGCTTTCTTGTAACAGAAGAAAATAGTAATACAAATATTAAGACTTTGTGCTCAATAGCTGTGTTATGCATTAGATCTTTCTTACGTTAGATCTGTGTGTATTTAATATGTTGGATTCATATCTACTTTTTTGTCATTTGCTCATCAGTATTGCTTTGTTTATTTATGTAAGTAGGTTTGGCTCTGTTTACTACCAACCCAAAAACATAAATCTTCTGACCTTTCTGCTTTGGTATTTATTTCTTTTCTTCCTTCGGATCTGTTCTTTCTCTTTTCCCTCTTTCATTCCTTTCTTTTCGCAGCCTGAAACACTCTGCTGGGATGAGATCCCAAACCCCCGAAGGCAGAATCTGTGAGACTTACATAGGTTCCTACTGGTAGAATAGCAATAAAACCAGTTTCACTTTGCTGACTCAAAGAGGGGCTAAGCCCTGCACACTGTTGGCTCGTCTATCCATAGATCTGTCCAAGCGACAGATTTTCAGACCAACAATTTTTGGTGACTCCGCTGGGGATCGAATAGATCTGTCAGATCTATGAGGGTAGTAAGATATAAAAATCAGAAAAAATCAAAAGATTGCTGCCTGTTTGTAAATCTGAACTTTTTGTTAAAAATCCAAAAATTTGCAAAAGTGCTCAAACTGAAAATTTTTCTTCTGAGAGTCATAGATCTGGTCCAGTTAAAGATCTTTAGTTCGCTGAGTTTTTGAAAAAATTAGTATTTTGTTGTAGATCTGATTTTTTGGCTATTTGCAAAAAGTTTGAAACCCTCTGAAAAAAGTTAAAATCAGATCAGAAAATCAGCCTACTAATCTTCCCTGCCGTCTTATCCTCGTTGTAATTTGTCATTTAACCGCAATCGGTTTTCTGAAGAGGATAGTTTTTAAATATCTAGAAAAGTGCCTGCTGCTGGTTTTTGACAGAAAAACCAGAAAATCAGCAAGTACAACCAAAAAGAAAGTTTAAATCTGCGCCATAACATTACAGATCTGGAAGGAACACTGGCGAGTGAACCTTTTACGTGCAGCAGGAGAGCCCGTGGAGAAGCTGATCCTACTTTCGATTTGCTTCAAAGGCACAATTTCAGCGTAACACCGGCGCGTTTTCCAGCACTAAGCTCGGCTAGCCGGTCATCCAGGAGTGTCTCACCTTCACGAAGAAAAAGTCTTTTGCAGGGGGCATCCACATCCCTTTGTAGTGCCTTGCTACTCAGCAGAACTACAACTCCAGCTCATGTTCTCTTTCCGGCTTTTCAGATGGCGGTACCATGGGGAAACGCGATGGGTCCTTTGGCTTTACCACATCTAGTTCACGCCCTCCCTCACGGAAATCGAAAGAATTTTCCCAAATTCGACGGGAGCGGAAATCAAAGCACAGATTCCCACATATCTGCATTCATTATGTCATGTAGTATTTTGGATGTGACCCACGAAGATGTGTCGGTTTGCCTTTTTCTAGAAACCCTACAAGGACCTGCAGCTGAATGGTTTTAGCATTTACCGGCCGGATCTATCACCAGTTGGGCCACCTTGCAGGATGCTTTTGAAGATAGGTACAAGCCTTCAGAGGATGCATTTGCATTATTATCACGAATCACTCACCTGAAGAAGGAGGCGAATGAGACCATGCGTGATTTTTTCGCCTGGTTCAATGCACTAATCAATCGTGTCCCTATTGCCATGCTTCCAACGCCGGAAAATCAAAAGTGTTTCTTCGTAAACGCTATGAGCTCGAAAGTTAGTTTCTTGCTCCTTCAGGAACGAGTTGCCACCTTGGTTCTCGCCCAAGCCGCTGCCATTCACATAGAGGATAATCTGATAATATCTGGTGAATTAAAAAAGGAATCAGCCAAGCCTAAATCTTTGGGCCCTTCACCCACCACTTTGTCTGACCCAGCATTCCAAAAGATGGTGAACGATTTGCTTGCATTGAAGAAGCAGTTAGCCCAGGCCTCCCCCAGTTCCTCATACCAGGATATTCCACGGAGGAATTTTGTTCCTAACAATGTCTCACAAAGGCCGCGTCTACCTGCAACTGCTCCACGGTTGGCGCTTGAAGCTCCTCCGGTCAATGCTCTGGCCGAGATTGAAGAAAAAGAGCAGTATTATGAAGAACCTTCGTCTCAAGGTGAAGATGATCAAGATGTCAGTGAACCGACTGGTTACTCTACTATCGGGTACATGGAATTTGATGAGGAAGAATCTGATGAAGAGGAGAGTACTCAAGGCTATGCAAGCGGACAGTCATACGCTGTTTTTACTCGCTCGCAAGGAAAAGAAGCGGAAGTTGCTGCCCATGTCCAGCAGGAGAAGGCCATGTCAAACGCGCCTCCGATCATTGCTAAAAGAGGTAATCCTCTTCCTACTCAACTCCCTGGCAAATCTTTTGCAAAGAGATCTTTTCCCCCTATCTCTCCCTTTGTTAATAATACCAAAAGGGAATGAAGGGAACACCAACCCTGACAAAAATAGTTTCATCAGTCCCCCAACCATCCACTTCTTCGCACAATAAAGGCCTCGTTCTACCTTCTTTTGTAAATCTAGGTTTTTGGATTTCAAGGAACCAATGGCTAGATGAAACTTGTTCCACTTGTTCCCTCTAGACCTGATATCTCCATAATACACTATATTTGATCCTTTTTCTCAAAATTTTCCAATTTCTCCTAAAATTTTAAATTTTCTTGAATTGAGGAGTTATGAGAAATAACAAAGATGTGCCCTAAAGACAAAATTTTCCATTTTACCCAAATTTACTCAATTTTGGCTAAGTATAAAGTTCATAATCCTTGAAATGAATCCAAATGGCCATAAGTACCCACAAAAAACAAGAAGTTACCTATCCCTCCAGATTCTCCACTGAAGATCCATGAAAAGTGCTCAAGTCCAATTTCCAGGATGTTCAATTTTTATAAGGGGTGCAAAAATGGACAACATTTATAGTGATTCATATGGGCCATCTTCCTACTAGATGAGTTTATTAGTGGCCATGCAACATCCATTGGGTATGGAGTCATCCTGGTAATCTAAAATCTGATCTGAAACTTGAAGAATATACCCCCTGGACCACTCGAAGTACTATTAGGACCTGAAACTGATTTTTTTACTCAATTTTTCCAACTCATTATATGAAATTTTCTGAATTTTAATTAGAGTGGAATTTTTTTTGAATATGAAAATTTTCTTTTTCTTCTACAATTTATGTTGAAATTGAGCAGTAACAACCCCAATCTTAGGTGTATACTATCTTTGTTCCTGAATTTTGATATGTCTGGGCTGAATAGATGAAACATGGAGACTTACCCAAAATCTGATTTTAGTTGCTTTGCATTTGATTCCATGAAGCACTGCAAATGATCCTTGACACCTTGAACCTCTTCCCACTGAATTGTTTTTGGAAACTTTATGAAAAATGTGCAACAATACCTTCTACAAGAAACAAAAATGTGCATAGCAATTAGGGAAAGAAACCTATCCTACCAAAAAAACAACGCGCTGAAAGCACTAAGAGGAAATATAAAACTAAGCTAATATGTATAAGATGAAGAGAACAACTTAATGGGAGTGTTCGAGATAAATCCCATTGACTAGGATTTGTAAAGCATCTCCATTAAGGTATGACAACTGAAAAGAGTTGGCTTCTTTAAAATTAGTAATAATATATAGCCCACTCCAGATTACATCGAACTTGGAGTGTATTCTTGGATTAGTTATCTCTACATCCCATTGTAAGACTAGATCTCCAACCTTCAATGTTTGATCCCTAGCCTTCCTGTCAAACCACTGCTTGGTTGATTTATGATGTTGTTCCGATTTGAGCATGGAATAATATCTTAACTCCTCAAGCTCCACTAATTATTGCATCCAGATCTCTCTTTATTTTTCCCCTTTAAATTACAATTACTGAGCCAATTGAAGTGAGGGAAACTCAAGTGACAAAGGAAGCCTGACTTCTTTTCCATATACAAGCTTGTAGGGAGAAGTACTAATTTCCTTCTTCACTATGATCCTGTCAACCCAGAGAGCATTCGTCACCTTTGTGTGCCATTTTCTTTGATTAATGTCCAATGTTCTCTTCATGATTCTAACCAATTTTTTGTTAGTGGACTCTACTAATCCATTACCTTGGGGGTAGTAATTGGAAGAAGTATTAAGATAAATACCTAGCCCAAGAGCACAATCATAAATTTTAGATCCAAGAAAGCTTTTGTATTTTCATAAATGATAGTCTCATGAATACCAAACCTTGTGAAAATTTCTTCAAGAAATTCTAGGATAACTGATTCAACGACTTCCTTCAATGACACAACTTCTGTCCACTTGGTAAAGTAATATGTTGTTAGGACCCACTTGTGACTAGAAATTGATGGAGGATTAATCATGCTAATGAAATCAAGACCCCATTGTGCAAATGGATGGTCATCTTAAATTGGGTGAAGTGGAAGGACATCAAACCTTTTCTTAACTATGAAAAGAGCACATTCTTTACACTTTCTGACCCATTTGTAAGCATTAGTAAATAATGTGGGCCAAAAGTATCCTAATTTTATAATTTTCATGGTTGTGGCCTTAGCAGAAAAATGTCCACCTGAGAAACCATCATGGAGCTTGGTCTAAACCTTGTCACAATGCTCACCTTCAATCCACTAGAGAAACACCCCAAGAATGTGTCTTTTGAACAAAATGCCTTAATTAGTGCATAGGGGATGTACTGTAGCCTAAGATGCCTTACTTTTTATTTATTTAGGCCAAGAGGATATACACTAGTAGACAAGAACATATTCATATAAAAAATCCACATGTGATCACTGAATACATTTCCTTCATCCTCATGTAATTCAATATTAGATGAAATCTCTTCATTCATGAAGGATGTCTCTTGATGATCTTGAACATATTAATCTAGCTGCTCACAAATTTCCCTACCTCTTATTAGTTTTGTAGCCTTGATATTCACGCCATACTCTATGATCTTAGTCACCCATCTAACTTGTTTCTTATTGATTTATGCTCCCATGATGAAGTCTCTAACATTGGAATGCGAGACTAAAACTTTGATGTGATTTTTTTGTGAAATGGTAAAATATGGGGGTTTTGAGAGGACCCACATCCTCGTAAAGGATGCCATAAAAGGAAAGATAAAAGAAAAGATAAAACAATAAAGAAAAATAGTGAGAAAGCCACCTGTAGTAAGAGAGAAGGCCACCTAGGTACAAAAGTTGAAAAAAAGTGAGAAAACAGAAAATGGAAAGGTTATAACAACAACAACCATAGCTATAACCAGTATACATACTACTATTGCTTTACTAGTTTACATAGAGGAATCCCAAACATGGAATCACAATTTCATCTCAGGGAGAAAATAAGCATTCTTCTTTCTTTTGATGACTACCCAGTCGTCACTCCTATTCGGATCCACATTTTCATCTGTGAGAGTTAGAAGATGAATCTCAGAGGAAGACAAAATACCATCATTGGGATTCTCTTTCTTAGCATTGATTTAATATTCAGTCATAGCTCCCAAAGGAAGCATCAATTCTTGATCTGCAACAACCCTCACAACAATCATTAGAGGGGTGTCAAGAAGTCAATGCCACTTCTTAACGTCGAAAACCTTTTCTTTGCTAACCTTTTCCAAAATATCCATAGGGGAATAAGTTTCATCTTCAATGAATACTTTTTTTTATGGGAATCCTTTCACCAAGAGACATTTTTTTTAATTTCTACTTGATAGTGTGAAAAACTGAGTCAAGATACCCTAGGGAAAAATAATTTCTTCATGTGAAGAGAAAGCCTTCATAATCAAGAGGTTGTGATCAAACTCTATTAAGGAATTTGAGGTCAATAAATACAGGTAGATCAAGAGAGGTGTCTAGATCCACCAAGATACAAGAAAAAGTAGTGTGCGCATAGATCTTCATATTGGAATCAAGGGATAAAAACTTTCCTAGAGAATTGCCAATATAAGTTAAACATTCCTCCCCCCAAAAGTGCAGCGGGAGATGAGGTAAATTGATCCACACCGAATTAACATTGAAATTTTTAGTGAGAGGATTGAAGGTCAAAAACCATGGTTTCATCAAAAGGTTATGATTTTTTAGTTCCCAAACATTAGAGAGAATATAGTCCCTAGCTTCCCTAGAACAAAAAACCATAATAAAAAAATTCCTTGCACAGGGGTAAATATCAATCCTACATAAACAAGAGGATTCCAGTTTATATAAATCCATGAGTGAAGGAGTGGAAGACTAGGCTAGAGTCCATTGAAGTGGTAGATCAAACCCTTGGAGGAGAACAAATCCTGAGCCTCTAAAACTAGCTCCCCAAGAGAGACCAAAGGGGTGGATGTAGCAGTAGAGAGGGGTTTAAAAAATAATAATCTGAAGCCACCATATAAGAATGCTTCCCAAAATATGAATCAAAGCCCACCTTATCAACCAGAATAGTAGAGTGGAAAACACGCCCCTTTTTGCCATTAGTGAAACTAAAAGCACCAACAATAGAAGGGGAATCAACACTAGGAGTAGTCACAGTAGGAGATGAGCCGCCTCCACCCAAACAAATCCCCCCAAAAAACACTGCTTCTAGAAAGCTTTTTCTAAGTAGCACCATTGACATAGGTAGGAACATGAGACAACTTCAAAGGGACATCACCAATAGTCCTTGATCTATGAAAATCTAACCGTAGAGAGCCGACACTTACGCCACCACTACTAGTGTCTCTGTGAGTAGAGGGCACAACTTTGATAGGGTTCATGCAAGATTGCTTAGGTCTCGGCATGATTATAGAAATTTTTAACCCTCCAATAAAAATTTTATGTGATTGGTAGAAATGATACTCTTGAATTTATTTAGAGCTCTTATGATGGAAAACACCTTCTTTTTAATGTGATTATACTTGAGTTCATAATTATTTCGCGTTTGACTGAAAGAGGCCACTGACTACTCCATTCCTTGATCATTTCATCGAGTCAAGACAACAACAATGCTAGATTGATCTCTATATACATATAAGATGAAATCCTTGGAATAGTCATGGTTAAGTAGTGTAGGACCTTGAGCAATTTTTTGTTTTATCTTGACAAAAAATTCTTTCCCCTCTACTATCCATTTGAAAACTGAATCCTTTTTGAGCATGAGAGTAATAGGTCTCACAAAACTTGCAAAGTTAGGAATGAAATGCCTGACAAATTTTATTTTCCCAAGGAATGACTACAAGGCCTTCTTATGAGATGACAAGGAAAGAGCCAAGATGGATGAGATTTTCTCCAGATCAAGTAATACCTTCCTTAGAAATAATGTTCTCCAAAAGCTTACCCCTAGGGACATAAAAGATACATTTCTTGGGACTAAGGGACACCGAAAATTCCTTGCATATCTCAAATACCTTGTCAAGATGACTGATGTGATCCTTTCTCTGATTCGAGAAATTGAAAATGTCATCAAGATAGACAAGGATGATATCATCGATATAAACCTTGAAGGCAACGCCCATTTCTCTTTAGAATGTGGCACCTATGTTTGATAATCCAAAGGGAATTTTCAGGTATGCCTACATTCCCCATTTAGTTGTGAATGCAGTATTATACTAATCCTCTTCCCTAACCTTGATTTGATTAAAACCTGAGTATCTGTCAAGCATGGAAAACCTTTCAGCTCCCGCTACTGTCTGTAGAATCTGCTCCATGGAAGGTAGAGGGTAATGATCCTTTAAAGAGGATTTTTTTAAGTCTTCGAAATCAGCAAAAATTCTGATTTATCCATTTTTATTTCTTACCTAAACCATATTTTCTACCTAAATAGAATACTTGATAGGAAAAATTATCTTGTCCTGAATGAGTTTGGATAATTCTTTCCTCATGAGGGACTCTATCCTAGGATTAAACAACCTTTGTTTTTTCCTAATTGGCTTGACATTAGGATCAAGATCAATTAAATGCTAGATACTGTCTAGATTGAAACCCTATACATCTTCATATTACTAAGAAAATATAACACTGAATCTTTGGCACAAGGAAATAAAATCATGTTTCTCATTCTCATCACATACCTTCCCAAGAAGAATTTCTTTTCCTTGTGTAATTGTAACTGGTTGACAGTCTTCTTTCTTTGCTACGATGTTATTATCATTACCTTTGAATTCATCATCTATTCTAAAAATATGTTCTAAGGTGACCAATCCTTTTGGATTTTTTTTTGTCTTTAGCTGAATAATCTGATCACCATATATATTTTTCCAATCTGATTACATTCTTGAGGAAAACTCAACTTCATTTTGGATAAATTGCATAATCTGTTCACCATTATCAAGCACTTGCCATCTGGTTTCATTTTCTAGGACGAATGGTCTAACCACTACCTTGATATGTTGCACATTTCCTTTAACAATATCTTCAACAAGAGATAATTGAGAACAAAGAGTTTCCATTTGATCTACTTGTTAAATTTCCTATGCATCACTTGCATATTTAGAGCATCAAAACTCTCTATAAGATCCCAAACTATGTGTTTGTAAGCCTTCAACAACTTGTTCTTTTTGGCACAATTCCCTTTGACTTGATGAATGACTAGTTCAATATCTCCAAAGATATGTAATTCTTTGATCTTTCTCTTTTCAGTAATTAGAAGATCATACAACATTTCCTCTAATCAACTATGTTGTTAGAGCATGAAAACTGTAGTCTATGAGAAAATATAATAATTTTGTAATTTTCTAAAAAAATTCCCTAGGATAAAACATCCATCTTGTACTATAATGTATGTTAGTTTTGTCCTTGGTGGATGGTTCTATACCAGGGTAAAATATGTTCTTATTCTATGTTTGAAAATTTTTCTAAGTATCTATACCTTGTTTCACTATGTATCCAAAATATAATTTTTTTGTGTGACTAATTTGCATATATATTTGTGTGATGAACCCCAATAAATTCCCCCTCTTTTGAGGTGAGTGAGATGTTAGAATAGAAAACTCAAATCAAAAGAAAATATGTGTATCTATGTCATTTGTATATGATAGTCTGCATTAGATCACATGGAACGATGTCATTGGTTTCCACCATTGGGATCTTGTTCTTATAAGGGTGTTCATGGTAGAAACCATGACACACAAAGATATAAAATAAGCAAGCAAGCAACAATCACACAAGAAATAATATGTAGTTAACAAAAAAATACAGAGGTAATCAAGCATACAAGTAATATCACATACAAGTACACAAGAAATGTCACGAAGGTTATTAATATCAAAATAAAGGAGCTACAAACAAGGGGAATAAAGGTGTCACACACACAAAAATAATTTTCAATAGGCTATAGAATTTGTAAACAAGAGACACAAAAGTGTAACCAAAACAATATAGAAATGACCAAAGAATTCATACATAGAAGTAAACATATGTAATCAATAAAGAAAGTGAATACAATAGAAAATAGTATCCCAAAGGGAACGTAGATTAAGATAATTTATCACTAAACAAGATACATGTATTATCCATATTAGTTCAAAAATATCATATTGTAAAATATAATAAATTGAGCATAATTTGAATTTGAAAGTGAATAGATTGAAACAAAAAATATTGAGTAGTGTAGGAGATGCCCCCAAATTATAAAGGCCATTAGGATGGACTTAGGATAGTACCTGTCAGATCGTATATAATCTTGTGTGTGTCCTGCATCAAGACTAATATACATCATGAACATACATGTGTTGAAAATATATATATATATATATTGTCATGTTATATATCAAATTGTACGATAAACAACATATGTAAAGTAACAATCTAGCAAATCAAGACATATATAGGTCTTGATTTTGTATTTTGGTAACTATCTGAATGTTTTTGTATTTATGTGATTATTTGCATGTTTTTAATGGAATACTTGTATCAAGAGAAAGTGCAACGCCAAGGATACCTTGTGATATTTTTAGTAGGGGAATGGGCACACCCATCCAAAAAAGAGTTGCATACCTCAAATAAGTTGTATGTGTAGTTGTATTGGGATTGACCTCACACGAATAGGTGGGTCAATGAAATAACAAAAGCTCGAACCTCGAATATGTCATATGTATGGAGGATGAGGATGAAACTCATGGGTATGGGTGGACCCACAAATAAAAGGAGTTATGGGCCTCAATGAGTCACATGTGTAGTAAAATGAGGATGGATCTCAGAAATATGGGGATGCATGACTTGTTTATGAACCATATGATGTGCAATAGGATCCTTAGGATGAGGTCATTAAGGAATAGACCTTATGATTTAATTAAATCATAAATCTTATATCAGAGGACTGGGATCAAATTAATATAACAGTAATAAGTAAAATCTAGCATGCAAGAAAACAAGAAAGTCTAAAAAGTAGGAGAATAAGAATGAATTAGCTTTTATTAGAAGATCCGGGCTGATCTTGGGGTGGGAAACATGCTGAGAAGGTTAGATTTGGATTGTGCAGGCTCTGTCTGAGAAACTGGGATTTGGGACTTCTTCGAGCAGGAGCACCCACATGAGGAAAAGTCCGCCGCATGCGCTAATGTCTGATCTAGGTGTTAGTTTCTGGGCAGCAACTCCACTTGTAGTTTTTTAAGGTATGAACTTGATTTCTTCCTTTCATTTTTTGCCTCTTTGGATCTATTATAGGGTTTTTGTATCACACGTGTTTCTGTCAAACAAACCCTAGCTACCAACATAAATCTCAAGTAAACATTATACTAAATAAATAATGCATATGTTTGAGTCGCACTGACCTTGGCGGCCACCCCAATGTGATTTTCACTAGGTGTTGAACTTCCCTCTAAATGAATGTGTGAGATGAAATTCATAATAAGCCCTCCTATAGAGTGAATAATGAAGCCCAAAGGTAGTCCTTAAATGCTTCTCTTTGCCCAAGTAATAGATAGTAAGTATTAGCACCCAATTACCCAACCCCTAATAGTATATATATAATTCCCTTGTTTGAATTTTGTCATTAACAACTAAAAAGTTGACCCAAAGTGATAAAAAAGACTCTACAAAAGACACCAAATGATGTGGTAGTTCAAAATCAAGATAATGGGAGAAAGGTACAAAAGCAACCAAAGGGGACAGTAGCATCTGGGTCACTCTTGTCCTATTGTGCCGAATTCTTTGCACACTAAAGTTTCAAAAAAAATGAACTTGTGTTAAATGTCTCGCCAATTCATCTCTCCCCACCATTCTGAGATGTCATTTGTATGTCGTAACCCAATTATCGATCCTTGCAACGTTGCATTGTCACAATTCCACCTTTACCAATGTCTCGTCGTACTTACAAATTGCTCCAACTTCGTAAAAATGATTTATAACATTTCATTAGTAATAATAATCTAATTATTAAATTTAATAAATTAATAATGTAAATTAAATTCAAGTTACTAATTAATTAACGTTAAATAATTAAATTATTAATTTAATTAATTAACATGTTATTTTATTTTAAAAATAAATTAGCATTATTAATTAAATTCTAAATTTAATTATTAAATTAATAATATCAATTTTATAAATACGTTAAATAATTATTTAACTGGAATTGAATTAATGGTAAAATAGGTTTTAACTTTTGGAGAGAGAAGTTTGCCAAATGTATAATTTTCCATTTTGTTAAATGATACCCACTTTTTCCCCAACTCTCTTTTTCACTTCCCATAAATAGAGGCAGAACTTTTCTCATTCTTATTTCATGTTGAAGAAACTCCTGTTCACGGCATGGAAGAAGCAGAAGCTTTGTTTGCACTATGTATGTGAATAAGCTCTCACTCCGGAGACGGAATAAAGATTTAGATTTTGTATTTTATTTCCAGCCATCTGGTCGCCTTCCGCAGGAAGAAAGTTCATGCAAGTTTTGCATGCCAAAATAAATAATGGATCACTTCACTCAAGCCAACACAGGAGGAGTAATAAAATTATATTATTGAAAAATCCCGTGCATATGTTTATAAAGAGAAAATTTGTGCCAAATCCTTCATACCTGGAGATAAAATCAACCTGCACGAAGATCAAGAACATCCCAAGTTTGTGTGGAGATAAAGAGTCAATCTTGGACACTAAGTAAAGAAACCAGCGCTAGTGCATGCAAATTTGAAGGCACAACTAATGCGTGGAGATAGAAGATTGAATTCCTGAACTAAAATCAAGATAAAAAAGTTGCAAGAAGGTAAGATAAAGTCTGAAAATGAATGACAATTAAGAAGAATAAGACAAGAAAAACAACTTGCGCCATGATTAGGAGATTTAAACCTTGAAATAATTTACATCCAACATGTGGGGAGAGAAGTAGAATCTTGTACCCAGCCAAGCGTAAACTGAAAATGCATGTAAAGCCAACCATCCACAGTCCCGCAAACATGGAGAAATAGAATCTCGACAGCAACTCACAAAAGATGTTATTTTGAAATATACTGAGAAGACTTGTTGGGTAATACGTTATCATTTGTAAGGGGTTTTTCCATGACAAGAGGTACAACTGTAACGGTGAGTTCACGAGGATTTCACAGTCTATGATAAATCCACAGAAGAAGAAAAACCTCTACAATGATAACATGACAAAACAAACTTTTTCTAGTTGGATGGAGAAAGGCTCGAGCCATGCATTACATAATTTGAGAGATCGTGAGTGGGCACATCGTTCACTCAGAGAAATAGAGATTGTAGTTGGCATCCTGAGCTTGACAATGCATAATTAACAAGCACCTGATAATACATCACATCTTATTTGTACAAGGTACAAGGTGTAAACCAAAGCTCCGTGTACCTTGCAATGATCCTTCCTGCTCATGCCAATTGGATATTGCCTCAGTGATTATAAGATGAGTACGGTGAGATTGCTGGGTAGAAATGCTTTCCAACTGTGCTCCCCTCCATATTCATTTCAACCTCTCTCTTCTTTGCACACTAGATCTACCAATCCTGTGCAACTCTCAGTGCCTCAAAAGACGCATTTATGTTTTTGTTTTGTTATTATTATGTCCACGGTACTCACTTTGGCACATTTTGGTTAATAATAAGCATTTCTAACTATCTTTGCTAAAATAGTAGATCGCATCCAGTGGGTTGATGTTAGACATCTTGTTGCATATACAAAATAAATAAACTTGCTTGAAATCATCCCTCACCTTACTCTTGAACCTACATCTTGTATATCCAAAGAACACTGCATGTTTTAGCTATCAAGGGAGAAAATGAGCATTTTGTCAAAGTGTAATATAAAGTATATTTCCGGGTCAAATCATATAAGTGTATCCCATTTGGTGCCCAAAAATATTTTAAAATCTGACTAATAAATAAATATTTAAAAATACTATAAAAACTTTAAAAACTCATGTAAATTATGGATGCCTGTTATCCCGTAAAATTGGCAAGGGCAATTTTACAGATAACCCTACCGAAATTTTGTTTTGGTCCCTCGTTAAGAACTCCTTGCGTTCGGAACGTTGCAAAACCCCTTTCCGGGAAATCTAGTTTTCCGAACTTAGCCATTTTTGGTCTTTTTTGGTCGGGCGCACATAATGACTATGCAACATCAAATGTTCATGTGCCCCCTTTAAACCCTTTGGCGCACAGTTTCAGGTGTCAACAGGCGTTTTGGTGCGCCTCACTATGTTGTGTCTTTCTTGCATGCGCCAAGGCGCATGCTTTCCATTGTCAACAATACTTTTGTTGCGCCAAGGGCGCACATATTCTTATGTCGACATCACTTTCGGTGCGCCAAAGGCGCACATAACTTCGTGTTGGCAAGCGTCTTGATGCGCCAAGGGCGCATGCTTTCCGTTGTCGACAGTGCTTTTCATGTGCCATTAGAAAAATTTGGTGGCGCATTTATTACCACCTCGCCTATTAATAGGCGCATCTGCGCTATCATTTTCATCTGACACAACCACGTGATTTTCTGTGTACCTGCCAGCGCACCTGCCCTGTTGTTTTCGATCACGTCGTGGACCCCAATTTCACATTTCTTCATTATATAATCCTGGGTAAGAGGTCCTCTGTGATTTTGTGTTTTGGTGTTTTGTGTTTTGGTTGCTTGTTTGTGTGATTAGAAAGATCTATCCAAGCATGAACCCAACTCCCAAGCTGTGAAATCATGAACTCCCCACCCTCCTTGATGTTTTTCTCTGCCCATGCATTTCCCCCCCCTCTTTCCAGATCTGTTGGTAAAGGGGACTCTGTCCTAATAAATGGCTTGGAACTCTTTGATTAAGCTTCTTCATAACCCAAAGGTACCCTTAAAAAGAAGCTTATCAACATGCAAACCCCTCAAAGAAAGATCATGGCTTGAAAAGAAAAGATTGTAATTTTTCCTCTTTTGGCGTATCTGTCACCCCTGCAACATAATATACAGTCGCGCCTATGGCGCATGTCCTCTGCTTGTTACATAAAGATCAGCTGCGCCCTCAAGGCGCACTTCCTTCGCTTGTTGCAACTGCTAAACTTGCGCCCTCTTGGCGCACCAAACTCATTTGTTGCATCATTAAAACTTGCGCCCATTGGCGCACCCTGCATCTATGTAACACCAACTAAATCTGCGCCAAGTGCAAAGCTTTAAGCGGCGCAGGCGCATCCATTATTACAACAACATCATGTTGTACAGACCTTCCATGCGCCGCGCCAGTTCCCCTATGGTGCATGAAAAAATGGTGTTACACACATTAAACTCACACCCTTTGGCGCATCCTACACCCGTGTAACATGAAAAATATCCATGCGCCCTTTATAAAATGTATACACATGGTGCAGGCACACTTATGCTTACAACAACAAAAATGCAATCATGCAGTGTCCATGCGCCATGCGCCCTTTGGCACTGATTTATCCCCTTGCAGCAGTCCTTTCCCTGTGCGCCTTATTATTTAGCCCTGTAACCTACAATATTCGTGCGACCTGCACCCTGAGGCCTTAAAATCACTAACTCTTTCTTCTGTCAGCATTTCAATGGAAGATCAAACAGTTGACATGGTTTTCTTGCATTTGGTTTCACTTCTTATTCTTGTAGATCAGCAACTAAGTTCAGAGTCACATATGTCAACATCAAGCAAGAAACCCATCAAATCTAAGGGTAAGAGCCAAGCTCACAGAAGAAGAAATGAAGTACAAGTATTAGAGGGTTAGAATGCCCGAGTCCCAAACAGAGTGTGACCTAGACATCAGAGACTCAAAACTGGGTCATATTGACATGGAAGATTTCTAGGCTAGAACCCAGAGGGTCATAAGAACTCCATGGATGGACAAACTGATAGGCAGTGCACCTGCATTTTTCTGATGGGATCCCTGTAAGTGCACTGTAAACAATGAATTTATGATGGTAGTGGCCCGCTGCTATAACAAAGACACAAGATGTGTCCATAGTAAGAAGGGAGAGGTCATAATTAACCTCATTGCCCACCACTTTGAAATAATGCTCGGCTTTCCTCACCACCGGCACTTTGTGGCTGTAAGCCAGGAAGATTGCGTATCAAGGCGTGGGATGACAATGAAGATTAGTGCATGATAGCTGATGAACGAAGTTTACCTAAAGAACAAAAAGGTGGTGACTCGGTGGCCACAAGTCATTCATCACAGTGAATTTTCAGATGAACTCAATGACACAATCACATTCCTGAGTAGAGTCTTTGGGCTTCCTGACGCCCACTATTTTCACAAGTGGATGTTGCGATAGCTAGAGACAATGAATAAAAATGTGCCCAATCAACGCTTTGAGTGGGCCAAAATTCATAAGCAGCATAATATCGGAGCATCTCCAACAACTCACCACAATGGGGAGGTTCTATATGAACTCCTATGTAGTCTATGTTGCAGCTTTAGAAAGGAGACTATCCAGCTCTAATGCAGTGTGCAGGGTTTGGCCCCAAGTCAAGATATATGAATACTATCCAGAACTGAAGCTGGAAAATAACATCCCCCAATTCACAAAGATCAATGATGCATTCTTCTATTTCATCATCTGCCTATTGAGGCCGAATATGACTCATAGTCCTATGACCAAGAGCATCGTAGTAGCTAAAGAGAAGTGGGGAGCCTTGTTCACTCAATTCCCCACATTCACCTATCTGAGGGTATTTAACTTCTTGGGAGAACTGACTAAATTGCTGAGATATGGTGGTCCCAGGTTGATCCTGTTAGAGCTGTCGAGGCAACTTATTACCTACCACGAGAAGTGTCTCAAGAGAAAGAAGGGTGGAACTCCTTTCCCCCTCACAGTGGGCAGATATACGTGTCTCTCTCACCACAAGGCGAAGGACATGTTTGCAGAACTGGAGCTACTGAATCTGAAACATAACTTCCCAGCAAGGCCCACCTTCGACCCAAGGAATTGTCTCCCCAGGGCCAAGCTCGATCTGATCCACATCCCTCAGATCAAAGACATCTATATTGACCTATATCATGAGGGCGAGCTCAGAAGGAAGGATCATTACTCACTTGAGCCTTGGCCGAAATCATCCAGTACGGTGTGGCCATCGTCCCCAAAGGGTTATCAAACTACTGATCAAGAAGTTGATCAAGTGTATCTTGACACAGGAAGGGGACGACTGGCCGTTTCACTGATGATTGATAGGAATAAAGCACCTCAGACAATTGAGGAAAGGGTCAAGAAAACTCTGTGAAGAACAAAGCATTGGTGCAGAATGAACGGTCTCATCTACCTCAGAGTTGATTTCACAACATATCTGTTGGGAAACGCACCTCCTCAGTCGAAACAACAGCTAAGGGGCTAGGGTAAAGGTAAAGATGGTGAGTCCAGCTCCACCCAAGAGGAAGCTCCTGAAATCCCTCCTTCCGCTACACCTGAACAAGTTATAACTCTGGCTTCTCTAGAGAAAGAAGTAGCGGAAAATGTTCCAATAGGCACATCCACTCGAGATGTCACCATTGCTGCAACTATTGAGGTCCCTTCTATCCCTTCTCCCTATCCCCTCCTTCCCATCCTCAGAGTGACCCAAGTGACCATTCCTTTGGTTGTCTCCTCTCCCCCGTCTTCCCCTGTTCCCTCCTTCTTCCTCATTCATCTTCTCTTCTCTCGCGGACCTGTCCCCCTCCATTTCTTCCCTCATCTCTGGGCTCCCTTCCCTTCCTATGTCTTCCTCTCCTATAGTATCTCTTCCTCCCTTGAGCACTTCCTTGCCCTCCCTCTCGATGCCACCTCCAAGTGTCTCCACATTTTTCCCTTCTACTACTGCAGCTGCCCCCTTCTCTGTTTATGGTCTTTCTCCCACAAGTCCAACCTGGATCTCCCAGCACCTGAGTTCAACAGAAGAGGAAATTTCCCATCGTCACCGATGGACTTCTCTGTCATCCCATCAAAAAGGATCAATAAGCAGAAGCTTTTAATAGGCTTCTCGCAGAGTGCATCAGGGAGAGAGAGTGATGGAGATTACATACCCCAATCCTTTGAAGGATAAGAAGGATCTGTCCTCCGACAGATTACACACTGACTCAAGTCACGATGGGGACATCTTCTAGAAAGACTGCAAGGAGAGGCCCTATCTGCAGTTAACGCCCTTTGTAAGAAACTCCAAGAAGTAAAAGAAGAGAAAAGGCTACTGAAAGGAGCAAAATAAACATCTTCTCCACGCCTTGCAGAAAATGGACAGTGCGCCTCCTATAACTGCCACCGAAACTCCTGAGCCTCTGAGCCAGGATAATATCAATGAATATGCTAAAGATCGGCGAGCAAGGCATTGCAGTTTCCACCTGAAGGAGCCAAATCCTCAAAGAAAGTGAGGGAGTTATCGCTAAGTTCACCGATTTTTACCAGGATATCAATCGAACGTGAACAGATAACTCCATGCGATAGTAGGACCCATCTCCAGAAGAGCTTGATCATGCCAGGTTGCAATGTGAGGCCTTTCAGAGATATGCTCGACTGTTCAGTTGATGATCTGGTCAAGTTTGGCATCTTTCGGACACCCCAGAGCCCTCAACAAAATCCTTTCTACTCTGGATTATCAGGTGGATCAGTTGGAGTTTGTCCTAGAGAAGATCGACAAAGTAAAAGAGGTAGCCTTGGATGCGATGCATCAAATGGAACAGATTGTTATAAAAATGTCTCCAGGGTTGCTCACTCCTTCTTTTTCCTTAAGGAAAGGTTGAAGAAACTATCTCAAATCTTCAAGGAGATCATTTCACAAGGGACTAGGTCCAGAGGTCACTTTCGACACAGAATCCATCAACAACCTGTTGGCCTGTCGTGGACTTCATCAGGTACCTGATAGAGGCAGAGAATGATTATTCAAAACTCCCAGAAAAGCTCATAGATGAGCGGGAGACCTACGAAGCTGATCAGTGATAGACACAAGGATCCTTCCGAGGATCAACTTCAGAGCCCATGATCAGCAAGTTCATGGAGTACCGTGCCCAGTTCCACATCTCGTCACCCGAGCAGAAACAGAAGCAAGATACTCCCTTTCCAACCGCAGGATGACGATGACGAATGAGTTCTTTCTCTTCTTCTCATCTTTCCTTCGAATTTATTTTTGTAAAATGTCTAAAGTCATGTTGACACAAATAATGACATCATCCATGTTGCACCATGGGATGATGTCATTCATCAAAGTTGTAAAAAGTCAACATGACTTTGAGATATTGTTATAGATATTTTGTAGATATTTATGTAATTAGGTGGTTGGTTTGTTTTTACCTTCCTTTCTTCTCTTCTTCTATATATACTTGAATACTTGTTGTATTCAAGTGGTGGATATATTTTCAGATGAAAAATAGAAGTAAGAAGAAAAGACTTTGAGATTTTTGTAACAGAAGGAAATATTAATACAATATTTAGACTTTGTGATGAATATCATGTGTTATTTGCATCAGAGATTTCTTACGTTAGATCTATATATTTGTTCTGTTGAATTTATTTATGCTTTATTGTCACTTATTCATCAGTATTGCTTTGTTTGTCTATGTAAGTAGGTTCGGCTCTGTTTACTACCAATCCCAAAACATAGACCCTTTAACCTTTTTACTTTGGAATTCATTTCTTTTCTCCCTTCAGATCCGTCTTCTTTCCTTCATCCTCTCCTTCATTCCTTTCTGTTCTTGTAGTCAGAACTAACTCTACTAGGATGATATCTCAAACCCCTGAAGGTAGAAGATTATGAGACTTACACAAGATTCCTTGCTGGTAGAATAGCAATAAAACAGTTTCGCTTTGCTGACTCAAAGAGGGGCTATGCCCCACACACTGTTGACTCGTCTATCCATAAATCTACCCAAGCGACAGATTTTTGAACCAACAGGGAGGAGGTTGAGTTATATGGTTAGAAAAAAATAAAATAAAATAAGGGAAAGATATCCTCTGAAAAGCCTTGTTAAAATCAAAATTACAGGTCCCATAGTGAAAACCTCTTCGAGGCACTAGCGGAAAAACAAGTCAAAAAATCAGCGCACATAAAAATTGATAAGTCTTAGGGTGAAAATATCATTAAGACACCCTTATAGGAAGATCTAAATCTCCCCATTGATCCTATGCATATGGAAGGGGAATCCAGATTTCTCATAGAGGAAACTATCGATGTAATATTGGAATAGAGGATCAATCTAGAATGGTTAAGCTGAGATCTTCTCTCTCAGCATAAGAACATAAAACCTTCATCATGCTTCTTTAGGAATTATCATATATGTTTATTTAGTCCTATGCGGACATTCTAGGATTAAATACCTCATTGGTACTGCATAACCTAGTCATGCATGAACCAACAAAGCCAATCAAACAAAAAATTTGAAAGATACATCCTTGTGTCACCCTCTTGGTTAAAGAAGAACTTGAGAAACTATTGATAATAGGCTTCATCAGGCCTATTGATTACTCCGAATAGATTTGCAATATAGTACCTATAAAAAAGAAACCCATTGGTATCAGAATATGTATGGATTTTAGGGAAATAAATAAAAAATGTTCAAAAGATGATTTTCCTCTTCCAAACATTGACATGATTGTTGATTCAATTGCAGGATATGAAATTTTATCCCTCATGGATATATTTTCAGGATATAATCAGATCAAGATTACAGAATAGGGTCAACATAAAAAGGATTTTACAACTGCTTGGGGAGAATTCGGTTACCAAGTCATTTCCTTTAGCATCAAGAATTTAGGCACAAACTATCAAAGGGCCATGACTGTCATCTTCCATGACATGTTGAATGATATTATTAAGGACTACGTTGATTAAATATTAGGAAAGTACAAGACTAGAGAGGACCATCTAGAAATATTACAATGCATCTTTCAATGTATTAGAGACTACAAGGTAAGGATTAACCCAAATAATTGTGTCTTTGAGGTGCTATCAGGAAATTTTGTAGGTTTTATTTTTTCAAGAAGAGGAATTCAGGTGGACCTAGTAAAGGTCTCAACTATCTGAAAAATTCCTCCTCGTAATAACCTCAAAAAATTGTGTAGTTTGCAAGGGAAAATTTGAGTTATCCAAATATTCATTTCCCAACTCGCAGATAATTGTCATTCCTTCACTCATCTTCTTAAAAAATATGTTGATTTCCTTTGGGGTCCTAAATTCCAGCAATCATTTTCCTTGCTTAAAGAATATTTTTCTAAACCCCATGTTCTTATGCTGCTTATCCCAGGTAAACCATTGTTGCTATATATCTCAGCTACCCAATTTGCTATAGGAGCACTTTTAGATCAGTATGATTTGAATAAAAAAGAGAAGGTCATCTATTACCTCAGCTACACCTTAATCACTTATGAGCTTAACTACCCAAAAATTGAGAAACCTTGCTTGGTCATTACTTTTGCATTCTATAAACTCCATCACTATCTGTTGAATAACAAGACCAATATTATATCCAAATTTGACCCACTTAAGTACCTATTATCTAAACTTGCGCTTACTAGGAGGATGGAAAATCAGATCATCTTACTTAGAGACTTTTATATTGAGTTCATCAACATGGAAAATATACTTTGATGGATCATTTAATTTTCATGGTTCAAGAGTAGGAGTTGTTCTTATTACTCCTACAGGAGATTTGATTCCTTAGGCATTCGAATTTGGTTTCCCATGCATAAATAATATAGCTGAATATGAATCCCTCATTGTAGGACTGAACATTGCTATACGGTGGGATATCAGACATGTTAATGTCATAGGTGATTCTCAACTGATCATTAAGCAATTGAATGAGGAGTACAAATTTAAGGATGAGAATTTCATCCCTTACAAGAAAATTGTTGATACTCTAAAATAATTCTTCTTACAAATCACGTTCCAACAGATACCCAAAGGAAAAAATCACTCAGCAGATGCCATGGCTAAAATTGGGTCTTTTCTACGCATCCCACATGGAAATAACAACATGCCATTCTTTGTGGAACATTTGACAACACCTGCATATGATATGCTAGAATATTCCTTGGTATGTGAAGTTGTTGGTCCCTTATGCCCATGGTATCTTGACATATATAATTACCTACATGGTGGAATCTTTCCTCCTATCATTACCCATTCTGAAAAATGTAACCTTATCCAACGTATAGCCCATTATACCCTACGCAGGGGCACCATCTATCATTGAGGCTACGATGGGAATTTGTTACCTTGTCTTAATTCAGAATATTCCATCTTAGCGGTCAAAGAGGTGCATGAAGGAATCTATGGGGCCCATACAAGTGAAATGGTTATTACTAAGAAGTTGTTGAGAGTAGGCTATTATTGGCCTATAATGAAAAATGATTGCTATCAGTATGTCAAAAAATTATTGCTATGTCAAAAGTATGGAAATCTAATACATGTTCTAGCGTAATCTCTATAGCCCATCACGACACCATGACCTTTTTCAAAGTGGGGAATCGATTTCATTGGGAAACTTACATTTCATTGGGGAATTGATTTCAAAGTGGGGAATCGATTTCATTTTTGTACATAGTTGTGTTGTTGTGTTATTTAGAATGTTTATATAGTAGATTCACTTAAATTTTCATTTTTATTGCGTTCGTTTCTTGCACATTATTTGTTATCATTTCATCATTCACATTCATACTATCACATCTATAACATCATCACATATCAATAAAATGCTAAGCTACATCATCATAAACTAAAATCAACATGTATGTTAAGATAACATAATATAATATCATCAATGGAGTAATATGGACTGTTTTATCCCCCCTCATCATAGACCATATTAAAAACATGGGCCAAAAATGATGTCTCATAAAATAAAATGAGATCAATATTAAATTCAAAATATATCAACGTCAATATAAATAACAATTTCTCTATATACATTAGATACAAAACAAGCCACCATGGGCATGTATAAAAAATTAGTGCCTTCATGTCAAGGCATAGTAAAAAACATACATATACATCATGTCAAAATTATGTTCCTTCATCACAAGGTATATACCAAAAAAATAATACATAAATATAATCCGTTTGGATAAATTAGTCAATCCTAAATCTATATGTCACCTGGACTAGCTGACTTGTGGCCAGGTGGAGGCATTTACACTGATCTAATAGACTTGGATGGTCTACGAGATATAGACATCGATTGGCTTCCTGAAATATGACTATGAGGAATGGCCCTATGTGCCTTTGGAACTGCCGTATGATAGAGAGCCTTGTAATACCCAGGCTCACCTGTAGCTAATGCAAAGTCATATACTAAATCTGTGGCTCCTCTTGCTACTATTACACAATGAAGAGCATCACGCTCTGCTATAATCCTAGCTACATCCACCTACAATTGAGTCCTCTCAGCTCCCCACTGGGTCCTCTCTATCATGAGTTGATCTCACACATCTCTAACATGATCCCTCTCTATCATGGCCTACTGTAACTACTACCTAAGGGAAATCTGATATGTGGAGCCCTACTCCACCTATCACTGTAGGGTTTGAACTGTAATAAAGGAAAAATTTCCCCACATCATGGCCATATCCCTCTATAGCTGTAACATAGCCAGTGATGGCCCACATACACCTAGAATGATCCTATACCCAATAACCTTTATCTACAATGGCCCCTATGTGGCCCCCAATCCATCACCATCTCCATCACCCCCACCTACTATAATATATGGAATCCCTACTTTTGGGGTTTATGGTGGAACTTGTATCAATGAAACATGCTATGCAACACCTACTGTAATAATTTCCCTTGAGCAACCTACTGCTGTAATTACTGCTGTAGGACCTATACATGTACCTATTGAATAAATATCACTTGTTATGCCTGTACCTGGGGTTGGACCTATGGACCATGTTATGCCAACTCTTGTGGCTATGCAAGTCCCTTTCCTTGGGTTTCCTATAACTCAGCCTTGACCTATGGATGGCATAATTGGGCCCTATCTCATAATGCTCGACCCTGGAGTCCTGCTGTTGCTATAGCTATGCTAGATACTATCACCACTACTGGAATAGTAATTCGTTGAGGCACCATTGTCATGTACTATGCTCTATAGTCTATGGTGGAACCCGGGTCCACTATCTATGCTTGTGCATCCCATAACTTCAGGAAGATACCCTAATAACTATCTAGTGCTCCCCGCAATCTGATGTGGGGCCCAAAGTCAAATATATTATGTGTTACGCATATGTAACATCTCTCATCCTCTGGTATACCCTGAATGACTCCAAGATACCATTGTACTCTATCTACTTAGTACCAATCTAGAATGTGCATGTGGCTACTTATTAAAAATTCATCAACCTTGACAATTCTCATCTCAACATCCTTGTACCACTAGTATTAATAGTATGGTTCCCAGGTCACCTTTCATAGTTTTAGGTAATTGAAAGCTCATATATAATAAGAAATATCTCCTAAATGAGATATAATGTCCTCTCCTACTGGATCCCATACCATACAAGTTGGATTATCTAGCACTCTGACTCATAATACATCAAGTGGGCATCCAATAACAATGTGATCCCATGTCACAACCTTTAGAAGAGACGCATGACTCAGGATCCTCATCTCTTTGTATGAAATAAGATATAGATCATTGTACAAATGGGCTAGTATGCACTAACCTCAGGAAAATATCTCCCCATACATTAGTATGTGAACCAATCCTATAAGGAAAAGTGGAAAATGTGTACCATTATAGTCAGGAAGTAAGTAGCCGCTAACAAGAGCCATAAGATAAAATTGTATACATGTAATCCTCCTGCTCTTAAAACATATATACAAATGAATGACCATACTTCATCGAGGTATATCCTATCATTGAAACATATCCTAGATATGTCCTAAAATCTGGCCATAGTGCCCATCATACATCACCAAACTACCCTGGATTGGGACTTGCAAAATCTGATACATGTCCTCAAGAGTCATGGTCATCTCTCTCGAGGAAAGTCAGAATGTCTGGCTCTCACTATTCCAAGTCTCTTCTAAGGAAGTAAGTAGGCTATGATCCTGTAGACAAAAAATCATGCACTTTGGGTAATTATCTAGTCTCAATCACATACTACTATTCATATGGTTCCTAAGTAAGAAAAGTACTGATTAACCCATGTCTTTGGCTATATTTCATTTCTTTATATTGCTACTTTTGGTATTACACCTTTACCATCCCAGTATGTCTTTTTATAATTCAATTTTACCCTTTTTTAACTGGGGCACCCAGCCATAATGCCAATGCCAAGCGCCATTGTTCCCTATGGGCGCCCCTATCCTCTTTACACTTTACTCTCACTTTTTGGGTAATTTGTAGTTGTTTAAGCATATTATATTTTTTATATTTGGAATTTTCAGGGTTAATTATGAAATTCAAATGAAGGAATCATATAAATTTAAAGTTATTTGATCATAAGAAGGAACCAAACACTAAGGATTACTTATCACCATGTAAGGTTACATCCGTCAAGGATTCTATTGCTCCATTTTCATCCATCTATCTCCATCACAAGAGACAAAGGATGGTTTATCTGCATCACGCTTCATAGGAGGGGAGTTTATTCTATTCCAAGCACACATTATTTACATTCTACATCTAGCTACTTGCTCACTACTTCAATTACGACACACATAAGAGAAACCTAAGGCACAATTCTGCACACACACAAAATTACATTTGGTCTGAGATGTAGTGCAATTCTCAGTTGTAAGTCTACCATTGTGGCAGATGAGGATAGTCCAACCCCTTCATTTGAATCTTTATTTTTTAGGGTTTGATGATTTTTTTGGGGTTTTGAAGGCAATTTCTTCATTGTAGGTTTACAACGACATCAACAATATTACAGTGACATACATGTGATAAGAAGTGAATAAGTGTGAACCTCTAACAACCCTGTCAGAACCATGTTTCAACCATTTCCGTAGACCAGGGTGCCCAAATTTCAGACCAATGTGCCTTAGGAGCCCCCATCCTTCTCCAGGAGGGCCACTCCAGCAAAATCACTCATATATGAAATTTTACAAGATCTTATGCGACGTTATTCCATCCATGTTCAGCCGGTCTTAACTATGACACAGTCTTGTGACATCTTTGAGTCAACTAAGGATCTTTCAACCCTCTTTGCACATTAGGGTTTCACATTTTAATTTCTTAGTTTCTTGGGTTAATTTTTGTATTGCATTATTTATTTATTTACTGCTGATATAACATTTAGATTATACTATTATATTACATTTTAGCATTAATCAGATCTAACATAATGTGCATAAGCTGTGTAATATAAGATAATCCTGTCGCCTCTAACATGACGATCAAACCCGGTTGCTTTCTTTGGGTAAAAGTCATCTCAAATGCTTGCAGGAGTCCATGATGCTGTTGTACATCCAAGTTCAGTAATCTCTCTTGTAAATCACCTAAAACACAAAAAATTAACATCATTTCTTCTAAAGTATTTTAATCACTTCTATATTCATCTAATCACTTCTTAAAATCTTCTAAATTCTTCAAAAGGCCTTCTAAAAGTATGGACTCAGCACTAGTGCATTCCTTTTTGCACTAGCGCATCTATTTTCACACTAGCGAATTAATTTTTCCACTAACACACTCTTTTTCACACTAGCACACTTGTTTCTATGCTGGCACATTGTTGTCTTGCAAATGTGCAATAAGGAAATTGATAATTTCCAAGCATGACAACTATACCCATGTACCAAAATTTTCATGTTTTGTTATTTTGAGGCACTTTGAGTCTCTCCAGTTAGTCAAGTAACCTCCCAATTGGTGTTAATTTATTCCCCTAGGTTATTTTGGAAAGTCAAATCAACTCTCGTAGGTGATTTTAGGAGTTCATTAAAAATTGCAAGCTTCAGGCAGCTGTGGGAAGGGCTATTACTAGCCTTCGTAGGACTGGAGCAACCCCATGGAGTGGAAAAAAAAAGACAAACTAGACACGGAGCTGATTCAAATGCCTCAAGATATCATGGAAGTGATTCAAGAAGATTCAGGAAACATTTGGAGAGTTTGGGGTAGTTTCACCAAAATTAGGGTTCACAGGCCTAGGCAGTGCACAAGCCAAAACAACAGCTGAGCTTCCGAAGGTGATTCCAAGAGATCCAGATGGATTTAGGAGAAAAAAAGATCTTCAAAAATCTAATTCCAAGCCCTACAAGATGGTTAAATTATCATTTTCTCAACACTTTGGTGAAATGGGTTTGAAAGAAGTTTTTCTCATGCATATGTGGAGCACCAGAAATAAAATCCACTTTTTCAGGGATGAATTGAATAAAAAGACATGATAATCTAAAATATGGATTCAAAAAAATATTTTTAGTCAATATCATATAAAATTTCATCAAAAACATCCATTAGGAGCTCAAGTTATTGCCGTTTCAAGTTGCCCTCTTGTAGTGAGTTCGAGAGTTAGTCAAATTTTTGGAGGACACTGTAAACTCCAGGATCCTGACGAGATTTTGTGTCCCTCACGTACCTCAAGGTTAGGGAAATAAAACATAGAAAAATGTGCCTAGCCCCCATAAGACCACTAGACCCTCACACGACCTCTAGAATCACTTGTAATAATTGGATATTTTTATTAGACCCTTTCTAGAAAATGAAAATTGGATTAAAATTGATGATGATATAGTTGTTAATGAAACCCCCTTTTGATACTAATCATGACACTGTTGATTATATTATGGACATGATTATGGACTTTGATTATAGTATGATGTTAAATGTTAGATCATGGATTATTGTTGACTTGATTCAGTTATGATGCATGATGATTATTAGAGACATTTTATATGTTGATGATGATATACTATTGGACATGGTTATATGATGGATGTTGTTCAGACTTGTGATATTTGGATATTTTGATTAGACATAGAAAATGAAAATTGGATTAAAATTGATGATGATATAGTTGTTAATGAAATTTTGAGTGATATTATTGATTGTCATGATAATTGTTGTGATTCACATATATATTGATTTTGAGATCTTGAAATTATATTTATATTCATTTGGATGTTCTGATATGGCCACGAGGCCAAAGGAGGTATTTGTGTTTTGCAGGTTAAAATATCACAACAAACATCAGGGGATTGGAGACCAACCACATTGAATTCTAGGTGAATTCAACAAGGTCACCATGACAACTAGTATTTGTTATGTGTGTTTGTATTGTTGTTAGGGATTCCCATGGGGGGAATCACATTTAAATGTGACCAAGGGATTTTATGTTTTTCTTCTATTTGGTCCCTTTTGTTTAAAGTTTGCATGTGTTTTATGTGGCGCACTTACCCTTTCATTATTTATTTAATGTGGTGTTAATATTGTGAGTAATCATATTGTTTAGTTAATTAATTAAAAGATGTCATAAGAATGTAATTAATAGAGTTGTTGTCCATGTTTTAAAGTGTTGTAAGAATGTGTAAGTAATGTGTAAGTGACCTTGTAAGTGATGTGTAAGTTAACTTTTGAGTGTGAAACACTCCACCTTCTTGGAAATTCGAATTTTTCCTTGGAGGATGATTTTAGAGGCTTGTGGGACAAGTTAAACTTGTCCCATACCTCTTAAATTTACATACCAACCTTGCCTATGGTTGGAGGGTTAAATTTAGACCTTTTAATGCATTTTTTTACAAGTCAAGTTGAATGTTGTAATTGCACTTTTCTTACATAATTTAATTTCAGTCCTTATGGGGTATGGGCTTGTTTGAGTGTGTAAGTAAATCTGTCATATTATTCACCCACTTATTTATTATGCATTGGAGAATGAAGTTGAATTTTGGGGGTTGGGTTGAGGATGTGTGATGTGGCATCCTACATGGATCCACCTCATCCTCTTCTCTTCCCTCTTCTATAAAATTCAAATTGCTTTCCTTGTTTTGGGTTGCTTCACTTTTGGAGACTTCATTTTGGGTGAATTTTTCTTATTGTTTTGGGAGCTCTTGCTTGGAGAAGTTTTGGAAGATTGTTGCATGCTTGTGCTTGGCTATTTTGGATTGCTTGCATTGGGATAAAGCTTGATGTTTTGGAACTTGGAACAACTCCATCATGGAGAGGTAGGAGCTTGGCTCTTGAAATGCTCTTCTTGTATATATGTAAATGTTTTTGTGTGAATGTTTTGGTATATATTGTGGGATGTTGGGTAGATGGCCTAGGAATGGTGTAGGAGAAGACTATGGGGTTATTTTGTGGGAGGCACAAGTGGTTTTAGGGAGGTATAAGGGTGGAGGGAGTTGGGATTTGGGTTCCACCTTACAAAGAAATAGCTTGCATTTATTTACTCATTATGGGGTGCCATAAGAGGTTGGGGAGACATAAGAAAATGTGAGGAATAAGGGGTACTTGGGGGAGGCATAAGGGCATGACAGGTTTTGAAATGATATTCATATATATATATATATATATATATATATATATATATATTTCGGTGGGTTGTTCTCAGGTGGTGATACCCATTTTCCCCTTTGGGAGGCATAAACAACATCCCCCATAGCTTCTTTCTCCTTTGGCTTGTTTGATGAAGCATTTTTATTGTTTTTCATGTTTTAATGTAGTTGTAAACTACATTCTTTTTGGGACTGTGTTTCTTTGTGAAAATGCTGCTTGTATGTTTGTGGAAGCCTATTGTTTCCATGAGTTGGATCACATCTTTTATTGCATTATGGTTGGGGCTCAGGGGCCAATGAAGAAGGATGGCTTCTCCTCTTCATTGGATGTCTTGGTTGGGTGGAGAGCGTTGCCTTTCCCCTACTCTTGTTGTGATCAAATTGGAAGAATGAGGAGAATGCATGTTGCTGTTCTAGAGCTGAGAAAAGATAGTTTGACAGTCCCTTGTGAAATGAAATCTCATTGTAACCTTTCCCACTTGAAGTGGATGAACTTGTAAATGTTTGTAATGGAAAGATGTTGTACTGATTGCAAGTGGAAATTGGAAATGTAAAAGAGTTATATTCTGTATTCTATTTTGGAAAGAATGTGAAAGAATGATACGTGTTTTGTATGTTGCATTTTGAAACCAAATGGAAAGGAAGTTGTAAGAGTTCATTTAAATTAATGGAAGTGGTTTTTTCTTGTCCATATGTTGTTATTCCATTGGAAATCTATGTTTAGCATTCACTATGAAATCCCTGTTTGAAAAGTGGTAAAGTGAAACACGTGAGAAGAAAATGTATTATTTTGTTCTGTATATAATATATGTTTTGGAAGGAATAAAAGAAGAAAGGTTGTAATGTTGCATTTTGGAATCAATAAAGGATTGCATTACCTTTTTCAATCTGTATTGTTGTATTGAAATTGATCATCTATTGTGTTTTGAAATCTCTGTTGAAAAGAAGAAATACATGTGAGGAAAAATATAATGCTCTGTTCTCCTTGAAAAATTTTAAGACTGGAAATCAGAATTGTATTTTGGATTTCGAATGGTTTGATTAAATAAAATAATGTGTTAGATTGGAATTGGAATGTATTCTAAATACTTGGAAGAAGAAAGTGGCAAATAGAACCATTAAAATTTGATCCCTATTTTTTGTAATTTCAAACTGGCAATTATCAAAACAAAAAAATGCATAGTTTGAACCTGAAACAATAAAATAACAAATTAAATGATTAAATTGAAGTAGTAGGCCCTAAATGAATCCAATTAGACAAAGACACTTAAAGGAAATACTTCAAAACCTGGCAAAATCGAGTTCAAAGTTTTCACAGTTGTTTTGCTGTCAAAATGGTAAATTTTGAATTGGAATTCAATCAAATAGATCTACCTCACAAAATTATCCTAATTCCTCCTAAGAAAAACTCTCCATGTCTATTTGACATGTTAAGAGAGGAAGAAGATCAAATTGAATAAATCTCACAAGTTAAAATTTACTAGTTCGCACTGTAAAAGCCTCTAGGATGTTTTCTTAAAATTAACCCCTTAAAATTTATCAAAATGAATAATTAATGATTTCTGTGTAAAGAGGACATCGAGATATTTCCAGAAAGTCCTTGTTTTCCCAAAACCAAGCTCTCTATCAAAATTTATGGCCTTCTGAAGTTTTTCTTCCTTGGCGTCAAAAATTGGGAAAATTTTCCTTGGCGGGCCCGCGGCCCAAATTTTTCCCTTAGCACTTAGGAAAAATTTTGGGAAAATTTTTAAAATTTTCTCTGCTACCTTGCTGACCAAAGCCAATCTGAGGTAGCCACATGGCACCACAGGGTGTTGGCAGAGGGGTGGACCCCTTTTTAAACTTAGCGCAACTGGAAATTTTTTAGGAAAAATTTCCAAGTTTTTCTCTCCGCCCCACTGACCTGAGACCAATCAGGTGATGCCACGTGGTGTCACGAGGCATCGATGGTAGAGTGGGTCCCTTTTGCCTTTTTATGTTTCAGAAATTTTTGGTAAAATTTTCCATGTTTTCCCCATTGTCTTGCTGACCCGCAGCTAATTAGGAGTTGCCACGTGGTATGAGAAGTGTTGACGGAGGTGTGGGTCAATGTTACCCTCTTAGCCCTTCGGGGCGTAAAATAAAATTTCTCCCCACTACTCCACTTTCCTTGCATTGGCTTAGGTGATGCCACATGTCCCTTGTAGCTTGCAGACTTGTGGGTGCAATGTTGGCTTTTCGCCCTGCGCGGGAGAAATGTTTCCCAAATGTCTCCCGCCACCCCACTCTCCCCACGCTGGCTTGAGAAGCGCCACGTGTCCCTTGTGGACTTGTGGACCCATGGGTGCGTGAGCATAAAGTTAGTTTTTCTCCCTATGTGGGAAATGTTCCAAAAGTCTCCCCATAGCCTGCCAACCCACCCTTTGGGAAAATTTTCACCCCTGGGCCCGCAGGCCCACTCTTGGGGAAAATTTTCACCCCAAGGCCCGCCGGCCCATAACTTGAGAAATATGAGGAGTTAGGAGGACTTATTTATATCAATGGAAAGGTGAGGAAATTTCCTATCCAATGGGAATGATTTAGGTAATTTTTGAATGTGTTAAGTGTGAGAAAAATCAAGTTGAAACTTTAATCCTGTTAGAGAGTGGGTATGGTGAAGATTTACCCTCTGAACCTAATTGAACCTTCTAACCCTAAATTTTGGACCTTATGACCTCTAATAATTGTTAATAAAAGAAAATTATGTTCTAGTGGATTAGAATTGTTCTGGAACTTGTTAGTGATAGTTGTTGCCTTGTAACCTGGTTGTAGACTCTTTTAAACAAAAAAAATTATTCCATAATTTTTCCTAACTAATCCTAGGTTGTTTCTTGGGTCTCAAGTGGGTTGTTTTTAGTGGGAGTTACACTTGGTATCAGAGTAGTGGTTCAAAATATTGGGCCATTGGGCACACTAGAAAACTTGAGACATGAAACTTAAACCTATCACACTTTTAAATCTAGAAAGAAACTTAGTTAGAAATTACATATTTTAGTAAACATGGAAATTGAATAAAACTTAGAAAGATGAACTAACTCTCACCTTGGTCTGTGCAGGAGGCACAGATGGGATGAGGGGTATTTTCACATAGACCTAGACTTACCACCACCAGATCATGTTGTAGCAGCCATCCTACCCTAGATTTTACAGACTCTTCAGGATGTTAATGTTGCTCTACGTGGAGGATCAGTAGGAGGACATGCAGCCAGACATGATAGAGTCCCTTCCATTGAGGGTCAGGTATCTCCTCGACCCAGTGAGGAGCATGGAGGAGAGAAATCCCATGTAGAGTTAGCTAGAGTAGAGTCACCATAGAGGGGACAGGGTGACCAAGTTTCAGGACATAGAGAGAGGTCTTGGAGTCCTAGGCTTAGGGATGAGCATGCAGAGAGACCTAGAGGCCGTCAGACCACAGCTGTAGATCACATCAGGGAGATCCTGAAGCTTTAACCATCACATTATTCTAGTGACATAGGTGGATTTTAGGAAGAGGCCTGGTTGGTGAGCTTGAGTGGATGCTTCAAGCTCTTTCCTTGTTCTAGCAACATGAAAGCTCGTGTTGCGATCCATCTACTGAGGGATGGAGCTGGTGTCTGGTGGAGGACAGAGGAGTAGAAGCTCCATGTTGATTCTGAGATAGTTACCTAGGAGCTCTTTGAGGAGCATTTCCATAATAGATATTTGTCACGGAGGTTCATACAGCAGCGGATAGATGAGTTCCATGACCTCCGACAAGCATCTCTTACAGTGGCTGAGTATGAGAGTAGATTTCTGGATCTACTCCAGTATGTTGGTTACATGTAGGATGAGTAGGTGTGGATCCATAGGTTCATCTGGGGCCTGAATCTAGACATTGGAGGTGCAGTGTGGATCCATTGTCCACAGACATTAGCTGAGGCCATCGAGAAGGCCTATATAGCAGAGGAGACTCAGGGAAAGACCCAACAGGCTAGAGACCGAGTCCAGAGCCGCATACAACAGATGCAGGACAATAGATCGAGGGGGTCAGTACCTCTTCCTCATGGTGGAAAGGGTTCAACATAGTCATCTTTTAGACCCTAGTAGTAGTAGAAAAAACATCAGTCCCACCCACCTTATAGACCTCCACAGAGGTTTGAAGAGAGGATGGAGTATGGGGCCTCCTCCTAGGGGTCCCATTAGGACACAGGGTGCCCAGAGAGCTCACTTAGCAGGAGCTCACCAGCAGAGACCTCAGCAGACCATAGCCAGATCATTAGGATCCACACCACAGACCTCCAGAGTACCGACTGGACCTGCTACACAGGGGAGAGGATCAGGTGGTTGTTTTGGTTGTGGTGTTACTAGACATTTTTGGAGAGACTACCCACAGAAACCTAATAATAAGGGTAAGACATAGATCTCAGAGCCTACTATTGGTGATATGGGGCATAGTCATAGGATGTATGCAGTAGTTCAAGAACCACCAGGAAGAGCATCAGAGTATAGTTATTGAGACCACAGGTAGCATTGGTGGTATTCCTACCTCCATCTTGTTTGATTCTGGTTCTTCTAATTCTTTCATTGCACCATCTTTAGTAGAGCGATGCAGGATGGTGGTAGTTAGGTAGGGTCATAGTTGGGATGTTGAGATGGCTTCTGGAGCCAAGATCTCTGTAGACTCCTTAGTTAAGGAGTGTGTGGTGGATTTGGGACCTTTCACCACTACCTCGGATCTCCATATCCTTCCTTTGGGCTCATATGGAGTCATCTTGGGTATGGATTGGTTGTCTGCACACAAGGCCAGAGTGGATTATTACCACAAGATTATATCTTTTGTAGATGATTTGGGAGTTGAGTCGGTGATTTCAGGGGTCAGGAGACCCATTTATATTCACACCATCTCTGTTATGCATCTTAAGTGGTGTGTGTGACGAGGTTGTCCAGATGTATGTTGTTACAGTTAGTGATAGATCAGAGGATGGGTCTAGTGGACCATCACTAGATGATCACCCCATTTTGAGAGAGTTTGTAGATGTCTTTCTAGGGGAGCTACCGGGGTTACCACCCCCACGTGAGATTGATTTTCATATAGACCTGGTTCTTGGAGTAGAGCCTATCTCATGAGCACCTTATCGGATGACCACACCAGAGCTCTATGAGACTCAAGTTGCAGCTTGAGGGCCTTTTGGAGAAAGGCCTTATCCATCCTAGTGTATCCCCTTGGGGTGCACCGGTGATTTTTGTGAAGAAAAAGGATGGATCCTTGCGGTTGTGTATTGATTACCACCAGCTGAATAAGGTAACGATTAAGAATCGTTATCCCCTTCCACACATTGATGATTTGTTTGATCAGATGAAAGGAGCCACAATTTTCTCTAAGATTGATCTTAAGTTAGGCTACCATTAGCTGAGGATTTCAAAGGTAGATATTCATAAGACTGCCTTCCGTACGAGATATGGCCACTATGAGTTCACAGTGGTGCCTTTTGGTTTGACTAATGCCCCCACAGTATTTATGAGTTTGATGAATGGGGTATTTAGGACCTTCTTAGATCGCTTCATGCTCATCTTCCTTGATGACATTTTGATTTACTCACGTATGCATGAGGAGCATGAGGGGCACCTTCACCAGGTTCTTCAGTGTCTTCAGGAGTAGAAACTTTTTAGGAACTTGGAGAAGTGTGCATTCTTTCAGATGGAGGTGCAGTATTTGGGCCATATCATTTCTAGGGAAGGTATCACCATTGATCCTTCCAAGATTAGAGCTATTATGGATTGGCCAGCACCCACTACTGTGACTGAGGTGCGTAGCTTCATGGGATTAGTAGGTTACTACCAGAGATTTGTTCAGGACTTCTCTTAGATTGCACACCCCATCACTTCCCTACAGAGGAAAGGGAAGAAGTTTTTTTGGTCAGACAGGTGTGAGCAACCTTCAGTACACTGAAGGAATGCCTCACTATAACACCTATTCTTGTAGTTCTGGATCCACAGGGTGAGTTTTTCATTTACACAGATGCTTCTTTAGCAGGGCTTGGAGGTGTGTTGATGCAGGAGGGCAGAGTAGTGGATTTTGAGTCTCTCAAACTCAAAGGATATGAGCTTAATTATCTGAATCATGATCTTGAGCTTACGATAGTTATGCATGCTTTAATTTGATGGAGGAATTTTCTACTTGGTCAGAGATTCACACTCAGGATAGATCACCTGAGTCTTCGTCACCTCTTCACACAACCCAATCTCAATGCTCGTCAGCGGCATTGGATGGAGTTACTTTGTGAGTATGATATGGAGATAGAGCATGTGAAAGGGAAGGAGAATGTGGTGGTAGATGCTCTCAGCAGATAGAGACATGTGGCTATGGCCACCTCAGTGAGCACAGATTTGTAGAGTAGGATTCTTCAGCATAGCTTCCTCTTGACAGCTTCTACATTGCAGTTCGAGCAGAGATCGAGTCTCAGAGACCCCTCGAGGGGAAGTTTGATGGTTTTTCTTTAGAGGTAGATGGTCTTCTCAGGCACAGAGGCCGGATTTATGTTCCCAAAGATGGAGGCTTGAGGCAGGACATCTTGGCAGAGGCACATCGTGCACCCTATTCAGCCCATCCCAGGGTGAAGAAGATGCACACCACCTTGAGACAGTTATATCATTGGAGAGGACTTTGGAGAGACATGGCCAGTTCATGTCATGATGTTTAGAGTGCCAGAAAGTGAAGGCCGAGCATCAACATCCAGTTAGCCTTCTCTTTCCTCATGCTATACCAGAGTGGAAATGGGACACCATTTCCATGGACTTCATTGTTGGGCTACCGATGTTGAGATATCACCATGACGCCATCATGGTCACGGTTGATAAATTGACAAAAGTGGCTCACTTTTCTCTGGTGAAGACCACTTATATAGCTAGAGCAGTGGCATGGGTATATTTGGATGAGATCGTTAGGTTGCACGAGATTCCATGAAAGATCATTAGTGACCATGATCCTTTGTACACTTCCCATTTTTGGACTACCATGCAGCATGCCCTCGGGATGAAGATTAATTTTAGCACAACATATCACCCCAAGATAGATGGACAGACTGAGCGGGTGAATCAGATTTTAGAGGACATGCTCAGATGTATGTGATGGATCAGCAGTCTAGATGGGAGGAGTACCTGTACTTAGTGGAGTTTTCCTACAATAATAGTTTTCAGAGTTCTATAGGCATGGCTCCTTTTCAGGATTTGTATGGTAGAGAGTGTAGGACACCTCTTAGTTGGGATAGGCTAGAGGATAGGGTTTCTCTTGGACCAGCTTTGTTGCAGGACATGGAGCAGTAGGTGATTTTGATCAGACAGAGACTGCAGGAGGCACATGACAGGCAGAAGAAGTACGCAGATCAACATAGGACCGACCGTAGTTTTGATGTGGGCATGAAGGTGTTCCTTCATGTCAGGCCACATAAGATCCCTATCCATTATGGAAAAGGCTCTAAGTTAGCTCCTAGATTCATGGGTCCTTTTGAGATCTTGGAGCGTATCGGCCCTTTGGCCTACCGTCTAGCATTGCCACCTAGCTTGTCTCGCATACATGATGTGTTTCATGTTTCAGTTCTTAGGAGATATGTTACAGATCCTTCTCATGTGTTAGATTGGACATCATTGTAGGTGTAGGATCAGGGGTAGGTGATGGTGGATCCCATTTGCATCCTAGATCATAGGACCCTAGGCCTTTGAGGTAGAGAGGTTGATCAGGTTCGGGTGTAGTGGGACAGATATGATGAGACTGCAGCTACATGGGAGGATGCTACTTTATTACGAGTTTAGTTTCCACATTTGTTCCAGTGACTTCTAGGAGGAAGTCGAGTCTAAGGGGAGGGGGATGTAGTGCCCACTTCCCTTTGACACCTTTTTGATACTAATCATGATACTGTTGATTATATTATGGACATGATTATGGACTTTATTATAGTATGATGTTAAATGTTAGATCATGGATTATTGTTGACTTGATTTAGTTATGATGCATGATGATTATTAGAGACATTTTATATGTTGATGATGATATACTGTTGGACATGGTTATATGATGGATGTTGTTCAGACTTGTGATAATTGGATATTTTGATTAGACCTAGAAAATGAAAATTGGATTAAAATTGATGATGATATAGTTGTTAATAGAATGGTGAGTGATACTGTTGATTGTCGTGATAATTATTGTGATTCACATATATATTGATGATCTTGAAATTATATTTATATTCATTTGGATGTTTTGATATGGCCATAAGGCCAAAGGAGGTATTTATGTTTTGCAGGTTAAAATATCACAACAAACATCAGGGGATTGGAGACCAACCACATTGGAATTCTAGATGAATTCAACAAGGTCACCATGGCAACTAGTATTTGTTGTGTGTGTTTGTATTGTTGTTAGGGATTCCCATGGGGGGAATCACCTTTAAATGTGACCAAGGGATTTTATGTTTTTCTTTTATTTGGTCCCTTTTGTTTAAAGTTTTGCATGTGTTTATTTTGTGGTGCACTTACCCTTTCATTATTTATTTAATGTGGTGTTAATATTGTGAGTAATCATATTGTTTAGTTAATTAATTAAAAGATGTCATAAGAATGTAATTAATAGAGTTGTTGGCCATGTTTTAAAGTGTTGTAAGAATGTGTAAGTAATGTGTAAGTGACCTTGTAAGTGATGTGTAAGTTAACTTTTGAGTGTGAAACACTCCAGCTTCTTGGAAATTCGAATTTGTCCTTGGAGGCTGATTTTTGTGGGACAAGTTAAACTTGTCCCATACCTCTTAAATTTACATACCAACCTTGCCTATGGTTGGAGGGTTAGATTTAGACCTTTTAATGCATTTTTACAAGTCAAGTTGAATGTTGTAATTGCACTTTTCTTACATAATTTAATTTCAGTCCTTATGGGGTATGGGCTTGTTTGAGTGTGTAAGTAAATTTGTCATATTATTCACCCACTTATTTATTATGCATTGGAGAATGAAGTTGACTTTTGGGGTTGGGGTTGAGGATGTGTGATGTGGCATCCTACATGGATCCACCTCATCCTCTTCTCTTCCCTCTTCTATAAAATTTGAATTGCTTGCCTTGTTTTGGGTTGCTTCACTTTTGGAGACTTCATTTTGGGAAAATTTTCTTGCTGTTTTGGGAGCTCTTGCTTGGAGAAGTTTTGGAAGATTGTTGCATGCTTGTGCTTGGCTATTTTGGATTGCTTGCATTGGGATAAAGCTTGTTGTTTTGGAACTTGGAATAACTCCATCATGGAGAGGTAGGAGCTTGGCTCTTGAAATGCTCTTCTTGTATATATGTAAATGTTCTTGTGTGAATGTTTTGGTATATATTGTGGGTTGTTGGGTAGATGGCCTAGGAATGGTGTAGGAGAAGACTAAGGGGTTATTTTGTGGGAGGCACAAGTGGTTTTAGGGAGGTATAAGGGTGGAGGGAGTTGGGATTTGGGTTCCACCTTACAAATAAATAGCTTGCATTTATTTAATCGTTATGGGGTGCCATAAGAGGTTGGGGAGACATAATAAAATGTGAGGAATAAGGGCATAAGGGCATGACATGGTTTTTCACACACACACACATAGATATATATATTTTGGTGGGTTGTTCTCAGGTGGTGATACCCATTTTCCCCCTTGGGAGGAATAAGTAGCATCCCCCATAGATTCTTTCTCCTTTCTCTTGGTTGATGAAACCTTTGTATTGTTTGTCATGTTTTAAATAAGTTGTAAACTACATTTTGTTTGGGACTGTGTTTCTTTGGGAAAATGCTGCTTGTATGCTTTTGGAAGCCTATTGTTGCCATGAGTTGGATCAATTATTTTATTGCATTATGGTTGGGGCTAAGGTGCCAATTAAGAAGGATTAATTCTCATCTTCATTGGATGTCTCTGTTGGGTGGAGAGCGTTGCCTTTCCCCTACTCTTGTTGTGATCAAATTGGAAGAATGAGGAGTATGCATGTTGCTGTTCTGGAGCTGAGAAAAGATAGTTTGACAGTCCCTTGTGAAATGAAATCTCATTGTAACCTTTCCCACTTGAAGTGGATGAACTTGTAAATTTTTGTAATGGAAAGATGTTGTACTGATTGCAAGTGGAAATTTGAAATGTAAGAGAGTTATACTCTGTATTCTGTTTTGGAAAGAATGTGAAAGAATGATACGTGTTTTTGTATGTTGCATTTTGAAACCAAATGGAAAGGAAGTTGTAAGAGTTCATTTAAATTAATGGAAGTGGTTTTGTCTTGTCCATATGTTGTTATTCCATTAGAAATCTATGTTTAGCATACACTATGAAATCCCTGTTTGAAAAGTGGTAAAGTGAAACACGTGAGAAGAAAATGTATTATTTTGTCCTGTATATAATATATGTTTTGGAAGGAATAAAATAAGAAAGGTTGTAATGTTGCATTTTGGAATCAATAAAGGATTGCATTACCTTTTTCAATATGTATTGTTGTATTGAAATTGATCATCTATTGTGTTTGAAATCTCTGTTGAAAAGAAGAAATGCGTGTGAGGAAAAATATAATGCTCTGTTCTCCTTGAAAAAAATGTTAAGACTGGAAATCAGAATTGTATTTTGGCTTTCGAATGGTTTGATTAAATAAAATAATGTGTTAGATTGTAATTGGAATGTATTCTAAATACTTGGAAGAAGAAAGTGGCAAATAGAACCATTAAAATTTGATCCCTATTTTTTGTAATTTCAAACTGGCAATTATCAAAACAAAAAAATGCATAGTTCAAACCTGAAACAATAAAATAACAAATTAAATGATTAAATTGAAGTAGTATGCCCTAAATGAATCCAATTAGACAAAGACACTTAAAGGAAATACTACAAAACATGGCGAAATTGAGTTCAAAGTTTTCAAAGTCGTTTTGCTGTCAAAATGGTAAATTTCGAATTGGAATTTAGTCAAAAAGATATACCTCACAAAATTATCATAATTACTCCTAAGAACAACTCTCCATGTCTATTTGACATGTTGAGAGAGGAAGGAGATCAAATTGAAAAAATCTCACAAGTTAAAATTTACCAGTTTGTACTGCAAAAGCCTCTATGCCGTTTTCTCAAAATTGACCCCTTAAAATTTATCAAAATAAAAATTAATGATTTTTGTGTAAAGAGGACATCGATAGATTTCCAGAAAGTCCTCGTTTTCTCAATACCAAGCTCTCTATCAAAAGTTATGGCCTTCTTAAGTTTTTCTTCCTTGGCATTAAAAATTGGGAAAAATTTCCTTGGCGGGCCCATGGCCCGAATTTTTCCATTAAGCACTTAGAAAAAATTTCCAAATTTTCCCTACTGTCTTTCCACCCATAACCAATCAGAGGCTGCCACGTGGCACCATGGGATGTTGGCTGAGGGGCGGACCACTTTTTAAACTTAGTGCATTCAGAAAATTTTTGGGAAAAATTTCCAAATTTTCTCCGCTGTCCAGCCGACCCACGACCAATTAGGTGATGCCATGTGGCATCACAAAGCATCGATGGTGGAGTTGGTCCCTTTTTCCTTTTTGTGTTTTGGAAATTTTTGGGAAAATTTTCCATGTTTTCCCTACCGTCCCGCTAATCCATAGCTATTTAGGAGCTGCCTTGTGGCATGAGGAGCTGACGGAGGCGCGGGTCAATGTTACCCTCTTAGCCCTTCGGGGCATAAAACAAAATTTCTCTCCACTGCTCTGCTTTCCTCATGTTGTCTTAGGTGATGCCACGTGTCCCTTGCGGCTTGAGGACTTGCAGGTGTAATGTTGGCTTTTAATCCCATGTGGGAAATGTTTTCCAAACGTCTCCCGCTGCCCTGCTCTCCCTACGCTAGCTTGAGAAGTGCCACATGTCCCTTGTGGACTTGCAGACCCGTGGGTGCGTGGGCATAAATTTAGTTTTTTTCCTCATGTGGGAAATGTTCCAAAAGTCTCCCCGCAGCCCGCTAACCTGCCCTTTGGGAAAATTTTCACCCCTGGGCCCGCAGGCCCGCTCTTGGGGAAGGCACCCCAAGGCCGACGGCCCATAACTTGAGAAATATGAGGAGTTAGGAGGACTTATTTATATCAATGGAAAGGTGAGGAAATTTCCTATCCAATGGGAATGATTTAGGGAATTTTTGAATGTGTTAAGTGTGAGAAAAATCAAGTTGAAACTTTAAGCCTTTTAGAGAGTGGGTATGGTGAAGATTTACCCTCTGAACCTAATTGAACCTTCTAACCCTAAATTTTGGACCTTATGACCTCTAATAATTGTTAATAAAATAAAAGTATGTTATAGTGGATTAGAATTGTTCTAGAACTTGTTAGTGACAGCTGCTGCCTTGTAACCTGGTTATAAACTCTTTTAAACAAAAAAATTATTCCATAATTTTCCTAACTAATCCTAGGTTGTTCTTGGGTCTCAAGTAGGTTGTTTTTAGTGGGTGTTACAAAATTTGAATCATCCCTGGTCAGATTTATTTCAAAATTTAAAAATTCCCCTTGTTTCCCGCTTCTAACATTTAACATTCTTGTGCACAACCATATCTACAAAGTCCTCTGCAACTTCCTACCACCACTCTGCCATTGCCAATACTCAAACCAGATCCACCAAACTAAATAAATCCTCTTTCTCATGGTGATATACATGTCCCAGAATAAAATTTCATCAAGCTAAGAAGAAGAAACGAATAACAGTAGAAATCCCCATTATTGTGAAATAAAAATTTGAAGAAATCTTACAAACAGATGCACGGATTGATGAACCATTTTTTTCCATTCATTAATCTATCCAAAACCATCAGAATTATACCTTCATACCCTCCTCTCACACCATAAAAAATTCATAGTCAAGAAATCTTCTTTTCGGCCCAACGGAGAAAGAAGCTGGATTTCCCGTCAAACCAGCAGTCGGATTGAAACGAGATTTCATTGGAAGAACAAAAGGAAAAAACCCATATAAAAAATATAAATTTCATCGAAAATAGAGGAGAAAAATAGACCTACAATTTTTGAGGTCCATTAATGGCTGTTGTGTCTAGAAGCACTGCCAGGTCAAAAAATTAAAAGTTTAAAATCTCCTAAACTATTGAGAGGGTAGGTCTAAAATTTCAGAGGGGTGATATTGGAAAAAAAACATATCAAAAAAATTCATTCCACACAAATCCAATCTCCAGAAGCCAAATTTCTAAAAATAGCAGGTCCTCTGCATAGGGGACCGCTATTTTGGGAAAGTCATCAACAGAAGATTTTGTGAAGTAGACAAAGACATTGAAGATGCACTGCAACTGAAAATTCACCAAAATGAGCACTTTGCTCCAATTTTAGAACTTACTAAAAATAGTAAGTAGTCCCATGAGAAACTTCCAAAAATAGAAAGTTGATCTAGAAGGTGAGAGGAACGTAAGGAGAAGAGGAAATCAGAGTCACAACATCCAGTTGAAGTTCGACGGAGTAACTTTTTCATACTTACTAAAAATAGTAAGTTGCTATTTCTAAGGAAAAAATGAAGTACAAGTGGATGGGATAGAAACTGGCACAACCCTTCACCTGTGATGATAAGATAGAAGACAATGATGTCTTATACATGGACCTAAATGACCTTCAAACTCACATGATAGCCAAAGACCAAAATAAGATTGAAGATCAAATATTCACAAGTGGCTTATTCACCGCCGCATGACACCCAATGTTTGTGCAAAGCCTTGAGTTGGTCCTAGCCTGCTCTCACCACTATGAGCCTGAAACATGAACCATTTGAGCTAACAATGGATCAAAAATAGTGGTCATTTTCCCTAGAACTATCTCACTTTCTCTGCAGGTACCTACATCATCAAACATGGTCGTCATCTCAAAATACAAAGCCTTGCATGATTTGGAAATTATGGATGCCTATGTTCAAGGGATTGCACTTGGTTCATGGTTGAAAACAGGGAGAAATCCGTCAAAGATGCCTAAGAACCTTCTAAGGTGTGATTTTTGAGAAGGATATTCAGATACCATCACTCTCCAGAGTTATGGACGAAGCAAGCACAAGAGACTTCCAAGAATGGATGGGCCTTTTCATCTTGATGTTGGTAGAAGGAAAGAAAAGAATTGAATAGGGGCAGATCATCAATGATGATATCCATATGTAATTGCTTTAGGTACCCATGATGAATAAGTTCCACATGAATTCTTACTTGGTCTATTTTCTTACTACCTCAAGATTTTTCAAAGGATTTTTTCTTACACAGAATATCATTGCCAAGGTACCTACATTTGAGATGCCTCCACAATTGGTATTGGAGGAAATTCATAGACATTTCAATCACATGAATGATGCGTTCACAATGTATGTGGTTGAATCTTAAAAGGGGATTTGGAAGCTAGGATGTTGTTACATGCAACGTCCTTGATTAACAAATATGACTCTTATTTCATATAATTCTCAAACTTCTCCTACCTGTGAATTGCTGGCTTTGACCAAGCCCTGCTAAGGCTGCCCAAGTAACTTAGTGATGAAATTTTATTGTTTGAGCTCTACAGGTAGATCATTCAAGTGAATAAAAGGCTGATGAGAAGGAGGAAGAATTTTATTTCATTTCCTATCTATCTCGGGGTATTCACGTGCAAGAGCTCAAATGATGCATCTCATATGGAGACCACTTTCTCTCATTTGACTTTGCATTCCTACATTTCCAGGCCTAATTTCGACATACGAGAAGATCCTGACTCTTTCTATGTCCCATAATTACAACATGAGCCACAAGTCGAGGACTACTGGGCCAATTGTGCTGATGAATTTGAAGTGTGTGAAAAGGACCATATGAGGATGACAATCAACGAGATGAAGAAATTCAAGTTCTCTTGGTATGAGGAAATTGTGCATGATGATGGGACATAGATCTATGATCCTTAGTACATGGTAGTCAAGATGTCCCCCTTTCCTCCAGTCAACTGGCATGTTCATGGATTAGGGGATATAAATGAGCAGACTAAGAAAGTGGTAACGAGAACAAGAAATTGGTTTAAAAAGAAGAGAACCATGATCATCCAGTCACAAGGAATTCCTCCAAGTCAGAAGTAAGCCTCCCATCAACCATCTTCAAAATTTGTAGAGGTGACTTCTAATTCTAAACACTCCGAAGCAAGTTCAAAAAGGAAGGCCATAAAATTTGAAGCTGCTCCTCATGAGAAGATGCCAAAGAAAGACAGGGTAGAAGAAGAATCATTTATGTCACTGCGAGAGGATGACTTTATTGTAGAAATGTAGGAATAAAATCTAGTGGTAGAAACACAATTAGATGAAGAAAACATGGCTCAAGAACTAGACTTTGAGTCACTACAAGAGGTCTTACCTCTTGTTGACACCCATACCTCTCTCATTTAGGATTTTCCTCCTCAAGAACAAGGAATGGTTGGTGCACCTATCATTAAGCCTAAATCCAATGAGATGTTTCCCTCAATGCAAGAAATGATTATCCTTGACACCTGCACTTTGCAACAAGTGGCAGCCCCTGATCTATCAAACATTGTCTCATTGGCTAAAGAAAAAAGATCAAGAAAGGTCACACATATGACCTCACATTTTTATAGTGGGGAAATGGGTAATCAATACATTGAAGTATCTTTACTGAAGGTAATCAAACTAGTGGATGAGATGACATCAAACAACTATGAGATGAGGACGATCTAACTGAGACCAATAACTCATGAAGGGGATTTGCACATGTATCAACAATCTTCTGTTTGCATGGTGGCAAGGAATAAGGAGTATAAGAAGAAGATTGATGATCTAAAGGAACAAGTACAAAATATGTCATTATATGTGCAACATCTAGTTGAACCCAATGCCATTAAAAACCCCATGGAGGAATTTGTGCCCATAAATAGCTTCAATCTAGATTCCATCAGGAGGACACACAATTTCACAATGTAGGGGAAAGCAAATAATGAATGGTTCGACTCAATTTTTGAAAAAGGGAAGTCAATGCTCTAAGAATCAGTCAACATATTTTCTTACATGTGTGTGACAACAAATAGGACATGGGAACTTAGGGAGGACTTGGAGAAAGAAAGGGACTATTCATAACCTTTGGGTCTAGTAGTAGATGAAATGAGCAACACTCATCGCTGAGAGTTAATCGAAAAGAAGGTTTTTGAAAATCCTTTAGAAGACTTGTCTTGTGTATGGACAATGGATTTGGAAATAAGGTTTAAGGCAATCAATAGAGCCATCACAGAGTTGGAGGAATCAGAGGAACAAACATACAAGTTGTAGAATAGTATAAATTAGAAAACTCAAAAACATGGAGTACGTGTAATGGGAAAGGAAACAACTGTCGATGAGTTGATTGGTCTATTTGAAGAACATGTCAAGAAAGAGGTAGGCATTCCATTTTCCTTTAATAAGGGTAATCTCAAATTCCTCTATGAGATTTGGGCCTCTATTGCACTTATCTTAGAGAAACATTCATCATGGTTTAGCAAGTGAAAAGACATCAACAATGTGGTTGATGGATGGATAGATACCTTGAGATGCATTCACATTCCTAATGCTGAAAAAGTGGAACATGTACCAGATCATTTCAGTAAGGATCTTGGAGGGACAAAGACCTTCTTAGGAGTGTGAGGTAGAAACCAACTATGAAGCGAGATCAAATCCATAACAATGGCTCATTCTTCTACATAATTATTCCTTTATCTCTCTTCTTATTCTTCCTCTTCTTTCTCTCTCTCTTCTCCTCTCACTCAACACTCTCTCTCATCAATGTTATATTTTTGCATTGAGGTTTGCCCTTTTTAATATAACTTTAAGTGAGTTTAGAAACATAATGTGAAATTTAGGTTGCCTTACTTTTATAAAAGGTGTTTAAATATTCAAGTGGAATATGAACAACCTAAAGTCATATTAAATTATTTGAAAAGTCACCAGGAAGATGAAGAGTTTCTTTCTCTCATCAATGTTATATTTTCGTGTTGAGGTTTGCAATTTTTAATATAACTTTAAGTGAATTTAGAAATATAATGTAAAATTTAGGCTGCCTTACTTTTATCAAAGGGACTTAAATATTCAAGTGGAATATGAACAATCTAAATTCAGATTAAAGTATTTGAAAAGTCACTGAGAAGATGAAGAGTTTCTTTCTCTTCTATAAATTGTAACAAGATCCTCATTTGAGCCTTCTTCTTAGACTTCTTAGATTTTGGAGCTGTTTTTTGTGAATTCATGAGAGAGATATCCTTGTGAAGAGAGAAAAGAGATATCAAAGCTCTTCCATTTCCCCTACTCTAAAATGTCTTCCATTTCTATGCTATGTACAATTTCTACTTGAGATTCAATAAAGGAATAAGGAATTTTATCCTTTTTGACTAAGGAGTTTAGTGGTACTTTGTACTCATTAAACACTATTTTCTCTTGTTGATGTTCTGCATTTTTTTTTTCTTATAAATTCAAGTGCATGTAATGAAATTTATGGCTGGTGTATGCAAGTCTATGATTTTCTACTTGTAGCATTAGTTTCTATTTTCTAACTTTCTCACTCCCTTTCCCGCTTTCCTAGCAAATTCCTCCCTTATAGATATTTGCAAGATTTTACCATAGGGTCATTGGAGTTCCCTTGTTGGATCCTTGACCAAAAGGAAACTAGGATAAAACTCACTTTTTACTCATTCATGCACATACGAAAACTGCACCGATTAAGTAGAGGGACTTAGACTCCCAAAGTGTTGGAAAGATAACCATCAATTTGTGTCATGACAAATTTTCTCGCAAACACACATCTATGTTTACACGCTAGTGCATGTCACACTAGTGCACCCATTTTCACACTAACACTCCTAGTTTCACACTAATGCATAAGATACCCTAATGCTAACACTCTTGTTTTAAAGCTAGCGCATGACCATTTACGCTAGCACACAAGGTGCAACACTAGTGCAACTAAGGATGTGCAATAGCGTTAAAACACAACATTCTAAAGATAATAATGATAAATAAATGCACTAAAAATTCAATATATTTGTGTTACTTACCAGGTCACCATCTACAAGAATCCTCCCAAAATATTGAACTCGGTCAACACGATGTTTATGATCTATAATTCACACAATCTCTCTCAGAAGTCAGAACAAAATCTCTCAATAAAGAAGTAGAGTATGATACCACAAATGGGTCGCGATGGATTTTACCCCTCACACCCTACTATTTATACCCTCCTAACCCTAATTATTAATTTTTACTGCCTCCCAGGGGCCAGATGACTAACATGTTCTTCTATATCCCTCTCGCCATGTCCTGATGTTCCATCGTGATGATTATTTTTAATTAAATGGTCCTTTTTGCTAACGTTTTGCCTCACTGGGGCATATTTTTGATTCCTGATGACCTTTTCTTCTCCTTGGGGCATATTTTTACTTCTCGATGATTTTTTTCAGTGTACCATGCACATCATATTTCTTCTATATCATTTTATTCACAAAAATTCAAAAATACAACAAATTAGTAAAATTCAAAAAATCCAAACCATTGGTAAAAATTAAAAAAATGGGTAAAATTTTAAAAAAAATCAAAAATTAGTAAAAAGCATTCACGCATCTGAATCATTTAAAGGACACAACATCCTCAAACATTAAATTTTTTCCTACAAACCATCTTTCTTTGGTCCTCACTATTTCTTGCGCATGACTTGTAGATCATATTTTTCTACCTCCATTAACCAAGTTGGTTTGCTTGCTATGTATGTATTTCCTTGCACAAGCAATTTCTTGGGGCATTTTCATAGTGCATGATTTATTTTTCATGGGACTTCTACATCCTCTGTTATTCACCTCGCATGTATCCTTGCTTAGGTTATCATTTTTAACCATTGTCGTATAACTTGAACAGGTGAAATCTGAAGCTAGATAAAAAACATTGGTACAACTATCTTGAACATTGTTTGTTTGAGAATGTTTTTTTGTACTTGTTTGGTTTCTAATTAACTAAAATTATAATAATTTATAGGAAATAGTAATCCTAGGTAATCTAATTAGGATGACTAAAACATTGTAATAATATATTGAAACAATATGAAATAAATGCAAGTAAACTATCCTAAGTGAAATGAAACCCTAAATGTGCAATAGAAGGGAGAGAAATAGCTTAGTTATTTGGAAGTGACTGAAATAGGTTGTTGCAGGTATGAGAATAAAATATGGAAGTGTAGACAAACACTTAAGGACCCTGTGAAGGATAGATCTAAAGGATCTAAAATGACTGGGTGCCCTCGTATGTAATTTAGGTGCTTTGAACACTTTAAATGCTCAAAACCTACAACTGGTATGGTCAAAAGTTGGTTCTGAACCTTCTCTATTTGTCATGCTGGATCTATCATATGAGTTGGAAAATGCCCTGCAATGCAAAGAGAAGTATCAAACCCTAGAAAAATAAAAGATGCATATGAATGGGTCGGACTGATCTCAGCTGTCAAGCTAGTGGAGTTATAACATCCTCATTTTAAGACTTCATTAAGAGAGGAATTGTTTATTTTATTTTATATATCTTACTTTATGCTTCTGATTTAAATACCCATATATTTAAATCCAACACAAACCTTAAAGAAATCCATTTCTGATAACTATCATAAACCATGTGCAGCTGCATGAGAGTTTACAGATCCTACTCGATCCCCCTTAATGATCTTTACAAGCCAATACATCAAATGTATCATTTCTTCTTCCTTTTTCAGGATATGATAATTAAGTGAAGATATCTAAGTGTCTACCTAGGTTCCGCCAAGGAAACCCCAAAACATCTCACAACTTCGATCTTGGTGAAACCACGACAATGTAATAAACAAATTACACTAATTTGTGCAAAGTTTCATTTTCATGAATGTCATGCTCAGTTTTGTGATGACACACTTTCCATTGGGAAATTTTCATCTCACCTTAATCCCTTATTCATTTATATGGATCTGCAATCAATGGTGCTGTCAACAGCTACAAGTCTTGTACAAGGTACAAATCTAGATTAACCTGCAACAAGATGTACCACTATGTCATCCTCTGATGCCTATGGGTAATTAAGTATATCCCTAATAATTTACATCATTACTAGACCACTTCCCTTCCCATAGCCATCATAAGTTGACATCGGGGTACATGTTCGTGAGGTTCAATCCACCTTTGTAACTCTAACAAAGCTTGTAATAAATGTAATACCATGTCACAATTCAGGGTCATGATGAGACAACTCAGTACAACTGCTAAGAAAAAATATCAAAATAGTGACTAACGTCATTATAGGGATACGTCTATGTAGCGGAAATGGTGAGTTGACTCGCCAAGGGTCCTAAATTGGAACATTGTATCTTAATGTTTCAAAGTGTTAATTAAATTATGATAGGTTAGCCTAGGTCTCATGACACTTTCACCTTGAAAGAATCATACCTAATGGCCTATCTTAAGCTGATCCAAGGATATTTAATTTCCCAATTTTGATTTAATTATCTTATTAAATCTCATGTCAATAATATCCTTTAAGTAGGAATCGAAACAATCTTTTATTTCAATAAAAATTATAGATTTAATTTTTTCTTAAGCTTAACCAGTTAAGCATACGTTTATTTTTTTTAATTTAGTTAAGTACCATGCTAGTAATTTAATTATATAAATATAGGGAAGCACTAATTCAATGTCTCTATATTTCATATTTATAGAGATGGTGCATTAATACATAGCTAATTGTTTAGGTATATATCATACTTTTATCAAGTATCAATTACTATCAATGTAAGTCAACACTTCACCATAAGCACACAACGTTTCTTTTCTTATAGATTAGTTAAAAGTATTCATTTTTATTATATGCATCAAGTAAGTATAACATTTATTTGTTTAGTTGATAAGTTAGATTGAGTGACTTACGTGTCAATTCATCTCATCCTAACATAACCTCTATAACACTCCATTTACATATGATTTTAATCACATTTTATTATGATCACTTGTCAACTTAATAGATAATAATGTCAATGTAGTTTTAGGATTCAATTACCAAGTCCTTCCCAACTTAATGAGCATGTTTTCCTTTTCTTCCATTAAGGGATTACTTTATTATTTATAAGTTCATACTGACACATTATGGAATAACCCCGATAAGAATGCAAAATCATTCTTTATAACTTATTATTACACTTTTTCTACTTCCGAATAAGGTTTGACATTTCTTGATTATAACTCATAATAGTTTACTATTATATCATAAATTAATTGACTTATACATATAGTTTCTTATCCATGAAACACTCCATTCCTTAGATAACTAATAAGTCATGAATGTTTATGACTTAGGAATAACAATAAAAAATACAATATTCATTCTCAATAGATAACCTCATTATAAATTTCCAATCATATAATAAGTTAATATAACAAAAGAAAAATTCACTGTATTCCTTACATAATAAATATTTCATAAGTTTTTTAGTAAATAATGACAACATTTATCATCAATCACAATCATACTAAGGCACTAGGCCTTCATGGTTCTTCTACATAATCATTTCATTTTTTTTAATACTTTCAAAAATCCAAATTAAATCAACATCATCAATAAAACAAATGCAACTTCCTATAAGTCTTTCTTCTTTCACTTTTCATGAAATCCATCTGCAAAATTGTTAACATGTGTCATTTCACAAGAACTGAGCATGATAAGTACTAGACCATTAAAACAATATGCTTCTATCTAAATTTTTTGTGAAAGGAACATTGCTAAATCATGGAATTGCTTTAAGCTCCAAAATATCACATTGACTGAATAAGAAAGAAAATCAATTAAAATTTCATCCATGAATACAATATTTATATACTATAATATATATTTAATAATTGAATTAAGAAAATTTCTTTGACACTTATAAGTCAAAAACTGTAAATCAAATATTTTAGGATTTCAATCATATAATCTAATAGATTATAAGTCTGAAATCTAACATCATTTACTTAAGTACCATTTACCACATTCAAAATAACTTCATCACATTCCTATACTTCATTTCTTGCAAATTAAGATACAAAGTAATTCATTACAAAGTAATTTATAATAACTGATGATTATCTCACTATACCATAAAAAAAAACCATCGAGTAAGATAAAAATAACCAATATTTAGTTATCCAAACAATTAAATATTTTTAATTTAATGTAACAGGCTAATTTTTTTTTCGTCAATATCATTCCACTAAGTTTATCACAAACTCATAAATTATACTAATATCAATCTTGGTTATTCCATATGAATCAATTACAACCCAATGAAGTTCCATTAAAACACTTAACTTTCTACGACTTCATAATGACACATAAAGAAGTTAATAGAAACTCCAAAGGAAAACTGTATCTCAGAACAAATATTCAATAATAATCTCTTACAGTACATTAACAATCACAATGGTCATGGAAATTCAATTGCTTCATACCAAATGATGTATCCCTTTACAATTAATACTAAGGATCAACTTATTTCCTATTCCTATAGTAGTCCAACATAGCTATAACAATGACAACAACTAAATAAAGCACAATGAAAAAAAATATCTTGGGTAAGAGTACATAGGGTTAAGAAGTCCCTAATTTCTTCTCAGATAAGCCTACCATGAGTTGCTTAAAAGAAAACATGGTAAGTTGATGAAATGATTTGAATATAATCCCAAGGAGTCGAAAAGATGCTGCTGTTCAAGTGAGTAACTAGATGGTAAGAAAAATGAAACCAAAAAGATTAACTCAAAATTTGACACAACATGGTACAATAATAGCTCAAACCGAAGAACCTTACCCAAACAAATATGCATTCATATTTCAACTCCAAATACAAATGCAAGATCTCAAAATTAAATATAGAGAGATCATAATGAAACTTGTCTTGTATAAAGCCCTAAATAACAAAGGTGAACAACATATAAGCCATATAAAAATGTATAAGGGAAACCATTACCTTGTATGTTCATAAATCACACCAAACCTAAAAGGGTGGTATTAAACAAGTGAAAATAAAAAGACCCAAAATAAGGTGCCAGGAGATCTATTCTAGCAAGTCATTCACCATATTCCTTAAAGAGAGATTATTATATTCCAAAAAACATGACACCCAAAATGAGATTACACTCATTTTCAATTCCTTACAAAGTCTTGAGAAAAAAGTTCACAAGCTAAGACTATAGGGTCAAAGCTGAACCCATTAACTTTCATATTAATGCATCAGTAATATACGTAACCAAAATACACAACTAGAATACAAAACCATAATACAAAACTAGTTTACACAATAGGGAGGAAATTATTTTACCATATATACTCACAAAATATTCACCAATTTAGTTAAGAAAACAAAATCATTCAAACTAACTTAGAACCAAAAAATTATTTAAAATCCAGATTAAAAACTAGAATAGTAAGGAAAATAATCCCTTATAGAAACCCAAAACTCAAAATGCCAAATCCAAAATATGAGAAGAGATATTTTCATGAAATTTTTAAGTAGAGTAGGTAATCATAATGGGTTAGGGCCTATCATACCTAGTAGTGCTCGCTAACTCCTTCAAGCTTTAAAAATTCCCTTGTAAGCTTTTGCAGTATATTCCAAAAAACTTTGCACCTGAATCCTCTGTAAACCCCATACTCTTTCTCCCCATTTTATTTATAGCTTTAACACTAAATTTCCACCATTATTTTTTCCATGCAATGGAAAATTTAAGAATGCAATTGAATTGAAATAACAATCCAAAAAATGGAGAAACAAAATGTAGAGCTATTGAGCTCGAAAAATTGAAATGCAAAACAAAACCAACTCTTTCCCTTTTCCACCAAACAATCTTGCCATTTCCAAGGTGGTATTCACTCATGATTTGGGATCAATCAATGAAAATATAGACTGTTAGTAGCCACCAAGAAACCTTCCAGATTCCCATTTAGAATTAGAGATAACTATCAGTTAAAATGGCATCTCCAATTCATTTAGCCATTAGAAAAAATAGACAAGACATTTTAATCGAGTCACTTCCGAAAAGGTAGGTTAAAAACATTAATTAACAAATTAAATTCTAAGTACTCCTTTGGAATGGCACCACTGCCCTTATCCCAAACTCAACCTTTCCCATCGATGCTAACCTTAGTTGCCCATAAGTTAGGTTGATGTATCCTCACTTAGGTTAGGTACCTTTTCAATAATATTAACCTTAGCTCAGTTTAAGGATAAGATGAATTGCTTTAGATTAGTTAGGGAATAGGTCCCTTACAACAATGTATCCCACTTAACTTAGGCTAAATGCATATAGCATAGTTAGGTTACCTTCATAGTTAGCTATTACCTTAGAGTAGGTTTAGTTAGGTCCATTAGAATATTCAACATGAACACTTCCTGCAGTATTATCAAACCAAGAAGATAGATAAGATGGAAGGTAGCATTCATAAGATGCTCCAAGTGTTCTTTTATTTATTTAATCCTGAGTATGTAGGTATCTCAACAATAAAAAGGAGTCAATATTGACTTAGCTAATATAATCATAATAACCAAATGATCATAAGCATACCTTGGATCTCTGCAATTGATCCAAGGTATGAACATCCTTTAAATATTAATGCAATAGTTTAGAGAACAAATTTAATATTATGACTGAATTTAATTGTTGAATATATTTGATGACACATGATAACATGTGAAAGGAGTCTGTATGATGTCCCTAAATGTAATGATAGTGACAAAATAGACCATCACAAGCGTTCATTAATTGCGAAGGTGGATAATAACGAGTAGAGGCTAATATAAGGAGTTGGTGGTGAAGAAGGTGACCCAAAATGTGTTGTGGCATAGGAGTAGAGGGAATGATAATGGGTGAAGATAATAATATAACTAGTGGATTAGGGAGGGGACAGTAGGGGAGATGGATGGGGTAGGATTTGTAGGAGTAGTATGAGCATGCTAAAGTTGTTCTATCTCAGCATGAAGAGATACAATTGTGGATTCCATGGATTGACACTAAATTTTTATTACATGTAAATCCTCCCATAAGCATGTACAAGAATAAGTACTGTGTGAGCGAGGATCATTGACTACCTCAAAGGAGATAAATTATTTTTTAGTAGGAGGTGAATGAATGTTAACAGAAGAGAGTAAGGGAGAAGGAAGGACTTCTACAAAATCATCAAGATAGGCATAAAAATTGTACTATAAAACATGAGATAATTGATAAGCAAGGGTATAAGCTTAGTCATCAAGATATCCATGAACGTGTAAAATATGCATGACCATGAAATATTGTTCATCGGTAAAGGGAGGAATTGGGGCAGCCCAAGGCATACTAAATAGTGAGGTTGGGTGAATAACAAAGAAAAAAACTTCTACAAATATGCACATCACCAAATGTCATGGGAAAAGTGATATCAACATGATTAGGATTGAGTGTTCCTTTGATATAATCTAGCCAAGATTCGGTAAGAGTGAGTGGAGAAGTAGGAGGAGCACGTGAAAGATGAACGAAAAGGTGGAAATCATGCGGGTTGTATGCAACAACCAGAATTACAGAACCATGATACAGGTGTGGGTCATATAGAGGAGTATGAAGGTAATAAAAGTCAAACCCAAGTTTGAGGATACCATCATGGGAACATACACTATCTATGCAGGATGTGTCGAGCGGTATGTGTTCCCAATAATAATTATTTAGGAATAAAGTGCAAGTGAATGGTGGATGCATGAAGGAGGATGATGTTGGTGGAGAGGTGGGGAGAAGATCCATACATAGTGAAGGGCCTTGTTATAACACAATATTAGTGGTAGGATCAAATGGTGGGGAAGATACTGTACTAAGTTGGTGGATAATATCCGTAAATGACATCTTGTAAAGAAAAGGGGATAGGGGAGGAATATGAAAAACAATCGAGTATTATGGATTATGCGTGGTAGAGGATATGACAGTGTTGGAAATAATAGGAGTATGTGGTGAAGTAGAAGGGACCTTATCAACCATGAAAATGGTAGGAACTAGGTCATGCAAGGGTGTTTGATGTGGGGTAGTAATTGTGGATGGAGAAGTAGGAGATTGATAAAAGAGGTAAGGATGTTCTAGAGTCATCTATGTCTGCATGAGGAAGAGCCTAAACTTTTGCTATAAGTTGAGTTAGGGCTACATGATTAATGGTGCACAAATAAGTGGTGATAACATCTTGGATATCCTGAAGATCCATTCTAGAAGATGATAGTTGAATGAAATAAGGATGATGGTTATAACCAAGAGTAGTGGTAGGTGTATCGAAAAAAGTATGACCATGGTTTTCAAATTGGAGAGTAGTTACAGACTTAGAGGAAGAATACTTTCTATGATGTTTACCCATGACGGGAGGTGTAAATGTAAAACCCTAGAAGGTGTGATAAAGAGATGTCGGGTTCACCAAAATGGTTAACTAAAATTAGACTAAGTGTAAGGAAATAGTTATTCTAGTTAATATGATTAGGAGAAATAAAACGATGTAATATAAGACTGAAACAATATGAAATAAATGCAAGTAAACTATACTAAGTGAAATGAAACCCTAAATGTGTAATAGAAGGGAGAGAAATAGCTTAGTTGATTGGAAGTGACTACAACAGGTTGTCGCAGGTCTGAGAATAAAATATAGAAGTGCAGACGAACAATCAGGGACCCTGCGAAGGAAAGATATGAAGGATATGAAGTGACTGGGGTGCCTGGGAGTGTAATAGGGCACCTTGGGGCTCATTGGTTTGTAATTTTGGTGCTTTGAATACTGTAAATGCTCAAAACCTGCAATTGGTATGGTCGCAAGTTGGTTTTGAACCTTCCCTGTTTGTCACGTTGGATCTGTCAAATGAGATAGAAAATGACCTGTAATGCAAAGAGAAGTATCAAACCCTATAAAAATAAAATATGCATATGAATGGGTCAGACTAACCTCAATCACCAAGCTAGTGGACTTATCACTGAGACTACATTTCGGACTCATATGTAGTTTTGGTATGTGTGTGTGCATATCGCACCCTAGGTTCTCTCGTGCCAGTTATACTTTATGAAGTAACGAGAAATAGTAACTATAAAATATGTAAATATCATGTGTGCATGGAATAGAATAGAGTACCTCCCCCTATGAAGTGTGTGTGATGTAGATCTCCTAGCCTTGATGCATGGCACTATGTGGATACAAGTGAAGCACTAGATGCAACCCTAGATGGAGTGATAGTAGTGTGTAATGCTGTGACCTAAGACCATCATTATGGTATCATAAATTTATATTTATAGGGCTCTCAAGCTTAATTTTGTAATTAATCCTGACAAGGCCGACTGAGAAAAAGATAAAGATGACCAACAACTAGAAATTACCCAAAAAGGAGCAAAATGGGATTTGCATAGATTAGGGCACCCAAAGTGGGATTGGGGTGCCCCAATATAGGATGGGGTGCCCTAATTTAGGGATATAATGTCAGGGAAGTTACGAAATGGGTTGATAAGTGTTGGACAATACAAGGGAACTACGAAATAAAATATAAAATAAAGACAACCAAAAGGTGGGATTAATTAGTACTTTGTACACTTGAGAACCTTCTAAATAGTAGTATAAGACTAGACCACATTATGTGTAAAGTGCATAATTTTGTGTCTACATTTGCTTATCTTCTTGTTTACTTTCTCATATTTCATTGATTCGTGCATGTTGCTTTGAGTTAGTCCTTTTAGTAATGCACAAATATTCTTATTATTGATTTTTATGTCATTCTACTCTTTTGGTGCATGCTCATATGAAACAAACAATTAGTCTTGGACCGATGAACTTGATCATGTAAGCAATATGATGATAAAATGTTATTACTAAGCCAGCTGCTATGATATATCCATCATTGTCCATCATTCTCCATCAATATTTGATTTTTCTCGATTCTACTAATGGCCACCTTAGCTCTATTAGAATGCCTTCTCATTATTTTCACCATTTTCTTCACACACAACCTTAGGTAATAGGGATTATATTTAACCCCCTCCCCCTAGTTTATCCCATATGTTGAAGCATGAGACTCCTTTTCTAATCCATCCATTTAGCCATTGGCCAACCCCGTCCAGATCGAATTCCTCCTATCACTGTGACCCTTTTTTTCTTCTACAAGATCTATTAAGAAAATCATTTCTCGCATCACACAACAATACCCACATGAACTTTCCAATAAAAGAGTTCATACTAGTATTATACAGGGATCATTTCTTGCATCTATACTCTATATTCATATTTTGTATATCACCATCTATCTTCCATTGCAATGGGATTCACGCCTTCTTTTGTCTTTTTTCTTATTCTTTTCGATCGTTGATCGACCTATTTGATCACTCCATAAAAATGCGATGGGGCATCCTTCATTATACTCATTTTTCTTCCACTCCTTCAAAATTTAATTGTATTTAATCATCTATTATCTTTGAATTAGCATCACTTACATTACAACACATGAAAGAGGGGAAAATGTAGACACCTAAAATCCTCCTACATAGTTTTAATACTAAAATTACACTAATTGTCCTCATTCCTGTCATTTATGTTATAATTAGTGATTTTCCTCTAATTAACTAACGTTCCCCTCAATTTCGGTCAATTAACGACACTTTGTTAATTGACTATCCCTTCCCCCATTCTGGATGCCAATTAATGATACTTCATTAGTTATAATCCTCCTCTAATTAATTAATTAACTATTATTAGTTAATTAAGCCTTTTTAACCTTGTATTTAATTAGAAAACCTTCTTATTAATTAAATCCCCTTTTAAATCCTCTAAATCCTACATATTTCCCTCTAAATCATTCCAAATAGATTTTTAAGATTATCTTGGCCTATTAATTAATCCTATTTGATTAATTAAAACATCTCTAACTCCCATGAGCTTATAATTACTAATTAATCCCTCTAATCATGCTTATCCCTTCTAATTCTACTTTATCTTTTATCCCACATTCACTAGGTTTCTATCTTCTCCCAAATTGGAAAGCTATATAAAGAACCTACTACCTTCCTTAACACCTTACACCACACTTTTGCTAGTCATAATATAAGCATATGATAAGGGAATTTATATTGGAATATCTCCTTCATTCTTGCATCCATTCTTCTCATATGTGAGTAGTAAAGGAAGGTCCAAACATGGCCATTAAGTCATTTTTGTGAGATTATTTCCTCATCTAGAGATAACATTCAATTGATTGATTATGATGAAAATAGGTTCATACGAGATAGCAATCATGCATACAAAGCACATCCAAATTTCAAAGGGATGGTTTTGTAGACACTAAAATTAGGTCACACTCCCCTTTTGTCCCTCGACATATAAGCACCCTTTATTACATTTACCTAGCCATAACCCCTTTCACCCCACTAATATTAATTAAATTAAATTAATTCTTTATCCTCACTATATTTATTATTTAAATATCTTATTTAAATAATATCCACACATACAATTCACTTAGACACCTCACCAAGCCAACTCAACCTAAGACCTATTCTTAGTAAGTAGCCATAACTAACTAAGACTTACCCAAACCCTAAAAATCAATGCCTACATCCCCTCTAACCACATTCTTGCTTACTTAAAAGAAGCTCTCAGTATAATCCGTGGGATAATGACATAAGATCCAAGGAAATTAGGAGGATCTCCCTAGTTTAGTAAACCTAGGAAATACCACCTTGATCGGCGTCGGTTACCCCTAATCGTCGTCGGTTAATCCAGACCACCGTCGGTTACCCTTTTAACCCCAAAACAACCTTATTCTTAAGGTTGGAAGTCAGAAGTTAGAAAAACATTGAGAGAAAGTTGATGAGAAAGAACACATCTTCAAAGAGAAAATTCTAACGAAAAACTCACATCGAAGGAAGGAGTTTGAGCATCTTCTCCTGCAAAACCATCCCAACCATGATCTGATCTATCCAAGCAAAGAGGAGTGTACATGCAGCCCATGCATAAGCTTTTTTTCAGTTGGTGATCACTTGTAACCTTCAAACCCATCATTAGCACCTCCATCCCTAACACACAGACATTCAGGAATAGAATCCAAGTAAGTACAACATTATACTTTCCTTGTTATTTCATTTCATCATCATTTTATCATCCATTGTTTATCTTTCTACCTATTGAACTTCTCCATATTTTCACCTCCATATACCCATTAAAATCTTGCCAAATCCTACTCTAGTCACCCAATACCTCATCTTAACCAACCAAAGTCCTTTGTGCAATCACAAAGGAGACCCTAGCTTATTCTATGACATTTCCAGATTTAACAAGTAACCGGCACCGGCTACACCTAACTGCCGTCAGTCATCCTTGACTGACACCGGTCTCTATGTTTTCCCACACAGCCTAGAATAGAGACCTACCCACCAAAATTCACCTCACCCTCACTCACCTGAGATCTACCTGAGGCCTTTATCAGACATGCAGAGACCCAAAACCAATCATCTGACCTTTGGATTCTATTCTAGCTTAGCATGTTAGATTAGATCTATTTCTTATTGTGTTTTTAAGTGACATACCTAAATCATTTTAAATAACAATATGATTTACTTTGTTTACAACATTAAATTGTTTAAAAAGTGGATTACCAACCATCTAGGAAGTACCATACTTTCTGGATCTAGTATACGCTAGGTAGTTCACTACCCATATTGTTTAATTCCTTCTGGTGGTCTTGTTTTCATTATAGGTAGTTCCTCCTAGCCAAAAGGAAGCTCTCATGATCAGCTATGGATTCAGAAGTGATACGCACGCAACAACCCATCAACCAACATTTGAACATGTATTCCTCCTATGCCCGTTACCCTATCTATTTTTTCAACACTTCAAAGAAATGATCTAAGAAAGAGGTGAAACATTTTGGCATGCCTGGTTGGACCCATCCAGGGTTCCTTGCATTTCATTCATTCCTAGGAAAAAATTATGTGTTTGTTTCCCTTTTGAAAAGCATACACACTAATTTTCTTCCCTGGTAATCCACCTATTCTTTCTATTTGTTCTAAAGGAAACACTTCTTTTGGTGTAATTAAAAAGAACCATTGCTTCATGTTTTCTGCATTGTAGTGAAAGAGTATCCATCTTCCTCTTCATCTTATTGTGTCATCCAATTTAACTTTTTTGATTTGGGTTTAAAAACAAGTGCATTCTATTCTTATTTATTGCACTAACTCACATTAATTAAGGGCAACCTATACAATAGAAGTCATTACCAGCTGATGGTTGATAAATGAATTGTAGAAAAGCACTTCTATCCTTTTCTCTTTCTCTGAGTCTTACCAAACCACACAAAAATTTAAAATACATACATTCTTAAACAACATCCTACCTGGAAGAAGCTGTAGGTGATCACATGATCATGACACAGTGGGCACCCAGCTCGTTGCTCTGTCGAGTCATACTTCAAAGTGAAGCCCGCCCACACCATAACATACATGAAACCTCACCTTTTAGATATAATTCTTTGTAGGAAGCCATCCTCACCAAAAACTCTGTTTCACAATTCATGTGTCACTCCCTAAATAGCATAAGCTAAACAAACATAATAGAAAGGGCACTCCTAGGATCAATTTTTTTTAGTGTTTTTGATTGGCTTGTGTTTTGAGGTGAGAGATCGCATTCATCACTTTTTTTTGTTCATCCTTGCACACTCCTCATCACAGCTGGTGTATTCCAACTTCACCTGACTGTGCCAGGGCCATATCATCATCATTCTCAGAATTCAAGGCCTGATTCTACATCATATTTTAATTCACAACCACTTTCTTTCATCATTGTTTCAATTTCACAGTAACCGTCATCAGTTACCCTTGACCGTCATCGGTTATACCCAACCGACATCAGTTCTAGGTCCTTTTGCCAACCTTCTCAAAAGGACATTTTACTTCACTTTTTTCCACTTTTCATAGTCTCTGTCACTTTCATTATTCCCATTAACATTGTAAACATCATCAGATTTGGCATACCTTTCAGATTTCACCTTCTGCCTTATTTTTCACTCACTATCCATTTTCTACAGTGACTGGCATCGGTTATCTTGTTTCACATTCCAACTACCATTTGCTACTTCATCCACTTTTTATCACCAGATTCACCTGTTCCTACTGTTCTCTGTGTCATTTATAGAGAATCAACCCTACCTGATTACTACTGGTTCACATGGTGTTGACCCGAATACAAGCAACTGCACTTGTATTCCATGCCAGTTGTTAACCACTCCCACCTATTCCTTCACCACCTTCTATTTTATCACTAGCAATGGATCCCATCCATCCTACTACTATCGCTACCAGAGATGAGGAGTTCACATGACTCCTTGATCAGAACCCTGCTACCTTACAATTTTACCTTTCCCACTCGTCCACCTGAGATGCCTCAGGTCAGTTGATATACGACATGCCCATATCTATCCCTCTGACTCTCACACCCACTCCCACATCAGCCCCATCTGGCTCTGTGCTTCCCGCATCCACCTTACCCCTAGTCGTTTCACAGTTAGGTCCTATACCCGCTTTGACTGCCGCGTCTGCTACCTCTGTGATACCCATTACATCTACCGTACCCTCGACGACTACCCCAAACACAACTTCATCCACCCCTAATGTCTCATACATACCTATAGGTACATTCCCACCTCCAGTGTTGGTGACCCCTACCCCATTTCAGAACGTGGTTCTTTCCATTCCACAATCATTAGACCCTATTACCACTAGGGTTACGACGACCCTTCCACCCCCATATACATACTACCAACAACCTCCTGTTTCATCCATTATTCATTCCAGGTACATACCCCCTATTTCACTGCCTTCTTCTCCACCACCCTACATGGCAGCCCCCTACATTGGAGTGCCACCCCAGTTATATGCCCAAAACCAACCTCCTCACGTTATAAGAGGCATCCAATCATCACAACCCACCAATGACATAATTAAATTGATGTTGGAAAAGATGTAGATATTGGAGGCATCAGTTTCCAGCTCCAACAACACTCTCATCTATGACGAGATTTGCAACGAGCCTATTCACCCATCCATTCCTATTTGTTCATACCCTATGCATTGTGAAATTCTTAAATTCAATTGTTTCAATAGAAAAGAAGACCCACATCAACATTTGCAGTCATTCAAACATGGGTGTTATCTAATCGGTCATGATGATGCCTTGCTTTTGAGAACATTTCCCATGTCCCTCACTAGACCTGCATTGGATTGGTATAGTGGGTTACCTAAACACTCTATATTCTCATTCAATCAGGTATCCCAAGCCTTCTTGGATCATTTCACTATCAATATCGTCAAGAAGGTTACCATGACCGATCTATATTCCACACGTCAGTATGAGGACGAATTTATCACAAATTTTGTCACTCGTTGGCGTAGATTGATAAATCAACTTACCTTCCAACTGCCACAAAATGAACTCATCGAGCTCTTCACATGAGCTTGTGCTAGATATATTTCCCTGACCTTGCAGGTCCAAACCTTCTAAACATTCGATGAGGCATTCACTATGGCACGAAAGTTAGAGATTCGAGCCATCAAAGAGAAGAAAATCCAATTACATAATAAGAATTCGACATTCAAGTCGAATGATACCTCTTCTTCTTCCAAACCACAAACCAATTATTCAAAAGCTAAGGGCACCACTAATGCAGTGGTACTCAAGGTCGGCCCAGCTCATCCATCAAATCAGGCTACACCCGCATCTAATCTCTTACCTGTCTAGACTTTTCAATTCAGATGAGAGCAGTGAAAATATACCCCAATTGGGGAACCTTATTCTTCTATCTTAGAAAATCTTATCAAAGCTAGAGCCATCACCCGTCCACCTATAAAACCACACTAGTTTTTAACGTACTCACCCCATGCCTTCATGGTATAAAGAACATGATTTCTATAACTATCATCGAGTAAAGCGTTATAGTGATGGCACATGCTTCACTTTCAATAATATTGTCTAAGAAATGCTCGATAAAGGTGAGTTAACTGTGGATAATCCCAACACCACTCCCAACTAAAATCTACAAATCTTCAAAAAACTGTTTCCCAACCATGCCCCTTCATCCAATCAAACTGATGAGACATCAACTCATGATATCCATACCCACAAGGTTCACGCTATCTTTAACGAGGTACATGTTTCCTCTTAATTACCCCACATTCCTTCCATAGAGGATATCTTAGCCCAAAATCCTCCTTCCAGATTGGAACCAACCTCCCCTGTTCCTTCACCCATAGAGGAACATCTTTCATCTCCTTCATCACCAACAGAGGGGTCTTTCACAAACATTGAGACCATCTCACCCCTAGCTTCACCACTTAGAGGACCTTTACCTACTTTACCTCCTCCACCCATAGAGGAGCTCCCATTATCTCCTCCACCCATAAAGGAGCACCCATTGCCTCCTCCACCCATAGAGGCACACCCATCTATTCCTCCACTTATAGAGGAGCTCCCATCATCTCCTCCACCCATCATAGACCTAGTTGAGATACCTTTGCCTCTCAGCGAGTATTATCCATTTGCTACCCAAAATCCAACAAACCTACTTTCAACTCTCTTACCCACGAAAGATGAAGCTAGCCAATTCCCTATCTCTAAGACACATTTTACGGGAATTCCCATTAGGTCCTCACCAACTCCAACCACAAACGTGCCCTTCTCACGTTTGGCCAATCACTTAGATTATGTGGATAGGGATTTACTATGGGGGTGCCTCTTACTCCCCATCTCAACACAGATGCATATAGCCCTCGTTGATACCTCCACTATCTACCCAAACACATCTCGACCAATCAAACCAAATACAACCAATGCTGTCACAGTCCCTTCCATAATACCCGTTAGCACTCACACCACACCGTTACCCATAACCCGACCTACCTCTAAACCCAAACCCATACCTATAAATTTTGCCTCAATTAAACCTATTACCACTTTAGGGGTCACCCCGACCACTAGCCTTACTCATCCGCCTATTAAACTGGATTTAGCTACATCCTCCAACGTCAAAACCACACCTATTTTGACACTCAAACTAAAGAACCAAACTCATCGACCTCATACCCCCGACTACACCAATCACACTCGCACTTTTCCCATCTGTCTTAAGACCTCAGCTGCCCAACATGGTCAAGCAACCTTTACCCATCCATAAACCAATAACACAACAACACATTCCTTCCTCACAAACCTCTAACCTACCTAGGCACGAAGCATGACTTACACCCACACCTATAGTCTTTTTACCACCAATACCTCCAATACCTTCAGCAATTGCTTCACTACCCACTATACTTCAGTCATTATCTCTCACACCCCAAGTACGACCCGCGTCATCTACCTTCATAGCACCCCCATTATCCCCGTGGGTAACTCATCCTCTTCCTCCATCCACTTTTCCTTCTATACCTCGTACACCCACATCACATTTACCCAAGAAGGTGCAACCCAAAAACAAAACCCCACTACCCCACAACAAGGTAGTCAAAACAACCCCACACCCTCCTACCCATCCATCTACTATACCCCTACCCAAAAAAACATGACCGATACCTAAAACCACACTAGCACCTAAAACCGTAACTCGACCCATTCCTACGCTTCCAAAAATAAATCCTCAACAATCAACCACACCTACACCCAAACTCACGTTCACTTCCCATTGTGATCCACTAGCAGGGTCATATGCAAAAATTTTAACCAACCTCCTCGAGACTTCTGTTAGCCCATTACCGCCACACCCACCTTATGACCCCCTCAAACCCAAGCCAAAAGGGTTTGATGATACTAAAATTTGTGCATAAAATCATGTGCCAGGGCATGATGTGGAAAACTACAAGGCCTTGAAGACTATCCTTATCAAATTATGTCCACTCGAAACCAACTTTGATGATGAGGATCGTTCTTCATCGACACCCATTCCCACACTGCCCACTCAACAACCACAACCTCCACCATCACCACTCCTAGAGCCACCCTCAAGATCTGAAATTAACATGGTTCACATCAGAGAACTTGCCATGCCACCACCTAAATGTCATTGCACCCAACTAATCTCATAGGGATTTTCTCCTTTGGTAGGTTTTTTCCCTTCATGTTGTTATACCACTCATCCTACACCTTCTCCATTTGCCAACTCCCCTCAAATGAACATGATACATGTCACTACACATGCGTAGAAGGGAAAAGAAAAGGCAACTGATCCACCACCTAATCCTATCCACAACATAGCATCTGCACCTATACCTAAAATCACTTATCGCGGCCCTACATACCCCATTTCTAATGGCATCACACATTGTACCATGCTAAAACAACTATACCAATATCTCCTCAAAATTTCCTTATATGACCTCATCCAAACCATGGAATCCCATCATCAAGCTCTCATGGAGGTTCTTTAATCTATTGAGGTTTTACCCAATGAACCTACACTCGTAGCCTAAATTATCACACCCCATCATGTAACCTCTCTCACCAAATTAACACCTTCATCCTAACCTCACCTTGTTCACCAAGTGGCCTCCCTTAGCTTCTTAGAGGATGAGATTACGCTAAACCAAAATGATGACCCAGACCTAGCCCTCTTCATCTCCATCCAGATTGATGACATACGGGTATGCCATGTGATGATTGATGGAGGCACTAGCATTAACATCATTTCATCCCATGAATTTACTCAAATGAGCATACCTGACAATTACATGCATAAACATCTAGTCATGTTACATTCATTTGACTACACTATCACCTCCACACTAGGCATTATCATCCTTCACGTTCGCATGGGCCCCCACATTGTTCTATAATTGTTTTATGTTTTGGAGGAGGAATTCCAATATAAATTTTTTCTTGGTAGACTCTGGATCCATGTCATGGGTTGCGATCCTTCCACTATGCATCATTGTGTAAAGTTTGAACATGAAGGACACACTTATACCATTCCAGCTGACCCATCACCTTTCAAAACATGCAACATGCTTTCTGACCCAATGATGTGCTCATACCTGTCAAGCCATCTACCTCCGCAACCAATACTGCTTCTCCTACACCTCCACCTACCAGTTTAGCCGCTACTTTCACCACATATACCTCCTCCATTCCTACCACTGCTATAACCTCCATAACTGAATGATTAGCTTCCCAATCTGTTAACTCCACCTCTGCATTTACCTTTGACACATTATCCATTCTAACTACCTACATACCAACCAATGATCCCTTGGAAGGCATTTTTCAATGCCTCCCTCTAGGGGAGTACGTCCTCTATAATGTCAACACATTCCTTACTCCGCATGAGTATGGAAGCCTTCACCAACACCCTTGCTATGATCACCATATAGGAGAATGCCTCCTTTATGGTCCTCCTCATCTTCGTACTAGTCTCACCTTTGGGGAACTTGATACTACCACTTACACTCCTGAATCACCATCACAACCCCACCCATTTTCCACTGACTTCCAATCACTTACGAATTTCCTTTTTTCCCATACCTTCCTCCACCGGGTTTTTGGTTTTGGATTTCATGAGAAAGGCCGCCACATTATTATTCCATGTACCACCCATAAATATAATGACCATAGTGGTATCAGCTTCCCCGAACCTCCTACTAAACAGGCCCGCATTGAAGTCATTGAGGACTCTAGCCCTTCTCTACCTTCACGTTCATCACCACCCTCAATGATAGAGTCAATGGATCCTGAATCTATCCCCCATAACTTTTTTTTTTCATATACACCATTTCCTTGGGGCCTTTGACTTATCAATGTGAAGGTGAGGCCCCTTCCACCCTTCCATTCCTGTATCCTAAGATGATCGATGACGAAACACCTATCATTAACGTCATTCAATGTCAGGATGATGAATCCATACTCACCTACCTTGGTGTAGAAGACTCATATATTCATCGGTCATTACCATCTGAGACACAAACCATGTTGAATGAATCAACTATCGAGATCAACATTCATACTCAGGAAAACCTACACATCATAAAGATCAGACAATATTTAGATGATGTTGAACAGGAATCCATCACTTATTTTATTCAATATCACAACCACACTTTCGCTTGGTCTTACGTAGACATGCCTGGTATTGACCCCACCATAGTGGTCCACAATATCGTAACCATTTTTGATGCCAAACCTATAAAAAAAAAGCTAAGGAAAATGCACCCTCACATTGCTCTTCTCATTAAAGAAGAATTTCAGCACCTTCTTTCCGTTTCCTTCATCTTACCCATTGATTATCCTCATTGGATTTCTAACATTGTCCCTGTTACCAAAGCAATAGGGGGACTCCGCATTTGCACATACTTCAGTGACCTCAACCTCACCTACCCAAAAGATGACTTTCCCTTTCCCGGTATTGATCAACTGGTTGACCTCACCACTGGTCATGAGATGCTCTCACTCATGGATGGATTCTCGGGTTATAACAAAATTTTGCTTGCCCCAGAAGATTAGCACAAGACCGCATTCATCACCCCTTAGGGAACCTTTTGTTATAGAGTCATGCCTTTTGGTCTTAAAAATGATGGTGCCACATATCAAAATGCTATGAATTAGCATATTGGAAGATTACGTGGATGATCTCCTGGCCAAATCTAAATGTCACTCTGAGCACCTCACCATCCTTAAAACCATCTTTGACTGCCTCATTAAATATTACATCCGCCTTCAGCCTAAAAAGTGCATCTTTGTGGTTCTCTCAGGAAATCTCATGGGATTTATTGTTTCCCTCTATGGTATAGAAGTTAAACCTACTAAATCAAGGCCATTCTGGAAATTACTCTTCCCACTAACCTTAAATAACTTCGTAGCCTGCAAGGTAAATTACAGTCCATTCATTGTTTCATTTCATAATTATCTGATCAGTGTCAACCATTTCATCATCTGCTTAGGAAGGATGTCTCCTTTAAATGGGATAATGACTATCACAAAGATTTTTAGGCCCTAAAAAAATACCTTCTCCAACCACCCATAATCATTCCACCTAAAGATGATCAACCTTTTTACCTATACATATCAGCTACCGATCATTCCTTGGGAGCCATGCTCGCTCATCGTGATGAACAACACAGGGAGCATGTGGTTTATTACATAAGCTGTACTCTTTGGACTATGAAACCCAATACACCCATCTAGAAAAACTTTTCTTAGCCTTAGTTTTTGTTGCCACCAAACTCTGCCATTACCTACTCAACCAAAAAACCTATGTCGTGACCAACACTGATCCCTTACACTTCATGTATGCCAAACCTTATCAAAATCAATGTGCCGCATGATGGCTTATGTTTTTATCTATTCTTTACCTTGAATTCATTTATCAAAAGTCCATTAAGGGCCAAGCTATCACCGACCAACTAGCAGATGCACCTATTTCCAGGGATCAACCCTCTAATTTTGAATTTCCTGATGAGTCGATTGCTACTCTTTCCCTGGATGAACCCCCTTACCAAATGACACTGTTCTTTAATGGTTCCAAGTTTTTACATGGGGGCAGGGATGGTATTATCCTCATTCCTCTGGATGGAGAACCCATGCCTTTGTCTCTTAAACTAGACTTTGAATGCACCAACAATATTGCCGAATACGAATCACCCGTACTAGGTCTCTAAGTCGCATATGCCCTAGATGTCAAATCAATCCACATCTTTGGTGATTCACAATTGGTTGTCAACCAAGTTAATGGTATTTACCAATGTCATAACAAGATACTTCAACAGTATAAACATCATGTAGACATACTTTTGACCACCTTTGATCATTACACCCTTCAAACCATCCCACGTTCAACCAACAAATTTGTAGATACCATGGCTTGCTTAGCTTCCCAAATACACACTTCACCCAATGATTCTAACATCTTTGTCACTGTACAATGCTTCCATTCACATTATTATTTACCTCATGATGTTTACTCAATCGGAACTGACACCCCCTACTCGAGTGACCTTTGGTATAAACAATACTCCAACTACCTTTCTCTCTCCATCTTACCTCCTGATCTCACCCGTAACAGACAACATGCCTTCCTTAAAAATATCTCTCGTTTCATCATTCTAGGGGGACTCTTTTATAAGTGTGGCTTTGATGGTATTCTGTTACAATGCCTCACAAGTTCAGAAATTCCTTATACCATTAAGGAGGTTCATGATGGCATATGTGGAGGTCACTCTAGTGGCCTTGCTGTTGCTAAGCGTATTCTTTTCCTAGGCTATTACTGGCCGACCCTTAACCATGATTGTTGTGACTATGTAAAACATTTTTTGAAATATCAAAAACATTCCAAACTTCATCATACACCTAGTCATGCCTTACAGATCACTTGTGACCTTTGGCCCTTCTCTCAATGGGGTTTGGATCTTGTCAGAGAAATCAATCCTCATTCTTCCATATGCCATCGATGGATCATAACTGCTACCGAATACTACAAAAAATGGGTGGGAGCCATACCACTCATCTCCACAAAAGCCAAGAAGATATGTGAGTTCATTAACCATCACATCATTTTTCACTTTAGTGTTTCTCATCGCCTCATCACTGACAATGGAAAACAATTCAAAAACGAAACATTGCAAAAACTTTGTGACGCCTTCGGCATTTATCTTAGTTTCTGATCACCTTATTACCCACAAACCAATGGCCAAGCTGAATCCAATAACAAAACCCTCAACAAAATTCTCAAGAAAGTGGTTGACGATACTAGGAAGGATTGGCATACGCACATTCCTTTTGCCCTATGGGCATACTGCACTAGTATTCACACTTCCACTGCGGCCACACCCTTTTCACTGGTCTATAGTACAAAGGCTATTCTGTCTCTCGAAGTCCAGATCCCGTCACTCCAAATTTCTCTCCATGAAATGCTTACTAATGATGACTTTTATCAAGATCGCTTAACACAACTAAAGTTATTAGATGAATGTTGTCTTAATGCTCTGGATTACCTTCAAGTTTACCAATAACGTATCAAACATGCTTATGAAAAACATGTTCATGAACAAACCTTCCAAGTCAGTGACCTTGTCTTGAAAGAAAATCAACAAGTAACCAAAGTAGAAATAAGTAAATGGGGAAAATTCACTCCTAATTGGCTTGGACCATACATCATAACTCATACCTATGGATCAGGTTCCTATCATTTATCCTCACTTGATGGTAAACCCAAACTGTGCCCCTTAACGCATTACATCTTTGGCTACTCTATTGTTGACTCATTATCCTACCTCACCCTTTGTCTCTTTACTGGCTCATCCCTTGAGCACTATCCACTCCATACATCTCCCTAATGATTAAAAAAGAATCATGTGAGTACCCATCACTTGTTATCTTCAATTGAATATGTGTACCACGGCAGTGCACATAGCATGATTCTCATGGATAATTTTCATCTACCTTCAGATGAGATCCCATGGTTGTTCTAACTTTCCTTTTGAACAAGAGTCCTATCCTCCACCTTGGTCTTGTCCATGACTTTAATGACCTCACATGGGACCAAAATCCTTGAGTCAAACTTCTAATAAAAGATGACTCCCTCGAAAGGACATCTTTCTCTCAAAAAAATAGTTGCTATAAATAGACTGCTCCCTCGAAGGACAGTTATGTGAAGCTTTCAAACATTAAAAAAAACGAGAGAAACCAAAGCTTCTCACATAGAGAAGCTTCACAAAGACCTCAAGGAGTACCATATTATTTATCCCATATAGAATTTCTGCATCGATTAGTCTATAAAAATAAAAAAATGTTTTTAGTCATGGACTTGCCCATTGTGACCTAGGACCTCTTGCCCAAAAGCCATGTCACTCAAAACATATAAAATTAACTATCTTTCACCCATCTTACCATTTCCACTTGCATATCCTCAATCACCCCAAGAGACATCTTGGAATTCTGACATTTGGTGATCTTGTGACTACTTTCACTGTAGAATAGTCAATCATGAAATGTCTTTAGGGTTTTTATGTTCATCACCCCATCCAAGGTATGATCTACTCTGTATGATCCTACCCAATCAGGTGGCTTTATTACCCCCCTCTTATCTTTTAACCATCTTTGTTTACATTTTTATTACCTTATACAGGACTTGGTCCTCGACGCTTACCTTTGGGGTAGTCCTCCCCTTTCACCATAATCACCTTCACCTACATCCCTTTACCTATAATCTACCCACACCTATTACACCTAAACCCACAACATACCCAAAAACCTACCAACTCATTCTCATATTCTTCCCTAGCTCATGGGATAACTACATCACCCTAAGGTCCCTTTTCACTGAGACTATGTAGGCAACACTTTGAGGGCATGGGGCCCTTAGAGGATAGCTTAGCCATTCTCTACCCTAAAACAATTCATCAACCATGCCTAACTCACCATTTACGTCATAGTTCACTTAGTTCCCCTTTTTCTAACAAAATTGGAAATTAAGCCACATACATAACAAGTTGCTTACCACAACATACATTTATTACACCTACCATCTCTCTATCATCACTATGCATAGATTATACAACATTTCACATACAACCCATAGTATCATTCATTGCCAAAATAATGACTCATAACTAAACCTACTTTGAAATCAACCAAGCCCATAACCTGACTCAACCATGCCTATAACCCGACTTGATCCATGCCTATAACCTGACATGAACATGCCTATAACCTGACTCAATCCATTCCTAACCAAACCTGACTCGATCCATGCCTATAACTTGACTCATATAACAAACCTGACTCAATCCATGCCTAACCAAACCTAACTCGACCATGCCTAACCAAACCTGACTCGATCCATGCCTATAACCTAACTCGATCCATGCTTAAACCAACCTAACTCCATCATGCCTAACTCACCTAATTTCAAACCACATTAAAGTAACAAATCCATATCTCATCTAACATGAGCCATAAATCCAATATCTCATAAACACATTAAAACATCACAAAATACCATGTATCTCATCATATAAATCAATAAATGTGTATCTCAATATACATTCCTATCTCATCATGACCATCATCTCCAAATTTCGGCACACAGGATGATATACAATACAAAATTGTCATCAACATGCAGGCTGGTCTCATATATGCAAAAAGAATGAATGAATCAATACACAAAAATCTTTGACATGCAGGCCGGTATATGCTCAAAATATACAAAAATAACTCGTGCATCCTCCCTGTCTTCAGCACATAGGTTGGTATGTGATAAAAAATATAACTATCTTCAGCACGCAGGCCGTCATATATATAAAAAAAATCACTAGTATATATCAAAAATCTGGTGACCGCATCTCAGGCATCTCACCGGATGTCCTCCATCTCTGTGTCACTTGCACCCTTAGCCTCTTATGTCCCTACTGGTACACCCCCTAGCTCTGGTCACCATGTGTTGGTGGCCTCTCCTTGATTGGGCCTTAGAGCTTGCTAACCTAATGTGCTCTCCACACTATGTGTGTAGGATCTCATCCTCTCACTGGACATCTACTGTGCCTTGTACTCCTCGTAGGAGAATAAGTCTATCCCAACCGCCATGAGTTGGTCCTGATAATATATCACCTCACCTAGGGCATCCTGTAACCTCGATACGAGCATGGTTTGTGGTGGTCCCATAGGTCTCGGCCCCTATACCTACCCTGTAGTGACATGCCCTAAGCCAGCCTGTGAACTTGGATCAGATCCTTACACATGTGGTGGTGCCCCCTATCCCTATACCTATATTTGTGCCTGTAAATCCCCAAAATATGCCTGGGCTATGACCAACTAGCCCTGTAAACCTACCACCTGAGCCAGTAAGGGTACCACCTAACCATCTCTGTCTCCATCTCCTTCATCTCCTCTACCCTCTCCCTCCACCATCTGTGCCTGTAGACTTGCCACATGTACTCGTAGCTTTGTTACCTCCACCTCTGATCCCTCCAGTTATGTCTGTAGTATAGCTATCTACGTGATCAACATTTCTACCTACCCCTGTAGGATGTCTCTCTACACTGTAATAGTAGCTAGGTTAGGCTACCCTGGTCTAGGTGGTATGGCTCGTAACTGAGCCACCCACCACTTCCTGTACCTGTCTGTACATCCAACATCATCTATCTACCATTCCACTGGCTACTCCTCCTCCCTTATAGGTATTGTAGGCTATGGTAGAGGTAGAGGCCTCTCCATGTCATCTCTCCGATACTATGGGAAGGATTGAGGAATATCTTGTACAAGCCTAAACTATCATTTGACCCTATCTACCGGGATCATCTCATCCTCCCTGACACGGTGACCTTGTATCCACCTCTCTAGCTAGAGCTCAGCTAGCTCCTCATGCATGTGCCTATATGAGGGGAATCCCACATATGGCCTCTAGATAATGTCCACTCCAGACAACCCCTCCAACAACTACCGAAAATGGGCCACATCATATGTCGGCCTATCCGATCTCTGCTCTCCTGCAACTGGAACCCACCTCCTGTATCCCACCCACACACATCTCACAGGGAATACATATACTCGGGGCATCCCTATCGGTCGAATAAAGACTATGTGCTCATAGGCCTAGTAGTGAAGTATAATTGTATAGCACAGGCTAAACTTGTGCAACTACCCATACGTGCATAGCTCTTGGTATAGCTACACCAAGAATGCTAGTTTCCAGGAAAAGTGTGTCTCATGCACTATCATATCATGGAGCACCCCCATCAGTGATAAGTGAAAACATCCACCCTCTGCATTAGGCAATGCATAATAACACACTACCTCCATCAATAGAACCAATAACCTCATCTCATTCAGACGGGCTAGGTACATCCTGCCATAGCTCAAAATGGTGCTATGGAATCTTAGATCTGTCACACGCTTGCCAAAAACTATCCTGATAAACTCCTTTGAGGCCTTAGAGGAGATAGAGTAAACCTAGGCCCCCAATATGGGTAACTGTAAAATCTGGAACACGTCCTCTAGGGTGATAGTCATCTCACTCGTCGGAAGGTGGATCGTGTTGGTCACAGTGTCCCATCTATCAATGAGTATGACCATCAAGCTGGGCTATCGAACAACATGTCGTTATATCCAAAAACCACTCAAGCCCACTGCCTCCACGTGCTACAGCTCCAAAGGGGTTGTTAAGCTATGTAATGTCACTAGTAGAGGCAGAACCCTATCCCGCATATGTAACTGTGATCTCCCCTACATCCAATCCAAGCACAACATTAAGCTACCTTTACCATGACCATATTCACCAATTATCATTACACACCACCCGATATTTTTACCATATCAACCTCAACCACCTAACCTACATCACTTTTGGACCCTTGTACCTAAAGTCCCGACTGGTGCCGGTTCATCCTAACTGAACTCAGTCACCCATAACCTAGAATTGGTCACCTATTTGGTGACCAACACTGGTTAATCCTAACCGACTTTGGTCACCCATAACCCGACATCATTCACCTGTATGGTGACCGATACCGGTTCATCTTTACCGACCATGATCACCCTTAAACCAGCATCAGTCACCTATTTGGTGACTGATACTAGTTCTACCCAACCAACATCGGTCAAGCTTGACCGACGATGGTCACTGTCACAGAAAATTCTATGACTTCCCAAACCCCCCTTTTCTATAAACCTCCCCCTACCCCTTCTACCCCACCTACAATGACCTAAACTACCCCTGGACCTCTACCCACCCCACCTATACACTTTACTACCCTCCCCCCCCTCTTTTTTTTCCCGTTATTCCCCCCCATACCCACATTTCACTTTTTCCCACCCACAAAAAACAAAACACCCAACAAAACCCTACAAATAACAAATAACCACAACCTATAATCTATTTAATCTACAATATAGAGTTAGGCGCTTACTTTGTCACTCCGCCACTGTCTCCATGGCATGTCTAGCCACTGTGCTAGTGGTCCACCCAATCCCTCTCCTACCTCTTGCCATCACCGAATATCTACTCATAACCTCTAAATAATAACCTCTTTCACCCTAATCCTGTCAAATCACACTGCCCCGCTCACTAACCCAACACTCATAAAATCACACTAACTGCTCACTTTCACGTTTCCTCTAGACACTCTTCTCACTATTTTCTCTTTTTTTTGTTTCTTCACACTGCAAATAACAAATGAATAATTAAAATGAGGATTTTTTTATTTTTATAACAAACCTGACCTAACCAACGTTGGTTCCCCTTCACCACCATCGTCGCTTGCCCTACCTAATCATTGTCAGTTTTCCTATACCGACATTGGTTATCCATGACCACCATCGGTCACCCTCACCTACACATTTTCATTTTACCCCACCCTTTACCTTACTCCTTTACCCCATCCAACCTTTACCCAACCCATTACCTTACCTTTCCTGATCTCGTCACTTCCTACCTCCATTTGTCCTCCTTTGGGGACTTCTTATTATTTTACCCCTACCTCGGCCTTACCCATGTGGTGACCTAGATATTTGGACCTAGACCACTGCTAGTGACCTTTGACCTCATGTGTTCGCTATACCTTACGACACTGTTACTTGTGTTGATTGACCTAGTGACCTTACCTAGCCTATTGCTGTGACCATTTATCCTGACCCTACCTTTGGTTTACTGGAACATACCTAAAAATTCATGCACCTAACCTACGTTGTGTTTCTTGACCATATGTTATACCTTGGATACCGGATTCACTTCAACCTTGTTTGGATAAACCTATCGACCTTAGACGATGTAAATTTTGCTTGCTCTTCAATCTTGTAGCATGCTGCAATTTATACGTGTGTGCGCATTTGACTGTTGCTACCTCTGACCTTGAACCATTACCTAGATTGCTCAAGTAGACCTTTCACCCTTTTCCCTTGTACCCACTTGCCTTTTCCTCACATTTTCCTTTTATCAAACCACTCACCCGCTTCAGCCATGCTACCTCTTCAATTCCTAGGTTTGAGGGGGATCACCTTCACCCCACACATGGGGAAACCACATCTTATTTTTGTTAGCGTCATTGCTTACCAATACAAGCTACGCAGCAAAAAGGGGCAAAATGTAGCCACTAAAATTAGGTCACACTCCTCTTTTATCTCTTGACATATAAGCACCCTTTAATAACATTTACCTAGCTCATAACCCCTTTCACCCCACTAATATTAATTTAATTAATTTAATTAAATTAATGTTTATCCTCACTATATTTATTATTTAAATATATTATTTAAATAATATCCACACATACAGTTTACTTAGACACCTCACCAAGCCAACTCAACCTAAGACCTATTCTTAGTAAATTGCCATAACTAACTAAGACTTACCCAAACCCTAAAAATCAATTCCTACATTCCCTCTAACCACATTCTCGCATGCTTACAAGAAGATATTATTCTAATTTGTGGGATAACGACATGACATCTAAGGAAATTAGGAGGATCTCCATAGTTTAGTAAACCTAGGAAATCCTGCCTTGACCGACGTCGGTTACCCCTAACCGTCACCGGTTAATCTAGACCACCGTCGGTTACCCTTTTAACTCCAAAACAACCTTATTCTCAAGGTTGGAAGTTAGAAGTTGGAAAAACATTGGGAGAAATTTGATGAGAAAGAACACATCTCAGAGAGATAACACATCTTCAGAGAGAAAATTCCAGTGAAAACTCGCATCCAAGGAAGGAGATTGAGCATCTTCTCCTGCACAGCCATCCCAACCATGATCTGATCTATCCAAGAAAAGAGGAGTGTACATGCAGCCCATGCAGAATATTTTCTTTAGTTGGTGATCACTTGCAACCTTCAAACCCATCATCAGCACCTCCATCCCTCACACACAGACATTCAGGAATAGAATCCAAGTAAGTACAACATCATACTTTCCTGGTTATTTCATTTCATCATCCATTGTTTATCTTGCTCCCTATTGACCTTCTCCACATTTTCACCTCCATATACCCATTAAAATCTCACCAAAGCCTACTCCAGTCACCCAATACCTCATCCCTGACCAACCAAAGTCCTTTTTGCAATCACAAAGGAGACCCCAGCTTGTTCTGTGACATTTCTAGATCTGACAGTAACCGGCACTAGTTACACCTAACCGTCGTCAGTCATCCTTGACCGACACCGGTCTCTGTGTTTTCCCACACATCCTAGAACAAAGACCTACCCACCTAATTTCACCTCACCCTCATTCACCTGTGATCTACCCGAGACCTTTATCAGACCTGCAGAGACCCAGAACCAATCATTTGACCTTTGGATTCTATTCTAGCTTAACCTGTGAGATTAGATCTATTTTCTTATTGTGTTTTTTAAGTGAGATACCTAAATAATTTTAAATAACAATAGGATTTACTTTGTTTACAACATTAAATTGTTTAAAACAGTGGACTGATAGCCATCTAGGAAGTACCATACTTCCCAGATCTAGCATACGCTAGGCAGTTCACTGCCCATATTGTTTAATTCCTTCTGGTGGTCTTGTTTTCATTACAGGTAGTTCCTCCTAGCCAAAAGGAAGCTCTCACTGATCAGTCTGTGGATTCAGAAGTCATACGCGTGCTCAACAACCCATCAACTGACATTTGAATAGGTATTCCTCCTACACCCGTTACCTTATTTGTTTCGTCAACACTTTAAAGAAACAATCTAAGAAAAAGGTGAAACTGGCTTAATGAATATCTTATAATTTTTCCTGTTGGATGCATTTAGCACACATGCTTCTCTTTTAATATTTATCATGAATGGGAATATTAGAGTAGATTTGAAATAAGTAACCAATTAATTTGAGTTTCTCTTCATAAACCATTACCTTCATTTGTAAGAAGTGGAAATTACAATGTGGAAACATGAGAGAGAAAGAGTGGCAAAGTGGGGACAATAAGGTTTTATTTTTCCCAATGCCAAATTTTACATTTGAGATGAGAACTTCCCCACGAACATCATGAAGAAATCACTCTCAACAATATGTTTTTCATAAAATCTATTGTATATTTTTTTCCGGTTCGGGAGCACAGGTTACAAATGGAGATGTGGGAGTAAAATCCCACTTTACTCTTCCATATTTTGGATCAAGGAATTCGAAATTCAAGGGCCCTTTTACTAGCATTTATAAAGAGATGCGACATAGTTATTTAAATAATTAAATGCTAGAATTTAATTAATTGGGATTAATAACAGTCAGGTCTATATTAAAATAAAAAGAAAAATGCTATATTATGATTAAATATTAAATTGTAATAAAGGCATTCAATCACATTAATTAATTAATAACATACCATTATAAATTAATATTAGTAATTAATTAATTTAGATAGTTAAATTAAAATTATTTAATTAACATTAAACATTTTCATTCATTGATACCCATGTCAAATGGATGTGTAAAGTTCGCAACGGGGAAGCAATGATGACATGAAATACTGACAACGCAAAATTAGGACAATCGAAAACCCGTATTACAGGAGAGAAGTGATTTATCGCAATCTAATATGGTACAACTAATTGAAACACTCTATTAATGCTAACAAAAATATCTCGACAATTTGGTTACTATGAAGGATTTTAGTAATTACATCCAATTTTGGGAAAATAGGGTGTTCATCTTGATCAAATCCTTGTAGGTGATATGATTCAAAGCACAACTATTTTAGGACATATTTAGTTTCCCTTCATAGAAGCAATGAACACATAAAATGGAACATTACATAATATAACTCAAGTTATTGGTGATTCTCAACATCATTATTAAGCAAGTTAATGCATGAAGTATAACGTAACATATGAGAAAGCTTATCCCTTATTCAATTCATCAATGGTATTGACAATCTCATAGGAATCATATGTTCTCCAAATCTCCTTATCAACAGAAATACATTGCAACCACAGTTGACATAATAAGTATTGTGTGATACCATAAAACTACATATGCGTTTCACTCTTCAGCCTACCAAAGGATAACAAGGAAGTTTTATTTCAGTATTATCTTTAAACCTTTTCAAAATAGAAAAACTAACCCCTTTTGATATGAGGACAAGCCCCCATATTTATAATTTTTTTGTGAATTTTTACATTTCAATTTCCCCCCAGAAACTGGTAAGAGACATTTATATCTTATGGTTGCATAAGATGGTACCTTCCCACCTGTCATTTGTACTCATAGAAATGAACCCTTAACCAAGGAATAACATGATCCTACTATCCATTGGGGGAACATCTCTATCATTGAGGCTATCCATGGGACCTTGTTACAGTGTTTCACATGTCAGAAACATTCTATCTTAAGAAACCAGTAGAGGTCCATGAAGTCAATTCCATGGTGCTCATACATTACTGGCATGGTATCCTTTCACCAAAGCCCACTTCTATGACGTGGGTTATTACTAGCCTACTATGGAAATCGATTGTTGTTGGTATGTACTATGAAAGTGTGTACTTCAGTGTCATGAGAAACATTGACAAACTTGGTCTATGCATCATCTCTAATCTTCTCAACCCATGCCATGTATTTTAGTCGGATTTAATGAAATTTCCCTTCAGTGGACTTTGATCTTATAGGGAATCTCAAACCTTACTTCATTTCGATGTTTCACATCCAACATATCATCACCTTAACTGGATAACTTCATCTAAATGGGTTTCAGAGATTATCCCTCCCACCTATTTTAGCGATGCTTAGATATCTAAATTCTATCATTGTAACCATCATCATTTGCATCATTTATATGAAATTCCTTCTTCTATTCTCTTTAGACAATGGTAATAATATTTTAAGAACTGATACAATGGATAATACTGCTTGTGTTAGTGAATTTTCAATATTTTCGTTCGAAAGTAGTGGTCTAACCCTGTTTTCACTATTTTAGGTAATGGATGAGAGTTAAGGCCACTAACAAAACATTTTTCGTATAATAAAAAATATGGTAAGCATTATAAAGGACCGATGAATCCCAACACTATTAAAGTAACCTTGATGAGAAAGTTAGAAAAAATGACCTTCTTTTTCTTGGCATTCCCACACCTATAGGAGCCATCACCATACTCGCTTATCTTAAAGACGACTGAAGCTATCATTCCAGTTAGATAGTCAATCTCCCCTCTTTGTGTATATCCTTGACAAGATTACCTATATAAAGAAGAGGATTATAAAGTGGATCTAGGATAGTCTTTAGCAACGAGCTGACTTGCATGAAGGAAATGCTAGTCACCATTTTAGTATCACCTCAAACATAGTCATCAAAATTAAATCCACACTAGATAAAAATATATCCGGTATATCTCGATGAATTTGAGGTTAGAGATCTAATGTTCTCTATCAGAATAACTAGTTCAGATAAGTCTTCTAATCTTACTCAAGAAAAGAAAGGACTCAACTTCTCCCAGCCTAACTACATTAGGAGGTCATGACATATGTAGAGTGGAAAATTTTAGTAATCAAGAAAGAAATAGTTAATCTTGCTCTCCCTAATGAATACATAAGCTTTAGCATGGAAGAAATTCTGGATATGGGAATGTATCTTGACTAGGTCAAAAGTATTTAGTATGTATACCAAGCTCATAGTCATATAAAATTCAAATCTAGAAAAAGGGAATTGCTATCTTGTATTCCCCTATTTAGTGAAGAAATCATAGTTATTGATTAATCATACGCTAGTTGGAAAATTACTTTTTTGCAATATGTACACCTATTTATGAATTTATTTTCCAAGGGCATGATCCCTATAGAATCCCCATTTTGTCTATTTTTGTAAATACAAACAATACATAACTTTGAATTATGTTTTATATATGAATTTAAATTGGATAATTCATTATCTAGCATTTTTCCTTGAAAATATAAAATGTGGAAAGTTAAAATAAGAAAGACCTTGAGAAAGAAAATAAGGATAGGAAACAAGCCTAGACTTGATCAAGCTTGAAAATATGAGTTTCTCCTGCTCTTTCTTTGTATGCATCATATTTACTGAACATTTGCATTAGGTATTCTTCATCTGGTATAATATGAAACATAAATATTAGTACTTGTTCTTTCATAATTTTGTCAAACTTATTCATTGCACCTTTTTTCTTTTTCACTCTTTTTAAAAATTTAGACACCTTATGTTCTAATTTAAAAAATTTCTAAATAGTGTCATAATTGAAACTTGGAACAACAATATCTGGTCCTCAATTAATGTGTTGGTAAAAAGAATTTATTAAGTTATCTATTCCCAAATCTCCATATATGAGTCGAATCTATATAAACACTATTTATCCAAGTCTTTTGTCTAGATCATCAATGTATTCTTCCATCTTATCATTTTCTTGGGTGAGCCCTTCAATGATCTGAGTTATAGTTTTTACCCTCAATTTGATAGATCCTTCATAAGTATGGTGTATTCATTTTTCCTTAGGGGAAACAATTCCTTCTCTTTCCACCAACTAATCATCTAATTGAGTTATTGTTCAAGTTTGGGGAAAAATTTCCTCCTAATAGTGAAATTAATGCTTGCATTTTTCAGTTTAATCCTTTTCCTCAATTAACCTATTAGACAATTTGTTGTAGCACTTTATAATATCTTCTATGATTCTGATCCCCTTCTCAGATAGTTCTTCTTTCCATATTTCCATAAAATCAATTGTTTCTCTTGACCTATAACCTACATTTAGGGATTTTTATGTTATGGAAAAAGAGATCTCTTTCCCCTCAACAGAGGGTTGTATCCACTTTAGCACATAAGTCGACAATACTTCAAAATATTCCCTCAATTGTTTCTTAGTTTTCTTATCTTTTTCAATCTTCTAGATAAGGCCTCCAAGAGCCATTGTAGCCTCTTTCTTAAGGTTTTCTAAAGTTGTTTTTCCCAATTGAATATTTTTGACTTGATAGTCACTCATTGTAACCTCAGTCTTCAATTTTTTAGCTTGTGAGGTAGCTATTTCTAATGTTCTGTATCCTTGCTAATAAACATGGGTTGTTAACAACATATTATCCCTTTTTGGAGCCCTTTTGGGCTTAGAAAAGAAAATATTCTCAATGTCAATGGTATCTAATTGATCCACCTCCTTCTCTTTCCTTTGGAAGAGTGTTCCCAACCTCCATGTTATGGGGGCATTTCCCCCACTTGGTACTTTTGATGTAGGATATGGCATGCTTGAGTAAACTAATATTTCTGTGGAAGTGTCTTAAGGTATTTTTGGAAGAGGAAATAGTGTATGTGGGACTTAAATTCCTATTGTTATTTTCATTTTTTCAACATGAAGAGAACTTGTTCCTTCCCACTTTACTTTCTACTTTTCAACTTCAATTTCATTGCTTAATTTTTTTGCAATGGTTAATTCTTGGGATTTATCACTAACTGGTGTCTCTTCCATGCACTTAACCACTTCCGAACATGTAATTTCCTTAGTGACTTCTTCCAATGTTTCCTTTGCAGGGATGGAAATATCATACAATTTTTTTACTGTAACACTTGCCTCTTCTTGAGGCTGCTTCTTTATTGAAAGGATCATCTCTTCTGATGAATCACCTAAAATTATTTGAATTACTTGTTCTTCCTCAACTATTGGTACTATAATCCCAATTTGTGTATATTGGATTTCTATACTTGTTTCATCATCCCGGTGTTTTAGAATTTCTAGCATTTGGATCTCCATTAAAGAAATGTTTCTTCTCTTATTGTTGCCAATCCAAGCAATAAATCAGTGAACCCTGGTGCATGGGTCTCATCTCCTTCATCTACATTTATTACCTCAGTTGATGTAGTTATTACTTATTGATGTATAATGGCCATAACAACTTCTTGCCCCTCCCTTTGTTACCTTGAATCATTGTTATTAATGTTTTCCTAAATTTTTCATGAGCTGATTGTCCACATGAATATCATCAATCTCATTTTCCATGGCTAAACTCAACACTAAATCTATAGGACCTAATGCTATAACAAAGGTTTCTTGTACTACGGATGATGAGATGAGATTACTTACCTCAAACTATGACATGAATACCTCTTGTGTCAATGTTACAATAAGAGTCTTTTTAGCCTCATTTAAAGGGATTGGATCAATGAATTCAGGTTCCCTCTTTCATAGCTGTGATGCTCTTTTTCAATGAGGTTTTTTTTATCTCTTTCCAGAGGATATATAATGATGGATTTATTAGCTCTCTCAAAATACTTGAGATAAATTTTTATTTCTCCTTAGCACTCTACACCGTAAGTTGTGTGTCAATATTTTGTAGGATTATCCTCTTTTATTTTTCCTTTACTTGGTGACCTAGGAAAATATAATACTATAGTTCCAGGATTTGATGCACCTACCCCCTTGACTTACAATGGGAATCCTTGAGTAATAGGGGCATACTTCATGGTTTTCATTGACATTTCTTCAGCTTTCTGGGTTTGGATAAACATCGGAGTTCCTGTTCCTCTTGTAAATGTGGTCCATTATTCTATGATCCTAGTGGTTGGCCTCTTGGATGGAAGTTGAGGGGATTTACCCTCCAAGGGGTCTATTTGATCAACTCCCTCCTTAAAAGGATGGATATATTCTTCTAAGATTCCTATATTCCTGTACTCTTTTAATACTTCAGTATTTTGTAAGGAAAGATACAATCCTTTCTTTGTTAACCATGTCAATATTATTCTCGTCACATGTGTTGTCCTAGTATGTAGACTAATTGAATCTGTCTCATTATAGTATAGAGATGAAATTGGTAGTGATGTTAGCTTGATCTCATGATAATACATACTTATTATCTATTTGTCATCATATAAACCTTGTGGCACAACTACAATTTTTTAGTCAATTATTTTCCTAAGGGTTATTCTAGAATAATCTATTAACCTGACCTCTTACTCATCTCTTCAGTCTATCCAATAATATTCATAGTGGGCCTCATGTTCATATGGGCTCCCTAGGATTGAAATCACATCCCATCTGATATCATATTTAGGTGTAGGTTGAAACTTGTCCATTTCTAGTTTGTCCATCTCATCCTCCAAGAGCTTAGATTTTTCAGTAGTTGTGTAAGTTTATCTTCCTATTTTGATAGAAAACTTGATGTTTGTCTTATTATTTCCTACTATAAACTTATGCACTTCTGCTAAATTCCTTGAGAGTTAAAGGAGTGCTCACTTATCATCTAAGTATCTAGGAAATATGAATGGTTGTCATTCAAAAAAACTTACCCTTATGTAAGTGAAGAACCTAAATTGGATAAAGTAACATCCATATTCCTTTATCATTCTTTTGGCCTCTATAAATATTTTGTATTGTTCCCATTCTAGCCTAAAGAGGCATATGATTGGTGCAAAAAAAGAATCATTTATCCTCCTAAAGTTCCCCATCCAATTATGTAAATTTAGCTAAGGGTAAAGACAATACACCCTATGAGTGTTAAAGCTATTCATTCTTGGGATACGAGGGAAGTTTTTGTGGCATGTAATATTGTAAACCAAATATGACATCATATATAATTCACAATTGAAAGTGATACCTTCTTTGACTTTCACAGCCATTTTAAGGCATTGTTTATGAATAGATGTGGGTATGAAGGTTTTCCAACAAGGTTTCTTAGTGTTATCTACAATAATCCGTATATAACTACCAATCCATTCTTGGAAGCCATAGGATGATTTCAAGCCTACAATCCTACTCAATAAAGTTATTATGTCCTCAACTTCTTCCACAAAGTGTGATATAACTAGTTTATTTGGGATCCTAGAAGAAGATCATCTATTTTTCAACAACCAATAAGTGTTCATAATACATGGTACATTCATCATGCTCAACATTCCAGAGGTTCATTTACTTGTGTTTGTCAATTTTTACCACCTTTTGAACCTGGGGTAACCCCAATATCAACTTAAAATGCCTTCTGCTGTTAAGGGAAGAACCCTATCACTACTTCCATCTATGAACCTCCTATTTTATTTGAGTTGTAATTTTTCAGTGCAAACCCATACTAATTCTAGGAAATTTACAGAAGGCAAGAAAGTGGTAGCTAAAGTAATATTACTAGCGTCAGTTGTTGTCATATAATCACTTATGTTCGAGGCATGCCGTCTTTGTAGGAATTTAGTTAGGTTTGTGCTCCCTAGGTTAGTGTCTGTCACTTCATCCAAGTTTCTTGCGATATGTGAAGTGACATGGGTTCCATCCTCCATTATCCTCATTCTGTTTTGATAAAACTACTTGTAATTTTTTCTTTCCGATAGTAATGTAGAGCTCTACATGGAAATAACTAGGCACAAAAATAAGAACACAAACCACAGGAAACCCTTAAAAATTCACGCAACAGATCCAGTATTCAAGGGAACTTACCCATTCTTGTGAATTTTATTTATCACTCAGGTTGCATAGGAACACTTAGCTCTCTTGATTATCTTCAGACACCAATCTCTGTGAATTAATTTGTCACCTTCTCGTGATGCTAAACCTCATAATCTTGGGGCTTCAAAATGCTTAAATTATCTACATCTAATAGTTGTGGATGTTGAAACATTTAACAAAAGTTTAAACCTTTACTTATTCATATAAGTAGCATTGATGGTAGAGGCCATAAACAAAGCACAATCAACCGCCAACATTTGATCCCACCTTTTCTTGTTTAAATGACAACCATCCATTTGTCTCCCTTTAGAGGAAGTCGAGGCTCGAGAGGCCATTTACATTTATTTACGCAACTTTAAGAATGTAAATATAAAAATCTAACCAATATGCCCTGTACTGAGTTGCTTTGGCATGACAACACATGTCTCATGTCAGGCCTTGAGAGTTTGACCAATGTTTTCCTTTTTCCTTGAGGTGAAAAACTGTAAAGTGGAACGATTGATGAGATGCCTGATACCGTGATGACTTGTCTTGGTGACACGTGTCCATTCTAGGTGGTGGGGTTTTGATTGCACTTTACATTTTAAAATGTGAGTTGTGTATTGTAAAATTGTAATTTTGTATAACTATTCCAAGAATATTCACTAGAATATTCCCATGTCGGGTCTTGTAGCCACTTTTCATTTTTAAGTTTTAGAAAAGGTTGTGAATAAGTAAGTAGTTTCTTGCATCCCGAATTCCTCCTAGATATTTCCACGTCATCGAGTGATGGGGAAAAATTTACATTTTTCATACGATCAGAACACAAATTGAAAATAAGAAATATTCATTGATGGACTTACATACATTCATGATTGATTCATTTGAGTTCTAGACATGTTTACTTCAAACCAATACAATCATTTTTCCCCATAAATTGAGCAACTTTACTTAGTATTTTTCCGAAAATGGCATTGAAATCATTTCCTGTTACGATTTTATTCAAGTATGGGAAACTATGGTCATGGATAGTGTTATGGGATTTTAAACTTGTATGAAACAAAGTTTTGATAATAATGAGGGAAAATTTGAGGAGAATATTTATAAGTCAAGGTAAAATCTAAAAATGTGCACCAAGATCAACTTCAATTCGGGGATGGGCACCCCCTATGTGCGCAAAAGGAACCAAAAATTATTTCAACAGACAGATTATGTGCCTAAACCATTGGGCCATAGAGTCATGAAGGAAAAAAAAACATTATCTCTTGAGTATATACATAACATAATACTGACATATCTTGAAACATGGCCACTGTAGACCATAATACAAAAGGGAAACAACAACAAAAAATAAAAAAGAATAAAAAAAATGTACACTGTATAATGATCATACCTAATTCTTTTTCTCATTCGAATAAGTTTTTGAGGTGCACGCCATTGATAGTATATTCTCCAATGTTGATATCAATAGAATATGGTCCCATCTACACAGTATAAAATTTCCCATGTTTTTGTTTGTCTTCATGTCCATTGTCCCATAATAAGACTAAGTTTTCAACACTAAAAAATCTTCGAGTGACCTTCTTGTCAAATATTTTGTTGAGTTTTTCTCTGAACTTGACATGATTTTGATGGGACTCTCTCCTTTCCTCACCCAATTCCATAATTTTATTTATCCTTATCTCATATGGACTTACTTCTTATCCATTTTCAATTTTATACGAGAAATGATACGGAGAAATTTGTAACTTAAATGGAAAAAGGGCTTCAATTTTGTAAACTAACTCAAAAGGACTCTTTCCAGTATACCTCTTGGTGGTTATTCTATTCGCCCATAGTGCAAACTTGAGTTTCTCACCCCATTTTAAAAATTTATCTCTAATGTTCTTATGAGGATCTTAAATATATTTTTATTACTTGATTCTTCTTAGCCATTTCCTTGAGGATTTTAATTTTATGCATAGGAAAAGTTTCTACCATACTTATAGCACATTATTTCCAAATGTTTATCTCTGAAGCTCATGGAATTGTCTGAAACTATTTTAGAAGCCACCCCAAATTTGTAGATTATGTTGTTCAGAATAAAATCCATGACTACTTGATGAGTTTCCTTCCTATTAGGAATGGCTTTAAACCATTTGGTAAAGTAATTAGTGGCTACTAATATCCACTTATGACCAACACTTAAAGAGTCTGATATTTCACCTATAAAATCCATTCCCTACTGTTTGAATGGATATTCTATAGACACAAGCTATAGGGGTAGGGCCCCAAAGGATTTAAGTCTTCTACATAAATGGTGACAAATTTCACATTTTATAACCAATAAGGAAACATCTTTGAATAATTAAGTCCACCAATAACCTGTCCTCAAAATTTTATGAGTAGTAACTCTCCTGGAAAAATGGCCTCCACACACTCCTCCATGAAATGATATAATTATTTTAGGTACCTCCTATTTATTGATACATATTATAAAAACTCCTTCTGGTTTCTTCCAAGCTAGTCCATGATCAATCAAAATATAATTTTAGGAAACTATCTTAAGTGTCCTCCTTTGATTCTTGTCTAAGTGTATAGGATAATTAAATTTTATCAAGTAATATACTATACATTTATACTAAGATGAAGTGCTCACATTTTAATGAGGTTGTGGCCCATATTATTCAATGACATGTATCTCAACCACCAAAAAATTTCTCTCTTCCATAAACCTTGATAACCCCAATCCCCAAACCAATTTTGTTGTTTGAATCTCCATGTCATATTATTGAAGTTTGTTCACCCATGTACATATTTTACTTGACATCTTCATTTCTGATAGAATGTCTTTCACCATTGTATGGGGTACATATGCAAAAATTTTGGAACTCAGAATATAGGGTCTAAAAATTCTAGTGGCCTTTACTAAGGTGAAAGCTTTCTTTTCCATAATGGAGTATTTCAACTTTGATCCTTGCAAAAATTTACTAAAAAATGTAATGGGATTTTTGTGCCCATCTTCATATTTTTGTAATAACACAGAAGAAATTTTATTTTCAAAGGTAAAGGAGAACATTTGAAATCCCTTATTTTAATCTAGGCTATTCAATACAGGGGAGGTTTTGAGCGCTTCCTTTATTATTTCAAATACTTGGACAACCCCTTCTCCCCATTTAATGACCTGATTCTTTTTCAACATACTTGTGATGGGGATAGTGATCTTAGAAAAATTGGAGCTGAATCTTATTACAAAGTTTATCTGTCTAAATAAATAATGAATGCCCTTCTTAGAAATAGGAATAGGAACCTTACCAATTGCTTCTACCCTTTCAGGGTCTATCATGACTCCTTGTGACACTATGTGTCCCAAAAAATTTACCTTTTTCACCCTGAAGTGAATTTTTTAATGATTTAATGAAATCCCATACTCTCTACATTAGAGAAACATATTTTCAAGGTGCCCTAGTTTTTCACCCTTTTTCTTAGAGAAAACAACTATATCATCTCGATATAATACAATAAAATCATGAAAATCATTTTCCCTCCAAGCTTAGTATTCAAATAGTAAAATTTGACAGTGTTGTGTGTAAAAGCCTAAATAAGGCCTATTAGTGCATATAAGGCCAAAATTGTGCATATATGGTCTAGAAAGATTATCTTCATGTGGGACCAAGTTTAGTAAGTAATATTTGAGTTGTTAAGGTCTTTGTTAAACTATAAAAATAGTTGAGTTATCTTAGGAGATTATTGAGGAAAGATAGGAGGGGTTTGTTCTCATATGCCAAAGTTGGATTTTAGAAACAAGTATGAAAATATCTCACGAAAATGAATTTAAGAGACATAATTGAGTATGAATAAATAGATGATGGAGGTGTGGATTGATCCCACTGTGTAATTTGTAAGTTTTTACATAATTTCTCCATGTATATAACATAGACCCTGTTCAGGCCGAGAGAATGTATATAGACAATAGGATTTTAGGAGAATTTTCAAGGATTTGTGAAGGATGAAAAAGGTGAGTAGGATTAGATTGAGTATCATCACATTTTTATAGCCCTTGAAGTTAATTATAGTAACATGTAGACAACAATTTTGCCTCTCAGGCCATAACCAGATCAAGAAATATATGAAACTCTAGCCATCAAAATATGATGAAAATTTATGAGAATATCTATCTAGAGGGAAGTTAGGATTCTACCAAATATAAATTTCCAATTCGCAAGTGTGAATAATTTATAGGAAAGTTTACAATTTGACTATGATTGGGTGTTATAGTTAAGAGAGTTCAAGTGCATTTCATGGGTGATTGAGTGAATCAAGCTCTAAGTTTTATCATGGAGCATGTTAGAGGTATTGATAAGTTGTTCCAATCATTCCTCAGGTGATATTATCCTTAATAGCCTGACTGTCATACTTTAAGGCTTGAAAGATACCTAACTAGGCCTAAATGAACCCTAAGAGAGTTACAAAAGTATATTTTCTTATTAAAGAGTAAGTCGTGAAACTTGGACTCAGGATCGGGCTCCATAAAGGGCCATCAAACCCAATTTGAATAGGTGACATTGCCATATAAAAATTGAGTTATGAAAAGGGTTGTATGTTAGGAAACCTAGTAGGTCTTAAGGGCTAGATTGAAAAGTGTTCCAGTATGCAAAGGTTTGACTAAAACAAAGGCCTAGACACCCCATAACAAGCTAGAAGAAGTGATTTAGGGGTGTAGGAGTGTTTCAAATCCCTGACTACATCATTTGAGTACTTTGATCTATGAATCCATATAAGCTATAGTTGGAAAGAAGGAGCCAAGTGGCCATGAACAAGGTTAATGACATATGGTTGTAGGAGTATGGAAGTTTAGTCACCTCTAAGAAGGATAGGCTAAGTGTTTAACATGACAATAATCCATGGAGTAGAGGCTTGGAATGAAAATCCATATAGGTTAAGAGATATTAAGCACATACATAGAGAAGGGGAGTATTGGAGTGATGTGGTTATGAGTGGAGTGAATGCTAAAGAAGTACAACATGGACATTAAAGAATGAGGAAAACTATATAGTATATGAAAGGGAAGAAGTGTAATAATATCATGATGAGCTCATAAGTATATTCAAGTTTCTTAGTGGAGGAAAATATAAGAGGTTCAGATGTTTAGTGGAGAGAATCAAGATACAAAACATAAAGGAGGTGAAGAACATAAAAGAGGAGAGGTAACTGATAGTAGGTAGGGAAGGTTGGTCAACTAAAGGTAAGGTATGAGTCTCATGTTTTTATTCTCATGTGCTTGAATGCGTTTATACAATGAAATGTACTTACAACATATACTATGAGTATACAATGATCTACATCAAGTAAGTGCCTTTATCCAGATCCTCAAGAAAGTTACGATTGGACAGGATCATGCATGATTAAGTTAAATTATGGCCTACATTTTTTAGGACAGTGGAATTGAATAAATCCCCTTGCACCATTTTTGGTAGCATATCCTAATTTAAAGGCTATAAAGGACATTAGGAGGATTATGGAATAATTTATCTTAAGGATGTATAACAAGTAGGAAAGCTTGCTAAGAGAGATGATGGGGAAATTTCAGTAGATGAAGGCACACATGGATATTTTGGAGCATCTTGTTAGAGAGAGAATGCCATTGCTAGATTGTGGCAACAAGGAAGAGTCTACAATCCATTAAAGGGAATAAAACAAGTATTATGGAAAAATTCAAGAAGGTGCGATCATGTTTAGTGATTTGAATGAAAATAGAGATAGTTGTGTAAATGCTAGAGATGTGAATGCGAGTTCTAGTAATATGAAATGCCCTAAAGGAACTGGAAAGGAGTAGGTATTTAGACCAGATCAGTCATGTAGGATAAATGAGATAATGAATGGAGAGTCTCTCTTGATGAAGAGAGTCTTGGAGCAGCAAAGAGGTAAAAAAAAAAATTAAGGAGACAAGATATAAACATGAGTCAGATAAGGAAGTTGTTCAGAACCAAATGCAAATCTAGAGGCAAGGTATATGATGCCATCATAGATGGAGGAAGCACTAACAATGTGGTGTCAGAATACATGGTGAATAATATGGGATTGAGAATACTTCTATACCTAAAGCCTTACTACATTTCATGAGTGCAACAAAGTCATAATATCCTGGTAAGTGAGCAAAGCATAGTTGATTTTAAAATTGGGTCATATAAAGATAATGTGTTATGTGATGTTCTTCCTATAGATGTTTTCCATTTGCTCTTAGGTAGACCTAGTCAATTTGACAGGAAAATCAAGCATGACAGAAAGACTATTATATAAAGGTAGAGTTGAGCATAGTCTCATACCATTGAAGGGTGAAGTAGGTGATGAAAGAGGAAGTGTCATGTTAATGACCATGAGTAATTATTTGTATGAAACAATGTAGCAGGTTAAGGAGATAAAGAAAGTAAAGGAAGTGTCTCCTTGTGATGAGTTATGGATGATAAGTGAAGCACTAAGAAGGGTGTTTAATGACTAAGGGGTTGTTTAAATGAAGAAGATGAAATTAGAGAGAGGTTATGGGAAAGGAAAAGAGATGGTGTATCAGAAATAACACCTTGAAAGAGAATTAAATTGCTTAAATGGAGATAAAAAATGGAAGAGCTCATGAGAGAAGAAGACATAAAGGTCAAGAGACCATTGAGATTTCTAAATAACTCTATGTGTACATGTTTTTATGTAGGTACAAATCATAAAATGCCGAGTTTTACTGAAAATGTAGGATAAAAAATTGATGAAGGTGATGCAATTGCAAGGAAAGAAGACCAACTTGGTCTTAGGTATGATGAAGACGAAGGAGTGGATACTCTCATATTGAAAGATGAGTTTCAGAATCTAGTAGATATGTTTGAGTCCATGAAAGACCAAAATGTAGGTGAAGGACAATCAAGTGAATGCGAAGAACTTATGAAGGAGATCCATGAGGAAGAAAAATCTAAAAGGATGATGACTACCATACAAACTAAGGAGTTTAAGAAAGATTGTAAGAAAGACAATAGAGAGATACATTTGAAGGAATATAAATATGAAAAAACCTCCATAGGAGGTCAAACAAGCATGGGAGAAAGACAAGTATAGTAAAACTTGTTTCACCATTTTCTTTACGTTTTGAATGTGACGAAATGGATAATGTTATGGGATGAGGAGGAATACCTGTTATGATGGTTGGTTTGAAGGTTGTGCACACGTTCTGACTTCTTGATCTGATGATGACTATAAGAGCTTCCTTTTAGCTAGGAGGAACTACCTGAAATAGAAAACAAGACCACCAAAGAAGAGTTAAATAATATATGATAGTGGACTGCCTAGCGTATGCTAGATCCGGGAAGTGTGATACTTCCTAGAGGGATGTCAATCCACTATTTTTATAAAACAAATATGAAATAAATGAAATGCACATGTAAACAAATCTAGTGATAGTATTCTGATTTGGGTACCTCAGATCACTATTAGCATCAATCTAATTAAATACTAAAAACTATGTGGGTCAAGGTCTTTAGGTTAGGTTAGGTTGTTTAGTTGGTATGCAGGTCATAGACAGGGTCTTATTATGGTTGGGTAAGGTGTTTGAGGGTTGTTTTGGTAGGTAGGTTGGTTGCTAGTTTACATAGTGTTGGTAGGCACAGAGACCGGCGTCAGTTGGGTATGAATGACCATGGTTGGGAAGAACCGACAATGGTTATTGGTAACCAACATCGGTAGAGCCAGGCCGATCAAATTCAATAAGATCTAGTTGAGGAGTTTGAGATGAGGTCAGAAAAAGATGAAAGAGGGCATGAAAAGGTATATGTGGATCTTAGGAACACTCAAAGATATGTAGAGGTCGGGTATAGGTCCTTTTATAATGTGGCTAGAGGAATGGTCGAGTTTATAGAAAAAGAAATAGTGGGGAAAAGGGAATGCACGTAGAAAATGAAAACCGAGATGAAAAAAACCTTTTAAATAGGACAAGGATGAAATAACACAGGTGATAAATGTACTTACTGGTGTTGCAGGTCCAATGGCTATGTGGTGGTGATGGCTGATCAGTGGGATGGAGCTTGGTGCCGCAATTGTGCTTCCCAGATACTGTGAGAGAAATACCTCTAGATCTGTCTCAAGGATGGCTATGGCTACTTGGATGTGCGAGAGAGCTCTAGTTCTTTCTTGCATGCATATATCCTTTTTCTCCCAAAATTCAAGAATGTGGCTAACCCCTCAAACAAGGTTACCAAAATGGTTAAATGGTAATCAATGATGGTTTAGGGCTACTGGTATCAGTTTCAGGTTGGCTTATAGGTTTCTAAAAATAGTAGATCCTAGATATTTTTTACTAGCTTTGTTCATTGGTCCCTGGTCTAAATGGAACATTTTGCTTAGATACATAGGAAAGTGGTTAGAGGGAGAATATGCATGTGATTTTAGGGTTGTACTAAGTCCTAGTTCACTAAGGTAAGTAGGGATAAGTATTAGTTAGTTATGGAAGCATGATATGAATATGTCTATGGTGAGGTGTCTAGGTGAGGTGGTGGGGTTAGGTGGAAATTGGTTTTAATTGAGATAATTAAATAATGAACGAAGTGAGGATGAGTATTAATTTAATTGTAAATAATTAAATTAATATTAATGTGGGGTATAAGGGTCATGGTTAGGTGAATGTGTTTAAGTTGGTTATTCAAAAGGGGACCAAGGGGAGTGTGACCCAATTTTGGTGTCTACAAACCTATCATCAACCAAGAAGAAGAAGAAATGGTTATGTGTAAATAGAAAAATAAGAAATGCATAGTGAAGAAAGAAGGTCAAGAAAATCAAGAAGAAGCAAGTGGCCAATAAGAAGCAAACATAGGAGCTATAATGAATAGAGTAGTACCTTTGAAAGGTCTGCAATTCTTCAATTTTGGTTGGAAATCAATATAATAGTGGAAGTGGTAGATCATTCACAGTCAAATAAGAAAAAAAAGGAATTATTCCTTATGGTAAGAAGACAAAATTTTAGTGTGTACAAATTCCCAATTAGAGAGTATAGATCATTTGTGAATCATAAGAGGACATGTTTCAATTTATTAGTCTCAAGAATAACACGTATGAGCTATATATAAGTTGCCACTCAAATTTAGGGATCTTCCTATGTGTCTAGGAGCCAAACTACTATGGAGAAAGAATACTAGTATAAAGGGAGAATTCATTCAGATGTATTAGGTGATAGTGGACTATACTCTGAGCTATTGAATAGTTGGCATGAAGATTTGAATGAATAAAGACTGATAAAAGAAGAGAACAACATACAAAGGAGGTAGAGCCAAGAAGCGAGCATGGAGCATGATGTCAATGAAGGAATTAGGTAAAGGATTCAACGTGAAGAAATATTTTTCAGTGAGAAGCAATACTTCATGTATTCCCTAATAGAAGTCCAGTTGTAAATAAAGAAAGGGAAAGCTAAGGTAAAGTATAAATGTGGATCTCAAGAGTACACTCACATACATGAGTTGGTTTTACAAGCATCTATTGGAGTTAGAAAGCTTAAGAAGGAAGACCAACTGAGTTGGCACAAACAGAATACACAACACCAAAAATGAAGGAAGGTGAATATGAAAGCATTTCATTCTTTAAGAAAAACAAGATGGATTACATTAAAAGAGGGAATTAGGACATGGAATATAGATTGAATTCAATCAAGCAAGGGCGTATATGACAAGAGAACCATGCAAGTTAAGAAAAAACCATACAAAGCAAGATCAAACACACTAAGAAAAGAGAAAGTAGACCATGGGCATGAATTGAAGAAACATATGCAAGCTTGGAGAAGAAACCTACAAATGGAAAGGTAAGAAGGAAGCCTACAAACGAGACCAACAAACATCATTTGAGCTAGAAGCTTAATTTCCCTCTCAAAGGTAGAATGATGCAGGTACATTAGTAGTTGGTCATATAGGTGGCCATGTTTTAGTATGAGGTCTAGGTTGTTTTAGGAAAAAGTGTTATCATTTTCCCTCCAATCTTAGTATTCAAATAGTAAAATTTGACAATGTTGTGTGTAAAATATTATTACTCCATATGAGGAAAAACATGTGCAAATAAGGTCTGGGGAGATTATCTTCACGTGGGACCAAGTTTAGTAAGTAAGATTTGAGCTGTTAAGTTCTTTCTTAAACTAGGAAAATAGTTGAGTTATCTTAGGATATTGTTGAGGAAAGATAGGATGGGTTTGTTTTCATATTCCAAAGTTGGATTTTGGAAACAAGTATGAAAATTTCTTGTGAAAATGAATGTAAGAGATATAATTGAGTATGAATAAATAGATGATCGAGGTTTGGATTGATTCCATAGTGTAATTTACAATTTTTTACATATTTTCTTCATGTATATAACACAAACCCTGTTCAGGTCAAGAGCATGTATATAGCTAGTAGGCTTAGGAGAATTTTCAAGGATTTTTTAAGGCCTATTAGTGCATATAATGCCAAAATTGTGCATATAAGGTCTGGAAAGATTATCTTCACATGGGACCAAGTTTAGTAAGTAATATTTGAGTTGTTAAGGTCTTTGTTAAACTAAAAAAATAGTTGAGTTATCTTAGGAGATTATTGAGGAAAGATAGGAGGGGTTTGTTCTCATATGGAAAAGTTGGATTTTAGAAACAAGTATGAAAATATATCATGAAAATTAATTTAAGAGACATAATTGAGTATGAATAAATAGATGATGGAGGTGTGGATTGATTCCACTGTGTAATTTTTAAGTTTTTACATAATTTCTCCATGTATATAGCACAGACCCTGTTCAGGCCGAGAGAATGTATATAGACAATAGGATTAGGAGAAGTTTCAAGGATTTTTGAAGGATGAAAAAGGTGAGTAGGATTCCATGGACTATCATAAAATTTTTATAGCCCTTGAAGTTAATTATAGTTACCTATAGACTGCAAATTTTTCTCTAAAGCCCTAACTTGATCAAGAAATATATGAAACTCTAGCCATCAAAATATGATGAAAATTTAGGAGAATATCTATTTTGAGGGAATCTAGGAGTCTTCCAAATATCAATTTCCAATTCACACATGTGAATACTTTATAGGGAAGTTTACAATTTGGCTATGACTAGGTGTTATAGTTAAGAGAATTCAAGTGCATTTCATGGGTGATGAGTGAATCAAGCTCTAAGTTTCATCATAGAGCATGTTGGAGGTATTTATAAGTTGTTCCAATCATTTCTTAGGTGATATTATCCTTAATATCCCAAGTGTCACACTTTAAGGATTGAAAGATACCTAACTAGGCCTAAATGAACCCTAAGACAGTTGGAAAAGTATATTTTCTTATAAAAGAGTGGGTAGTGAAAATTGGACTTAGGATAGGGCTCCATAAAGGGTAATTAAACCCATTTTTAGCAAGTGACATTATCTTAGATAAAATTGAATTATGTAAAGGGTTGTATGTTAGGAGACCTAGTAGGTCTTAAGGGCTAGATTGAGAAGTGTTGCAATATGCAAAGGTTTGACTGAACCAAAGGCCTAGACACCCCATAACAAGCTAGAAGAAGTGATTCAAGGGTATAGGAGTGTTTCAAATCCTTGACTACATCATTTGAGTACTTTGATCTATGAATCCATATAAGCTATAGTTGGAAAGAAGAAGCCAAGTGCCCATGAACAAGGTTAAGGACATATGGTTGTAGGAGTATGGAGGTTTAGTCACCTTTAAGAAGGATAGGCTAAGTGTTTAACATGACAATAATCCATGGAGTAGAGGCTTGGCTAGAAAATCCATATAGGTTAAGAGAGATGAAGCACACACATAGAGAAGGGGAGTATGAGAGTGAAGGTTTTTTGTGTGGAGTGAATGCTAAATAAGTAGAACATGAACAATAGAGAGTGAGGGCATCTGTAAAGTATATAAAAGGGAAGACGTGTAATAATATCATGATGAGATCATAAGTATATCAAAGTTTATTATTGGTGGCCAAGACAAGAGGTTGAGATGTTTAGTGGAGAGAATCAGGATACAAAGCATAAATGAGGTGAAGAACATAAAAGAGGAGAGGTAACTGAGACAAGGTAGGGCGGGTTGGTCAACTAAAGGTAAGTTATGAGTCTCATGATTTTATTCCCATATGCTTGAATGAGTTTATATAACGAAATGTACCTACAACATATACTATATACATATAATGATCTACATCGAGTAAGTTCCTTTAGCTATATCTTGAAGCGAGGGGAGATTGGATAGGATCATGCATGATTAAGGTAAATTTTGAACTACATTTGTGAGGAAAGTGGAATTGAAGAAGACCCCTTACACCATTTTTGTTATCAGAGCATGATTTAAAGTCTATAAAGGACATTAGGAGGATTATGGCATAATTGTAATCAAGGATGCAGAACAAGCAGGAATACTTACTAAGAGAGATGATGGGGCAATTTCAATATATTGAGGCATAAATGGAGATGAGAATGGATATTTGGAGCATCTTGTTAGAGAGAGAATGCCATTATTAGAGTGTAGCAGAAAGGAATAGTATACAAGCCATTCAAGGGAAGAATGCAAGGCTTCTGGACAAATTCAAGAAGGCATGCTTGTGTTTAGTGATGTAAAGGCAAATAGAGACTGCTGTGTAAATGATAGATATGCGAATGCAAGTTGTAGTAATATGAAATCACCTAAAGGAACTGGAAATGAGTAGGTATTCAGAACATATTAGTCATGTAGGGGAAATGAGAGAAGGAAGGGTGAATATCTCTTGATGAAGAGAGTCTTAGAGAAGCGAAGAGGCAAAAATATAGATTTAAGGAGACAATATACAAACATGAGTTAGAAAAGGAAGTTTTTCAGAACTAGATGCAAGTTTGGAGGAAAGGTATGTGATGTCATCATAGATGGAGGAATTACTGATAATATGGTGTCAGGATACATGGTGAATAAGCTATGATTGAGAAGACTTCCACATCCAAAGCCTTACTACATTTCATAGGTGCAACATAGTCATAATATCTAGGTAAGAGAGAAAATCATAGTTGAATTTCAAATCGGGTCATATAAAGATACAATAATATGTGATGCTCTACCTATAGATCATTGCCATTTGCTTTTAGGTAGACCTTGACAATTTTACAGGAAATCCAAGCATTATGGAAGGACTAATGTTTACAACTTCTATAAAGGTGGAGTTGAGCATAGTTTCATACCCTTAAACGGTGAAGCAGGCGATGAAAGTGGAAGTGTTATGTTAATGACCATGAGAAAGTATTTATATGAAAAAATGTAGTAGGTTAAGGAGATAAAGATAATAAAGGAAGTGTCTCCTTGTGATGAGTTGTGGATGAGAAGTTAATTATTAAGAAGGGTATTTAATGAGAAAGGAGTTGGTCACATGAAGAAGATGAAAATAGAGAGAGGTTATGGGAAAAGTAAAGAGATGGTGGATCAAAAATACCACCTTTATAGATAATTAAATTTCTTAAATGGAGAAAAAAAATTGAATAGGTCATGAGAGAAGTAGGCATGAAGGTCGAGAGACCATTGATCTTTCTAACTAACTCTATGTGGTCATGTTTGTATGTAGGTAAAAATCATAAAATTCTGAATGTTAGTGAGCATGTAGGTTAAACAAGTGATGAAGGTGATGATCTTGGTCCTAGGTATGATGAAGAGGAAGGAGTGGATACTCTCATCTCTAAATAAGAGTTGAAAAATCTACAAGAGATGTTTGAGTCCATGAAAGGACAACATGCAAGTGAAGGAAAGTCAAGTGAACATGAAGAACTTATGAAGGAGATCCATGAGGAAGACCAAACCAAAAGGATGATGACTACTATACAAACTAAGGATTTTAAGCAAGATTGTAAGAAAGGTAGTAGAGAGATGCCTTTGAAGGCATATAAATATGAATAAGAACCTCCATAGGTGGTCAAACAAGCATGGGAGAAAGACAAGAACAATCAGCCCAAAAATAAAGCAAGAAGAAGAAGCATAGTGAAGAAAGAAGGTCAAGAAAAAACAAAGGTTGAAACAACTCAAGAAGAAGCAAGTGGCCAAGAAGAAGGAAATATAGGAACTATAAATGAACAAAAAAATAACTTTGAAAGGTTATAAATTATTCAATTTAGGTTGGAAATTAATATAATAGTGGAAGTGGTAGATCATTCACGGTTAAATAAGAAACAAAAGGAAATATTCCTTGAGGTAAGAAGCCAAAATTTTAGTGTGTAAAAATGCCTAATCAGAGAGTATAGATTAGTTTTGATTTATAAGAGGACATGTTATGATTTCTCAGTCTTAGGAATACCATATTTGAGCTATATACAAGTTTCCACTCAAAACCAGGGATCTTCCTATGTGTCTAGGAGCCAAACTACTATGGAGAAAGAACACTAGTATAAAGGGAGAAGAAATTCAGATGTCTCAAGTGACAGCAGATTGTATTTTGAGATATTGAATAGTTTTCATGAAGATTTGAATGAAGAAATACTGGTAAAAAAAGAGAACAACATACAAAGGTGGAAAAGCCAAGAAGTGAGCATGGAGCATGATCTCAAGGAAGGACTAAGGTATATGATTCAAGGTGAAGAAATACTTTTCAGTGATAAACAATACTTCATGTAGTCCCTAATAGAAGTTCAGTTGTAAATGAAGAAAGGGAAAGCTAAGGTAAATTACAAATTTGGAGCTCAATATTACACTCACATGCATGAGTGAGTTGTAAAAGGAATGATAACCAGATCGTACCAAGTTAAGAACTTAGATGCTAATAAAACACCACAATCAATAAGATAAAAGAAATTTTCTAGAATAAATTTTATAAAAACTTTGCAAAAAATGAGAAAAATATCATATATTATTATGGAACTTAATAAAATATAATGAGAACAAGCGTTGCTTATATAGGAAAGGAATAACAATCTAAAAACTAGTCAGGGTTGTAGATCAAGCCATAAATTAAGGAAAGAACTAGTCAAGACCATAGATTTAGGAAATAACTAGACATCAAGGATCTAGTCAATACCATAGATCAAGGAAAGAACTAGTCAATACCATAGAACAAGGAAAGAACTATACTTAACAACTAGATAATACCCCCCTAATATCTAAATAAAATAAAAATAAATATCCACACACATAAGTGGGTGAGGATAAATACAATAAAGGTAAATAAAGTACCTAGGTGAACATGAGCTAAGGTAAATACCTACTCTAACACCCCCCCTCAAGTGAAGCTAGGGGACCAAACTAAAAGTGGCATACCCACAATTTGAGTCTCGGGAACTAGTCTTGATCAAGTACTCATGTATAATACATCCATGAAGACCCTCGAACCAAAAGAAGGAAATAATCCTACTAGAAAGAAAGAGAAAGAAGAAGAAGAAGAAGAAGGAATATGTTCTCACAAATACCCCCCAAGAACAACTTTCAAAACCCCAAGCATGTCACGTAATTCAAGGTAGTGAGAAGATACAAAAGGCTTCATAAATATGTTTGCAACCTGCTGTTAAGTTGGAATGTACTCCACGAAAATAATTCCATCCTGAATTTGTTGAAAAATGAAGGGAATGTGTATCTCAATATGTTTGGCCCACTGATTCTCAAATGGGTTGCTATAAATGTGATTTTCAATTTGGTTGTCACGCCAAAGTACATTTGGTGAATCCTGTGAGAATCCAAACTCTAGTAATAAATTTCGAAGCCAAAGAATCTGTTGAATCTCTATAAATGCTACCCTGTACTCTACCTTTGAAGATGAAAGTGCAATAGGCTGTTGCTTTTTACACATCTAATCAAATTAAGAAGATAAAATAAAAAATATATATCCAAAACTAGAACGCCTGTCATTAATAGAACCTGCCTAATCTAAATTTGTATATCCAACCAACATAGTAGAACCCCTAGTGTCGTGTAGGCCAAAGTGGGAAATGCCCTGCAAATAGTGCAAAATATTTTTAGCAGTCTATCACTGAATACTATGAGGATAATTTGAAAACCTAGATACAATCCCTACTGTAAATGAAATATCGAAGTGAGCATGGGTTAAGTAGATGAGACTTCCAACCAACTGACTATATAATGTAGGATCACAAAGTGGAGTGGTACATGTGGAAGTAAGAGTAACTCTAGACTATAAAGGAGATGGACTTGGCTTGTAATCAACCATATCAAAGTGCCAAAGAAGATCATGGGTGTAATTTTGCTGACTCAAATGAATCCCTGAATCTATTTAAGAAATATATAATCTAAGGAAATAATGCAATAACCCAAGATCTATCATGTCAAACTATGTAGAAAGATCCCTCTTAATACTCTGAATGTGGGAGGAAAATCTTCCAGTAAGTAATAGATCATAAAAATATAAGAAAAGTATCATAATATCCTCACCAACATGTTAGAGATACACTATATGATTAGAGTGGCAAGGAACAAAACCAGTAGATAGAAAAAATAAATCCATCTTCTCATACCAAGCCCGAGGGGCTTGTTTGAGACCATAGAGAGACCTTTAGAGCCTACAAATAAGAGAAGAATCCTAAACAAATTTTGTATGTTTATCCATGTATATTTCTTCTTGTAAGTTTCCATGTAAGAAGAAACTATTCACATCCATTTTGTATATGGGCCACCCCTGTGATATAGTAATAGAAAGTACAAGGCATACAAAATCCATCTTGGCAATGGGTGAAAAAGTCTCAGAGTAATCAATAACTTCAACTTATGAAAAAAAATTTGCAACAAGATGAGCCTTATACTTGTCAATGGACCCATCAACTTCGTATTTGGTTTGGTATACCCACTTACACCTAACCATATTTCTTCCTTTAGAAAGAGATGCCAAATCCCAAGTATGATTCTTCATAAAGGAAGAATACTCGCTGCCATTAGATAATCCCACTCCTGTATCCCATGAGCCTTTGAAAAATACTGTGGATCCTCATAAACTACCTAAAACAAAAGTATAGAACATGTAGAATGTGCATCATAATGCCTAGTGGGTGGGAGATCCTATATGAAATATGTTGCCTCAGAAACTATAGTACGAGCCCAATTAGGCATAATGACAACATCAGTGGGAATATCATCCTCAAAAATATTTATAACATCCTCATCAACCTCCTCAAAGAAATAATTCTCAAGATGAGATGAATAAGGAGGCATGGAAGAAGATGAAGAATAATGAGGAGTGAAACACTCATTAAATTAAACATGTGTTCAAAAATAATGTCATGAGTATTAAGATCTAAAAGTCGATAAGCTCTCATATCCTCACAATACCGTAAAAAGATCAAGGTTTTTATCTTCTTATCTAAGGATTTCCTTTCCTTCTTTGGAACAAATTCCCAAGCATGGCTCCAAAATACTTGAAAAATGAGACATCTGGCTTAGTTTTGGACCAATATTCCTCTGGATTAAAATTCTCAAGTGCTTTGTGTGGCATGCAATTCTGAATGTAGTTAGCACAATTAACTACTTCTACCCAGTAAATAGGAGGTAAATATCTAGAATGCATCATACAGTTAGCCATTTCCTTCAAATTTCTATTCTTCTATTCTGATAATCTAATTTTCCATGGAGTATGAGGAACAAAATGTTGGCGAATAATGCCTTGAGTGGCCAAAAAGTTAGAAAACATATTTCTGAAGTACTCCCCCCATTATCAGGATGAAGGTTCATTATGCAACTAGAATATTATTTCTCGACCAAAGCCTTGATGACTTTGAAGTGTGAAAAAACATCACTTTTTTACTTGAGAAAATAAGACCAAGTACGTCTCGATAAATTATCAATAAACGTAAGTTCATACTTAACTCTATTAAAAGAGAGGGTAGGAAAAACCATCAAGTCACTATGCTTAAGCTCAAGTGGTGAAGAAGGTCTCTTAGACAAATTCTTAGGAAAAGAATCTTGTTGTTTCCCTAAAGTACAGCCATGACAAACTCCCTCAAGACAATAAACTCTAGGAAGACCATTTACCATACCATGAGTGCTCAACCCCTTCAAAGAACTATAATTAAGATGTCCAAATATCTTGTGCCAAATCTTACTCTCTAAATCTGAATGAGAAACCAATTCTATCCCTATAGAGTAATTGTCATCAAAAACCTCAAAGTGATATAGTCTAGAACTATGATCAACAATACCTTGAGCAACAAGTGAATGAGGCTCCAACAAAGTTCATACTTCTACCCTATGTGGTGTAAAAGTCACTATTTTTCCTTGACTAGAATGACAATTTTGATATATAGAAAGAAAATTTGTGGTGATGTCAGGAACATACAGTGCATCTTAGATACTACCACCATCAAGGTGTATATCACCTTTTACCTCAAAAAAATAAAATAAGAATATCCAACCCCAAGTTTGGAATTAGAACTCAAACCTAGAGAAACAAAATACTCCTTGGAAGAAGTCATGTCATGAGAAGCACCTGAATCTATAACCCAACTATTTGCAAGTGGTGATTGAGATCTCCCAACAACATTAAGTTCTTTTCCATGCTGATTAGAAGGAGGTGGAATGGAGATAGAATTTTTTTGTTTCCTGAATGCATCGTCTAAGGCTTGCATTCTCTTAAAACACCTATGTTCTTCATGACAAATACCCCCACAAAAGAGCATGAAACGCTAAACTTATTCTTGGATTTAGAAGAATCCTTGGGTTTTGAGTTGTTTTCTTTGGGTTTAGGATCATTTTGAGATGGAGAAGGGATGGATTTAGTTTTAATTTTTGGTTTTCCCTTGCCCTTAGGATTAGATGCAACTAATGCCTTTTGAGAGGTGGAAGACTCAAGGTTAGACAATTTGGATTCTTCCCTAATAAGTCTTTCACAAAATGTTTCTAATTCAGACATTTTGAATGTGTCACCTAAGTCATCCATGCTAGAGAAAAAGGTAGAAGCAACTATTTGGAATGGTCCTCTTAACTTAGATAAAATAAAGTAAACACACTCTTCATCTTTCTTATCTCTTCCACTCTCATTCAATTGTGTCAACAAATGCTTAAACTTGGTAAGATAGTTTATAATTGTTGGAAAATCTCTAAGTTTAAGAGAGGTGATATTAGTTTCAAGTTTCATGGCTCTAATATGATCCACCTTAACAAATAAATCTTCTAATTTCTCCCATATTTTGAAAGGAGATTCATATTTTTCCAAATGAAATAAAAGACTGTCACTTACATAAGTTCCTATTAAACCCATACACTCAATCAAATTTTCACTGGTATTGAAATTTATCATATTATCTAGTGAACACTGGTTGTTCTGACAAAGTTAAAGCCCATAATCCTTTCTGCTTAATTATTTTTCCATTCTTGGTTTTCATGTGTGGTAATTAGGTGTTGTTAATGGCTCAACATGATCTAATTCAGAAGTAGATAAATATGGCATTATCAAAAAATCACCAAAAGAAATGTAAGAACCAAATAATGCAACAAGACCCCCAACAAATAAAACAAGAGCCCCCCAAGATTTTGACACTTTATAATGAGTGTGTGTTACAATATGTCACTTTATAATTATAGTGTGATTCTCAAAATAAATATTTCCGATGGAAAGAGCATGAGAAAATCATTTTTTCAAAAAATGACACTCAAAACCGAGTTACCATTCAAAAGATACAAGCTTTTCAATTTTGTGCTCTGTTATTTATTTTAGTTGTGACTAAAATAAAATAAAATTATCTTGCCTTCACCACACAAATAAAATGAAAGGGTACTGGAGTTAAGCACCAACTAGTAGGAATCACAAACTTAAGCCCTCATATGACCATACCATATGACCAAGGGCTAAGGATTTCAATGGGTGTCTGTAAGAGACATAATTGAGTATGAATAAAAAATTGATGGAGGTTTGGATTGATTCCAATGTGTAATTTGTAAGTTTTTACATATTTTCTCCATGTATATAACACAAAACCTGTTCAGGATGAGAGCATGTATATAGAAAGTAGGCTTAGGAGAAGTGTATCATCAAATTTTTATAGCCCTTGAAGTTAATTCTAGTTACTTGTAGACTGTAATTTTACCTCTCAGGCCCTAACTAGGGAAAGAAATATCTGAAACTCTAGCCATAAAACTATGATGAAAATTTAGGATAATATATTTCTAGAGGTAATCTAGGTGCATGCCAAATATAAATTTCCAATTCACATGTGTGAAGATATTATAGGAAAGTTTACATTCTAACTATGACTGGGTGCTATAGTTAAGAAAATCCAAGTGCATTTCATGGGTGACTGAGTGATTCAAGCTCTAAATTTTATCATGGAGCATGTTAGAGGTATTTATAATTTTATCTAATCATTCCTCAACTAATATTAGACCTAATAGCCTTACTCTCATACTTACAGGCTTGGAAAAGACCTAATAAGGCCTAAATGAGCCCTAGGACAATTGGAAAAGTACATATTTGTACAAAAAAGTGGGTAGTGAAACTTAGAATCAGGCTAGGGATCTATAAAAGGTAATCAAACCCATTTTGAGTGGGTGATGTTGTCATAGATAAAATTGAGTTATGAGAAGGGTACATGATATTTTTGTGAATGTTGTCTCTGATTCACAGGAACTCACCAATAGCCTCATCATTCTGAAACATGTCAATAGGTACATGTTATTGTTGATCCTAATTTATGATTAATGGGTAGGTGAGGTTTAATGGTTGAGTTATAAGGGATATGGTGGGTATAACAGGGGTTATGGTAAGGATAACAATATTGGTGAATAGGTTCGTAGAGGGAAGGTGTTCGTAAAGACTACATCGGGAATATGTTTTTGTTTCATTTCTGGATAAACTATCCTCAATCTCAGAAGAAGCATACTCATCATCTAAATAATGAGACTCACATAAATGGATTCCTATTACTGATTTACCTGCTATATGATGAGGTATTGTAAGAGCTTCTAACGTGCCTTGTTCTTAGAGGCCGCAGCCGCATCATTTATACCCCATCACAAGCATCATCTAATTAGGAATGGGATACTTATGTGATTTATAACATGTACCCATGTCATCATCATCAAGATAGAATAAAATGTCCATAATAAATATTTCATCTTCTAGCAAGCTATCAGGACTAAAATTATTGAACTAGCAAGCCTCTCTTGATCTATGAACTTTAAAACACAACCTACCATGTGCTTGGGCTAATACCAGACTGTTGTGAACCATTAGGGCTTGTTATAGATCATACTCTACACAACCACTTAGTTTGAACTTCATTTCCCATGTAGACAAAGGAGTTTCTGAGGTGGAAGCACCATTGTCATTTATATACAGGGTATCTAGATCCACTCATGAAGTGAGGGCCTTTGAATGGATAGGAACAACGATCTCTATAGATGGACACTAATAAATTGTAGGGAAAATTCCAGACAACACTCTATAATGAGAAAAAGGGTGAGGGTCCACCTATATGGTGAGTGTTTATCCCTCATATTGAACCTTTAAAATCTAATGATATGTTGATGGTATGATGTGCATGATGTGAATCCGTTGGCCACCAAGCAAGATATTGTAAGGGAGTTCCAGGTCCAAGACATGGAAATTTGTATCGTGTGTTGTGATGCCCACTTCTAATAAGAAAGTGATCATTCCAACTGATTTTCATTATTCATTGTCATATGCCTTAATGTGGACGACCTTTGCTTCCAGGTCAGCCTCTATGCAAACTAGTTGGCAGATTATTTTGAGAGTACATATGTTAAGACCTGATCCACCATCCACAAGCACTCTCTTAACCTTCTTATGTTTAATGATAACCTCAATATGCAATGGTAGGTTATGTGAAGGATCTTCAACTAAGGATTTTGTAGTACTGAAGGCTATTTCTTCCAAAGGACCAAGTTGTGCTACCATGTCTTGCAAATGTGTTGAGTCAACATAAATGGATACTCCTGATCCATGTAAATTTTTGTAAAGTATATCCTTTTAGACGCTAGAGATATTTAGAAGGTATAAGATGGAAATATTAGTTGTATTTTTTTCTAGTTAATCTAACACATGCTATAGAATATCTTGAGGAGGAGGGGGAATAGGTTCAAAATTTATAATGGGGAGAGTCCACCATGTTGTCACAATGCACTCTCTTGTCTTAATTCTAATTGTATTGATTTACTCAATGAGTGGATCAGCACAACCTATAAAGGCATCAAAATGGTCTTTGTTTGACATATAGTTAACATTTTTATTCTAAGACGATTGTCCCTGATCCTAATTTTTCCTTTCTTCGTGATTCGGAAAAGGATCTTTAAAGATCCATAAATTTGCATTTGGATATTTTACAATGAAAATGGAGTCTACTTCAATATCACCGTTGTTGAATAGGTCTTGAATATAATGTTTTAATCTTAAACACTTGTCACTTTTGTAACCCTTACGTGGTGGAACCCCTTGAATTCATTCTCCCTAAACCATTATGGTTTTGATGTATTATCCCTGTAGGGTTGCGTTTTAGGGTACTTAACCATGTTAATAACCTCCAAATTTTTTAGTATAGACAATATGGATTCAGATAGAGGTCTAAAAGTGCAGCGCTTATACTCGATAGGTGGATTACCCTTTGCAAGTTTCAAAGGTTTGTGGTTCTTCACAACTTGCACCTATTTAGATTATACTATCCTATCACTAAAAATATTTTTGTTTCTATTAAGAACAAACTTTGTTTTATCATTAGATTTAGAATCGTTGTGTTCATGGGAGAAAGGTTTTAAAGTCCCACTAGTTAACAATGCCTTTTCAATTTTATTCCCTTTTTCTATTACCTCTTCGAACATGTTACAACAATGCATTTTCAAGTGGAATGTAATTTCTAGATGGAGGTTGGGAACAAATATACATATCAATTTCTTTTTAGGTAGGGAGCAAGGAAAGTGACTAGCTAACCCTTTCCATCTTTGTAAAAATGCAACAAAGTTTTCATTTTTTCATTTCTTGGCATTACAGAGATCTAACATGGTAACGTCATTTTATATGTTAAAAGAGAAGTTTTGTACAAAACTCTCTGCTAGTTTTAGCCATGCTGATATGGATCCCTTAGGGATATGACCAAAATCAATCTAGCATCATTGCCCCTAAACTTCATGGAAATAAGTGCATAAGATAATTATTGCTGAATGCCACCTCTTGACATGTTATATAAAATTCCTTTATATGATCACGAGAGTCACCTCTTCCCTTATATTTATCAAATTTTGGAAAATAAAAATGTCTTGGGAAAGGTACTTTCATCATGGCTTTATCCAATGGGTAAGGACATAACTCATCGAACCGATAGTTATTGTTATTTCCACCAGGTTGGCCCTCTTGTAACGCTTGAAGATAATTCTTCATTGTTGACCACTCTTGATTAAAAATTAGATCTTGTGTGGGTGGCAATGTATGTCTATACAAAGGGCTAAGACTAGGTGTATGCTCACCCCGATTTGTTGCGATAATATATTTATAAGGATCTCTTTGTGCCTTCTGTCAAGGATTTTTTATTGGGAACTCGTAAAATGAAGCTTTAGGTTTGGCCTTTGGTATAGTTTGTTTCAAAACTTTTGGTTTTTCTTTTTGTATATAAATCCTAACTTTCCAATTGAAGAGTGAGGGATTGGACATATTGTTCTAATGTAACCTATTTAATAGGTATTTCATGATGATCTTCATTAGGAGGAGGTTGCACATGATGAACATGTTCTTCATGGTCTTCGCAACGAATTTTAATAGGTGGAAAATGATAGTCTCCATCATTTTAAAATGGTATCTCCTCATTATTATTCCATACAGAAGAAGATGCACGTCTTGGATTTAAAATTTTGTTAAGAGTGTGATTTTCGAGGTCTACTTCTTCTTCTCTTCGAACCATGTTGGTGATAAGAGAAGGTTCTATTATGGAAGGTAATTTAGCTCCTAGTTCCACAAAATTCATAAGAACTTCATGTTTATTATGAAAAATGTAGTCATCAAAATGGGTGAAATGAAGCTCTACATCCGCATGAGGAAACTCTTCCTCTCCACCACTATGGTAAAGCATGAGACTATCCTCCATAAGATGGTTGTCACCTCCAAAGATTTTGGCTTCCAACTTTTGTGACCCCATTCTCAGAGTATACATTACTTATAATAAATGATACAACGCGAAATATTTCCACTAAGGTTTATTAACAAGGGACCCTACCCAAATTTGTGTAGTGCAATGAACCTAAGTTGTTTAAAATAAGGTGACTATAGAATAGTCACAAAAGTGATAGGTCAAAGTGAATCTACAAACCAAAGAATAACGAATAAGATACCATAGCAAGGTAATGTATGACACAAGTTTTCCATAGAATAATACAATGACGTACAACACTCAAAATTTAGTTTACACCAAATATTTTATTCTCTAAGATTCCATCTAGATAGGTTTACAACCAAATAGTGATAACACAACAACACCAGTTAGGTCAGGTTTACAACAAATAAGGCCTAAATGATAAGAGAATGTTGATGCGATATTCTAACAAGATATACTAAAAACCAGTTTCTAAAAACTAACGAAGTCCAAGTCTAGTAAAATGGACGATAATAATGTGAGAAGAATAATGACACTATTTTGACACATGAACCAAGCTTTTGGGAAGGCAAGATTTCTAGTGTCAAAATGATGTTATTGTGATTCTAAAAATGTATCGTCAAAACTCACAACTCCCAATAAAAATTTAGGATGTAAAAAATATGTCTAAGTATAACAAGAAATTTCTATACATTCGAACATTGTAGCTTTATAATATTGAGATTTAAGCCTAATTTAACAATGGAAACAAGACATAAATATCTCAATTGTATGGCTAGAATCTGGGTAAGTGTAACAACTCAAAATAAGATAAGGATGAAAACATCTTAACTATGATGATATTAAGTCTCAAAGATGGGTTTATGTAGACAAGGGGTCCTACTAGATCGTGAGTACGTACCATGCACACTTTTAACACTTATGCACTCCGACATTTCAACCTAGTCACGCAAGTAGAATGAAAAAGTGGTAGAAACACGTGATATCTAGTGAGTATATGTATATGTTGTTTCCTTTTTTCCAAAAATGGACAACAAGAAATTAAGGGTTTAGACCAAGTGGTGTTAAAATAAACTTGGTTTTATTTTGGCAAAGTTTCACATTGTCTTAAGACAAGTGAAAAACTAGGAAAAAATGTCACTGAAGTAGATTTAATGATGAAATTTCATGCATGGTTTCAAACTTTAAGAGATTATTTTCCTTGTTCGAAAAACAGAGAGGTTGAATCTAAAAAAGTTGTCACTTTTTGAGAGATCCCATAGTATACTATCGAAGACAAAAAACAATAGCTCCAAGCTAGTAAATCTTCCTACATGGTTCTCTCTTCAAGTTGTCACAAGATATCTAGGAGCGAGCTTGATTTACCCAAAAATTCACAGTGAATAATTTGGGAGTATCTCATCTTTACTTTAACCCTTTCAGTATAATGAGCATCAAAGTGCATTCAGTTACACTTTCACTGGGGTCATGATACAAATATATTTGATGCTAATCTCACCAAGGCGTACTCAACAAGTCTAGTAATGTGGAGCAATTTCCTGTTTCATTCACAAGGTTCCCTCTTGCGCGAACTACTTTAGGGTTCCTATGACCACCCCCATTGTTGTAGCTTGAGGATTATGCCAAAGGGGTTATGTCCTAGTTGAGTGGATGAGCCATGTAGCTCTTAAACAAAACCTACAAATACAATGTGATGATTGTGGTGTATTTTAAATCATTTTATACTTAATGTGGTTTTTTTCGTACTCCTTTTGGAAACCTATAATCACACGGGTAGTTAGAAAAAATGTTTAGGTCCTTATTTCTTTGACTAGTGTTAGGTCCTTCACAAAATGGTTAGTAGTTTTCAAAAATAGACTCGCAATATCATAAGAAAATAACCATGAAAAATGATTGTAAATCAACCAACTACCATAAAATATTACAAACAAACAAGGTTTATTTCCTATTTGATCCAAATGCTTTTATAGTGAAGAGACTAAAATTGATTTTGATTCCCAAGATTACACTAGGTGTAAGGGAAGAGCATATGCAAATTCTAGCGTTGGTTATTTATCAACTGAAAAAAAAAAAAATTTAAACGTAAAATATGATTAATAAAGTTTCCTACTTACTCTAATGATAACAAAAGAAGGTTTAAGAGTGTCTTTTGATTCTCTATGATCACACGAAGTGCAAGACAAGAGCATACATACCTTAACCCAAACTCATAAAAATCATGGAAATAAGATTGAATTCCTTATATCCCTAAGTGACCCTATGAGAAAACTTACTCTAAATCTATTAAATTGGCAAGAAATAACATCTAAAAACCTCTAAATAAGTAACATAAATCCTAAAAACTAGAAATCAGAATATTTGAGTCTTGTAGGAAACATTTATACTTAGACATACCTGCATGTACCATTTCCACTGTGTGCATTACTATTTCAACGCCTGTGCTCCCCTGCCAACATGTGCGCCCCCCTTTGTAAAAATGATAGATAGTCTGAAAAATACGAGCCAATGTGTGCACTTCTAGACACATGGGTGTGCTCCTATTTCAACTCCTGCACTCCCATACCAACGTGTGTGCTGCACCTCTACAAAAAATAACTGACAATGGTGTTGAAAATTACTAGCTCAGCATGTGTGATCACGTTCTTTCAACACCATGTGCACGTCCCAGTTCAAACACCTGCACACCCCTTTCGACGTATGTGCGCACCTCTATGTAAAAATGGCGTAGTTGATAAACTATTAAGCTAACATTTCCAATCCTGCTTTAACAACTACACTCCTAGTTCGATGCTTATGCTCACAGTTCAATGCTTGCACTCCTGACTTAACACCTACACGCCCCTTCGCAGGCAGTGGCAAAAATTAGAGTTCTGACAAGAATTTCTTCAAAAAGGTCAAATATTTTGTATTTTTTTTGGTAATTTTGATAGGGTTTCACCTCCTTGAATCTTGCAAAATAAAATAAAATACAACTTCTATGACTAATATAGTTAAAATAACTTTCAAAAAAGTTAAATTAATCTAGGTAAATTTTGGTAATTACTCTGACAGGGCTTTAAAATTCATCTGAAAATCCTGTAAAAAGTAAGATAAACACAACTTAAAAGTACTCTAGAAAGCTTGAAAGTATACTAGAAAACTTGAAATTAATCTAGGAAACTTAAAACTAATGTATGGGAATTAATCTACAAAAATTTTAAAATTACTCTAAAACTTTGAAATTAATCTAAAAATCTTGTGAAAGTACTCTCAGAAAGCTTGAAAAACTACTCTAGAAATAGCTTAAAAGTACTCTAGAAATCTTGAAATTTAAAGTAGGAAACTTGAAACTAATATATAAATTTGAAATGAAAAACTTTGAAACTAAGTTAAAAAGATTTAAAAAGTGAATGTAATGGGGTATTCTCCCACTGGGCATGCTAAATGATGACACCCTAAAATTTACAAAGAAATTTGCATGACTAAACAAGGAGAGATAACACCATCGACATCCATCTAGCCAATGCTATAAGTCTAGGAATGTAAGATTAAGATAGAAGCTTAAAAGAATGGTTAACTAGTATGAAAACAATAGAAAATCTAACTAAACATGCCTACTAATATGCTTGAATTACCTAATAGGGGCCTAAATAAACCTAAGAGGGAAATCAAATGGTTATATTTGCTACTCCAAACAAGGTGAAATGGCCTCTCGTAATGACTACTTTGTCATTTTGGATATCCATCTACTAACCCCATTGAAGGCTTTAAGCAAGGATTGAACTTGGCTATATATTATATTTATTATATGAGATGCAAATCGAAGCATGGTGTAAAATATAAAATAATGAGGTGCACCCTTTTTATGGTTTTCCTTTTGGGAGAAACTTGTATTTAGGTGCATGTGGGACTAAAAGCGCCAAATTTGATTATAATTTCTAATCATGATTAGGCCTTGCTAATCACAATTATTTAATTATCAAGTGATTAAGAGGTGTGAAGCCTTAATCAACCACTTAGGGTCAACTAGGAGGTTAGGATAAGCTTTTGAAGCTTGCTGAGATGTTGTGGAGGTGAATGTTGTGATTTTGAGTGGTGAGAAGAGGGATTTGAGTCAATATTAGTGTATATTGACCAAAATAAGGGCAAAAATAGGCTTAATTAGCTAATAAACTGCTAATTTTCTTGTTTTGAAGAGGATTTTGACTTACGATTTTCCATAAAGTGGTATCTTGAATGCGAAAGGGTTTACACAATCAACAAAGAATGGTGTTAATTGGCTAAAGTTGTGAGAAATGTTATTTAATTAGAAAAGAGAACTAATTATAATGGAATTGACAAGAATGAGAGTGATTTACATGTGCATTTTAGCAATAATATTGCAAAAGTGGAATTTAGGTGTCTACATTTTCCCTTATTTGAGGTGAAATTAGTGACTTCACTTCAAACATAGTAGACAAGCATAAAACGATGTAAATTTTTGAAGAAAAACTAGCAAGATGAAGGATGCCCCCTCGAGTGTTGACATGGGTGATAGAAGAAGTAAATTGATGATCGAGAATATGATTGGAAATGGATAGAAGAAAATGAGGTCACAACGGGCATGAAACCATTAGGTATTTGAAAAGGAATAATGATAGGGATGAATGTGGTTGTTTTATTGCCTCTGGGTGATTTGGAAGAAAAATTAGTAGTGGTAATAAATGATAATGGAGAAGAAATGATTAATGGAGAAATATAGGACAAGCCCAATCTTTGCATCCACCCTTTCAATAAGCAACCAGTTTATATCATTTTTCCTCTAGGTCTACATCATCGAATTTAAAAAAAAAATAAACAAAAGTGTAAGATAACATGAAAAGCTAAATTACTAGCAATTGTCTATTGCTAAAAATAAAGTAGCTCCATGGAACATACATTATCCAATGTAATATGAGAAAGTAAAATGATATTTATCTCCCTACAACATACAAAATGCACTGCAATACGAGAAAATAAACTAGCTAACTTGACAGAGAAACTAGTGATAATCAAACTTACTAGTCAAACAAACAATGTTTAAGACAAGTTGCACCAATGTTTTTGTCATCAAGCTAAAGTTTCCTGAATGTTCATGGTTGTAATGATAAGGGTTAAAAATTATGCCCCAATAAATAACACATGCGAGGGAAAAATGGAGGACACAAGTATTCCTAAGGAAAAACCTTCGTGCACTACGACACATTGTCTCTAGGAAACTCACTGTTGCACGGGAGTATCGACATAGTATGCAACTGATATTTTTTTAATGGAGGTAGATCACAATGATCTACAAGTCATTTGAGATTAGAACAAGTAAGAACCGTAGAAATATGCTTTTGTAAGACATACTTCAATTTTTGAGGATGATGTAATTGACACAGGATTTAATTACATAAATGTTGTTTACCAATTTTTGTAAAATTTTAAATTTTTACAATTTTTTTGGATTTCTAATGGTTTTATCAATTTTTTAATTTTTAATTTCTCGTAAACAATTTTGATTGTTATAGGCTTTGTATCACCTTGTTAGATTTATGAGATATCTTTAGATAATATCATACTTATATGTTTGATGATATACCTTTGAAGAAACATGTTCATATTTTTGATATTGGTGTGGGGGGGATAAATTTGTGATCATGCACAACCCCTCTTTCCACATTGGTGATACAATATTTGATGATTAGATTTTAGTATACATGTGTGATGTAGACTTAGCATATACATACATACATACATATATATACATATACATACATATACATATACATGTATATATATATATTTGTATATACATATATATCTGTACATATATATGTATATATATATATATATATATATCTGTATATATATATATATATATATATATATATATATATTGATATACGATGCATAGATGTAATGGATATGTGTGATATGATGATGACATTATAGCAAAATATACAAGTAAAAACTAACAAGCACAAGTTTAAACAACTATAAACAAAGAAACACACTTATTTATAAGTATCCAATATAAAAAGGACTCAATACAATACACTATAGACTACATTCATATTCAATCTAAGTAAGCAAGTGAATCCAATTTAAATCATGTAGTATGAAACAAGTAATGTAATCACAACCATACAAACCAACAACTAAAAGTAAATGAACCACTGCTTTGTTTTTATGGAACAGTTTTGGGAAATTTTTCACTTTTTTTAATTTTATTTCCAAGACATTTTTCTATTGTTTTGGAGATTTCTAAGAAATATATTTGAATGTTTTGATTTTTTCAAAGGACATATCTATATGTTTTTGGGTACTTTCAAAATTTATATGAATGTTTTTGACATTTTCCCAGCCATGGTTCCAAATAAAATATGCAAGGAAAATAAAGAAACGTGGATGCCCCCAACTATGAGATGGGATGTACAATGGTAGAATGAAACATGTGCTATATGTCCATAAGTGTTGCTATGAAGTTTCCCCCAACGTGAGATGCGTTCATTCAATGTTAAATTATCTCCATACTCAAAAATTTATATTAGCTAGATCATGGCAAAGAAGGATAGGCTCACAAGGGGCTAAGATGAAGGCAAAGATTAACTTCAGGCCAAAGTTGTCATACCCCCTTAAACCTAGACTGCTTGTGAAGAATAAACCCTCCCTTGGTGCTGAAAGATGATTTTCATTAGAGGACTTGTCCAAAGTGCCACCATTGTGTGGTTTTCACTATTGGATGTACATGTGTAGTTGTCTTTTTAGTTTTCATATTTTTAATACTTTTTTTTCTTTACTTTTCTTGGTATTCTGCAAAGACCCCATACTTAATCATAGAAGTGCTTAAGATGAATTGTGTTCATGGGTTCTTGAAGCTCTTGACCATCTGAATAGGCTAGCTTATATGCTACTTGAACCAAACTTGGCAACCACAATGTATGGTCCTAGTTATTTGGGATCAAATTTACCTTTCTTTTCTCGATCTTTATTGGTGTTCTTCTGATTATATTTCAACACCATGTCTCCTAATTTGAAACTGATGAGGTATGAACCTTATTATTGTAGCTCCTCCATCGTACTTGATCACAATATACTTTTATGGTGATTGAGGGCGTAGAGACATTTCTCATCCAATAGCTCTAACTCTTCCAGTTGGGATACTCTATATTCCTCCTTTTCACTTAGGTAATCCCTTAGCTCGATACACAAAGAAGGGATCTCGATCTCTGAAGGAAAGAAAAATTCATTAACCGAACACAAAATAATATGGATTTTCACCTGTAGGGGTGTGGATAGAAGTTATAAATTCCTAGAGGGTAGGGTGAATTTGTAGATTCCAGTTATGTCCTATGGTATTAACCATTTTCTCCATAATGTGAATCAAGTTTTTGTTAGAAGCTTTGGCCTACCCATTACCTTGAGGGTAATAGGGGGTTGAAAATTTAAGGGAAATTTGAAATAATTTGTAGAGTGCCTTGACATATTTTATTTTTGAACGACTTACCATTATCGGTGATAATGTAAGAAGGGATACCATATCTGCAGATGATATGATTCATTATAAACTTTGAAATTTGGGGACCTTCTATATATGTAAGAGGAACTACCTCTAACAATTTTTTAAAGTACTCACTGGCCATGTTCTAATGAACTTGTGTCCATCCAAGGAGACATGATTAATTTTCTCTATTAGATTAAGACCCCACTTTGAGAACGGAGAAGGTGTCGTGATTGGTTGTAAAGATTGTGCTAGTGCATATATCAAATTGCTATACTTTTGACAATATACACATCTATGTACATGTTGATAACAATCATGCTCCATGTTAGGCTGATAGTAACTTACTCTGAGTATATTTTTTGCAAGGAACAATCCCATTAGTATGAGCTCCAAAAATTCCCTTGTGTAACTCCTTGATTTCTTAGATATATTCATCATAGTTTAAACATCACAATAGACTCCCGTTGTATCCTTGACAGATAGAGGGTGCCCCCAAGTAGAGCTATAGTGGGCTATATGCTAGATGAGGTTGTGCTTTTCAGCATGGGAAATTTTTATAGGGAAAGTTTCATCATGGAGATAATTAAAGATTTCAGCATACCACAGTGAAAGGGGAACAAAAAATTCACATACTAAACAAGATTCTGGTATGTCCTATGCCGATGTTCTTATATTTTCAACAAATAATGGCATATCATTGCTCTCTAGTGGAATACTCAACATATATCCTACCATATCCATGACATTTGCCATTCTATTCTCAGCTCTTAGTATTTTCTCAAATGTTATCTGTTTAAATAATTATTTTAAGGAATTGAGCACTCTTTTATATGGAAGTAATTTTTCATCTTTAACTTTATATTCATCTATGACTTGTTTGATAATAATCATTAAATTACCAATGCATTTTACTTGTCTGATATCCCATTTTATGGTCAACTTCATTCCTACAATGAGAGCTCCATATTACGCTATACTGTTTGTGCAAGGGAATCTAATTCAAAATGCCTGTGAAATCAAGTCTCCTGTGGGAATGATTAGCATAACTCTAACACTTGAACCATGAAAGGTAAAAGATCCATCAAAGTAAATTTTCCAAACTATAGATTCTTCAAGGTACATAATGGATGGATCTGGTAGTTCTAAACTCAAGGGTTTAGTACCTGGTAGTGTAGCTTCTACTAGTTGATTTGCTAACACCTGTCCTTTTACTGACTTTTGATGAATGTATTCAATGTCAAACTCACTTAATAAAATGATCCAATTAGAAAATAAATATTTCATAGGGTCGACCTTTGAAATTATCTTGATTTTATTTTTAAGCATATAATGATATAGCTTATGGAAAGTAAAAACCATGAATAGGAAAGCCTTCTCGATTTGTATATAATTTAGCTTATATGCTATCAATGTCCTTCTTAAATAGTATACATCATTTTCTCTCCATTCTTTGTCATACTAGGCCAACAATACTCCAATTGCAAAATGTGTATTAGAGATATAAAGTAACAAGGGTTCTCATTCTGTGGGTGGCATGAGAACATGGAGGTTGGCCTATTATTCTTTTAGCAAAGAAAATGCTTCTTGTTGTTATGGTACCCAATTGAAATTAACATCCTTCTTAAGAAGATGTGTAAATGTATGAAACTTATTTGCTAACTGTGAAATAAACCTTCTAATGGCTTGAATTTTTTCTTGTAAGCTACGTAGCTATCTGATATTCTTAGTGAGAGGCATTTATGTGATAGACATGACCTTTGCACGGTCCAATTCTATTCCTCTCCATGACACAATGAATCCTAGTAATTTCCCAAATAGCACACCAAAGACACACTTCTTTGGGTTAGGTTGGACTTTGTAATCCCTTAAGTGCTAAATATATGTTGTAAAATTTCAGGGTGTTCCTCACAAGTTCTAGATTTAGCTAGTATATCATCTACGTAATCTTCCATGATGTAACTTCTAATATCGTGAAAGATTACAGCCATCGCCTTTTGATATGTAGCACCTTAATTTTTAAGGCCGAAAGGCATGACTTGGTAACAAAACATCCCCCATAGGGTTGTGAAATCCATCTTGTGCCAATATTATTTTGAAATATTTATCTGATTATAACCTGAGAAGTAATCCATGAGTGAAAACATTTCATATCCTGCTATAGAATTGATAATCATGTCGATGTTTGGAAGAGGTAAATCATCCTTAGGATAAGCTTTGTTTATATCCCTGAAATCCATACACACTCTAATACCAACTAGATTCTTTTGAACTAGGACCACATTGGAGATCCACTCTGAGTAGTCGATAGGCCTGATAAAGCCTACTTCTAGTAACCTTTCTTGCTCTACCTTTACCAGTAAGGCAAGGAGAAGATGTATCTTTTAGAGCTTTTGTTTGATGGGCTTGGCATCTAGGTGTACCACAAGATTTTGCACCACTAGTGTAGGATGAAGTCCTTACATGTTAGTATAAGACCAAGTGAAGATGTTTACATACTCTCTTAAGAGTCTTGTAAATGTTTTGTTGTTCTTTAGCTGAGACAGAAGATCCTAAATTAACTATCCACGATAGTTCTTCCGTGCCAATATTAACATCTATTGTATCTTCCACTAATAACTTTGATTCATCCCCCATGCATTTAGCATCAAGAGGGAGATTCAGATCCTCCTCTATCACATGTGGCTAAGGGAGATCTTCATCTTGAAGTGGGTACATTATATTTTCCATAGGTTGTCCTACATGTTTGTCCATAAGCACCTCAAAGAGGTTTTCATTATGGGACTTCCCCTTTTTATTTTCACAAGGATTTTCTTTATAACTTTTCCCTTGCTCACTATTTTACTTAAATGTCCGCACAATCTACTTCCTCTCCAAAGTATGCACATGCATTAAGATGAATATATAAACCCTTCTTGTGATCATTTCTTGGAATGTTGTCTCTGATTCCTAGGAAATCACCAATAGCCTCATCATTCTGAAACAAGTTAATAAGTACGTGTTGTTGTTGATCCCAATTCATGAGTGATGGGTAGGTGAGGGTTAATGGTTGAGTTATAGGGGATATGGTGGGTATAACAGGGGTTATAGTACAAATAGCCATATTGGTGAATAGGTTTGTAGAGGAATCTATTTCACTTTCATTTCTGGACAAAATATCCTCACTCTTAGAAGAAACATACTCATCATCTGAAGAATGAGACTCATATAAATGGATTACTATACCTGATTTACCTACTATACACCGAGGTATTATAAGAGCTTCTAATGGGCCTTGTTCTTGGTGGCCATAACCATGTCCTTTATACCCCATGAAAAGCATTATCTGATTAGGAATGGGATACTTAGGTGACTTATAACATATAGCCATATCATCATCATTGGGATGGAATACAATGTCCATAAAAAACATTTCGTGTTATAGCAAGCCTTTAGGAGTAAAATTATTAAAAGGGAAAGCCTCTCTTGATCTCTAAACTTTGAAACAGGTCCTAATATGTGCTTGGGATGATAGAAGACCATTTTGAAACATTAGAGCTTGTTGTAGATAATACTCTCCACAAATTCTTGGTTTGACCTTCATCTCCCATGTAGACAAAGGATTTTCTGAGGTGGAAGTATAATTTTCATTTATAGAAAGGTTATCTAGATCCACTTGTGAAGTGAGGGCCTTTGAATGGATAAGAATAATAATCTCTATAGATGGACACTCATAGATTGTAGGGAAAGAATTTGAAAACACTCTACAATGAGTAAAAGGTTGAGGGTCCCCTTGTATGGTGAATGCCTGTCCCTCATATTGAAAATTTAAATAATGATGATATGTTGATGGTATGGCCTGCATGGCATGAACCCATGGGTGACCGAGAAATATATTGTAAGGGAGTTCAAGGTCCAAGACATGGAACTTCATATCATGTGTTATGGGACCCACTTCTAATAAGAAAGTGATCATTTTAGCTAATTGTCATTCTTCATTGTCATATTCCTTAATGGTGATGACCTTTATTTCCAAATCAACTTCTATACAGCCTAGTTGGCATACTAGTTTGAGATTACATATGTTAAGACCCGATCTGCCATCCATAAGCAGTCTCTTAACCTTTTTATGTTTAATGATAATCTCAATATGCAATGGTAGGTTACGTGAAGGATTTTCAACTAAGGATTCTATAGTACTGAAGGTTATGTGTTCCAAAGGAACAAGTTGTGCTACCATGTCTTACAAATGTTTTGTGTCAATATCAATGGATACTCCTGATCCTTGTAAGGTTTTGTAAAGTATATCCTTATGGACACTAGAGATCTTTAGAAGGTCTAAGATGGAAATATTAGCTATAGTTTTTTCTAGTTGATCTAACACATCATAGTGTCTCTCTTGAAGAGGAGAAGGATTAGGTTCATAATTTATAGTGAGGTGAGGCCACCATGTTTCCACAACACACTCTCTTTTCTTAATTCTAATTGTATTGATTTTCTCAATGAGAAGGTCAGTACAACCTATCAAGGCATCAAAATGGTCTTTGTTGGACATATAGTTAGCATTTTTATTCTGATATGGTTGTCCCCAATCCAAATTTTTCCTTTCTTCATGATTGGGAAAAGGCTCTTTGAAGATCCCAAAATTTTCATATGGAAATTTTCCAATGACAACAGAGACTACTTCAATATCACCGTTGTCGAATAGGTCTTGAATATAATGTTTTAATCTTAAACTTGTGTCAGTTTTGTAACCATTTACATGGTAGAACCCACAAAATTCATTCTCCCTAAGCCATGATGGGTTGGGTGTATCATCCCCATAGGGTTACATTACAGGGTACTTAACCATGTTAATGTTCTCCACCTGTTTTAGTATAGACGATATGGATTCAAATAGAGGAGTAAAAGTGTGATGATTATACTTGGTAGGTGGATTAACCTTTACAAGTTTCAAAGGTGTGTGGTTTTTCATGGTTTTCACCCATTTAGAGTCTACTGTACCATCACTAATGACATTTTTGTTTCTATTAGGAAAAAAATTTGTTTTATCGTTAGATTTAGAATCGTTGTGTTTGCGGGAGAAAGGTTTTAGAGTCCCCCTAGCTAATAATGCCTTTTCAATTTGACTCCCTTTTTCTATCACCTCTTTGAACGTGCTACCATAATGCATTTTCAAGTGGAATGTAATGTATGGATGGAGGTCAGGAATAAATATTCCTATCAGCTACTTTTCAGGTAGGTAGCAAGGAAAGTGATTAGCTAACCCTCTCCATTTTTGTAAAAATACAGCGAAGTTTTCCTTGTTTTTTGCTTGGAATTGTAGAGATATAACACGGTAACATCATTTTCTATGTTAAAAGATAAGTGTTGTATGAAACTCTCTATTAGTTTTGGCCATGTTGATATGGATCCCTTAGGGATATGCACAAACCAATCTAGTGTTGTTGCCCCTAAAATTTGAGGAAACAAGCGCATAAGATAATTATCGCTGAATGCCACCTCATGACATGCCATATAAAATTCCTTTATATGATCACGAGGGTCACCTTTTCCCTTATATTTATCAAATTTTATAAAATTAGAATGTCTTAGGAAAGGTAATTGCATCATGGATTTGTTAAATGGGTAAGGACATATCTCATCGAACCGATAGTTATTGTTATACCTACCAGGTTGCCCCTCTTGTAGCACTTAAAGGGAGTTCTTCATTGTTGATCACTCTTGATTAAAAAGTGGATCTTGTGTGAGTGGTGGCATAGGTCTATACAAAGGGTTAAGCCTAGGTGTATGCTCACCCCAATTTTTTGTGAGAATCTCTTCATAAGGATCTCTTTATGCTTCTCATCGAGGAGTGTTTATTGGGAACTCGTAAAATGAAGCTATAGGTTTTTCTTTTGGTATAGTTTTTTCACAACTTTTGGTTGTTATTTTTGTATATGTAAAACCAAAATTTATAATTGATGAGTGAGGGCTTGGAACTTTTGTTCTAATGTAACCTCTTTAATAGGCATTTCATGAAGATCTTCAATAGGAGGAGGTTACACATGTCGAACATGTTCTTCATGGTCTTTGCAATGAATTTTAATAGGAGGAAAATGATAGTCTCCATCATTTTCAAATGGTATCTCCTCATTATTTTGCTATGGAGAAGTAGAGGCATGAATTGGGTTTAAAATTTCATTAAGAGTATGACGAGGGAGGTATAATTCTTCTTCTTCCCGAACCATGCTAGCCATAAGAGAAGGGTCTAATGTGGAAGGTAATTTGGCTCCTAGTTCTACAACACACTTAAGAACTTCATGTTTTTTATGAATAATGTAGTCGTCAAAATGTGTGGAATGAAGCTCTACATCCACGTGAGGATACTCTTCCTCTCCACCACTATGGTCGACTATGAGATTATCCTCCATAAGAGGGTTGTCACCTCCAAAGATATTGGCTACCAAATTTTGTGACCCCATTATCATAGTAGGAATTAATTAGAATACAAGGTACAACATGAAATATTTCCACTAAGGTTTATTAAAAAGGGACCTTAGTCAAATTTGTATAGCATAATGACCCTAAGTCATTTAAAACAAGGTGACTATAGAATAGCCACAAAAGTGATAGGTCAAAGTGAATGTATGAACTAAAGAATAATGAACAATCTACCCTAACAAGGTAATATATGACACAATTTTTCCTTAGAATAATACAATGACGTACACCACTCAAAATTTAGTTTACACAAAAAAGTTTTCTCTCTAAGATTCCATTTAGATAGGTTTACAACTGAATAGTGACAACACGACATCACCGGTTAGGTCAAGTTTGCAATAAACAATGCCTAAATGATAAGAGAATGTTGACGTGATATTCTAACAAGATATACTAAAAAATAGTTTCTAAACACTAACAAAGTTCAAGTCTCATAAAATTGATAATAACAATGTGAGCAACGTAATGACACTATTTAGACACGTGAACCAACCTTTCAGGAAAGTAAGATTTCTAGTGTCAAAATGATGTTATCACGATGCTGACAATCTATTCGAAATAGTCACAAAACTCAAGATAAATTTAGGATTTAAAAACTATGTCTAAGTATAACAAGAAATTGCTATGCATGTGAATAATGTAATTCTACAATATAGAGATTTAGGCCTAATTTCACAATGGAAACAAGATGTAAATATCTCAACTATACGGCCATAATGTGGGAAACAAACCAACTCAAAAGAAGACAAGGATGAAAACACCTAACTATGATTATCATAAGTCTCAAATATTGGTTTTTGAGACAAGGGAGCTACTAGATTGTGAGTACGTACCATGCACACTTTCAACACTTGCACTCTAACATTGCAACCTAGTCACGTAAGTAGAATACACAAGTGGTGGAAATGGGATATCTAGTAGTATGCGTATATGTTGTTTCCTTTTGTCCAAAAATGGGCAACAAGAAAATAAGGTTGTGGACCAAGTGGTGTTAAAATAAACTTGGTGTTATTTTGGCAGAGTTTCTCCTTGTCTTAAGACAAGTGAAAAACTAGGAAAAAATGACACTAATTAGATTTCGTGATGAAATGTCAAGCAATTTTTACTTTAAGATATTTTTTCCTTTGTTTGAAAAACAAGATTTTGAATCTAAAAAAGTTTTCCCTTTTTGAGATGTCTGAAATGTGTGCTTCTAGACAAGTGGGTGTACTCTTGTTTTGATGCTTGTACTCCCCTATCGATGTGTGCACTCCCCTTTATAAAAACTATAGACAATTGAAAAATACAAGTTGACGTGTGCACTCCTACTTCAACACCTGCACTCACAGTTCAATGCCTACACTTCCCTAACAATGTGTGCACTGCCCTTTAAAAAAATGATAGAGTTGAAAAATAAAAGCTGACGTGTGTGCTTCTGCTTCAAATCCTTCTCTCCTAGTTCAATGCCTGCACTCCTGGTTAAACACCTATGTGCCCCTTCGCAAGAAGTGGCAAAAATTCAATTTTTGACAAGAATTTCTTCAAAAAGCTTAAATCTTTGGTAATTTTTAGCAATTTTGATAGGGCTTCACCTCCTTGAATCTTGGAAAAAGCAAGAAAACACAACTTCTACCACTAATCTATTTGAAAATACTTTCAAAAATGGAAATTAATCTATAAAACTTTGAAAATTACTCTATTTTTTTTAAATTAATCTAAAATGCTTGAGAAACTAATCTAAAAAGCTTGAAAGTACTATAGAAAGATTGAAAATTTACTAGAAAACTTGAAATTAATCTAGGAAAATTGAAACTAATATATAGGAATTAAGCTATAAAACATTGAAAATTACTTTAAATCTTTAATTTAATCTAAAAATATTGAGAAACTAATCTTAAAAGCTTGAAAGTACACTAGAAAGATTGAAAGTAAACTAGAAAAATTGAAATTAATCTAGGAAACTTGAAACTAATCTATATACTTGAAATGAAAACTTTGAAACTAAGTTAAAAAGCTTTAAAAAGTGAATGTAATGCGGTATTATCCCACCGGGCGTGCCAAATGATGACACCATAAACATTACAAAGCAATTTTCATGACTAAACAAGGAGAGGTAACACCATTTCCAACCATCTAGCCAAGGTTCTAAGTCTATGAATGTAACATTAAGATAGAAGATTAAAAAAATTCTTAACTAGTATGAAAATAATACAAAATCTAACTAAACATGCCTACTGATATGCTTGAATTACCTAACATGGGCCTAAATAGACCTAAGAGGGAAATCAAATGGTTATAGTTTCTACTCTAAACAAGGTGAAATGGCCTCTCCCAATGGATACTTGGTCATTTTAGATATCCATCTACTAACCCCATTGAAGGATTTAAGCAAGGATTGAACTTGGCTATATATCATAGTTATTATATGAGATGTAAATCAAAGCACGGTGTAAAATATAAAGGAATGAGGTGCACCCTTTTTATAGTTTTCCTTTAGGGAGAAACTTTTTTTTTTTGCATGTGGGACTAAAAGCCCCAAATTTGATTAGAATTTCTAATCATGATTAGTCCTTACTAATCAGAATTAGTGAATTACCAAGTGATTAAGAGGCGTGAAGCCTTAATCAAACGCTTAGGGTCAACTAGGAGGCTAGGATAAGCTTTTGAAGCTTGCTGAGATGTTGTGGAGGTGAATTTTGTGATTTTGAGTGGTTGGAAGAGGGGTTTGAGTCAATACTAGGGTATATCAACCAAAATAATGGAAAAATAGGCTTAATTAGCTAATAAACACTAATTGTCTATTCTGAAGAGTATTCTGACTTACGATTCATCGTAAAGTGGCATCTTGAATGCAAAAGGGGTTATGCAATAAACAAAGCATTGTTAAATGGATAAATTTGTAAGAAACGTTAGTTAATTAGTAAATACCACTAATTATAATGGATTTTGCAAGAATGAGAGTGATTTGTGTGTGTTATTGCAATAATATTGTAAACGCCGAATTTAGGTGTCTATAATTCCCATGTGGTTAAATGAGTTTATAAAATGAAATGTACCTACAACATATAATATGTGCATACAATGATCTACAACAAGTAAGTTCCTTTAGCTAGATCCTCAAACAAGTGAAGATTGGACAAGACCATGCATGATTAAGGTAAATTATGACCTAGTTGCAATAAGATTGTAAACACCGAATTTAGGTGTCTATAATTCCCATGTGGTTGAATGAGTTTATAAAATGAAATGTACCTACAACATATACTATGTGCATACAATGATATACAACAAGTAAGTGCCTTTAGCTAGATCCTCAAACAAGTGAATATTGGACAAGATCATGCATGATTAAGGTAAATTATGACCTACATTTGTGAGGACAATGGAATTGAAGAAAAATTCTTACACCAATAAGACCATAGAAAGCCACATCCATGGCTATTTGAAAATTTTATCCAATGTTCATCAATCCAAAAGGAATCCTAGCATAAACATTTCTTCCCCATGGTGTAGTGAAAGTAGTCTTGAAATGATCAGATATTTTCACCACCACTTGATTATATCTAGAGAAACCATCTAATGTAGAGAGCATATATGAACAGGTTACCTTTTGTAACAGGTAATTATATTTAATCAATGTTTTGTTCATATTCTTGAAATCCACACAAAGCCTTATGTTCCCATTCTTCTTTCTGATTGGCACTAAGTTGGCCACCCATGAAGAGTATCGAGTAGGTTGTATTATCTCAGTATCTCTTAGCTTTTTTAATTCCTCCTACATCTTAGTTATAAGGATGGGCTTGTTAGGCATATGTTTTTTCTTGAAAGGTTTAGTATGAGGCTCCAATGGTATCTCATGTTGGAATAAATCTTCTTGACATGCATTTTATTTAGAGTAAGATCATGCCAGAAATCTTGATATTTTTTTAACAACTTGGTATAATCCTATTTTTCTTCTTTTCTCATACTACATCCCAGCCAAACCGTTGTGGGATTTTGATAAGTTCCCCAAGTTTCATTCTTCAACCTCTCTAAATGCAAAGATATGTTTGTTTATGACTCTGTCAGCGTTGTCAAAATTTGACTCAAGACTAAACAATCCTCTGGGGATAGTATTTGTTTTCAAATGTATTATGTCTTTCCCAAAGATAGTTTATTTTCCATCACATAACACAATAATTGGCTTGAGATCAATGAGCTGATTGGTGAACTCACCTTTACAACCTAAAAATCTTTGAATCTGGGCATCATCCACAAAAACCTACTAATTATGAATGTTCTCAGGAACAGAAGGTCTTGTGTTCAATGAAAGGTTTTGCAAGAGATATTGAAATGGGGTAATAAACACTCAAGAACCCCAAAGATTTGTGCAAAAGCCCCTAAATGGACCATATGATAAGAAATGAGCAAGAAATCCTATTTGCATGTATTAAGCTAAAGTAAACAAGCAATTTAAATAAATGAAGTTAACCTCTATTCTTGAAAGCTTAAAGTAAATGAACCTAAAATGATCTAAACAATCGGTTTATGCTTTAAGAGAATGGGATCTCACCATTATGGGATTAAAGGAAAATGGTTCTTCCCATTTAATCAATGTTGTGTGATAGAAATGCAAAAATCAAAGAAAATATCTCAATAAAAACTACTAATCCTAGCAATAATACTATAGTTTAGGTTAGAGGGAAGAAGTGTTCTTGGAAATGAGAGGGGGGGTATTGGGCTATTTATAGTTTTCCATTTGGGAAATGGGAGGATTTTTTGTGCCATGTGGGACTGAAAGGGAGTCAACAAGTTAATTACAGTCCAAGTAAGATTTACTACGTACTGAGAGATGTTATCATTGTTAAGACTAGTTCTATGTTAATTCAATCTATTGGGAGGCACAACCTTACCTGTTGCTTATAGCATTGCCATTAGGGCTGAAAACTATCTTATTCAAGCTGGTAAGCTGGCTCTTAGGCCTCCTATGCCCTTGTATCCAAACTTAGAAAATCCAAGCACTAGTCAAGCACCCACTTTGGCTCCTATACCCACTCCTAGAAATCAAAGTTCAAATGAAACTTCTACTTCATCCTCTAGTGCTTCAAATGAACTCTAAGAGGTTATGAAACAATTACAGAACCTTGGAAATGAGCCGGTGACTATCAAAAGACAACAAGCTCAAGTGCTAGACCGTATCAGCCTCAAGTGCAGTACCAGGCTAGGCCCCCATACTAATAAAATAGGTCACCATCTCAGGCTGCAAATCAAAATCAAAGCCAAGTAAGGCCTCCCACTAATAGGACCATTTCAGCCCTATAACCCCAATGTTGCATCTACTTCTAAAGCATTAGTGCCAGTCCAAAACAACATAGCTCAAGAGTATGATTGGTGTTTCCCATGCAATGAACCTCACAAACAATCTATGTACTTTAATGGTGCTTTAAACCAAGCCTTGATGGTGACAAATACTGGCATTGAGGGTGAAGTGAGTCAAGAAGTAAATCAGCAACAAGGGACATCTCAACAAAACACAGCTCCAAATGATACCACACTTGCGCATTGGTAAGCTGAGGATTTTTGTGGTATGAATCAAACAATTTCTCAGAGTGTAGCAGCTAACACAAGATCAAAGAGGAAGAATATTGGTGAAGGGCAGTCATTGGCTCCAAGTGATCTACAACCTTCCATCACTCCACAAGATGTTGGTAAGCAAAATACAGTTCCAAACACGCAAGGACAGCCCAAACCACATTCTAAACCAACTCAAATGCCAGTTGTTGCTGACCATGCGCAAGAAAGGAATGTGTAGGCTAAAGGAAAACAAAGAGATGTTTCATCCCCTTTCAAAATCATTGATCAAATGAAGAAGACACATGTGAACATTTCAATGTGGGAATCTTTATCCATCCCAGGACAAAGAGATCTTTTACAAGCTGCCATGAAGAATTGGTCAACTTCAAACCAGCAGGTCCATATGCAAGAGAATGTCCTCACAAATGCTGCTCAACCTAAAGGGAATCATGGAGGACAACAAGGTAAATTTTTTAAGCCCCCTCCATTCTATGTTTCATTAATCATTTAGGATAAACTAGTACACAATTGCATGATTGATTCTGGGGCAAGTAGTTCTGTCATGCCCAAGCAAATAGCTGATCAGTTGGGCCTCCAATATGAAGTCATATCAAAGGGGGTAGTGCAATTGGATGGGACATCAGTAGTAACTATGGGAGTGATTAAGGGTTTGAATCTTACCTTGCATGTATGTCCCAATGTTACTGTTTAACAAGATGTGTCAGTGATAGATTTGCCACCACTCTTTGCCCTATGCTTATCAAGGGATTTCACAGCTAAAATTGAAGGCTACTTATCTGCTAACATGTCACACATGTTGTTTAGAACAAGATATGGTACTAAGGTCACAATCAGATCCGAACCAATTGCAAAATTTCATATTGAGCCTCATACCCCAAGCCAAATCAATGCCAACTGTTCAGCATTTGATGAAGAAGATTATCCAAGCACAAATGAAGATGAAAACAAAGTTTTAAGCATCCTAGATTTGACTCTTGATGAATGGGCAAGCAAGGTACATGCTTTTGATCCCTACCAAGAAATAGAAGAATCTGAGCTAGGAGTCTATTGCATACAAGAAGAAAACCAGCCTATTCCTAGCATCACCAAACCAGACCATAAGGATGACAATGAGGTATGGAAATTATTTTTCGATGGATCAAGGAGTAGGCAAGGTGCAGGAGGAGGAGCTATGCTTGTTTCACGTCAAGGCATCAAATATTATTTAGCTTTCCATTTCCAATTTTCTTGTTCAAACAACACAGCTGAATATGAGGCCTTGATTCACAAACTTCATTGGGCCACAAAATAGGGCATAAAGAACTTGTAGGTGTTCGGGGATAGTGAGCTAATCATCAATCAAGTCAGGGGACAACATGCTACAAAGAATGAACTGTTGAAGAACTATAAGAATAGGGTGTGGGACCTCATTGAGGATTTCGAAGCTTTCAATATTGTGTCCATACCCAGGAAGAAAAATGAAGCAGCGGATAGGCTCGCAGCAGTTGGAGCAACATTTGATGTGGTTGACAACATCAAAAGGGAAAAAACACAACCAAATATCCATGTGATTGTGAGGCCAACAGTTCTAGATAATAACACAAGCTGGCAGGTGTTTGAGAATGATCAACAGATCGTCAATTTCTTACAAGAAGAGGCTGAATTCTCAGCTAGGAATCAAGACAGATTAGAGCAGCAGTATGGGGATCAAGTAGTGCAGCTGCGGACAAACAAGCTTCCCAAGGGTTTAGTAACATTGGAGTCTATATTCAACCCTAACGACCAATTCCGTAAGGAAAATGCTAACATACAGGTCAAGAGAGAAGATTCAGAGCCAATTTTGGTTGGGGAAGGCAAAACACTTCAAATTGGCAAAGTGGCCACTGAGCAGGAAAAATCAGATTTCATACAACTTTGTCAAGAATTTCCAGATGTCTTCGCTTGGAGCTATGAATACTTAAGAGGTTTCAATCTGAAGTTGGCACAACATACCATAGAATTGGATCCAGATGCTAAGCCCATCAGGAAAAAGTAGAGACCAGTCAACCCTCACATTGAGCCTCTAATGAAGAAAGAGTTAAGCAAGCTAATAGAGGCAAGCATTATATTTCTGATCAAGCACTCAAGCTGGGTTGCAAACTTGGTTTCGGTCAGAAAGAAGAGTGGAGAAATCAGGTTGTGTGTGGACTTCCGAGACCTAAACAGGGCATCTCTCAAATACCATTACCCACTTCCTTCAATGGAGTAAATATTGCAAGTAGTATCTGGTTTAGAGAGATTCTCTCTCCTAGATGGCTACTCAGGGTATAATTAGGTAATGGTGAAAGAAGATGACCAGTTCAAGATGGATTTCACCACCAAATGGGGCACCTATGCCTACAAGAAGATGCCATTTGGACTATCAAATGCTAGAGCCACTTTCCAAAGGGAAATGGATATGGCATTCAAGGGATTGATCAATAAAATAGTTTTGATATATCTTGACGACATCACTGTATTCTCAAAAAATGTAGCAGATCACCTCTTCCATTTGAGGCAGGTGTTTCAGAGGTGTAGAAGATTTGGGGTATCATTAAATCCCAAAAAATGCATATTCTTAGCTCATGAGGGAAAACTTCTAGGCCATATTGTTTCAAAGAAGGGGTTGACAATTGACCCAGAAAGAGTTGAAGCAATTCGAGCGTTGCCATTGCTAAGTCACAAGAAGGCTCTTCAAAGCTTCTTGGGAAGGATCAATTTTGTCTGAAGGTTTGTTCCAAACTTTGTAGCTCTCGTAAAGCCAATAACGCTGATGTTGAAAAAGAGCATGACATTTAAGTGGACATCTGAAGGAAAGGAAAGTTTTGAGGCAATAAAAGAGGCTATATCTCAAGCTCTGACTCTCGTCAATCCAGACTTCTCCAAGGACTTCATGCTATATGCCTTCAGTGGTGGAGACACAATTTTTGCAATCTTGGTACAACAAAACAAGGAAGGATTAGAACAACTAGTTGCTTTCTTCAGTCAAGGCTTGGAGGAATACAAAACAAGGTACTCTTTCATTGAAAAGCATGTCCTTGCAGTGATCAAGAGATTAAAGAAATTCAAGCACCTAGTCTCAAACAACAAGATCCAATTATTGGTCTCTCATGCGGGAGTCAAGGACTTCCTTCTAAATGAGAATTTGAATGAGAAACATACAAGATGGATAACCCGTGTCATGGAATATGACATCGAGATCAAGGTCACGAAACTAGTACGTGGAAAAGGACTATGTGAACAACTAGCTTTGAGTCAGAAAGTTGAAGCAGGTGATGAAAAAGAGACTGCCTTGGTACTGCAGGATGGTCAAGAACAAGAAAATGATGATGTGCCCACTCTTTGATGGACTCAGAATATGATACACTTCCTACAGGTAGGCCTATGCCCTCTATAATTGAGCAAAGCGAAAAGGAGATACTTCAGATTACAAGCCATTCCATATGTGCTTGTTGATGGTGTTTTGTTCAAGAAAGACATCAATGGAGTTCTATTAAGGTGCATTGGGACAGGTCAAATTGAGAGGGTGTTACAAGATTTTCATGATGGAGATTCTGGAGGAATTTTTTCCCCATAGATAATAGCTCTCAAGATAATGAAGGCAGGGTATTATTGGCCCACAGTGTTCAGCGACTGCTATACATGGATAAGAAAGTGTAAGAAATGTGCACTCTTCACAGGCAAAGAAAGACTAGCAGCGCTTCCATTGCACTCAATTTTGGTTGACCAACCATTTATGCAATGGGGATTGGACTTCGTTGGGGTCATCAACCCAAACTCAAGCTAAGGCCACAAGTGGATTCTCACGGCAATAGAATATTTCACCAAGTGGACTGAAGCAGTAGTGCTCAAAGAAGTGAATGAGTCTAACATACTAGACTTTTATGAAGGAATAGTGACCAGGTTCGGTGTGCTGGCCACTATCATATCAGACAATGCATTGGCATTCATAGGGTCCAAGATTACAGAATGAGCTATCAAGAATGGAATCTATTTGAGCACCTCTTCAAATTATTACCCATAGGGTAATGGATAGGCAGAGTCCACGAACAAGAATTTTCTAAGAATCATCATAAGGACTCTGGATGAAAACCAAAGGACATGGCATACCAAGCTAAAATCAGCATTATGGTTTGACAGGATAACGCCAAAGAGATCTACAAGTAGTTCTCCCTACAAATTGGTCTATGGGAAAGAGGTAGTAATGCCTATATCATTAGAATTGTCAGCATTGGAGCTCATGAAGCAGTTGGAATTGGCTGAGTTTGAACCAATGGAGGCCAGATATGTAGAGTTGGTGGAATTGGAAGAAATCAGAGAGCATGCAGTTCAGATGATCAAGAGAGATCAAGCCTTAGTAAAAAGATGGTTTGATAAGAAGGCAAGAGCAATGACCTTCCAGGAAGGGGACCTAGTTCTAAAATGGGATGCAAATCGAGCAAAACCAGGAAATCATTCCTTGATGCCATTTGGAGTGGCCCCTACATGGTCACGGGATGTAAAAGTAGTAATGCCTTCCAATTGTCTACATTGGATGGAGAAGAACTCCCGATTCCAGTTAACGGCATTTACCTTAAACATTGCTACTAAAAGGGAAATGGTTTACCCTTGTAAATATTAGATTAGATTTCAATTCCTCTAAGTGCGTATGCACATTGTCTTGTTGTAGTTAGGTTTCAATTTCCCTAAGTGCTTTGGCACAGGTTTTTTTCCTCTCAGGTTGAATTTCTATAGTTCAATGTGCTGTAAGAGAAGAAGTTGTGGCATCAGGCTCGGGATCAGAGATCAAGTTGGTTTCAAAATTTATTACTTATGACTCCATACCCAATGGATTTCTAAAAGGCCATTGATAGTCTACCTAGCAGTTAGGTGATCCCGTTGAGTCACCAAATTGTTGTAAATATCTTCCCGCAGGTAGATATAGATAAGCAGAAGAATATGGAAATCAAAGAAACTCAAACCCTGACATTTATTGTGTTTCCAACTAGAAGGGTGCACATCAGAGGATGTCGACACAAATATGGATGTGCCTATGGTGCAGGTAAGAGGATGTTGACACAAAAATGGATGCGCCCTGGCATAGGTAAAGGGCACACATCAAAGGATGTCGACACAAATATGGATACACCTATGGCGCAGGTAAGAGGATGTCGACACAAATATGCATGCACCTATGGCGCAGGTAAGAGGATGTCAACACAAAAATGGATGTTCCATGGCATAGGTACAGGGCACACATCAGAGGATGTCAACACAAATATGGATGTGCCTATGGCGCAGGTAAGAGGATGTCAACACAAATATGGATGCGCCTATGGCGCAGGTAAGAGGATGTCGACACAAAAATGGATGTGCCCTGGCACAGGTAAAGGGCACACATCAAAGGATGTCGACACAAATATGGATGCACCTATGGCATAGGTAAGAGGATGTCAACACAAAAATGGATGCACCCTGGCGTAGGTAAAGGGCGCACATCAGAGGATGTCGACACAAATATGGATGCGCCTATGGCGTAGGTAAGAGGATGTCGACACAGAAATGGATGTGCCCTAGCGTAGGTAAAGGGCACACATCAGAGGATGTTGACAAAAATATGGATGCACATATGTCATAGGTATGAGGCTATCGACACACACATGGATGCGCCATGGTGCATCTTTGGGAGGCGAAACATTTTGAGCGTTGACAGGAAGAAAACCCCGACACAGATATTCAGATGACCATAACTTTTCATAGGGAGCTCGGATTCATACAAGGTTAGACTTTTCAGAAAGCTTACGAGGTCCTCTATAAAAATACAAATGGATATCTTTAATTGGGTCATAAAATTTTCTTAAAAATTAAAAATACATTTCACCACTTTTTGGGTTTGCTAGGGTTCTCACCTACCACCATAATGAGATGAATTAAATGCAACCTAGAGGTGGTTGGGGTAGATTTGGATTTCCTCTCTCTTCCCTCTCTCATTCTTCCTATAAATTATAAGGAGGGGCTTCTTTCTAAAGGTTGGACATTCTTGTTCTGCCCCTCCCTTCTTCTCTTTGGCAGGTGAATTTGTGGAGTTCAAACCTCCCATCTAAAACTGTAATGCAACTTTGCCTCTTGGCATTTTGTAGTGTATTGTATCAATCTTTTTAGAAAATAATGCATCCCTATGGATGATTCTTAACCATATCTATATTCATTTTCATCCTCCTAATCTTTCACTACAAATTTGGTTATCTGTGCATGATCTTGCATTGCATTTTAATGGTTTGGGTTTATTGGCAAGACATGTGTTCTTCAATCCTTGGTGCATCACCTTTGTTAGTTTAGGTTTATTTTTATGCATCTTCTTACCCTGTCTCCTTGGAAAGTTAGATTATGTTTCTGAGTAAACCCTCTACATTTTTATGTGTGCATCTGAATAGAGGAATAGGAACCGGCCTTCATTCGGAGAGCTTTCCCGATTCACAAGGTCCCACACTTGGGAAAAGCTCCATGTTATGCAATCGCACTAAGAGTCTCAACCCATCAAGTTTTAGACATTTATGGGTGCTATGATACGCCATCAATAGGAAGAAAAAGGGAAGTTACAGAGCTAAAAGAGTGTCTCCTCTTTCAAAAATGAGCCTATTCTGGCTTTTACAATGCAAGAAATGAGCCCAAGAGAGAGAAACATGGGAAAACGTGAGAGGAGCTCCAACCACCAACCAAAATGTAATAAAACAACACGGGAATCCTTACAGGTCCATTCCTTGACACATTTTCACCATGCTGGGAGAAAATGCAAGCCATGCTACATTAAAAATGGTGGTTGAAATGTCATTTTTGCTCATTATCATGTGCCAGAGGTGTTTTTAAATTTTATCTGTCCAAAATCCATAGAAGCCTAAAATTGACTTGGGAATCTTGTAGAGAATATCACCAGCTTTCCGTTAATATAAATAACATGAAAAAATGAGCTCTGGATCGAAAGTTATGGCCATTTGAAAATTTAGGGAAAAACAGGGCCAAAATGGGTTGGCGGGCCAAAAATTTGAAATTTTCCCACTTTTTGCATTTGGGAAAATTTCCCAAAAAATCCCCACACTCCACCACTCCTAGTGCCACATGGCATGTTCTAATTAGTTGTGGGCCTTTTGCACTTCATTTTCCGTCATTTTGGTCATTGGAAAATTTTCCAAATATCTCTACCAGGCCGATGATATCCCGTTTTGAGTTCACAACGAAACGATCGGATAACCCCTACAAAATTTTTGAAGTGATTTTGCATTATGACCTCTTTTAGAGAAAATCGGGTTTTCGGGTGTTAATAACAGCTTGACATAAGTTTTAACATGCTTTATGTCTTATGACCTCCGAAACCCGAAACCCGCCTTGCAATGAGAAAATCCTTTGTAATCGGGTTTTCGGAAATTCAACTCATCGGAACATACTTGAGTTAAAACATGCTTTGTGTCGCGTGACTTCCGAAACCCGAGACCCGCCTTGTGTTAAGCCTTGTGTTAAGGCAATCCTTTGTATTCGGGTTTTCGGAACTCTAAAGCATCGGGACATTCATGTTCCAAAACATGTTTTATGCGCCATGTTCTCCGATTCCCGAAGTCCGCTCAATCCTTTGTAATCGGGTTTTCGGAAGTTCAATGCATCGGAACATTCATGTTCCAAAACATGTTTTATGCACCATGTTCTCCGATTCCCGAAGTCCGCTCAATCCTTTGTAATCGGGTTTTCGGAAGTTCAATGCATCGGAACATTCATGATTCAAAACATGTTTTGTGCTCCATGTTTTCCGAAGCCCGAAACCCGAAATGCACTAAATCTCCTCGTGTCGGGTTTTCGGACTCCTCCAACATGCCGAGTGGTCAGTGAGTTGGCACATGCCGAGCTGAAGTGTATTTATTACTGATTTTCTTATAAATACGCGGATTTCCACGTCATTCTTACCATTCATATTTTTAATTCGTGGATTTTTCGCATGCTCTTCCGCTCCCAAAACCCGCAAACTCGCGTTACCAGACTGGATCGTTTGTTTTCGATTTTACCTGTCTCGAATTGAAGGTATTTTTCGTTCCTTCTTTATTCTTGATTTTTCTGGATCGACTGCGTGTATTTTCTTTCCAATTTCTTGCCAGTTGTTGAGGGTTTTTCTTCCTTCTTCTTTCTGTGTTGTTTTGGAAAGGGTTTTGGGTTTTTAGGGTTTATTTTCTTTTTGAGACTATCAATTGGTGTTGTTCCTTCCAAATTTCAATTACTTGCATGATGTATGGAATATGAATAACAAAAAAGAAAGGAAGTTGTGTATGTAGAAATTCAAAGGAAAGACTCTGTTTTTGTTTCCAAGATTTTGAAGGTTGTGTTGTAGATTCAAAAGTCCAAAGAACATTGGAAGCTCGAAGTGACGGGGTTTCTCAACATTCCGACCTCAACACTAAGTGCCGGGCATCTCCTAAGTTCCGTCATCGAAAGTGGGTGCCGGGTTTTCTCCTGTTTCCGCCATTGAAAGCAAGTGTCGGGTTTCGTCAAGATTCCGACATATCAGACCTGTCGGGTTCTCAAAGTTTTCCGATATCTTCTTCTGCGTGTCGGGTTCTTCTCTTCTTCCGACGCATTCAGTCAATCAGGTTTTTTAGTGTGCACAGCATCTCCGGAGTTCCGAGCCTTTCTCCTTCCAATATTCTTCATGTCGGATCCTGGTTCATCACAGGAGAAGGCCAAAAAATCTAGCAAGATGAAATACAAATTTAAGAAACCAGAATCCCCGTCATATATCGACTGTAATTATGATATCAGGGATACTGAAATGGGCAACATAGATATGGACGACTTTTGGAATAGGGTGAAGAGTTCTTCTCAAACCCCATGGATGATGGCTTTAGCTAACAGTGGCTTGCCCCTTGCAGCAGACTTTCCCATGTCTGCCCAATGTCCAGAGTTTGTTTTGGCTTGTGCGTCCAGTTACGACTCGGCTTCTCGTTCAATAAGGAATCAGGCTGGTGAGGTAGTTATCAAACTAGATGGAGCTTATTTTGATGATCTCCTGAAACTACCTAATTTGGAGGAGTATGGGGACCTAGACATCAAGTCAGCTCAGAAGGCCTGGGACAGTAACCAGGAAAATTGCATTAAGGATGTCAATAAGAAGTTCTTGGTCAAGGCAAAACCAGTAATATCTAGATTTCCAAGAACTATTCCTAGATGTGATTTCATACAAGAAATCAATGACATTATCACCCTGCTGAGCCGGGTTTTTGGCTTGCCGGAATCAAATTTATTTCATGGATGGATGTATCAGTTTATGGTCACCATCAAGAAGAACCAGCAAGGGATTGACAGGGGAACCCTTATCAGTAATGAGATTGACTCTCAGATGATGACGGTCTTATCGACCGGAAAGTTTTATATGTTCTCATATGTGGCCTATGCAGCAGCTGGAATGAGGAGCTATCCCGGACTGGATACTAAAGGAAGCAGAACGACAAACCCAGTCTATAAGTATTATCCTCAAATAACAAAGAAGGGGTCCAAGGATCATTTTAGGAGGGTAAATGATGCCTTTTTCTACGAGAACATCTGCCAGCTGAACCCAGGGCTAAGAAAGACAAGGGTATCAGACGAAGCTTGGACTGAGGTATCTAAATGGGGATGTATCTTCTTACAGTTCAAGAAGTTTACCTACCTTCGAACGGTCATGTACTCAGGAGAGCCTTTCCGTCTGCCTCGCTATCCAGGGGATAGATTGATACTAATAGAATTGGTCAGACAGCTGTTGGATTTTCACAAATTCCAACAGAGCAAGCATAAGGCAGCAATATCCTTCCCAATTTCTATTGGGAGATATACTTGCTCAACAGTGGCAAAGGCCAAAAATGTTGAATGTGAACTCCAGGAGAAATTAAAGAAGCATATGAAGTCTCGGGATGGTTTTGACATCCGAGGAGTACTTAGAGCCTATGGAGCCCTACATCTGCACAGGCCCGACATTGAGGATATCTGGGTGGATCTGCGTAACGAAGTTGCAGTTCGCAGAAAAGATAATAGTAGGTTAACTATTAATGAGATTCAGACGCTAGAGCTTTCTGATTTGCCAGATGGCACAACTGACAATGAAAGTGTGTTGGATATGTCCTATGATGGGCTTAATGAAGATCGATACGTTTTCCTGCCTATTGATTGGTCGGCCATCAAAAAAGCCTCTATCACAGATAGGTCGGCTCTCATTCTTGCTCGCACCAAAAAATGGCTCTCTTCTTGGGGCATGAATTTTAAAGATGACAAGTTTCCAAAGTTGGCTGAAACGGAGGTGGGGCCCTCCCAAAAGAAAAAGGACAAAGAATCTACTGAGGGGCCTATAAAGATCAGGATCCCTAAGAAGAGGAAAGAAAGACAAATCTCTTCAATTGTTTCTCCAGCTCAAACGGTGGTTGTGCCAGAATCACCAACACCACCAGAAATAGGGGAGATTAATTTAGAAGAAGGAGGAAGCCAGCTCTTGACTTCACCATTTGCTGATTATCAAATTGAAGAAACTTTGTCTCTTGCATCTCAGGCTTTGGAAACTGAATCTGTGCCTCCCCCTCAACAACCACTCCAGCCTCCTCATTCCCCATCCACTTCTTCAAGTATGGCCAATATTTTCTCCGGGCTCTCACCCCTCTCTGCTGGAACCCAAGTGATCACCAACACTCCCCCACAACCTGTGCCTCTATTCATTGCACCTACTACCACGTTGACTACTGTTCCCCCTCCAATAGTAGAATCTGCTCCCCTTGAGAGTAGAATACCAGTTACTACAACATTGGCAATTTCCTCTGATACTCCACAATGGCTACTCGAGCAAACTCCGAGGAAGAGGAAAGTGATTGTACCCCTACCAGCCTTTGATTTCAGCTCACTCAAGGCTTCTACTGCAAGATCAGCCAAGAAACCCAAAACAGTTTCAAGGGTTTTGGTGGATGCTTCAGGAGATAAGTTCGCAGAGATTGCCACTCCCTCAGCTGAAAAAACTAGAGATGATGTAACAACTGCTGATTATCAGGTAACCAGGGTGTCTCTAGGGAAAGTAACAGCAAAAGGGGCGCAACAAGATGCAAAGGATTCCATAGACGTCCTGTGCCAAAAGTTGAAAGAAACAAAGGACAACAGAAATGAGCTTAAGGAAAAAGTGGAGCAGTTGACAGAGGTTTTGATCAAACTCTCAAAACCCCTTGAATCCATACCACCTTCTTCTGCTTCTGCTTCCGCCGGATTTGATTTCTCATCGGTGCCTACGATTGAGAAGATTGCCAAAAAAGGAAGAGTGGTTGACGAATGGATCCAAAAGTTGCTCCAACAAGGGAAGGAAGTAATTCAAGACATGGTGAAAGTTCATCAGTCCTTGGCAGAGATTCAGAAGGAAGGAGAGAAGATGGATGAGGAATTCACTGAAGAACTTGGACAGCTTGATTTGACTTGTGAAGCTCTCCAAGTGCTAAAGCAAATACCAGCACATCTCTTGGTAGAAGAAGGCATTCTTCCACATACAGATAAACACTTTCAGCTGATCAAGGCCATCAAGTTCAGAGTAAAGATCCTCAACGAAGCCTGTAGCAAGTTGAGAGAATCAAGGGATAAATTGATCGATGGGAAAAGTGATCTGGAAGAAGAATTGCTAAAGATTTGTCCAAAGGTGTCAGTTGGGAACTCAAGTGCCCTATCAGCAGATGATCTCTTCAAACAAGTTCAAGAGATTGTTCAGCATGAACCTGTAGATGGATTCGACCTTGAAGTCATTGGTCAGTTTGTGAGGATTGAACATACGTTGGAGGCCTTAAGAAAGCTCAGCAAAAGGTTGAAAAAGCTTCCCGGCAGTGCCAGTGATATCCATGAGACCTGCGAAATGTGGAATGATCATTCCACTGCACCTGAGGAAAATGAAATGCAAGGCATTATTCGGAAGTTCCAGGAGTTCCGGAACAAACAGTCTCAGCTGGAGGAAGAGAAAGAAGAAGAATCAAAAGATGATGACTCGGATTAAGTTCCAACGTCCCATGACATTTCTATTTTTAGAATGACATATCTTTTATTTCCGTTTTGTCATTATTTTTAATTCATACTTTGACTTGATCTCCTGCGTGAGAATCATGCAAAGCTGAACTCTAGTTAGCATGCTACTTTTCAGGATCTGTCCTGTTTTATCTCTAGCTTCTTTTGTTATAAATAAGGGATGCTTGTGCATTCTAAAGGGTCGAGAATTTTTGAAGCATTAAGAGGTTATTGGAAAGGAGAAAAACTTTGTGTTTTCTTTCAATCATTTTGAAGAATAGAAGTTGATATTGTTTTGCAGACTTTGTGTTGTGAAATATATCTTATTTAAGACAGTGTTCTTATGTTCATGATCTTAAAGCTATTCTTTGCATAGAATCTCAGTGTTTCTAATTATCTCGGACGCTATATCTGTGATCTAAAACTCGTATGATTATTTCGTGCTCTGTGTTTACTCGAAAGAAAATACGTTTCTCCCATTTCTTTTCTACCGTGCTTCTTTCACTGTAACAGTTTCTAACCTATTTCACTTACGAAAGCAATATCCTTGAATCGTGTGAATGTGGATTTCGGGATTTCATCCCAACCCCCAATGGCTAGATTAGTGTGAATATTGTATATATTATTTACTGTGTTTTAGATTAGCAATAAACAGGCAGCCTCACCTGTCTTTGAGGAGGGATTTAATCCCATGTACTGTGGTTGAACCTCATATTTTGGTTTGACAAAATATCCAACCAACAGGGCGGAATTTTCCGTTGAAATTTTTCTTTAATTTTTCTTGGGAAAAAATCTCCCAATTTCTCCCATGCTCCACCAGTTGAAGACACGTGGTGGGTTTTAATTCATTGGCGGGCCCTTGGGGTGAAAAATCCTCTTTGTGCTATCCTTTAGGAGAAATTCCCAATGTTTCCCCGGCGACCGAAGCTCCGACGCCCCTGAACACGTGGCATGATTTGACTGGTCGGCGGGCCTACAGGCCAATAATTTTCCTTTGACCTAACCAAAACACTTCACAAAAATTTTAAGTCTCCCTCCGTGGTCCACGGGTCTTGGGACACATGGCATGAGGCCATTGGATGCAGACCTTGCGGGCAAAAAATTGACTTTGCACCCTTGCCAAACACTTCACCAAAATTTTAATTTCATCTCCGCCCTCTGCCACTCCTTCGGCCTGAGGACACGTGGCGCAATATGGTTGGGCACAGGCCTTTCCTAGAGATTTTTCCATGGCGGCAACACTTAGTCAAATTTTCAATCTTTCCTCCGCCCTCCGCCACTCCTTTCCTCTAGAGACACATGGCATAACGTGATTGGGCGCGGGCCTGGCATCAAAAATTTTGCTTATATCAACCCTTAGGAAATTTTCCTAATTTCTCCCCGCCTGGACACGTGGCAGCATCCAATTCACCGGTAGGCCTTTGAGGTGAAAATTTCCTTTTGAAAACTTTTCGAACACTTGGTAAAAATTTCAAGTTTACCTCCACCCTTCACCACTTCTGGGGACACGTGGTAGCATCCAATTGGCTGTGGGCCTTTAAGGGGAAAATTTCCCACAAAATCTCCACCGAGCCATAACTTCAAAAATACATGGAGTTAGGAGGAAAAATTTACCTTTCTGGAAAGCTGAGAAATAGCTCTATTTAATGGTACCATTTCTATAAGGTCTTGAGTGCCTGAAAATAAAAAATTTATGACTGAGGTACAAGGGAGGGAAGAATGAAGGGAGTTAGCCACAAAATGTGCAAGGGGAACATTTTGGATATCAATTTTGGTGACTCAGAGGGGCCATCTACCTACTGGATGAAGTTACCAGTTGCCTGAAGCAATCCATTGGGCATGGGGTCATCAAATTCTATGCTTGGTACCCCAACTGATTTGAACATTACATGGAGGAAGATGGAAGGTAGAACACTATCTGATTGGAGCAAGGCCTGCAAACACATTTATTTGAACAACAAGCTTGTGCCAAAGCACTTAAGGAAAACAAAGCTAATCTACAAAAAAACAATGTTCATAAGAACTTGGAGGAATGAAAACCTAAGCTAATATGTACAAGGTGGAGAATTTCCTTCAGTATAAATTCTTTAGATGGATTCCATTGACTGGAATCTATAATTCTTCACCATCCAATGAAGACAATTGGAAAGCATTGCTGTCCTTACACTTTGTGACCATGTATGGGCCACTCCAGATGGCATCAAATTTTGAATGCCTTCCCAGTTTTACTTTGTCTACATCCCATTTTAACACTAGATCTCCAACTTGGAAAGATCTATCCTTGGCCTTCCTATCAGAGGTCTTCTTGATCAAAGCTTGATCCTTCTCCATTGCTTGGGATGCCTGATTTTTGATTTCTTGGAGCTCCATCAATTCTACATATCTAACCTCCATGGGCCCAAACTCCAACAACTCCAACTATTTCATGAGTTCCAAGGTTGGCAACTCAAGTGACATGGGAAAAATTTCCTCTCTTCCATAAACAAGCTTGAATGGAGAATTACCTGTAGATCTCTTGGGAGTTATTCTATCAGACCATAAGGCTGATTTCAATTTGGCATGCCAAGACCTCTGATTTTCATCAAGAGTCCCCCTAATGATCCTTAACAAGTTCTTGTTGGTAGATTCAGCTTGGCCATTACCCTGAGGGTAATAATTTGATGAAGTGCTTAGGTAGATCCCATTATTGACAGCCCATTCAGTTACCTTGGACCCAATGAATGCCAATGCATTATCTAATATTACTGTAGTAGGTATGCCAAATCTGGTTGTTATTCCCTCATAGAAGTCCAGGATGCTAGATTCATTTGCTTCCCTAAGTTCTACTGCTTCAGTCCACTTGGTGAAGTAATCTGTTACTATTAGAATCCATTTGTGTCCTTGGCTTGAATTTGGATTAATGACTCCAATGAAGTCTAAACCCCATTGCATGAATGGTTGGTCAACCATTATTGGATTCAATGGAAGGGCAGCTAACCTCTCCTTACCCGTGAAGAATGTAAAATTCTTGCACCTCTTGATCCATGTATAACAATCACTAAAAATCTTGGGCCAATAATAGCCATCCCTCATGATATTTAGAGCTGTCACTCTTGGTGCAAAATGACCACCAGCTGATCCACCATGGAACTCTTCCAACACCCTATGAATCTGATTTGTACCAATGCATCTCAGCAACACTCCATTCACATCCTTTTTGAACAAAACACCATCAACAAGGGCATATGGGACAACCTACAATCTGAAGTGTCTTCTTTTGGTCTTGTTCATCTCTGGAGGACATAGACCTATGCTTAGGAAGGGAATTATGTCTTGGGTCTAGCAAGGAGTGAGGACACCATTATTTTCCTCTTGAGTGATTCCTTGCTCATGGTTGTCTTGCAATGCCAAAACAACCTCCTTCTCATTGCATGCTTCCTTGGATTTATTCAAGACCAGCTCCTCACACAATACTTTTCCTCTGACCAACTTGGTGACTTTGATCTCAATGTCATACTCCACGACACGAGTAATCTAGCCTGCTCTCTTTTCATTCAGGTCTTTGTTGAGGAGGAAGTCTTTAACTCCCACATGAGAAACCAACAATTGAACCTTGTTGTTTGAAACTAGATGCTTGAATTTCTTTAGGATGTTGATTACTGCAAGAAGATGCTTTTCAATGAAAGAATATCTCACCTTATAGTCCTCTAGGCTTTGGCTGAAGAAAGCAATGGGCTGCTCATCATTGTCTTTGTTCTGCTGTACCAAAATTACAGAAATAGTATCATCACTCCCAAATGCTTAGAGGATGAAATCCTTGGAGAAATCCGGGTTAATGAGAGTGTGGGCTTGAGAGATGGATTCTTTGATTTATTCGAAACTTTCCTTGACTTTTGCTATCCATTTGAAAGCCATGATTTTATTTAACATCTTGGTGATAGGCTTGACTAGGGCTGCAAAATTTGGGACAAACCTCTGAACAAAATTTATTCTCCCCAATAAACTTTGAAGGGCCTTCTTGTGGCTTGGTAATGGTAGTGCTCTTATGGCTTCAACTCTTTCTGGATCAATTACTAATCCTTTTTTGGAGAAAATGTGGCCAAGGATTTTTCCTTCATGGGCTAGAAAAATACACTTTTTAGGATTCAAGGATACTCCAAACCTTCTACACCTTTGGAACACTTGTCTCAAATGAAGGAGGTGGTCTGCTGCATTTTTTGAAAAAATAGTGATATCATCAAGATATACCAGCACCATGTTGTTAATCAAATCCTTGAATGCCATGTCCATTTCTCTTTTGAAAGTAGCTCCACCGTTGGACAACCCAAATGGCATTTTCTTGTATGCATAAGTTCCCCATTTGGTTGTAAAGGCTGTCTTGAACTGATCCTCTTCTTTCACCACAATTTGATTGTACCCTGAATATCCATCAAGTAATGAAAACCTCTCAGAGCTGGCAACAACTTGTAAAATCTGCTCCATAGGAGGAAGTGGATAATGATCCTTGAGAGATGCTCTATTCAAATCTCTGAAGTCAACACACAATCTGATTTCCCCACTCTTCTTTCTAACTGGAACCAAGTTGGTCACCCAACTAGAATGCTTGATAGGGAATATGATTCTTGACTCTATCAACTTATTCAATTCTTTTCTCATGAGAGGCTCCATGTATGGATTGATTGGCCTTTTTTTTTCCTGATGGGTTTAGTACTTGGATCCAATTCAATGGTGTGTTGAGCTAACTCGGGATTGAAATATCTTTCAAATCTTCATAGCTCCAAGCAAACACATCAGGGAATTCTTGAAAAAGCTGTATGAACTCATACCTTTCTTGCTCAATTGTCACTTTACCAACTTGGAGTGACTTTCCTTCTTCCACCAAAACGAACACTGAATCTTCTCCCTTGAATTCGATGTTTTCTTTCTCCTTCCTAAACTGATCATTGGGATTGAAAATGGACTCCAAAGTAATAAGTACCTTTGTAGTTTGTTGCTTCTCAGCTGTACCACTTGGTCAACATACTACTGCTCCAAATTTTCCTGATTTTTAGCTGAGAACTCAGCCTCTTCTTGTAAGAAATGGATGATTTGTTGATCATTTTTAAACACTTGCAACTTACATTGTTGTCTGGCACCAAAGGCCTCACAATCACATAGATGTTTGGTTATACCCTATCCTTTTGGATTCTTTCAACAACGTCAAAGGCTGCTCTAACTATTGCAATCTTGTCAGCAACTTGGTTCTCTTTTCTAGGAATGGATTTGATCCCAAAGCCCTCAAAATCTTCAATGAGGTCCCACACCCTATTTTTGTAGAACTTAAGTAGATCATTCTTGACAGCATGCTGTCCCTTAACTTGGTTGACAATCAACTCACTATCACCAAAGACTTGCAAGTTCTTTATTCCTCTCTTGATTGACCAATGAAATCCTTGTATCAAAGCTTCATATTCAGCAGTGTTATTAGAGCATGCAAACTGAAATCTAAAAGTTTAATAATAATTAAATCCTTGAGGTGAAACAAGCATAGCTCCCCCTCATGCACCTTGTCTACTCCTTGATCCATAAAAAAAATGCCATACCTCATTTTCATGCTTGTGGTCTAGCTTAGTGATGCTAGGGATAGGCTGATTTTCTTCATGCATGGAATAGACTCCTAGCTCAAATTCTTCTATTTCTTGATAAAGATCAAAAGCATGCACCTTGTTTGCCCATTCATCAAGAGTCAAATCTTGGATACTTCCAACCTTGGTGTCAGCTTCATTAGTGCTTGGATAATCTTCTTGGTCAAATGCTAAACAATTGGTATTGATTTGACTCGGAGTGTGAGGCTCAATGTGAAAGTTTGCGATAGGTTCAGATCTGATTGTGGCCTTGGTTCCATATCTTGTTCAGAACTACATGTGTGACCAATTAGCAGATAAGTACCCTCCAATCTTAGCTGTGAAATCCCTTGACAGACATAGGGAAAAGAGTGGTGGAAGATTTATTACTAAGACATCTTGTAAAACAACAACGTTGGGGCATGCATGCAAAGTAAGAATCAAGTTTTTTTATCACTCCAATTGTTGTTACTGCTGTCCCATCCAATTGCAGCACCCCTTTGGATATGAATTCATACTGAAGCCCCAACTGATTAGCTATTTTCTTGGGCATTATTGAACTACTTGCTCCGAAATTAATCATGCAATTGTGTACTAAATGGTTTCCAATGATCAATGAAACATATAATGGAGGGGTTTTCAAAATTTTACCTTACTATCTTCCATGATTCCCCTTATGCTGGGTGGCATTTGTGAGCACCTTCTCTTGCATTTGGACCTACTAATTTGGAGCTGACCAGTCCTTCATGGCAGCTTGTAGCAAATCTCTTTGGCCTGGGATGGATAGTGATTCCCACATTGATTTTTTTACATTTGTCTTCTTCATCTGATCAATGATGTTGAATGGAGATGAAGCATCTCTCTACTATCCTTTGGTCTGCACATTCATTCCTTGCACATGGGCAGCAGCGACTGGCATTTGAGTTGGCCTAGGAATTTTTTTAGGCAGTCCTTGCATGTTTGGAATTACATTTGGTTTGCCAATAATTTGTGGAGTGGTAGAAGGTTGTGGATTACTTGGAGCCAATGGCTGTTCTTCACCCAAATTTCTCCTCTTTGACCTTGTGTTGGCTGCAACACTTTGGGAAGTTGTTTGATTCATGCCACAAAAATATTCTACCTACCAGTTTACAAGTGTGGTATCATTTGCTGGAATGTTTCTTTTTATTGGTTATTTTCTTGTCTCCCTTCACCCTCCACACCAGTATTTGTCACCATTAATGCTTGATTTAAGGCACCATTGAAACACATAGACTGGTTGTGAGGTTCATTGCATGGGAAACACCAATCATACTCTTGAGCTATGTTGTTTTACACTGGCACTATTGCTTTAGAGGAACATGTAACATTGGGATTATAGGGCTGAAATAGTCTATTGGCAGGAGGTCTTGCTTGATTTTTATTTGCAACTGGATTGGGTCATCTTTGAGGCTGGTATGGCTACCTGTTAGGCTGAGCTTGAGGCTTGAAAGAAGGTCTAAAACCTTGGGCTTGCTACCTCTTGAGTGTAACAAGCTCATTGCCTAAATTTTACAATTACTTCATGACTTCTTGAAGTTCATTTGAGGCACTTGAAGATGAAGTAGAAGCTTCACTTGAATTCTGATTTCTAGGAGTAGGAATAGGAGCTAAACTAGGCACTTGACTAGTACTTGGGCTCTCTAAACTTGGATACAATGGCATTGGAGGCCTAGGAGCTAGCTTTCTAGCTTGAATCAAACAATTTTCAGCTCTAATGGCAATGCTATAAGCAACAGGGATAGTTGTGCCTCCCATGGATTGAATTAACATAGAAATATCATAATTTAAAGCTTTAAGGTAATATAGAAAAGCACCTTCTGCTGCTGGCCTTACTGCCACTGGAATTCTCTCCCAAGTCATTTGAAACCTGAAGTTGAAGTAAGTTAGCTGCTCATTGGGAGCTCTCTTGATGGTTGTCAACTGTTCCAAAAGGGACAAGTTATCTCCCTTCTCTCCAAACTGCTCATGGAGGGCTATACATAGCTGGTTCCAATTTTGGATAGAACCTGAGGCAAGACTCCTGAACCATTGCAAAGCTTTCCCTTTGAATGAAGATGCCAACAGTTTGACAGTAACTTGCATCTCATTAATCTCATGGATTACACAAATATTAGCAATATCCTTGACATGATCACTAGGAGTGGTCTGATTCTCTCCGTAAAGTATGGAATGTTCTTCAATGCTGTAACTGGGATTGGATTTTGTGCATTGAGAGCAAGTGGGATGCTGCCAGTGAAATTGACATAGGGGTTGTGTTGTTCCATTCTGATTGGCCTTAGAACCCTTATTGATTGAATGAAAGGCCTACCAGGTGGAGGAGTTGATAGAGTTCTGTTTGGTGGAGATGGAGACCTTTGAGTTATCCTCCTTCTTTGCCTTCTTCTTGGAGATAATTGTAGATACTCAAACAACACCTCTTCTTCTCCAACTCTTGACCTTGTGATTCTTCTCATGATTTTTCAGCTTTGCACTGCTAAAACCAGTTGATTCTTCTTCCTTGGAGTCACCAGATGTGTAATTTAGGGCTCTTTTAAGTAAGAAACTTGCAACAAATGCACATCCATTTGTTGCAATGAAGATGAAGACATCTAAGGTCCCACCGGGTGTGCCAAAACTATTGGTGCAAATCAGCAGCACCCATGGATGTTGATCAAATTTCTTGTTTGACATTTTGGACATCCAGTGTGATTGCACAATATTGAATATTTTCCCCAAGTGCGGGACTTGTAAAATGGAAAAGAATCTCTAGATTGGAGGCTGGTTCCTCAAATCCTCTTATCAGGTGTATGCATGAAATTTGTAGAGGCTTAAACTCCTAATTCCTACTCTAAATTCCAAGGGGACAGAGATAGGGAATGTAAGAAAAATGAGACTAATGCTGATAAGGTGATGCACCAAGGGAGTAGTAGACACCTGTTACTGCAAAACATACATAGTATAGGAGGAAATACAACACAAAACATGTAAAAATTACCAAAATATGGTGAGAGGTTAGAAAAAACAATGATAAACATATGAAAGGATTGAGAAACCTTTTAATCAAAGAGCATATATTATCATTCTAGGTCCAACACAGTGCATTACAATGACCAAGAGAAAAAAGAGGTGTTGTATTTGCATGGAAAGGTAAAAATTTCCACAAATTTTTCCAAAAAGGAAGAAAAAGGGAAGTTACAGAGCTAAAAGAGTGTCTCCTCTTTCAAAAATGAGCCCATTCTGGCTTTTACAATGCAAGAAACGAGCCCAGGAGAGAGAAACATGGGAAAATGTGAGAGGAGCATTTTGCGCTTCATTTTGCACTGTTTTGGTCATTGGAAACTTTTTCAAAAATCTCCACCGGGCTGATGGTCTAAGGAAACGTGGCAAGAGGTGATTCACCATGGGAATTTCCTCTTAAATTTTCTATCATTGTTGACCATTTTTCCTTTGCTGGACACGTGGCAGAACCCTATTGGATGCGGGCCTTTCCCTTTTGTTTATCCCTGTGGGCCTTTCTTGCATTTTTTGCTGCCACATGGACACGTGGCACGATCTCATTGGCTCATGTTTAGGGGGCAGACTTTTCCTTGGAAATTATTCTTTGATTTTGCTTTGGAAAAAATCTCCCAATTTCTCCCACGCTTTGCCAGTTAAAGACACATGGCGGGTTTTCATTCGTCGTCAGGCCCTCGGGGTGAAAAATTCTCTTTGTGCTATCCTTTGGGAAAAATTCCCAATGTTTCCCCAGTAACCGAAGCTCCGATGCCCCTGAACACGTGGCGCGATCTGACTGGTCGGTGGGCCAATGGGCCAATAATTTTCCTTTGACCTAACCAAAACACTTCGCCAAAATTTTAAGTCTCCCTCCACGGTCTGCGGGTCTTGGGACATGTGGTATGAGGCCATTGGATGTGGACCTTGTGGGAAAAGAATTGAATTTACGCCCTTGCCAAACACTGGCAAAATTCTCCACAACTCCTTTGGCCTGAGGACACGTGGCACAGTATGGTTGGGTGTGGGCCTTTCTTGGAGATTTTTCCATGGTGCCAACACTTAGTCAAATTTTCAATCTTTCCTTTGCCCTCCACCACTCCTTTCCTTTAGAGACACGTGGCATAACGTGATTGGGTGCGGGCCTGGCGTCGAAATTGTTTCTTGTATTAACCCTTAGGAAATTTTCCTAATTTCTCCTCGCCTAGACACGTGGCAGCATCCAATTCACTGGCGGGCCTTTGGGGCAAAAATTTCCTTTTGAAAACTTGCCAAACACTTGGTAAAAATTTCAAGTTTACCTCCGCCCTCCACCACTTCTAGGGACATGTGGTAGCATCCAATTGGCTGCGGGCCTTTCAGGGGAAAATTTCCCACAAAATATCCACCGAGCCATAACTTCAAAAATACATGGAGTTCGGAGGAAAAATTTACTTTTCTGGAAAGATGAGAAAAATATTTATCCAATGGTACCATTTCTAGAAGGTCTTAAGTGCTTGAAAAGAAAAAAATTGTGACTGAGGAACAAGGGAGGGAAGAATGAATGGAGTTAGCCACAAAATGTGCAAGGGGAACATTTTGGATAACAATATGCATGTACGTACATGCATTAATGACATATACGCATAGGAACATGCGTTAAAACTAGTAGGTATGCACACACATATCCATTAGAGGGAAACTGACAGGGACACACACATGCATCCATCGAATGGGCTTCGTATGCATCCTGGGTGGGGGTAATGGGGATGCACACATGCATGCACAGAGATAGGCATGTCTATGTCATATTGGGTGTGTATGTGTTTGGTGCAGATGAGAAAAGATAGAACATGGCATGTATACATGGAGATAAGCACGTATGCATCGGTCTAGGTGTGCAGGCATTGGAGTAGGTGTGAACACATCGGAGAAGGTAGTAGAAAACCCTTCTAGACAATTATCCAAGGAGAAAAGAAGACAAACTAGAAGAAAGTGATATTTTTAGGAAATAAGATGGAAGAATGGTGATTTACGATAAATTTTAGATAGAAGTAGATAGAAATGTCAACTGATACATGTGTGTTTTCTTGTTTTTAGCATATACTACCCATCCTATAGTCCTGTGAGTGATATGGTTAGCTATCAAAAATAGAGGCCTAGTTTGACGATGATGATAGAGAAATATTGGATAACATCCTATATGTTATAGGACTAGCTCACGTGGCTGATATACCCTAGATTACATTATATCATGGATTTTGACAACTGTAGCAGAGCAATGGCACTATGAGAGTTAGTGTTTTTGGCTCTTGACTGGGGAGATCACTATTACTCTTGAGGATGTGTAGCATATTATGTAGGTCCCAATTTAGGTTTAGCTTATCCAGTCTATGAGCCACTGGCTTGATATTCAGTGGTACATTATAGAGTTTTTTGGTGTCCCGATGATACCGTGAAATGGGATGACCATTAGGCTATTGTGGTGTATGGAATACTTAGAGCTAGACTGAGTGGTGGTTTACATGATGGCCTTTGTCAGTGGAGTCTTACTCCTTGACAAGACCAGTGCCTCATTTCTGCTTGGCCTCCTTGGAGTTATATGTAGTTTGGTAGAGGGAGAGACCTAATGCTGGGGTTAGTGCATTCTAGCACATCTATATTGGGACCTTCAATTTATTACCTACTACTGTCAAAAGATGGTAGCACCAACCCGCTTGCTTGAGGATTGGGCATGGGACCATATTGCCATTGGCCACCCCGTAGGTGTTCTGAGAGTTCAAGTACCCAAGGAGCCTTCTATGATAGGTTGGGTTTCGACAGGGGATGATGTGTGGCCATATATGGGGGATGCATATCAATATCTCTACGAGCTTGATGAGTTATAGCAGGCTTCCATGGTTTGGAGGCCCTACAGACATTTATAGTGGCTCGAGGATGGTTTAGAGCTTAGTACTGCCATAATGGAGCACTTTATATTAGGAAACCACTACTATATGTGGGAGGTGTACAAGGTGGATCAGTTTCAAAGGTAGTTTGGGATTACCTAGGATGTTCCTAGGTGAGAGAGGTGGTATGCTCTCAGGGCCTAAGAGTATATTGATATGGGTCCACAGATTACCTAGGATAGAGCACTGACTAGCTTCCTACATGTCGTACCTTCCATGTGGGTGCCACTGAAATAGATTAGAGATCCAGGAACCACACATGAGTATGCACCATGGTACCATGGTGTGTTTCCATGTTGTTTGACTATTTATAGGGTGGTGTCTAACGCTGGTGTTAGAGCTCCTCCAGTGGGGCCTCCTAGTGGTGACGAGGGTGGAGCCATTGGTGCTGATGATAGTGATGATGATGATGGTGGTCCCGACTCGCACCAACATGTTAGGGGTAGGGGAAAAGGTCCAGCATTACAATAGCCATAGGGACAGGGTCCCAAGCCTAGGCTAAGACAAGATTTCAGGACATCTGACATAGATTTGACCCTAGTAGGCATTCCAGCGGGGATATACACCCCTCTTCAGCAGGTATTTCCAGATTAGAGCTCTCCACCTCATGCTCAGAGGGTGGTGGCGATGGTGGATAGTTGACTACCCTTCAATAGTAGTTACATGTGGTGATTTTCATTCATTTACAGGTGGCTGGAGAGAGGGATGCAGCCAGGGCATAGGTATAGGCTCTTACAATAGAGTGAGATCAGGCACATGCTCATGTATAGATTTTGACATTGGAGAGGGATCAAGCCAGAGCATAGGCTACTCAGGGTAGTGATAATGCCTCATGGAAGAGTCAGATTAGTAAGATGGCCACATAGGGGCTTAGATACTTAGCATTTTACATTAGTCTCAGACCCAGATGCAGATGGTTATTGCTCAGAGGGACCATGCCCAGGCACAATCACAGGGTTCAATCATGCAGAGAGATCAGACATGAGCCCAGGTGTAGGCTATTACTGCAGATAGATATTGAGAGGCCACTAATTCTAGATAGGCCCAAGATGATAGTGGCAGGTTAATAGGTGAATGAGATGCCTCCCTATAGGCATCCATTACTTCTGGAGATGCTGATTTGATATGGGATACCATGAGATCCGACGGAAAGGCTCTATACTATAGGACTACGTATTTTAGGGCAGTCCTAACAGGGCAACAATTATTACCTTTTGAGAAGTCAGGCGTGGGCATGATATGCTGTAGGTCACAATAATTAGGCTGTTGAGTTAGATCAGTTTGGCAGCCCATTGCAGAGAAACCGGCTAGATAATAGACAACCAAACAACATGCTTATACCCTCAGTGTTGGTTCATCACAACCACCACTCTTCCATCCTCTAGGTCATGGTCCTGGGAGCCCTAACGAGGGCGAGAGTTATGGTTGATCTCTTTACTTTTCCTTTTGTATAGATGTAATGTATATATGATTCTTATGAAGGATGATTTTGATGTATATATTCATGTACCATTGTTTTAACGAAGCCTCTTGATGAAGGCTTGATTCTTTTGATGCATGCCATTTTTATATGGTATATTGTATCGATGATGTAAATTTGAGTATTGACATGGATATTTATACATGTATTATATGGACATTTGATGATTATTTTTTCATGTTATACTTTGATTATGCTTTCTAGTCATTGGATCATGATGTATGATTTCCCTTTCTTCTATGTATGTGACATACCTTAGATTTAGAGATGTGTATGTTTCATGCTTTCCTATTGATATATCTGTAGATAACACCACATGTTTTATATTTATGAGATGTTTCTAAGTTCTTATTCTAGTACTTGGAATGATACTAGATGATATTGGTGTGGGGGGGATAGATTTTTTATTATACGTAACCCCTCTTGCCCCCATTGATGATACTATATGTGATGATTAGCTTAGCATACATGCATGATGTAATACTTAGCATTTTCATATATATGATGTAGTAGATGATGTTTTATATGTGATAACAAACAAATGTGTAGTAAAGAAACACATAAGAAAAAGTTAACAAAACTAAACAAATTGTACCTATACAACACAACACAACTTATGATGTAAAAACATGAATTTGATAAATCATACTAAAGAGATCAAATTTGACATTTTAACCTAAGTAAGTAAACAAAATGAACCCCAATAAATGTATACAAGCTACAAATGAACCAAATGATATATATAGTTAATTCAAACAAGATCCAACCCATGCTAAGCAAATGACTCACAACATCACATGAAAAGGTATATTTAATCAATACTATACAAACCAAAAACTAAAAGAAATTAAATCATTACCTTGTTTTTGCGGGACAACATTGACATATTTTCTAATTTTTTTTTTGGGTTTAGCTAAAAAATAAGTTTTTAAGGCTACTGTTCACATTATCTTCTAAGAAAACGTTGTGTGGTTATCATAGCTTTGTCCTTAAAAGGGGAGATTTTATAAATGTTTAGTGTTTTTGTGTATCATTTTTTGAGTATTTTTTATGTTTTCTAAGGTCATGTTCTAAAAGTAATGTACAAGAAAAAATAAGCATGGATGCCCCTAGCGTGATGTTGGAATATACGAAAGGCAAAATGCCACACTTGTATGTATGAGAAGGTGAAAATGTAAAGATGCCCCCATTGTTAGATGGGAGTATGCATAGGAAATGTTCTTTATGCAAATATAAGAGTAAATAAGCCATATCACAGTTTGGGAAAGGTAGCTTCAGTAGGGCTCTTAGACCTAGCAAAGGAAGTCAACCCTAGAAAGTGATGATAATTACCCATCCCTAGGCAAGAGTAACTTGTGAATGATGGATCCTCCTTGAGAGCTAGCAACCAGTTTTCACTCAAAGTCCTACCCACTGCGCCACAATTGTGTGGTTTTCACATGTGGACGACCAATTTTTTCTTTACTATTTTCTCAATTTTCCATTTTTTTTCTTTCTTTTTCTTTCTTTTTATATTTTGTAGTTCTTATCTAATATTCTTGTCATGCTCAAGAGTATAACCAATTCAGGTGCATGGCATTCATAGGTTCTGAAATCTCTTCACCATCCGAATATGCAAGTTTATAGGCTCCTGATCCATACTTAGCAACTACTACATAAGGACATAGCTAATTAGATTTAAACTTACCTTTATTTTCTTTCTTTGACAGTGTTCTTCTGATTTTCTTTTAGAACTAAATATCCTACATGAAATTATTAATGAATGATGCATTTTTTGTATCCTCTGGACACTCTGTTCTGATATAATTTTAGGTGATTGAGTGCTTTGATACACTTTTCATCTAATAGTTCCAACTTTGCTAGTCGAGCAACTCGATAGTCCTCTTCTTTGTCAAGATAGTCTCTGAGAGATATTCTAAGGGAGGGAAGCTCCACTTCCAAAGGTATGATGGCTTCATTTCCATAGACAAGTGAATATGGGGTCACACTAGTAGGAGTGTGGATGGAAGTTTGATATGCCCAGAGGGAAGGATGTATCTGTAAGTGCCAATTACGACCAGTTTTACTGACCCTTTTCTCCCTAATCTGGACAAGGGTTTTATTAGTAGCTTCTTCTTATCCACTACCTTGGGGGTGATAGGGGGTAGAACACTTGGGTTGGATATGGAAACGTTGACACAAGGTTTTAACCATTTTGTTTTTGAAGGATTTACCAATTTCAGTGACAATGGCTGAAGGGATACTATAATAGTAGATGAGATGGTTCATGATGAAATTTGAAATTTGTGCACTGGTGACATAAGTAAGAGGTACAACCTCTACCCATTTGGTAAAATACTCAGTGGCAATGATGATGTGAGTATGACTATCTGAAGAAGAAGGATGGAGCTTCCCTATGAGATCCAAGCCCTATTTAGAGAATGGCCAAGGTGTTGGAATAGGGTGCAAAGCCTGTGCTGGCGCATGCATTAGGTTTCTATATTTCTGGCATATTTCACACTTCTTTACAAATTTTCAGCAATCTAATTCCATGGTAAGCCAATAATAGCCTACTCTTAATAGTCGCTTAGCTAAAACCATGCCGCTGGTGTGTGCTCCAAAAATACCACTGTGTACTTCCTTAATGGCATGGATCGAGTCAGTAACATCCAAACAACAAAGTAGATTCCCATCATAGCCACGATGATAAAGGGTGCCTCCTAGGACGGTATGATAGGCTATGTGGTGGATAAGGGTTTTCTTTTTAGAATGAGTAATGTCTAGTGGAAAAGTGCCATCTTATAGGTATCGAAAGATTGGATCATACCACGGGGATAATGGACCAACAACATCACATGCCAAACATGACTCTGGCATATCATATGCGAGTATTTGTAAATTCTCTACAAAGAAAGGCATTTTACTCTCCTCATGTGGGATGCGTACCAGAGACCCAATTGTAGCCATAGCATCTACGGATCTATTATGTGACCTTGGATTTTTCTCAAATATGATCTGTGTAAATTACTCCTTCAGAGTTTCGATCATTTTCTTATATGGAACGAGTTTCTCATCTTTAACCTTATACTCATCATTAACTTGTTTAATGATAAGTTGAGAGTCTCTAATGACTCGTAGTTATCAAATGTTCAGTGTAATAGATAGCTTGAGCCCAGTGATGAGTTCCTCGTACTCTATAATATTGTTAGTGCATGGGAATCCCAACTAGAATGCTCTTGCTATGACATCACTTATGGGAGTGATAAGCACCACTCCTGCTCTGGATTTTTAGAAGGTTAAAGATCCATGAAAATGGACATGCCATTCTACAAATTCTTCAATATACATCATAGATGCATCTGGCGGATCCAGAAATAAAGGTCCTGTACCTGGTAGAGGTGCTACCACTAATTGATCAACCAATACCTATCCTTTTGAGGACTTTTGATTCATGAAATCAATATAAAATTCACTCAGGAGAATGATCCAATTAGCCATTCAGCTTGTGAGGGTGGTTTTGGATAAAAGGTATTTGAGAGGGTCAACTTTGGATATGAGTTTGGTTTTATTGTTTAGGAGTTAATGGTGAAGCTTTTGGAAGGTAAAGACAAATTCCAAGTAGGATTTTTCAATCTACGGGTAATTCAACTCATACACAATCAAGGTGTGACTGAGATAGTAAAATGCTCTCTATTTATGGTTCAGATCATACTGGGCAAGCAGTGCACCAATAGAAAATTGGGGAGTGAAAATGTATAAGAGGAGAGTTTTACCTAGGGCAGGAGACATGAATACAGGTGGGGTGACCAAGTAATTTTTTAGTAGTGCAAAGGCCTTTTAGAAATCTCGTCCCTATTAAATGCAACATATTTCTTTAGTAAATGGGTAAGGGGGTGGCACTTATCTGCAAGATGTGAAATGAAGTGACATATTCCCTGAATCTTTCCTTGTAAACTCCTCAGTTGCTTGAGAGTTGTAGGAAGAGGCATTTATGTGATAGGCATAACCTTTGCAAGGTCCACTTCAATCCCTCTTTTTGACACAATGAATCATAGGAGTTTTCCTGATAAAACACCAAAGACAAATTTCTTAGGGTTCAAACAAACCTTATAGTCTCGTAGACACTAAAAAATACACCTCAACACTTTAGGGTGTTCTCCTCTACTCTTTGATTTGGCTAGAATGTCATCAACATAATCTTCCATGATGTCATTCATCATATCATGGAAGATGACAGTCATTTCTCATTGATAAGTGGCCCCAACATTATTAAGTCCAAAAGGCATGACTTTATGGAAAAATGTCCCCTAAGGGGTGATGAAGGCTGTTTTATGCTGATCTTCTTTTGCAATTCGTATCTGGTTATAAAGTGACAAACCATCCATTAAGGACAACATTTCATTACCAACAATGGAATAAAATATCATGTCAATTTTAGGTAGGGGAAAGTCATCCTTAGGACATGCCTTATTGATGTCATGGAAATTAGTGTAGATTCTTATGCTGAGAAGATTCTTCTGTACAGGGACTATGTTAGATATCCACTCTGAATAATAGATAGGTTTAATGAAATCAGCAACTAGTAGTTTTTCCAATTCTTCTTTGACCAGGAGTGCCACCTTAGGATGCATATATCTCAATTTTTACTTGATGGGTTTGGCATCTAGGTGCACAACGAAGTTATGTAAAACTAACTATGGGTCCAAACCAGGCATATCTTTGTATGTCCATGTAAATATATCTACATATTCTCTTAAGAGTTCTACAAAGACCTTCTATTCTTGAGATGAGATTGAAGCTCCCAAATTTACTAGTCTTGGTTGTTCTTATGAACCAATGTTAACATTAATTATTTTCTCAACAAGCATATTAGATGCATCTTCCATCCATGTAGGATCAGGAGGAAGAGTAAGATCAAATTCCTGTGGTAGTTCCTCATCATCTTTAAATGGATAGACCACTTCATCTTTAGAATCTTCATTATGTTTATCTATGAGTGTTTCAAAGAGGTTTTCACTGTGAGATTTCCATCTATCCTTTTTGCCAGGTTTCTCACAAGTGGTTATACTCTTACTTACCATCTTCTTATTCAAACATCAACACATCTCTGCTTCTTCCCTGAAGTATGCACAGGTGTCTAGTTGAATTGAAAATCCTTTCTTATGGTCCCTAGCTGGAATAAAATCCCCGAATCCCATAAACTCTGAAAATGCCTCATCATTTTAAAAGAATTCTAGTGGCACATGAAGTCATTGATCCCAATCTCTAATTTTAGGATATACAAGAGCTACTTGATAATTATTGAAGGGGATGGATTCAAATAAGGTAAGGACCGCTGAATCTAGGAATATGTTAGTGGAAGAAAGATCCTCATAGAGGCTACATTAGGTATCTACATCACTATCAAAATGAGATGAAACGTCCTCACTTCAGAAGAGGTGGCATTAATCTTAGAGGGTAGAGTGTTATGAGGCCTTATCCCTAGGCCATGCTTATCTGACTTAAAACAAGGGATGGGAATAGGATCTAGCTGACCTTGTGCATTAATGCCATATAAAAACCTACTATAGCCCATGAAAAACATCATGTGCTGACCCTTGATGTACTCGGGTGCTTGATGGCATGAAGCCATGGTACCTTTTGGCACTCTACTGGTAGGATCTTCTAACATTTTATCCTAAGATAGGAGACCACTATAGACAAATGTTTCCAATGGTTTAGGACACTGCTCCTGAGTGCTCTTGAATTGAAAATAAGGCTTACCCCTTGTTCTTGGAGATACTGATAAATCTGATATTAACAAAGATTTTTCAAGAGTGAATGGCTCACCTAGGCCATACTTTTCTGACATTGTCTCCCATGAAGAGAATGGGTTGACTAATGAAGGAAAATCTTGATTATAAGGTGTGAGAGACTCTGAATCTACCCATTCATAATATCTTCCATTTGTAGGGGGATAACAACATCCACCAAAGGAAATTCATAAGCCACACAAGAGAAGCTGTGTAAATCCCTACAATGTGTGAATGGTTCTGGCTCACCCAAAATGGAAATTAATTGTCCTTCATGACATAACTTGAGGCATTGATGGAAAGTTGATGGAATAGCCTACATGGCATGAATCCATGGGCACCCTAAGAGCATGTTATATGGAATGTCCAAGTCAAGGACATTAAATATTGTGTCATGAAAAGTTGGGCCTACCTCCATGGGAACTACTATAGTACCTGTTGATTCTCATTATTCATTATCATAAGCCGTGATTGTGATAGTCTTAGCTCCCAGATCTATTTCTGAATGAACTAGCTACTTAACCAGATTCAAAGTGCAAAATTTTAGACTAGATCCACCATCCACAAGTACCCTCTTGATATTACGATGGGTAACCACCACTTCAAGATATAAGGGTAAGTTATGTTCTAGGTTGTTATGCGGGATTGCAGTGCGATCAAAAGTAATATGATCATTAGAGTCTAGGAACGCAATCATGGCTTGGAGGTTTGTAGAATCTACATCTATAGAAACCCATGAATTTTGTAATGTTTTATACAATATTTTCTTGTGGGCAGTAGATATTTTGAGGAGATCGAGAATAGATATCCTAACAGGTGTTTTCTCTAACTGATCTATTAAATTATACTGACCTTCCCAAGGGATAGGAATGGGATATGGTATGATTAGATGAGCATGTCTTGTCCCTACTACGTAACTCTTTTCTAAGATCTGGATAGTGCTAATCTATTCATTAGATGAGAAAATACATCGTATGAGAGAATAAAAATGACTATCATTAGTAAGGGTAAACATAAGTGAAAAATCTATAATCGTTGGAGGTTTTCCCATGACCTTGTTTCCTTTTCTCTTTATCTACATGATTAGGAAAAGGTTCCTTGTAGATACCCCTTTTCTCATTCAAACCTTTTCTAGATTCAGGGTAGAATATACAGTGATCCTACCCTCCTCAATGAGGTCTTGTATGTAATGACACAGTCTCAAACACCTATATGTCTTGTGTCCTTTAACACGGTGGAAGTAAAAATACTCATGGTCTTTAAACCAACCAGGTTTTGGAGCATCCTCTAGATATGGTACTATCGTAGTTGGATATTCACCATTTTTACATCATATAATTGTTTTAGAATGGTAGAAAAGGACTCTGTTAAGGACATAAACATACATTTAGTAGTGCTTTGGGATGAGGTCATTTTGAAAGCTTTAAAAGTGGGCCTATCTGTATAGTTTGGACTCTTTTGGAGTCCGTAATGCCATCACTAATGAGATGTTCATTTTTATTAAAGAATTTTGGTTTTTCTATAGATTTGACTTCATGCTTGTCTTTTACGGAAGACTTGAGTGCTCCTTTCGTGATGAGGGTTTTCTCAATTTCACTTCCTTTCTCTATGACCTCTTTGACGTTTGAGCCACATTGCATCTATAAATGAAAGGCTATTTCTGGGTTTAAGTTAGGAACAAATATGCTCAATAGTTGTTTTTCTGGTAATGCACAAGGGAAAGGACTTGCTAACCATTTCCATTGTTGTAAAAATCCTACAAACGTCTCGTTGGGTTTCTATTTCATATTGCACAGAGCATTTATTACGATATAATTTTCCATGTTATAAGAATAATGTCATACAAATGTTTCTGCTAATGCAGGACATGTTGTAATGGATCCCTTGGGAACACTATAGAACCATTCCAATCCCAGTTCTCCTAGGATATGAGGAAAAATTCATATTAAGAAGTTTTCACTATATGCGACCTCTTGGAAAGCCATGTAAAAGTATTTTATATTATCACAAGGATCACTCTTGCACTTATACTTATCAAACTTGGGAAGGGTAAACTTTTTTTGGAAGGGCTTCCATAACATGCCCTTAGTGAAGGGGTAAGGGGATAGTTATCCATACGAATATTTCCTATTCTGACATACGCTTCCCTCTTGTAATGTAGTAAGCGTATTTTTCATTGATTGTAACTCTTTCTGAATGAGTTTTTCTTTAGTAGGTGACATTGGTCTTTGTACTTGAGTCTGCTTAAATGTATGGTTAGTGTGTGGATCAAAGCGGAACTCAGTAGGTTTAGTTTTATCTTTGTCTTTGTATATGTTTCTTCTTGAAGAGCCTACGTTTGATAGTTTGTAGCTCAACTTCAAGATCTATTTTTGAAGGATCTCCTCTTCAACTAGAGGGTCCTCTTCTTCATCAAATTTGGGAGGAGGGGAAGTTGTATGCTCAATTTTCACTTTACGTGAAGCTTTGTAGTGAGGTATACATGATGGGTCCCCTTCGATGGTGGCCTGATGTTTCCCAAAATTGGAAGCGTATCACACATCAAAAGGATTATCTATATCTAAGAGGAATCTTCATTTTCCTGGTTTAGGGTTAACCTTAGTTCATGCTTCGTGTTCTTGCAGAAGTTTAGCTCCCAATTCTAATACTCTTAGGAGTACTTGATCTTTATTATAATATAAGAGTTCATCAAATCTACCTAGGTCCAATCTCTGTTGTTCTTTGGAAGAGTCTGAATCTTCTCCACTATGGTCAATTAATGGCTCCGCATCCTTGACTTGAGAAAAGAGAGATGCTAAATTTTTTATGCTAAATGGGAAGGTTTCAAAAGGGTTTTGTCCTGAGTCATGTTCATTTGATTTTGTTTCCATCTTTTTGATTTTGGGCATTACTAGCTGATGTTTATATGTTGTTAGCGTGAATCCTGAAATGTATGATTTTTTCAAGTTGTTTGAGGTGATGTTTAAAATATGTCATAGTGTTTCCTAGATGTAATGCCATGCAATTGTTTTATCAAAGAACACTCATATGAAAACCTAGATGTAATGATCACTCAAATTTTTTGTTATGCCAAGTCTACACCCTAAAACGGATAGTGACAATACAATATCAACATGTAGGTCAAGTTAGAATTGTAACAAGGCCTAAGTATCAACATGGTATTGATGCAATCTCTCAACAAGGTATACTAAAACTAGTTTGAGTGCCGATGAAAGCTAAGTCTTCTGAAAAATGGAAGTCGTGACTAGATATAGTGTAACAACATTATCGTGATACATTAACTGAGAAAACGAGGTGTAAGTATCAAGAAAACATTATTTCAATATATATATATATATATATATATATATATATATAAGGTGATATCAACACTTTTAAAAAGACTTAGATGACGTCAAAACTTAAACCAAGTAATTAATATAACCAGAAGTTATTATTCATGCAAGCAACGTAACCCTATAATAAAGGCACTTATATCACGTTCTACAAAAATAGAATGGTGCGACTAGAATTTTTCCTTAAACTAAGTTATGAAATCAAAAATAACAAGAAAAACCCTGTAACTACCTTGTTAGTCTTCAAAAAAATTTCAGAAAAATTTAGAAAAATGATTTCACAACCTATAAAAACAATTTTCAAATTTTAACATAGACACTTGCGTGCCCAGAATGACACTAGTGCACCGTAGCCAATGGTACACTCCCTTACCAATACAGACATGGGGAAAGGAAAATTGACAGAGGGGTATAAAACCTACATAGACCTACTAGACATGTATGCTAGGGTTTTGACACGTGCGCACCCGTTTCAACATGTATGCTTGTAGGAAAAACTGTTAGAAAATATATTTTATCAAATCAGGATGTTTCAATAGAAACACTGACGGTTCAATGGAGACGTTGATGCTTTAATGAAGATGCGGTTTAGGTAAAAAAAGTATAACAGATTTTTACACAGTAAGCTGATATACGCTAGCACTTCCAAAGAGATAGGTGCGCTTGCTAGCCGATGCAAACATCCCGCTCGCGACGGAGACAAAGCCTTATCTAAATATGTTGTCAACTATGTAGTATGTCTTGATAGGTGCATGCCCAAATCAACACCAATGCTAGGGTTTCAATGGAGATGTGCCCTGTGAAGAAATCTATGTGTACTCCCTGAAAAACCTACAAAAAAATTAAAAAATGGAAAATTTTGAAAGTCAATAGGTTATTTGTTAGTTAAAGAAAATCATTTCTAAATTTAACCCAAAAATTAACTATGAACCAAGATTATTTAACCCTTTTAAGAATTGGAAACAAGCAAATAACAAGATAATTTTTATAAAAAAGATGAAAATGGGTGAAAAAATCTTAAAATAGGCCTCCATTAATGGAGGATGGACTTCATATCCCACCACACGTGCCAAATGTGCTCAATGAAAGGTTTTGTAAGAGCTATTGAAATGGGGTAAGAAACACTCAAAAACCCCAAAGCTTTGTGCAAAATCCCCTCAATGGACCATATGATAAGAAATGAGAAAGGAATCATATTTGCATGCATTAACTTGAAGTAAATAAGTAATTTAAACAAATGTAGTTAACCTCTATTATTGAAAGCATAAAGTAAATGAACCTAAAAGGATCTAAGCAATCAGCTTATGCCTCAAGATAATGGGCTCTCACCATTAATGGCTTCAAGGCCAATGGTTCTTCCCATTTACTCCATGTTGTGTGATAGAAATGCAAAAGCAAAGCAAATAGCTCAATAAAAACTCCTAATCCTAGCAATAATACTATAGTTTAGGTAAGAGGGAAGATGTGTGCTTAGAAATGAGAGGGGGGGTAGTGGACTATTTATAGTTTTCCATTTGGGAAATGGGAGGATTTTTGGTGCATGTGGGACTAACAGGGAGTCAACAAGTTAATTAGCAAGTCAAAGTAAGATTTGACTAGGTAATGGAAGAGGTTGATCATGGTTAAGACCAACTAACCATGTCTAAAGGGTAATTAATCCTATTTAGAGAGAAATTACATTTCTGGGAGGGTTTTGAAATGCCTAATCAATCCAATGAAGTGAATTGATATTCCAGGGAGCTAATAGAGGTGGTAAAGAAGAGGATATTAGCCAAGAAGAGGTTATTATAACCTATTTAATTGACTAATGAAAGGGAAAAGACCATAAAATTGTCGAATCAAGGGGAATTAGATAGATCTAACCAATGAGGTGTTGCCAAATTTTAGGAAGAGGACTAGTTAGGGAAATATTAGGGATAATAGTGCTTTGATCAAACCACAGGTGTCTATAGGTATGACTAGCACTTATACTTCATAGTTGCAATAAGGAGATACAAATTCATTGTCATACTAGGATTCCATAATAGCGAGCTTCTCAACTATTACATTATGAGTTCTCTTATGATAAAGGATATTAAAAGAATAAAAAATTTCAATGAGATCTTAGATTGTATTCTTATATTGTTTCAACTTTTTGTTTTTTAGTTGCATATAATTATCTAACTTGTTTTATAACTAGTTCTAAATCTACTTTGATAATCATATCCTTAATTTATGCTTTCATAAAAATATTAATACAAGGATAAATGCCTCATATTCATCCACATTATTGGTACATTCAAACTTCAACTTGAACAATAAATTAAAAAAATCCCGATTTGGAGAATCTAGAACCACTCAAGTTGCATTCCCAACCTTAGAACATGCTCTGTAAAAATTCATGGTCCAGGGGACATTGACATCTTCAAGGTGTGCATTAATATCCATAGAATGATCTTTAAAATCTGCACAACCTATGAGGTAACCCAAATCCATATCAAAAAACAATACCTCATAAGAGGCATTTATGGGATCCTCAATAAGATGGAGCATTTTTTCTTCTTTTTGCAACTTGATAAATTTCCCTTCCAATGGTATAGAGGCATAGGACATGTCCACTTGAACACCGCTTTCCACATTGGTATCCCATTTTCTTAATATCAACATACCCCATTTAGCGGGGCAATCAACTATAACTATATTAATAGTTAAATATTTTCTAGGATAAAGAAAAACTTGTACTACTAGACCTCTGACATACCTAACAATAGGTACCTATCTTGAATCCATGTCATAAAATTTACTAAAAGTTTTCTTTATTTTTTATGTATAGTTCATTCATGACCTCTAAATACATGGTATTATATGAATCTCCTAAATCAAACATACAATTGTGAAGAAGTCAATCATTGACAATCAAAGTAGTAAAGAAAGGGTCCACATCCAGCTGTGATTCAACCAAGGAAGTACCAAAATATACTTATGGGGGTTCCCCCATATCTTCCGTCTCCTCTCTTACTTCAATTTAAGCTATGGTAGGATAAATCACCCCATTATTTACACACCTTTCATTGACAATTGCATCCTCCTTCAATTCTAAATATTCAAACACCCTCTTTCTATGTTCAAGAATTCTGAGTCCATATTACACGCTGCATATTTGGGCAAGGCTGTATTAGGGGTAGAGTGACTATATTTTCTAATGGGATGTTGTCCTTTACTTCTTGGGAATAAACCTGGGGTAAGTCTTATCACCATTTTGTAATTTAATTGCATTCTTCATTTCTACCCATAAATCAATTGAATTTATAGGAAGAAAATTATACCATTCCATGACATCTTCTTCTAATATGTGTATAAATAACTTAACATAGACATCTTAATGCTCTACTTCATAGTCATCCATAATATTCTCAACAAATATAATATGTTGATCCCCACTTATGGAATTATTCTTTTAGAACCTAGGAAACTTGTTTCTAATTTAATTTAGCACTTCATTTGGATAGCCCACCATTCCATAGAGGCTTATTTTCCTATAGGTGGTGACTAGAAAAGGATCTCTTGGTAGAGGTTGTTCTATATTGTTTGGCAGAGGATTTTCAAGAGGAGGGTTAAAAATGGTAGGGAGCTGGAGGTCTTTAAGGTAGAGGAGTATGATCCAAAAATTGGAAATCTCTTGGGGATTCAGTTTCACAAAATACCTTATTCTCATGGGTCAACAAATAGGGGAGATGAGGAATACTTGTGTTATTTGTAGATGATGATCCTTCTTTAAATAAAGAATGAAAATACACTTGAGGGCTACCTGAATCAGAGGTTTCAAGTGTGATAGAGTAGTATCGACTAGAGGTGGATCAAATTATGAAGGTTGAACAACCTTTTCTTATAAATTTTGACCACCCACCAGTTTCTAAATCTTCTTCCTTATTTCTTGTGTATTTTACAATTCTGGAATAAATCTCCTAGTGGGATTAAACATGAAGAAGGATATTTTTCCTTCTATATTTGTGAAAAGGGAGAGTTAATAAAAAAGGTGGATAAAAATAAGAATTCAACACTATTCTAACCCAAATACTTTCTGAAAGACAGATTTTCCACCAAGTCCTTGCACCTTAGATATTGTAGATTAACTAAAAAAATTCTGAAAGGATGACTTCACAAACTGGTAGGTGAATCTTTTTTGACCTTCACATGTTTTTCAATAAATCAATTTGTAAGCCCTTAGTATACTTATAAAAGTACATGTTTTATGGAAATCCTGCTTGTATTTGGAATATTGGGCACAACACTCAACAATTTGGTCTTTATTTGTATAATTTCAACAAATCTATGTAAATGTATGTATTATGAACCTTTCCTGGAGTAAAGTGTCCTTGGAAACAGTGCCAAAACCATTTTGGTACTCAATATTACACCCCCTTGAGGGTTGAAAACATTATTAGGGAATTAGAATACTTGGAGAATGATAGAGTGTGTGGTATGTGTTGTTTCCAACTGAGGAAATGTCTAACACTCACTTTGGGACCAAATTTGGGTTGATTGGGTGGCAATACAAAGGGTATGGCCTTATCCTAGTACCTTTGGTCCTTCCTAAAACCGGGGTGAGAGAAAACTTTGGTCAACCTAATTAGAGAGGGGGATATCAATTCTTAGTTCCTCTTTATTTATAAAGTGGTGGATCAATTTGATATGAGAATGGACATGAATACAAAATTTAATTTAACAAGTTGTCATGAAATGTTGTATATGCATAACGCACAAGACATAGGTTAATGTAGAAGAAAAATCCATTGCTCTTGGATATTTTGGATAACGGAAGTGAAATTGAAGGGCCCTTTTACTGTAATTTATAGAGAGAACCACAAATTAACAAATATAGACTAGTATGATGGAGTGAGATTTATTGTAGTAGGTTTATGTTTATGAATAGGGGGATTATATGATGGTAGATGTTCTTGTAAAAAATCATTCAACACTCATTAAGAAAAAATAACATTCTGTATAATAAGGAAAACTTGATTAATAAGATACAATTTCTATAAAGAAACATTTGCATTCATTGATAACACACAAATTAAAAAGTTCCACACAATACATGAAATAATCAACACAAAAGCTCGTGTAAGTATTCTAATAAATTATTTATTTCTTCTGATCTTATACACCTAAGATTCAGTCAAAGGCTAACAAAAATATCTCGACAAAATGGTTACTGTAGGGATTTTAGAATTACATCCAATATTCCAAAGTAAATTTGCACAACAAAATATTGAATTAATGACCAAAGAACAACCGTTAAGGACATATCTAGTGTAATTCAGAGAATAAATGAACACAAAATTGTAACAGAAAATATAAATCATTAATCAAGAGTCTAATATACAAAACTTAGAATGTAGAATTGAAACTCATAAGAATGCATATTTTATTAAAATCTTCAATCTCTTGAAAAGGGAATAGAAAACATATGGTCTCAATGCTTATCAATGCATGTAAATTGCAACCACCTTCACACACAAGATTAATAGAAGGAAACTCATATGCATTATAAAGAAAATATTGAGGTATTATAGTCTTATCTTTCAACCTTTTCAAAATAGAAAAAGTAACCCCCTTTGATATGACGACATACCCCCGTATTTATACAATTTTGGTGAATTATTACAATTCAATTCCCACCCCCCCAAAATTGGTAAGAGAATATTCTTATGGTTGCAAAGAAGGAGCTTTGATTGGAGCAAGATTGTACATTGTCTAAGTGTAAATATCCTATTTTCCATTAGAATCTTTGGGATTATCTCTATGCCTTTACTACCATATGTGCAAAACATTTAGCTTATACTGGTTGATGTGAGTATGTCATTTCCATCTTTTCATAATTACCTAGGTATTTTGTCACCTCTTCCCGCATCCTGATGTAACTTTTTATATTAATTTGATTTCTCCCTTTTTTTGAAGTCATACATTAGGGAATGAGAAAATATTTGAATTTTTTTTGAATTTAATGTTTTAACTCATGTCATGCCTAATAGTCAGATTTAATGAAATGCCCCTTCACTATAATTTATTTTACTTTTCCTTTTCTCAGTTCGTGTTGCACATCTAAAAAAATCCTCAAACTAATTTCATCTTGATGGTTCACACATATTGCTCTAGAATTTTACTATTTATAAATTCTCTAATTGTAAACATGAATTTGCATGATTTCTACAAAATTACTTGTGATATTTTTTGTAGAAATAACAACAATATTTTTTGTCTTGAGAAATGGATGACATAAAATTTGAAGGGAATTTGTAAGATTTTCCTTCTAACTACTTCATTCTATTTTCACACTTTCAGGTCCGGATGACAGTTTTATTAGGATGCTATTCTGAGTTGAAGATCAGAAGGATTATGAAGGACCAAAAAATCCCAACATTATCAAAGTATCCTTGATGAGAAATATAGAAAAAATGACCTTCTTTATCTTAGAATTCCATATTATGCTCCATCATTTTTTGTGGCCTGAAGATGATGAAGATACAAAAAAGTTTAAGGAATTTTAGATCCATTATAGACAAACTATTAATTACGATACTGCATGTGTTTCACACGGAATGTTTCATATTTTGGGAATAGATTTGCTTCTATCCTTTCATTCTTTTGAGAAACAGATAAGGGTTAGGGCTAGGAGGAATACCTATTGAATGTCGAGAGGGTGTGCGCGTACCGTAGAGAGAGAGATCAAATCGACTGTGAAGAACTCCTTTTCGTCTTGGAAGGACTACCTGTAAGTAAGAATACAAGACCACTAGATTTTAATTAGACAAGAAATGAGGGAACTGCCTTGGGCCCAGGAAATATAAAACTTCCTTTCGAAGGTGGTCAGTTCCCCTGCTAATATGAATTAACAAAAATTATAACAAATAAGCTATTGTCCAATTACAATTTGTTTACCTTGTTAGAACAATAGAGAAAGGGCTAGTCTTGGTTTAGAATCACGGCGACCGATGCCGGTTGATGATAACCGATATCGGTAGGGGTAGTGATTTAAGGGGTTGTGTGAAGGTTGGCTATATGATAGTTATGGTGTTTATAAGGCTGGTAGAATGACTTGGGATAGGTAATGAGGTGATGGAGAAGACTCAAAGGGTATGGGGCTGTTCTTGGAGCAAAATAGGGGTAAAGGAATATAAGTTAGGTGGAGAGTGTTACCGAGTAGTGGATCTAGGGGTAGACTTGTAATTACTGTGATTCATAAATCCAAGAAATATTATTAAAAGAACATATAAGACTTACTAATTCCTGATGAAAATGAAGGTTCTGGGACTGTGATGGCGAAGACAGGGCTCAAGTGGGATGATCTGACAATCTAAGATGAGCTATCTCCTCTCCTGATGCTTGGATGAGTGTCACTAGGCTCTGGTTATTTAGTTGTAGTCTTGGGCTTGATGTCCTTCTCTGCCAACTCCTCTCTTTCCTTCACTTGTCTCTGTTCAGCCAAGTAAATTCTAGATCCTTGTAATGACTTCTGATTCGGATCAATGAAAATCCAACCTCTTGTTTTTGGTTGGGAGTGGTCATTTACAGGGAACTGATGGCGGTTACACCAACGTCAGTCGAGTAGGAACCGGTATCAGTCAGGTCAAAGTAGGCTATTTTTAGTAAAATAGCCAACTTTCCCTCCTTTTCTCTCGAGGGATTAGTTGCGGGCTTGGTCAAGTCATTATGAGGTTGGTTTTAGGTATGGGTGAGGAGTCATTAGTCATGGGTGTGGATGTAGACCAAGTTATAGGTCTTAATTAGGTTAGTTTAGGGTTAAGACTAGGTCATTATGAGGTGGCAAAATGAGGTGGCAGGTATGGTGATGTGGATTTATTAATTATAGGGTAATTAATAAATAATTGTGTAAGGTTTAGGTGATGAGGTTAGGTTGCGAAATGAGATGTGGGGCACAGGGGGTCGTAAGACACAAATTTGGTGTCTACATTAGCCCCTTGTTATCGTGTAGCTTGTCTTGTAAGGCTGCACAGACAATAATAAGAAGTGGTTACCCATGTTAAGGGTATAGGTAATCCCCATCAAATCTATCACAGATTGAGGTAGCGTGAAATTAGGGATAGGGTTGATAAAGGGTAAATGGTGTTTAGATGACGGTAAGATGGTGGGGTTGGTCCAAGGAAGCAGACGCACGTTGAAATGCAGTAGTGCGACCAGGGTGCATGATTTGAAGAGCAAACAAGCAATTCATAGGCAAAGGTCGATAGTTTATCCAAACAAGGGTGATATAATCCTGGTATCCAAGGCATAGGAAGTAGCTCTAGGGGATATAATGGGTAAGGTACAGGAACGTTTAGGCATGTTCGGCAGTACCAAATGGTTGGTTTGGTCGAGATAAACGTCATGGTCTTGGTCTAGGAAAAGTTGGTTGACTGATCAAGTCAAGTACCCTAATCATGCTAAAACACGAACAAGTGAGCTAGATTGAACAAAAAGCTACATGTTGGGTGGATAAAATTGTAATTTGTTGGTTTTGGGCGAGGTATTTGAGTGGTGCGGCCTTGGGTCAGGCCGATTGATGAGTGAGGGCCATGGGTCGGGCCTTATTGGTTGTTTACGGCCTTGGGTCGGGCTAAATGGTTGGTTACGGCCTTAGGTCAGGCCAAATGGTTAGTTACGGCCTTGGGTCAGGCCAAATGATTGGTTGCGGCCTTAGGTCAGGCCAAATGGTTGGTTGCGGCCTTAGGTCGGGCCAAATGGTTGGTTGCAGCCTTAGGTCGGGCCAAATGGTTGGTTACGGCCTTAGGTCGGGCCAAATGGTTGGTTGCAGCCTTAGGTCGGGCCAAATGGTTGGTTGCGGCCTTGGGTCGGGCCAAATGGTCGGTTGTGGCCTTGGGTCGGGCCAAATGGTTGGTTGCAGCCTTAGGTTAGGCCAAATGGTAGGTTACGGCCATGGGTCGGGCCAAATGGTTGGGTACGGCCGTGAAGTGGGCCAATGAAGTCAACAAAGGGTTTTCAGCGAAGGCGGATGTAGGCTATGTGGTGAGAAAGGGTGATTAGTAAATAAGGGCAGAAATTGGGGGAAGGTGGGATTAAACCAATATCGATTCTCTATGACCGAAACCGGTTAAATGACTGATACCGGTTCTTTAGGGCATTATATAACTGATATTGGTTATAGTTCGAAAAACCTATAAAAAGAAAAAATACGGCCTGTCATTGTCATATTGTCAATTTGAAAACCAATTTTAGTTGTCTAAGGTGTATTAGTGAAATTGTTGAATTTGTCGACTGAGGTGGCACTATTTGAGTGGAGAAGTGAGTGGTTGGTAGGCCCGAGTGAGCAGGAGGCAACATTTGATTGGTGGGGGACCTAGCAGAGGAGTTGTAGAGCCATGGCATAGCCAGGAGGAGCAGAAGGTGTTGGACTAGTTGGACCGCCACCACCTATCCCACCACGACGACGTGTCATCGTACCGGTAGGTTCGAAACCTCTCATTGTGTGAATTTAATGTTTTTAAGCTAGATTTGGAGGTTTGGGTAGGAATCCAATGTTTTGATAAAATAATGAATAAATTGAAGCTATTTGAAAAATGGAGAGGGTAGATGGGTTAAATAGGCCAAGGTGGCAAGGTGGGTAGGTTTTTAGGGTGTTTGGGTGGGTAAATAGAGATAAATAGGCCAAAAATGGATTTAGGGGGCCGCGTCGGGTTCGGCTCCATGATTTTACAGTGACCGATGCCGGTCACTAAGCGACCGGCATCGGTCACGAAGTTTTTGGGAAAGGTGGGTTTGTGGTTGACCGGTGTCGGTCGTACGTCGACCGGCGTTGGTGGAGAGGGGACCGGTGGCAGTCATGGGTGATCGGTACCAGTTCATTTTTGTGTTTTATTGTTGGGCTTTGTGTTTGTGGGGGTGAAGAGGGAAGGGGGAGAGGTTGATAGGAGGGGTGATGGGTGGGGGAAATGGAAAGGGGATATCGTAAATGTTTTTAGGGTAACATAGGTGGGTGTAGGTGTGTGTTATAGAGTCGGGGTGTGGTCAGGTGGTTAAAAGGGGGTGTAGAAGGTTAAGGTAGTTTTCATTTGAAAGGGTAGGTCTAATGAAGTGGGTTATTTGTACAGGCACATCAGCAGCTGACTATGCGGGATAGGATGCCCCCGTTGTTGAGACCGATGCGGCCACACATGTACGTAGTGCAGTGGGCCATCATGCGCGAGGTGGGACTCGGTGGAGTCCAGCGATATAGGGCTATAGAGAGGGATCACAGTCTTATGGTCGCCCTCATCGAGAGATGGGATCCGGCGACCAATGTGTTCCATCTCCTGACTGGAGAGATGACTATCACGCTGGAGGATGTGTATTGCATCCTTAGACTACCGATCGATGGAGAGGCAGTATTCCAGGTAGACGCAGAGACAGCTATGGACAACATTCTACAGGTATTTGGGGATGCAGCCGTGCTATTGACGTATCACAGCATGAGCATTTCCTATGGGGACATGTATCGTGCCCACAGACATGAGACACGGCTTGCCGTGTTGATGATGATAGGCATCACATGCTTCACCCTCCCAGACTCAGAGGGAGGCCGCTTTCCACAGGCGCTGATGGGGGTACTACACGAGATGGTGGAGGAGCATACATGTTATGCTTGGGCACCAGTATACCTGGTGCAGTTATACAGAGAGCTGTGGGGCTATCGCCAGATGAGGCGATTCAGGATTTGTTCCACATTTTTGTTACATTGCTGGGCATATGAGCATATCATATGCATTCGACCAGTAGGGCTGCCCCAGCAGCCGGGGCCACAGGTGATATATAGATATGGCTTTCAGAGGTGGTTGGGGGTCGTGGGCCAGCCATGAGCAGTGCTCGCCAGACGGGATGTAGCGTATTACCGTCATGTATTAGAGGGCGTGACTGCCTTGGATATTGTATGGAGGCCTTACAGAGGTCATCAGCCCCGCGGAGGAGCCCGATCACAGTTGCGTTGGATCCAGTATACATTCTGGATAGCGGGACGGAGGCCGGGAGAGCATGAGTGGATACCCCTAGAGAGGGTACGACGGCAGTTGGGGCTACGACAGGATGAGCCACCGCCCTTCCCTCAGTACCGGAGGGATGATGTAGAGGCCCCACTACCTGCACCACAGCCCGTGGACCTAGATTGGGTAGCAGAGAGGCCAGCAGATGATACCGTAGATGACGCCGGCTGCACAGGATCATTTTTGGTATGGTGAGCAGGGGAGAGAGCCGCGAGGAGAGCACAGCCTGCACAGCCAGACTTAGCGGCTGTTATAGCAGAGAGGGACCAGCTCAGGGGACAGGTACAGTTGTTACAGGGGCAGCTTGCTGCTGCATAGACACAGATAGGTGTCCTACAGGGGTAGTTAGCCCAGGCGCAGGTACAGGTATAGGCCACAGCACCACCACAGGCACCACCAGCAGGCACCATAGCCACAGGTATAGGTACCAACCACCCGCGCCACAGGCACCCCACCACTGGCACAGCCACAGGCACAGGGTGTATTGGTAGGATAGGGGCCAGTGTTATTAGGAGTCAGGGGACCAGCCCCAGCAACTATAGTGGCACGGGCCCGTTATATAGAGGTGAGAGTAGAGGCCCGGTACTATCAGGATGTCCTTAATGGTACCGGGGTTGACTATCAGTCGTATGTGACGTACAGAGCGGATAACTCTAGGAGTCAGAGATCCCAAGGGGGTGCAGCTACAGCCCATGGGTCGGTGACAGGGAGGAGGCGGGAGCCAGGGCCAGGATCCGCAGAGAGAGGTGCTAAGGGCGGTGGGGACAGTTGAGACATCCCTGGGTCAGAGATAGAACTTTTTGTTTGTAAATTGGATATAGGCACTGGTCTGTGAACCAGTTATGTTTATAGAAGCCTGTGTGCCCACATATGATTTATTTATTCATTTATTCATCTGGTTGTATATACCAGCCTGCGAGCCGAGTACGGGTTGTATAGTTGATATCGGCCTGCGAGCCGAGTATATTTTTGATATGAGAGACCGGCCTGCGAGCCGAGTCGAGATTTTGACAGTTATTGCGGCCTGCATGCCGGCTTTGTATTATCTTGAGATCACAGAGGCCCCTATGCAGGGCAAGTTGTATATTTGAAACCTTATATATATATATATATATATATATATGATGATGATTTTGACCCACATGGTGTATATGAAATGTTTTATTTGTTTTGTTGATGGTTTGTGAAATTTAATATATGATGAGTTTGATCCACATGGTTTATATATTGATGGGGTTGATGTCTTTTGTTGATGGCTTTTTGAAATGGAATGTATGTATATATAGATTATGAGTTTAATTCACATGTTGTGTATGCTGATGGGTTTGATATATATATATATATATATATATATATATATATATATATGATTTCATATGTATGTTGTCGATGGTTGTTATAATGTAGATAGATGATGTTGCTGAAATTGTGAGGATATATATATGTGATTTGGATGACAAATATTGATAATGGTGTTGTTATGCAGGAAAAAGAGGCGGGCGCTACAAAAATTGGGTAGAAAATAAAGAAAAGGCCTATGTTTAAGAAAAAGTAGGCATGTGACCGATATCGGTTAGTTAACCGATGTCGGTAGATGCTAGACCGGTATCGGTCAGGTAACCGATACCGGTTACTCCATAATGAGCTTTTCTAAAAATAGAAAAGCTTGGGTGGTAACTTAAGTTCTTATTTTTAGAAGCATGCAACAAGTTAAATATGCGAATGTGACGCTGTTTGACGACTGAGACAGGTAATTGCATGAAAGAATTGAGTGATAAGGAGGAAAGAGACAGGTGAAGTGAGTGTGGGCTGAGATTCAGAAGGCAGAAAGACAAGTTACATTTGAAGAGGGTGGTGAACATGGCTGAACGAGGAGAAGCATCCAGCAGGCAGAGACAAGAGGGAAGACAGGTTCCACCTCAAGCTGCTGCATCCCAAGAGGTAAACTGTTTGGTTGTAATTTGATTCTTGCATGTTTTATGAATAGGATGAGAGAGAGTAAGTGGGTAAAGATGAGAAAGAAAAGGTGATAGGCAAGGGTTTGGGATGGGGTGAGTGCTATGGGGTAGGTAAGCAGGGGTTTCGGGTATGTTGGTATGTACAGAGAGGGGTAAACGATCAAATTATTGTCGTAGGTGGTGTGTTTAGGCAGGGTGTATAAAATTGACAGTGACTGATGTCGGTTAAAGATAACTAGTATCGGTTATTGAACCGCTACCGGTTATCTATAACCGATACCGGTTACTGTAGGAATTTCCAGAATGTGAGAAAAAACCCTTGGGGATTTGATTTATTGAATGGCGGTGTGTCGTTTTGATGTGTGCAGGCGGAGGCAGGGTTAAGGATGAACGATACTGTGCCAGCATTGTTGTCACGAATCCGAGCGGATGTAACACCAGCGGAATGGGCATTGATAAATCGTTTGGGGTTAAGTGGAATCCGCTATTATTCACGAATCACACGTAACCATGCTATGTTACAGGCGTTGATTGAGAGATGGAATCCAGAGAGGAATACCTTCTATCTACCAACAGGGGAGATGATAGTGACATTGGAAGATGTGTTCCGTATTTTGAGACTCCCAATTACAGGAAGACCAGTATATCAGGCATTGCCTAGCGTGGCGCGGGGAGCAATAACAGCAGTATTTGGTCCATACGCACAAGATTTGACACAACGAGGTTTAACATTCACTTATGGTATAATGTATGCAACACACCCTGAGGTAACAAGGTTGGCGGTATTATTAATGATAGCAGTGGGGTATTATGCATTACCGAGGGCGGATGGGGGAAGATTTCCAAAAGCATTGATGTGTGTTATTTGGGAAATGATAGAAAGGAACGTGACTTTTGCATGGGCACCTGCATATTTGGCGGAGCTATACAGGGGTTTATGGGCTTGTAGGTGAAATCACAGGACGACACTGGATTTTTCATATTTATTACATTGTTGGGCCTATGAGCACATTATTTGTGTGTGACCAATAGGCCAACCCATCCAGTCAGCAGAGACAGGAGTACAGAGGTTGGGATTCAGACGATGGGTCCAGACAGAACAAGAGGCAAGATCCCAGGCCGTGACAGGTGACACTGAGTATTATAGGCAGGTATGGGAGATGGTGACGATTGCGGATATCTGTTGGAGGCCTTACGGGAACTATATGGTAACAGAGAACATAGCTGAGGAGTTGAGGGGTGTAGAGCGATTGAGGTGGATCGCGGGGCACAGGCCAGGTGAGTATGAGAGGATTCCTCTAGATCGCGTGCGGTGAAAATTTAGATTTGTGTAGGATATACCCCTGGCTTATAGACCATACATGAGGATTGATGCCGAGGCAGTATTCTCACCTCCCCGGCTGACACCTCTAGAAGGGCCAGAAGAGATAGCAGCCGATCGTAGGGTAATGGATGCGGGAACGACAGAGGCCTATAGAGTATGGTGGGTAGCAGAGCTGCGAGGTGCATGTGAGCACCCTGACATAGCTTGTGATTACAGCCGAGAGAGATCGTCTGTAGGATTTGGTTCACTAAATTCAAACACAGGTGAATGAGACAACGGGATTATTAGAGGTTTCACAATTACGAGTAGAGAGACTAGAGGCAAGATTCCTCCACGCGAGAGGACATATTCGTATGTTACAGGAGATGTTGGCGGATCAGTGGGAGGAACCAATAGTAGTGGAACCTTTGAGGATGGAAAGGCCAAGTGAGGGACATCGACGAGCACGATCACCACTAGATTCGGGAGGAGGCGCAAGGGTCTAAGTGAATTTCATAGGAGTATAAGAATAAATAAGGATTCTAACCTACGAGTCGATGATAAGAAGATGTATTTGTTTAACATCTAAAAATGAAATATGTATGTTGTTTTGAGGGATGATAATACTAAGAATGTTTGTGTGTTGAATGTTGTTTTTGTTTATTTTGAAAAAGGATAAAGATGAATTTTGTCAAAATAGAAATATACAAAAATATTTATATTTACAACACATGATAGGGTATGGTAGGGGATGGTCGAGCTAACCTTGGGAGACCCCCTGTCTCCTAAGTGCTGCCTACATAGCCCATTGCACAAAGCAAGGAGGGGCCTCAGACCGATGTAGTTCTCCCTTAGGATCAGGGAGAGGTGAATTCAGGAAATTTAGTTGTAGTTAGGCAATGTGTTGTTTGATAAGAATTTGACGTTGATATGGTAATGTTGTTGGTGTTGGTAAGGTATAGGTGAAGTGAAAGTTAGCCTACCCAAGTGGTAGGGAACCGTGTCCTGATTAAGGTCAACACACAATCCTAGAGTCAAGCAAAAGAGGAAAAAGTGTCCCACAGTTTAGAAGAGCTAAACAAACCACATAATAACGTAGAATGAGCTTGAACCTCTAGGTACCATTGCATAGATGAGAAGTTGATAGGTGAAAAGAGTTGTATAATCACAATATATCGGATATACGTCACATCCCTTGAGTTATTTTGTTTAAGAAAATGGTGAGGTGAGGTGGATGGTATAGCTGAGGCACGGAGAACTTGTTATAAAGTGAGTGTTCTGACAAAAGAAAACATAACCTAAATAGACAAGTCCATGACTCCAAAGTGCTTTTAAATGCGGATTTTATTTTGCTGAATATAGATTGATCGATGTGGGAAGTCTACAAGGGATATGTATTTTGTTACTCTTGAGGTCTTCACGAAGCTGATCAATGCGAGAAGCTTCCGATAAAGGCTGACTGTGTATAGCTGTCCTTCAAGGGAGTAGTCTATTTATAGTAGCAGATGCGGCGTTTGTGTATAGCTGTCCTTCGGGGGAGCAGTCTATATATAATAGCAGCAATAGTTTGGCATATAGCTGTCCTTCGAGGGAGCAGTCTATATATAATTTAAAGGTCTAGATGTTCGTTGGGCATAAAGCATCTAGTTTTGTAGGAGGTTTGACTCAAGAAAATCCCATAAGTGTTAAATTCCGAATGTGTCATTTTGATACTTTGAAGTCATGGACTAGACTAAAAAGGGGAAGGCTTCTTTAAGGGGAGGTGATAATCAAACCATGTGAGCTTGATTTGATTTTGAGATGTAGGAAACAAAGTGTATGCGGTGGTAAATGAGCTCAAGGGACGAGCGCAAGGTAGATAAGAAGTGATATAACACTGAATTCAATAGTAGAATGGTCGAAGATGCAAGGAATTAAGGGGCTCAGGCTCAGGTTTACTATTAAGCGAAGCTAAACGATAAGTGTCTGATCCATAAGTATGAGTGATAATGTAAGGCCCAATCCAATTAGGAGCAAATTTTCCACGTTTGCTCTTTTCTAGTTTGGTTACATGTTGATTCTCTTTGAGGACAAGATCACCAACCTTGAAGGTATGCTCATGAAGTCGCTTATCATAAGCACGCTTGATGCGTTTTTGATAGATTTGAAGGTGGTCAAGAGCCGTAAGACGACACTCGTCAAGAAGCTCTAATTGGGCTAACTGCTCTTGGCGGAAATCATCGTTGGTGAGAATATCCTGAAGAGATATTCTGAGGGAGGGTATTTGTATTTCGAGAGGCAAGACAGCCTCGGTACCATATACCAAAGAAAAAGGTGTGGCATTAGTGGAGGTACGAATGCTAGTACGATAAGCCCAAAGGGAAAAGGGGATGTGATCATGCCAATTTCTTCTAGACTCATTAACAACTTTCATGAGGATTTTGGTTAGGGTTTTATTAGAAGATTCAGCATGACCATTGGCCTGTGGATAGTATGGTGATGAGAAGCTAAGTTTGATACCGAAGTTGTTACAAAGGTCTTGTAACAACTTATTTTTGAAAGATTTTCCATTATCTGTTATCAGGCGGTGAGGAACACCAAAACGACAGATAATGTGGTGGTTAATGAACTCTACAATTTTTTCCTTTTTGGTTGAAATGAGTGGAATGGCCTCCAACCATTTTGTGTAATATTCAGTTTCCATGATTATCCATCAATGATGTTGCGAAGAGGGTGGATGAATCTCACCAATAAGGTCTAAACCCCATTGTGAGAAAGGCCAAAGATCTCGTGCGACCTGTAGCGGATGGCTAGGAGTATGTTGAAGGTTGGCATGTTGTTGACACATAACACAATGCTTAACATATTCGTAGCAGTCATTATTAAGAGTAGGCCAATAATAGCCTAGGTGAAGGATCCGTTTGGCCACAACAAGGCCACTAAAATGTCCACCACAAATACCATCATGGACCTGTTGGATGGTATAGGTGACCTCCGTGCTGGTTAGACATCGAAGGAGGATGCCATCAAATCCACATTTATAAAGGAGTCCCCCCATGATGACATAACGAGAAACACTTTTAAGAAAAGCACATTTTCCGGTACTAGTAAGGTCAGGTGGGAGAACAGAGGTTGTAAGGTAGTCGTGAAATTGGTGATACCAGGTATCCTGCGAATTAGTAGACACATTATTTATCATACAAACAACCGGGGCTGAGTAAGATGGGGCAAAGATTTGTTGGACCAAGACGAAAATGTTAGAATCAGTTGATGAAGCAGGAATTTGCGAGGCTAAGCAAGCCATAGTATCCATAAATTTGTTAGTGGAGCAGGGAATGGTTTGGATAGAATAATGAGTAAATAAGGTGAGAAGTGAATTCACGTAGTGTTTGTACTTTTGAAGTTCCTCATTTTTACATTGGTAGATGCCCATAACTTGATTGACTACCAATTGAGAGTCATCAAAAATATAGATAGATTTGACACCTAAGTGTAACGCAACCTGGAGACCCAAAATAAGGGCCTTGTATTCTGCTATATTATTAGTGCAGGGGAAATCGAGTCGGAATGAAAGAGGCATAGGCTCAGCGTTAAGAGGAATGAGAACAACGCTAGCCCCCACCGCCACGCTGGCACTTGGATCCATTGAAGAAGAGGGTCATTAGATACGACTCCTCCCTGAGTGAAAGAGTGGCGATGAGTTCGTCAGGGAAATTAAAATTGGTAAATTGCGCCCCAGGTAAAGGGGCTTCCACGAGTTGGTCGGAAATGGTTTGTCCTTTGATTGACTTCTGGTGTATAAATTCAAGGTTGAGGTCAGCAAGGAGCATAAGCCATCGGGTGATGCGTTGGTTTAGATGAGGTTTGGCATACATATAATGGATGGGGTCCATGTTGGTGATGACGAAAGTTTTATGATTCAGGAGGCAGTGTTGGAGTTTGGTGGCCACAAATGATAGGGCTAGGCATAACTTTTCTACATGTGTATACCTAATCTCATAATCCACCAGAGTACGAATTATATAATAAACAGCTTGTTCTCGATACTCGGAGTTATGATGTGCAAGCATGGCCCCTACAGCATGGTCGGTGGCGGAAAGGTAAAGGTAGAAAGGGCGATCGTCCTGAGGTGGGATAAGCACAGGTGGCTGTAAGAGATAAGCTTTGAGAGCCTCAAAGGCTTGGTGGCACTCTTCGCTCCATTGAAAGGCAATATCCTTTTTAAGGAGGTGATGGAAAGGTTGACATCGATCTGAGAGTTGGGAGATGAAACACCGGATAGATGGGAGTTTACCTTGCAAACTACGCAATTGTTTAAGGTTAGTAGGTGGGGGCATTTCTAGGATAGCTTTGAATTTAGATGGATTGACCTAAATGCCACGCAAAGAGATGATAAAACCAAGAAGTTTTCCCGAAAGGACACCAAAGACACATTTCTTTGGTTGAAGACAGACATAATATTGTAACAGGTGATCAAAAATAATGGTTAAAACATCGAGATGTTCACTGTGATGTTTAGATTTGCCAAGAAAATCATCAACATAATCTTCAAGAATAGTGTGCATAATGTCATGAAAAATGTAAGTCATAGCCCACTGATAGGTCGCACCAGCATTTTTAAGGCCAAACAGCATGACACGATAACAAAAGGTTCCCCAAGGAGTGACGAAGGTGGTTTTATGTTGATCGGCCCGGGGCTACCAAAATTTGATTGTATCCCGTAAAGCCATCCATGAGAGAAAGCATCTCATGGCCCACAGTGAGATCAACAAGTTGATCAATACTTGGGAGGGGGAAGTCATCCTTGGGGCAAGTGAGGTTAAGGTCTCAGAAATCCATGCATATCTGAAGTCCCCCCGTCACTTTAGTAACAGGTACGATATTAGAAATCTATTGAGGATAGTCAATAGGCAAGATGAAGGAAACAGAAAGATGTCATTGAAGCTCTTCTTTGACCAAGAGGGCAATGCGTGGATGCATTTTTCTTAGTTTCTGTTTAACTGGCTTGGAATCGGGTTTTAGGGTAATGTTATGGACCGTAATGTCAGGATCGATTCTTGGCATGTCAGCGTAGGACCAAGCGAAAGCTTGGCTGCGAGCACGAAGGAAGGTAGTGAAGGCAGCTTGTTCTGATGTGTTAATGGATTGTCTGATCTTCACAATGTGAGGATCCTCCTCTGTGTGGATGTTGATTTCTATAGTAGATTCATTCAAAATGGTTTGAGTTTCAGATGGTAAAGCGCGTTGAATATAGGAGTCATCTGCTCCAAGGTAAGTGAGGATGGAGTCGTCATCTTGGCACTCAACAACATTAATTGAAGGTGAATCCTCTTCGATCATGTCTAGATACAGAAAGGGAAGAGAAGATGGGTCCTCATTATCACGTTGATAGGTGAGAGGACCTAGGAAGATAGCATTTATGAAAAAAAAAAGTTAGGAGGGATAGATTCAGGATCTATCGACTCTGTGGGTGACGATGGAAAAATGGGTGATGATGGTTCGGTAGGGGTGACGTCGTCATCTTCCAGGAGACAACTGACATGAGCTTCCTTCGGTGTAAGTGTTTCAGGAAATCCGAGACCACTACGACCATTGTGTTTGCGTGTAGTCACGGGAATGATTGTATGTCGGCCTTGTTCATAAAGACCAAAACCAAAGCCTTTCCAAGCACAGCGAGTCAAGAAGGTGAGGGAGAAACGATGATTTGTCAAGTATTGAAAATCAGATTGGAAGGGAAACACACCAAGAGGAGGTTCAGGGGTAATGGATGATGCGTCGACACCCCCATACGTTAGGTTGGTGCGGCAATTAGGTGGTCCGTAAGAGATTACCTCCCCCACGTGACAGTCGTAGGTAGGATGCGCATGTAACTGTCTGTACTCCTGTGGGGTATGGAAAGAACTAACGTTATATAGGTGATACTCCCCCAGCGTAAGGCATTGAAAAACATCTACTAAGGGGTCTGAGGTTGGGATGTTGTCTATGGAAAAGGAAGTGGTATTTGCGATGGCGGCTTCATTGGTTGAAGGTGTAGGTGCAGTTGAAGTGGATGGTAGAGGTGTGGTTGAAGTGGATGGTTGGGTTGGATGAATGGGTGTCTTGACTGATATCAACACATCATTAGGGTGATATAACATATTGTAGGTTTTGAAGGGGGGAGGATCAGCTTTTACAGTGTAGGACTTCCCCTCGTACTCAAATTTTATGCATCTATGTAAGGTGGAGGGAACACATCCCATAGCCCGGATCCAAGGGCGGCCTAACAACATATTGTATTAGAACTCTCCCTCAAGGACATAGAAGAGTTCGAGTAAAGTATGTGGTCCTACACGAATTTTAAGGATCACGGTGCCTAAGGTAGAAGTAATAGCATCATTGAATGACCGAAACATGATGGGGTTGGCACACATGCAGCTAGAAGGGATATTCATTTGTTGGAAGGCCTTTGAAGAGATGATGTTTAGACTAGCACCCCTGTCAATCATAACACGACGCACCCGAATGTCCCTGACATAAGCTGAGATGAAAAGAGCAGGGTCAGGATCTTCAACACCAAAGTCGATAATTTCGTCTTCAGAGAAACTGACAGCAGCGGCTTGCTATACAGAGACATAAGTGGTTGGGGAGATAGGTTGTTTGATGAGTGAAGCAACGTGATTGGGTGTGAGAATGGAGGTAACAGGCAAGGTTTCATTAGGTAAAACCTCTATCCCTTGAAGAATTTCAACGAGAGCTTGTTGATGAGATTCAGAAGTCTAAATGAGATCATACAGTGTCATTTTTACAGGTGATTGGTGAAGCTATTTGATCAAGGTATGGTGGGCAACTCCATCAGAGATGGGGTAGGCAGGTCCACGAATAACCACTTTAGGTGGTTGTGCAATCAGGATGGCGGATGAAGAAAGAGCGGCTGCAGGTGTGCTTCCTTTAGCTTTCTCGTTGTTTTTCTTCCCTCAAGTGGCAACACTAATCATGTTGATCTCGTGAACACGAGAGGAGGAGGATGGTAGGGATAAGTCATGGTCTTCGAGAGGTGGGGTTGTAATAATGATAGATCTTGGTGAAGTGAGGACAGGTGGTATATGAGAGGAGATTGAAGCTAAAGGTTTCTCCCTTTGTAAGTTGTCTTTCTTAACTTTTCTATCTGAGAGAGGTGACTAAAGAAGTATGGCTTTCAATACTTTGCATCCCTCTACATCATGTCCTGGTGTGCGGTGGTAAGCGCAGATTTTAGACTCATCATAACCTATAGGTTGAGGTTTAGATGGATCATAAGGTCTGAGTGGGCGTAGGGAAATGGTCGCATTCTCCACCAATATAGCAAGGATTTTGGCATAAGACCCTTTGAGTGGGTCAAAGTCAGAGGAAGATGAGGCTATTGACTGGGTAGTTTCTTGTAATGACGGGGTATGGTTGATTTGTATGGGTGGCGGTTTAGCCAAGGGGTTTTGATAATGGGTTTTAAATAAACATGGCTTCTTTGGTGCAGAAGCTATGTTTAGCTGGTTAGATGATGAGGCCATAGATGATGTGGTATTAGAAAACAACCATGGAGAAATAGGAGTGACAACAAACAAATCTTTTGATGATGGAATTTGTTTAGGGTTGATAGGCAGACAGGATATGCAGGGTGACGGTGTTGATATACCCTTAGATCTCTGTATGGGTGTAGAAGGTGTAGGTCGTTTTAAAGAAAACATAGGAGGTATTATATATTGATGTAAGGTGGAGGGATGAGGTCCCAATATGGAAGATAGGTGTGACGATGATGGTTTTAGTTGTGATAGAGGCATAGGTTGGGGTTGAGGAGATTGAGTCTATCTCCTAAATGGATGGATCGCTTTATTTTTGGGTAAATCTAGCCGCTTAGGTGGGTGTGTTAGAGTGGGTATTGGTGAGGTCCCAAGAGTAGGGGAAGATTTGGTTAGGCTAATAGAGGTGGATGAGATACTTGGTAGAGATGAGGGGGGTGAAGATGAGGACATAGGCATTTTAAGCTTCTGTAAACACTTCAGGTATATGGTAGAGGCATTTGGATCGGTCATCTGCATTTGAGTAGAATAGGGGGTACTCAAACGTTCTCATAGGTCTCGTCTATCTCCTGAGGGATGACAATCCTCGCATGTGAATTGGAACTTTGATATGGAAGAGAGGTGTGTTGTGATTCCGGTCCACTGTGGGTGTGATATAGGGGGTAGATGAGGCACTGTATCAATGGGTGTTAAGAAGTCAACCGGTCGATGAAAAAATTGAGGCGATGAAGAACTGATAGGTAGGAGGGCATGTTTGAGAGGATTTTTCATGACTAAAGAATGTGGTGATGTTGATTTGAGAGGTTTCTCTCCTATGGATGACAGAAACAGAGGTGAGTCTTCTTCTTTTATGGCAAGAGTGACAGAAGGAGATATTTGGAAAATAGATAAGTTAGATAACATCCACTCACAATCTTGCAAGGATGTGGTGTAAGAAGGTTCATCTGTAAGAAGAGAACTTTGGGTGGTTAATTCCTTTATGGGTAAAGGAATGGTAAGGCTATTGTCTTGTCTTGATGGTAGTGAAGGGGATTCGGATCCCTGCGTTAGTAAAGAAGTTTGATTCAGAATTTTTTCGATAGAGGCTTTTGGCTGGGAGTCAAAGATTGCATGGATCTCATGAACACTCTCCTCGGCTAAGATATCTTTGTTTATGTTACTGTTAGGAGAGTGATTTGGGAATGGTTTGTTGAATATTTTCAAATTTTTGTTAGCAGGGGCATTAGGATTATCGAGGGTTATATCCCCTGCATCAACCATTTCCTGCACTATGTTTTTCAACATCTTGCAGTTTTTGTGACTGTGTCCCTTTACGCGGTGAAAGTTACAGAAGTCATTTTCTTTGTACCAAGAAGGTATGGCACGGGTGGAATCAAACCCAGAGTGAGGTTTAACAGGAGGTAAGGTAATGGCTCCTGCTTTAAGCAATTTTTTCAATATCACACCATAAGTTTCTCCCAAGGGAGTGTAGTTGATGGGCTCCGCTTTATACTTATAGGCGGTTTTTGGTGGGGTATTAGACTGTGCTTGAGATTTGACCATCACTGCATGGACAAATCCTTTTGATTTCGAAGAAGTGGATGTGTGAGGAGTGGTGGTGTTAGGTTTATTGGTGGAATCTGGAGTTCGGAAATTGGGGTTTTTGTTGCGCAACTGCAATTTCTCTTCTTCTAAGGCTCGAATCTCTAGTTTTCGAGCCATAGTAAAGGCCTCGTCAAATGTGTGGAAAGTTTGAATTTGGAGGGTAGGAGAGATGTGCTTAGCACAGGCCCACGTAAAAAGTTCAATAAGTTCAGCCTGAGGCAAGGCATATGTAAGTTGGTTGATAAGGCCCCGCCATCGTCCAATGAAATCTGTGATAGATTCATCTTCAAATTGTCGGATGGCACAGAGGTCGGTGATAGATACTTTCTTGGCAATGTTGATGGAGAAATGATCCAAGAAAGATTGGGCTAGTTGGTTAAAAGAGAAGATTGAGTGCTGGGTTAAAGCACTGTACCACTCCAAGGCGGGTCCTGATAAGGATATGGGAAAGGTGCGGAGTAGTAAGGCATTGTCATGAGCAATTAGATAGCAGGCATGCCTAAATGAGCACAAGTGTTGTTGAGGATCCTCCTTACTATTAAAATGAGTAAATTTTGGTAATTCCCATTGAGGAGGATATGAATGAAGGGTGACAGAAGGGTGGATAGCCTCCCGACAAACTTTCTCGTATGTCAGGTCGCTACGACTTCCTGAAATAGAAGCCTCTAGATTTTGCACTTTGTCCATCATTTGTTTGATGAAATCCATGGTTGGATGAGATGATGGTGCGGTTGTGGTAAATGGAGCCAAATTGGGCCAAGGGCCTCCACTAGACAATCCTGGGGTTAAATGTTGATAAGGTATGGAGGACAAATATGTTTAGGCGACCGAATAGGGATGTCCTATATAAGATGTTGAGGTCACTGGATACGTGTGTGGAAATGAACAGGTGAGCAGAGCTTGAGAAGGAAAGCTAATGTGGATAGGTGGTAGAGAACAAGTCATGAATAGAGCAGTTTGCAAAAGAGACGAGGTAGGAGCAGTCGGCGGTAATGATATGTGAGGCCCAAGATTAACCAAAGGAAAGTCAATCAATGCCGTATGAACCCTTGAAGCCACTGGATTGGGAGACGGGGCTAAGGATGCAGAAGGAAAAGCGGAGTTATCAGGAAGAGAAGGAGATAAATGAGCAGCTATACTAATAGGCATGCCAACAAGGAGTTGACCATCAGGCGTACGGTCAGGGGCATGAGACAAAAAATATTGTACAGTGCTAGGATTAGCGTCCAAAACTTTTACAAATTCCTTATCTCCTACAGGGATTTTGAGAACCTCGCTGGTGTCCGTAGGATTCCCCACAGTATGGGCAGGAGGTGATTCGTGCAAAGGCATAAAGTGAAACCATGGCAGTGGCTTGCTTCTGAGTGATAACAACCATGATCAAGAGTACACAGTAAGGTTTCAATTTATTAGGAATAGAAACAACCCCAGAATGTTGAAATTGGTAGGTTACTGGTTTATCAGGGAATGTAGAAGACAGTAACTGATATCGGTCTTCTAACCGATGTCAGTTAGACTGTAACCGATGTCAGTCAAATAATAGATGTCGGTGTAATAGGACTGGTATAACAAACTATAAGAAGCTGTTGATTTGATTTTTTAACAATACTTAGTACATCTATCAAACTATTCTGAAGTTATCACAGAAAACAATGTATGACAAAGAAACAAAACCGAGAACAAGGAAGAATGCACAAAAAAATCAATAGACTAACCCTATGATTAATTTTAATCAATTTGGGCTTATGCCTTTAGACGCAGAATGATGTCAATCCTAAACAAAATACTTAGGGGAAATGTCAAGTTTGTTTTGGCTTATAAGGTTACCTCAATAGGGCGGAGGAATACCGCGGAAAAAGGGGGGATGTTTGAGATGTTGTGTTGATTATGTCGTGATTCGATATGTGTTGTGCAGTGAAAGTAAGATTAATTTCTTATCAATACCATGGAAATCATCCCCATGTGTACGACCTGTTACTTAATCTACATTCACTAAAATTGAAAACAACAAGCAAGAATGTAATGCACGTGTTTTAAACCCAAATCGAAAATGATATTTGATGAAGCAAAGAAGATGACTTTCACTACTGTAAAGATGTAAAAGCAAAGAAAGTTCTTTTACCAAAATACCTTGCGAATATCTTAAAAATAAGAAAACAGCAAGTATGCTCCATATGTGAAAGAAAGCAAGAAAGAAAGAAACCCAAAATGGGTCCCACCGGGCGTGCCAAAATTTTTCACATGGAATGTTTCAGCTTTTGGGAATAGAGTTGCTTCTATCCTTTCATTCTTTTGAGAAACAGATAAGGGTTAGGGCTAGGAGGAATACCTATTGAATGTTGAGAGGGTGTGTGCGTACTGTAGAGAGAGAGAGATCAGATCGACTGCGAAGAACTCCTTTTTGTCTTGGAAGGACTACCTGCAAGTAAGAATACAAGACCACTAGATTTTAATTAGACAAGAAATGAGGGAACTGCCTTGGGCCTAGGAAATATAAAACTTCCTTTCGAAGGTGGTCAGTTCCTCTGCTAATATGAATTAACACAAATTCTAACAAATAAGCTATTGTCCAATTACAATTTGTTTACCTTGTTAGAACAATAGAGAAATGGCTGGTCTTGGTTTAGAATCATGGCGACCGACGCCGGTCAATGTCACCGGTACCGGTTGATGATAAACGATATCGATAGGGGTAGTGATTTAAGGGGTTGGGTGAAGGTTGGCTATATGATAGTTATGGTGTTTATAAGGCTAGTAGAATGACTGGGGATAGGTAATGAGGTGATGGAGAAGACTCAGAGGGGTATGGGGGTTGTTCTTGGAGCAAAATAGGGGTAAAGGAATGTAAGTTAGGTGGAGAGTGTTACCAGGTAGTGGATCTGGGGGTAGACTTGTAATTACTGTGATTCAGAAATACAAGAAATATTATTAAAAGAACATATAAGACTTCCTAATTCTTGATGAAAATGCAAGTTCTGGGACTGTGATGGCGAAGACAGGGCTCAAGTGGGATGATCTGACAATCTAAGATGAGCTATCTCCTCTCCTGATGCTTGGATGAGTGTCACTGGGCTCTGGTTATTCAGTTGCAGTCTTGGGCTTGATGTCCTTCTCTGCCAACTCCTCTCTTTCCTTCACTTGTCTCTGTTCAGCCAAGTAAATTCCAGATCCTTCCAATGACTTCTGATTCGGATCAACGAAAATCCAACCTCTTGTTTTTGGTTGGGAGTGGTCATTTATAGGGAACCGATGGCGGTTTACGTAACTGACCGTCGGTCGAGTAGGAACCGGTAATCGGTCAGGTCAAAGTAGGATATTTTTAGTAAAATAGCAAACTTTCCCTCCTTTTCCTCCTGAGGGATTAGTTGGGGGCTTGGTCAAGTCATTATGAGGCTGGTTTTAGGTGCGGGTGAGGAGTCATTAGTCATGGGTGTGGATGTAGACCAAGTTATAGGTCTTAATTAGGTTAGTTTAGGGTTAAGACTAGGTCATTATGAGGTGGCGAAATGAGGTGGCAGGTATGGTGATGTGGATTTATTAATTATAGGGTAATTAATAAATAATTGTGTAAGGTTTAGGTGATGAGGTTAGGTTGCGAAATGAGATGTGGGGCATAGGGGGTCGTAAGACACAAATTTGGTGTCTACAACATGTTTTTCTTTAATTTTCTTTACCAACGAGTTGAAAGAAAAGGAAATTATGGTCACCATCCTAGTATAATCTAGTTCAGAGTCATCAGGGGATGCACCATCAATTTCTGAAATATTGGATGAATTGGAGGGAAGAGTAATTGATCCAAAAAGATCTTCTGGAAGGTCTTATCATCTTACTCCTGACAGACCAATAAATTTCTACCAACCATCTACATCTGGAGGTCTTGACCTATTGGAATGGTTCTCTTATTACACAAGAAAGATAGAGTTAATTATTATCGTAGGGAATCCAAAGACAAGTATGGAAGAAATTAAATATATGGGCATGTTTCATGACTTGGCCAAAAGTATTTAGTATGTATACCAATCTCAGAGTCATATAACATTCGAATCTAGAAAAAGGAATTGCTATCTTGTATTCCCCTATTCAATGAAGAAATCATAGTTATTGACTAATCATATACTAGCTACACAATTCCTTTTTTTAAATGTGTACACCTATGTATGAATGTAATTTCCTAGGGTAAGGGACCCTATAGAATCCCTATTTTTTCTTTTTTGTAAAAAGAAAAAATACATAGCTTTGTAATATGTTTTATATATGAAGTTAAATTAGATAATTAATTACCTAGAATTTTTACATTTTTCCTTGAAAATACAAAATGTGGAAAGTACAAAATAACAAAGACCTTGAGAAAGAAAAGAAGGATAGGAAGCAAGCCTAGGATTGATCAAGCTCCACAATCTTATCTTCTTATGCTCTTGCTCTATATGCATCATATTTACTAAACATTTGAATTAGGTATTCTTCATCTGGTCCAGTATGAAACATAACTATTAACACTTATTCTTTCATAATTTTTTCAAACTTATTCATTGCACCTTTGTCCTTTTCACACTTTTTGAAAAGTTAGACACCTTATGTTCTAATTAATCAAATTTTTGAATGGTTGCATAATTGAAACATAGAACAACAATAACTCATCCTCCATTAATGTGTTGGTAAAAATATTGTATTAAGTTATTTGTGCCCAAATATCCATAGGTGAGTTGACCCTATATAAACACTATTTCTCCAAGTATTTTTTCTAGATCATCAATGCATTCTACCATATTATCCTTTTCTTGGGTGATCCCTTCAATGATCTAACTTAAAGTTTTTACCCTCAATTTAATATATCCTTCATAAGTATTTTCTATTCCTTTTTCCTCAGGGGAAACAATTCCTTCTCTTTCTACCAACTGATCATCTAATTGAGTTATTTCTTCAAGTTTGGGAAAAAGTCCGTCCTAATAGAGAAATGAGTCCATGCATTTTTTAGTTTCATCCTTTTCCTCACTTAACTGATTAGGTAATTAGTTGTAGCACTTTACAATATATTATATGATTATGCTCCCCTTATTGGATAGTTCTTATTTCCATCTTGCCACAACATCAGTTGTTTTTGTTGACATGTCAGCTATATTTAAGGATTCTGATGTTATGAAAACAAATAATTCTTTCTATTCAACAAAGGGATATATCCACTTTACCACATAAGTTGATAATACTTCAAATTTTTACCTCAATTTCTTCTTAATTTCCTTATATTTTTCAATCTTCTAGATAAGGCCTCCAAGAACCTTTGTAGCCTCTTGCCTAAGGTTTTCTCAATTGAATATGTGTGACTTAATAGTCAATCATTGTAACCTTAATCTTTAATTTGTTACAGTTAATGTAGAATCACAGCACCCCCAAATGAGTTCTAAAAGATCTGATTTTCTAAGGCATACTCATTTGGTGTGATTACATAACATTGAAATTTCCCCAACGTGTGGGAGCTTACGAAATGGGAAAGATATGTAGATTGAAGGTTGGTTCCTTATTCCTCTATTTAGGTTCATACGTAGAAACTTGCATAGGGTCTGTTCTTAATCCTAATCTAATCTTTACCAAGGAGACAAGGATAAAAGGAATAGAGAAATTAAAACAAAGCTAAACTATGAGGTGATGCACCAAAGGAATGATGAACACTTATTTTTATAATAAACAAAAACCAACAAAATGCATACAATAAACAAGCACAGATAGCCAGATATATAATGGTAGATCAGATGAAAGAAAAAGAGACAAGAGAGGATCTAAAATCAATCAGAAACGTGTTTTATTACTCTATAGATTGATACAGTCCATTACAAAGTAACCAAGAGGTAGAAACATAATGCAATTTTTTATCGAAGGCCTAAACCCCACAAATCCATTTGCTAAGAGGAGAAGGGATCCTACAAAACAAAGAATGTTTAACCCTTTACAATGAATCCTACCCCTATATTTATAGATTCATCCTGAAAGAAGAAAAGAAAGAGAAGCGAGAAAAGTAGGTTAAATCTCAACCACCATTATTAATGTCTCTAATGAAATATCTCCCCAAATCCATATTTACTACATCAATCCATGGTTCAGTGCCTTGAAGGAAGAGGAAATGATGAAACAGATCAAATCTGATATAGTTGTTGAGGCAAGAAGATCCTGCATTAAAAGCCCGAAGATGTTTCCTCTATTTTTCTTCACCTAACCTCCTCAAAATTAAAGTTTCATACCTCCGTGGCATGGGTGAGCCTAAGATCTTTCCAATGACATCAGATTTGAAAAATTTGAGCCCTGAGTCAAAAGATATGCCCCTTCAAAGTTTTTATCAGGTCTGTATAGGATGGCAGGAAAATAACTTGAAAAATGGATCCCCTTTTGATTTGGGACATATGGCAGCAAGATTAAAACCAAAAATCAATCTTGCGGGTCCGCAATTTATCTTTTGACCTTTAAATGAAAGGAAAATTTTCAATTTTCCCTCTGACTCCCCGCCTTGGCTTTGACTCGGGTTATAACACTGACATTTTCCCCTATGGAGTTGTTGGCCATTTTGTAACTTTTATCCTTTTTGTGATAACAAGGGGAAAAGAATCAACTTTTCGCCTGACGCCCCACTTTCCTCTGGGACAAGCGTCGATTTAGTGCTCATTTTGTCTTCCCATTTGTTTCTCACTTCCTCTATGGTACTACCCTTTCTTCCCTGACCCTAAAATTCCATTATAGAGTCCTCCCTTGACCCTTTAAATAGATTTAAGATATGGAAATGTTTAGAAGAACTGTTTCTTTTATTTCTTCTTGTGCAAGGTCAAATTAAAATTTCTTGGGCCTCTGTTTTCACTTTACCTAGTTTTGGAACTTGAGCTCATTGGTCTAAGTCATTTCATTCATAATTTCCTCATGTGTAGGAGTTTTCTTGACAAAATTTTCCAGGGGGGAGAATTTGGGATAACAATTTGATGACTCACGGGGACATCTGCCTGCTAGATGAAGAGAACAGTGGCCTTGGAGCATCCATTGGGCATGGAGTCAAGAATAATGGCATGACATTGATCCTTCTTATAAAATGGACTCCCAAAATCCCTGCACTTTGCTGACCTCTGAATCACTTGGAAACCCACTGAAACTTTAAGTTGAACTTCACCAAAAGCCAACTAAATTCATTGTGCAAGAGCAATACAACAGAACCAAAAACTATGTATAAACTGAAAATCATACATGCTCCAAATGGAACATGTAGAGTGTGTAAAATTAGTTCTACTAAAATCAAATATACCTACTCTACTCTAACCAAGAGTAAAGGGAACTTAAACAAAACCTATAACTAGCAGGGATAAATAGCTTCCCTTCCTAAAAAATGGCAGCCATGAAACTGATTTGGTACTGAACATGGTTGGTTTGATGAGTGAAGAACTAAGTACAAGTTTTTATTCCACCTAAATTACTAAAGTATCAACTGAAGAAAAAACCAATACCTCGTTTAGTTTCTCTTCATTTGTATTGAAGAGGTATGATAGCTGATCCTTGGTGCTTTGTAGCTCATCCTCGTGCCCTGAAGTAGGCATGACTAGTTTTTATTTCTCCTTTAGCTCTAATGAAGCCAAGTACCTGATTGGGCATGGTCTGATCCTTTGGATGTGCCCATGTCTCTGAAATTTAACTCCAAAAATGGATTCTCCTTGTGGACCTTCTTGAGTGGATGGTGTGAGGGAGATGATGACATCCTTCTGCATTTTCTCTTCCTCCTCTTTTCAAGAACATGGAAGATCAAGATCTTCCAACCTTAGTTCCAAAGGGCCATAATGAGATGTAGGTTATTGTCCTTAGATGTTCTTCTTCATGGCAGAAGGTTCATGTGCTTGGAAGGTTAAATATGGAGGAAAAAATGATGTTATCTCCTCAGGATCCTCTTCATTAAAGCAATCTTCCAATTCTGATAGGCAGTCTGCCTCCTTATTGTCCTGTTGCATGTGCTCTACCTCCTCCATGGTGCCTTCTTGATCTGAAAATTGATCACCATGGCTCCATTCACTTTCAAACATGAAGTTTGAAAGATCAAAATATTCTTCAACATCAGATCTTGAAGGGGATGAAATGGGAGGAAGAACTGAATGTTCTTCTGTAGCTTGCTCCACAGTTGGGGCCTCTGAAACTGTATAGTCCTCCTCCTCTACTACAAGTTCAAACTCAGCCACCACTGGCTCTTCAATCTTGACCTCCTCTATTGGCTTGACCATCAAGGGGATATTTATAAACCCAAATTTAGCAGCCCAACTTATCAGATTGTCTGTTATTTCTTTTCTGATGGGCTCCTCTTCTTGTCGTTCTTTATTATATTCTTGAGTATCTTCCCAAAATGGACTTGGGAAAGTAAGAGTAGTGGAAGGTGGTGGGGAGGGAGGTGGAACTTCTTGTTTTTTTGGAGGGGATGACTGTTTGGAAGGGAAAGGGTAGAAGAATTGAAACGGGATGGTAGAGTAGGGGATGGAGAAATGGATTTCACGCTTGGGGCATCACACAATGAGAATCTTGGAAATTGAAGCTCAAATTGAGGTGGTGGTGCTTGAGGAGTGGAGAGAAAATTACTAGATAATGGTGTATGATTTACCCATTAACAAAGATGCCTGACACCAAATTCATAGGCCTTGATCTCCTCAGTCCATTGTGCAAGTTGGGGCAGCATTTCAACCATGAAGTATAGCTTCTCCTTAGGGTTATAATGTCTTGGAAAAGGAACTTCCCATGGAAAAGGTTCTCTATAACCAATCCAAAATGCCTTCATTCATGTTATGCCCCTTGACTAAACCATGCCAGCCTCCATTTTTTGAATCTTCTCCAGTAGACCAGCATCCTCTGCATAATTATCACCATCATATGCATCCCCTTATCCTTGATAAGATTTATAGTAAAATTGGTTTTGACACTGCTCATATGGGTAAAAATAATGGTCTTGGATCTGATTATAATACTGATCTGGAGGAGTTGGGAAATACATTAGAGGTGGACTGTATTGATGTAAGTGTGAGTTCTATGAAGGGAATGAAGTCATGATTGCGCAACCTCATGGAATGGGAGAAAATGAAAGATTGGAAGAATAAAATGGATGGAAAAGGTTTGAAACTTAGAGAATGGGTTTTTGACTAAATCAAGTCACAAGATGTGCCTGAAAGTGCCTCCGAAGGCTGAAATCTTCACCAAGAGCACATAGAACCTGATGAGGTGAAGTGGTAAGGTACTTCAGACATGTCTCATCGGGCTTGCCAAAGCTGCTAGTGTAGAATCACAACACCCCCAAATGAGTTCTAAAAGATCTACTTTTCTAAGGTAGACTCATTTGGTGTGATTGCATAACATTGAACTTTCCTTAAGGTGTGGGACCTTAGAAAATGGGAAATCTCTCTAGATTGAAGGCCGGTTCCTTATTTCTCTATATAGGTGCATACGTAGAAACTTGCAGAGGGTATGTTCTTATTTCTAATCTAAACTTTACCAAGGAGACAGGGATAGAAGGAATACAAAAATTAGAACAAATATAAACTACAAGTTGATGCACCAAAGGAATAATGAACACTTATTTTGCTAATAGACACAAACAAACAAAATGCATATAATAAACAAGCACAAATAGCTAGATATATAATGGGAGACCAAATGAAAGTAAAAGCAACAAGAGAGGATCTAAAATCTATCACAAATGTGTTTTATTGCTCTGTAGATTGTTATAGTCCTTTACAAAGTAGCCAAGAGGAAAAAACGTAAATGAATTTTTGATGGAAGGCCTGAAGCCCACAAATCCCTTTGCTAAGAGGGAAAGGGAGCCTGCAAAACAAAGAATTTCCAACCCTTTACAATGAATCTTGCCCCTGTATTTATAGATTCATCCTGAAATAAGAAAAGAGAGAGAAGCATGAAAAGTAGGTTGAATCTCAACCACCACTATTAATGCCTCTAATGAAATATCTCCCCAAACCTGTCTTTACTACATCAATCCTTGGTTAGGCACCTTGAAGGAAGAGGAAATGATGAAATAGATCAAATCTGATCTGGTTGTTGAGGCAATAAGATCCTGCATTGAAAGCCCAAAGATGTTTCCTCTATTTTTCTTCACCTAACCTCCTTAAAATTAAAGTTTCAGACCTCCATGGCATGGGTGAAGCTGAGATCTTTCCAACGGCATCATATTTGCAATATTTCGATCCCTGAGTTGAAAGATATGCCCCTGTGAAAACAAATTGAAAAATGGGTCCCCTTTTGAGTTGGGACACGTGTCATTCAGATTAGAACAAAAATTTGGTGTTGCAGGTCCGTAATTTATCTTTTTCCCTTTGAACAAAAGGAAAATTTTCACTTTTCCTCTGACTCCCCGCCTTGGCTTTGACTCGGGTTCTAACGTTGGCTTTTTCCCTGATAGAGTTGTGGGACATTTTTCAAATTTTACCCTTTTTGTGATAACAAGGGGCAAATAATCAACTTTTCCCTTGATGTCCTGCTTTCCTCTAGGAAAAGTGTTAGTCTAGCACTCGTTTGGTCTTCCCATTTTTTGCTAAGTTTCTCTGCAACATTACTCCTTCATCTCTGACCCTAAAATTCCATTTTTGAGTCCTCCCTCAACCCTTTAAATAAATTTAAGATATGGAAACGTTCAGAAGAATTGTTTCTTCTATTTCTTCTTCTGCAGGGTCAAATTTGACTTTCTTGGGCCTCTGTTTTCACTTTTCCTTGTTTTGGAACTTGAGCTCATGGGTCTAAGTCATTTCCTTCATAATTTCCTTATGTGCAAGAGTTTTCTTGACCAAATTTTCTAGGGGGTCGAATTTTCGATAACAGTTACCTTGTGGGGTAGCAATTTCAAATGTTTGTATCCTTTATGATCATCATGGGTTTTTGAAAACATCTTAGTGCTTTTGGGAGCCCTTGTGGGATTAGAAAACACAATATTCTTAATGTCAATGGTCTCTACTTGAGCCACCTTCTTCTCTTTCATTAGGAGGAGTGTTCCCAACCACCCTATTGTGGGGATGTTTCTCCCACTTGGTACTCGTGATGAAGACCATCATGTGCATGAACACACTATTATTTATATAGAAGTATCTTGAGGTATTTGTGGAAGTGGCACTAGTTTAGGTGAGACTTCAATTCCTATTTTTATTTCCTTTTGTTCAACATGAAGAAAACATGCTCCTTCATGCTCTTTTTTTTATTTTCAACTTCAATTTCGTTGCTTACTTTTATTGCAATGGTCAATTCTTTAGATTTATCACTAGTTGGTGTCTCTTCCTTGCCCTTAACCACTTCTAGACCTACAACTAACTTAGTGATTTATTCTAACATTTCCTTTATAGGGTTGGCAATATCATATGGTTTCTTTGTTACTGTAACACACGACTCTTCCTAAGGTTACTTCCCTATAGAAAGGATCATATCTTATGATAAATCACCTTTATTTTTTTGATTTATTGGTTAGTCCTCAACTGTTGGTACTGTAATCCCAATTTTCATATCTTGTATTTTTATTCTTGTTTCACCATCCTGGGGTTTTGGAATTCATAACAGTTGGGTCTCCATTGAAGAAATGTTTTATTCTTTTACTACTGCTAATCCAAGCAATAGATCAGTGAATCTTGGTGCATGGGTCTCCTCTCCTTCATGTACATTTATTACCTTAGCTGATGTAGTTATTTCTTCTTGAGGTGTAATGGCCATAATAACTTCTTACCGCTTCCTTTGTGACACCAAATGGATTACCTTGAATCCTTCTTGTTCATGTTCTCTTGAATTTTTCATGAGTTGACTAGCCACATGAATATCATCAATATCATTTTCTGTGGCTAAAATAGGCACTAAATCTTTAGGAACTGATGTTATAACAAAATTTTCTTATACTGCGGATGATGATATGGGATTATTTACCTCAAACTATGACATGACTACCTCTTGTGTCAATGTTTCAATAAGAGTCTTTTGAGCCTCATTTAAAGGGACTGGATCAATGACTTCAGGTTCACTCTTTCCTTCCTTATGCTCTTTCATAGATGGGATGCTCTTAGTCCCTAAGGTTTTTGTATCTCTTTCCATAGGATATATAACCCCGGATTTCTTAGCTCTCTTAAAATACTTGAGATCAGTTTTTTCTTTCTCCTTAGCACTCTGCACCGTGAGTTGTGGGTCAATATTTGGTAGGATTCCCCTCATTATTTTTCCTATACTTCATGACCTAGGAAAAGTTACTAATGGGGTTCTAGGATTTGATGTACCTTCCCCCTTGACTTCTGATGGGACTTCATGAGTAATAGGGTCATCCTTCATAGTTTTCATTAGCATTTCTTCATATTTCTGGGTCAGGATAAACATAGGAGTTTCTGTTCTTCTTGTAGTTGTAGTCCATTATTCTATGATCCTAGTGGTTGGCCTATTGGATAGAAGATGAGGGGCTTGGCCCTCCAAGGGGTCTATTTAATCAGCTCCATCCTTTAAAGGAGGGAGATATTCCTCTAATATTCCTATATACCTATGCTCTTTTAATACTTTAGTATTTTTTAAGGACAGATCCAATCATTTCTTTGTTAACCATGTCAATGTTATTCTCATCACATATGATGTCCTAGTATGTAGACTTATTGACTTTATCTCATTCTAGTTTAGAGGTGTAATTGGTTGTGATGCTAGCTTCATCTCATGATAATACAGACTTACTATCTATTTTTCATCATCTAAACCTTGTGGCACAACTGCAATTTTATAGTCAATTATTTTCCTAAGGGTCATTTTGGAATATTCTCTTAACCTGACCTCTTCCTCATCTCTGTAGTTCATCTGATAATAGTTATAGTGGGCCTCATGTTCATATGAGCTCTCCAATATTGAACTCAAATACCATCTAATATCACATTTTAGTCTAGGTTGAATACTTTACATTTCTAGTCTGTCCATCTCATCCTCCAAGAGTTTAGCTTGTGCAACAGTTGGGAAAGTGTATCTTCCTATTTTTATAGAAAATTTAGTGTTTTTCTTGTGCTTTCTTGCTATCAAATTATTCACTTCTGCTAGTTACATTGATAATTCTAGGAGTGCCTACTTGTCATCTAAGTATCTGGGAAACTATAACAGTCGTCTCTTAAAATCACTTACCCTTATGTAAGTGAAGAACATAAATTGCATAAAGTAACTTCCATATTCATTTATCATTATTTTGGCCTCCGTAGATATTCTGTATTGTTCCCATTTTTCCCTAATGAGGCATATTATTGGTGAAAAAAAGGAATCATTTATCCTCCTGAAGTTCCACTTCCAATTATCCAAATTTAGCTAAGGGTAAACATCATACACCCATGAGTGTTAAAGCTCTTCATTCTTGGGATATCAAGGAAGGTTTTGTGGAATACAATATTGTAAACCAAATATGACGTCATATAGAATTTACAACTTAATGTGATGTCTTCTTTGAATTTCAAAGCTATTTTGAAGAGTTGTTCATGAATATATGTGGCTTATTTAGACATAATGAATAAAGTATGTCCAATATACATATATTTCAAATTGTATTATATAAAAAAATGATGAATTATCACTAATTCTGTTAATGTGATTTGTTTCTCAAATAATCTCTTAAAAATACCAAAAATTATATCTTCTGACCGCTATCCTTTAAACATGTTCATTAGTCATGTTACATGCATGTAATCTTCACTAACACAGTATGACCAATATACACATAAATCACATAGTCTTGTAAAACAAAAAATCCCAAGGTACCAAAAAATCTCTTCGAAATACCAAATATTACATGTTAATGTCCTCTACAGTTTATCATTAAAAAGGTGTTAATAGCTTAAAAATTGTTTTAGGTTGTTCTTTTATAAGTTGACTAGATATCTATCTACCACTAAAGTGTGTATTTTTTAATGTTCCTATCATGCCATATATATAATGTTATAGCTTTTTCAGCTCATATGTAATAGTTTCAAAATGTGTAAATGGTTTCATATATTTCAATGCATCATAATTTGATTTTAAAATTTTAGAAAAATTATATTATTATTGATTTGATCTATAAAATATGAATTACTATAACCAGTTGAAATATACATAAGATGTCCTATCAAATCCTAGTTGTCGCAAACCATTAAGTTAATTAATCTTTTATGATACATAGTAAAGAACTCTAGAGGTTGGTGTGTGCTAAGGTCGTATTTAAATTCCTTAACAAATAATGTGAGAAAAACACTTTAAATTTAGGAAATGACCTAATTATTAATGTATTTTACTCTAAATACAGGTAAAATATCTTCCATTGTTCGCGCTCCATTCAGAACAATTCCATTCATCACAAGTAATATTTGTTGGAAGAAAAGAGACAAGGAATGGTTTGTGGAAATTAATTCCTCTAAAACTACCACGTCGACCTGTAGTTGTTTTTTGTTATTGATGAAAATCATGAGGAAGTTGGTATTGTTCTATCATCAAAAGTTATTGATTTGGGGACACTGTGTGTTTAGGTGGATCACTTTGAATTATAAAACAATAAGTTTCTTATTCTAGATATGGAGTTGGATGTTTCTTTTTTCTTGAAACAAGAAATGCATGAGATGATAAACAACATGCCATATTACTATTCAAAATATGGTTGGAATTTGGGGATTCTAATAGATTCTAACAAAAATGGCTGTTCAAATGCAGAAGTCATTCAAAATGGTATATTTACAGTATTCAAAAAATTGTATAGTAATGATAAAACATCTTCTGTTTGTCATTTATTTCATATAAAAGGTTTTCTTTTAACTCTAAAACATGCCAAGTTGTTTACTATGTTGAGGCAAACATATTTGACTAAATTGGAGATAGAAACATCTAAATCAAAATTTCATAGGTTGAAAAGGAATTCTAAATCAACTGGGTCTTTTGAGGCCAGTGTAATAATAAAGACATTTGATTCTTACTGCCAGAGAATAAAAGAAGAAAACAAAATGAAAGAAAAAGTTATATATTATTTAAGAAATAAGCATTCGGATAATATTATATTGACATCCTGCAGTGAATCCAATGTAATCAATTTTTTTAATTGCTTGAATCACACTACCGCTAGTTGTCTATACTATTGGGTGAAGAGAGCAATGGAAAAATAAAATTTGATTCCCGTATTGGGGTAAAAATGGAAAAATGGGAAAAATATCATGAAGTGGAAGAAGTTCTTCCCTTCATGGATCAGACAATATTATAAAACTATGTGTTGTCACTAGAAGGAAATATACCAGCAAGGGTGAAGGTCACAGATAATTTTTCTTGTAATTGTGCATATCCATTCCAGCTTCTATCAACTTTACTAGCTATTCCTTCAACTAATCCTTTCAATGTTGAATGTGTGATCACTGATTTTTGTAATTTGGCCAACACTATTTCTTACAATGTCATAATGGAGTTTCTAATAGTTATCAGAACCAATGTGCTCGATTGTATTATTATTGTTCTAATACCAACTGGTTATTCAAAAATGTTAAGTGACACAATACAAAGATACATGGAAAAGGTTAAAGACACTGGAGTATCAATTCTGGATGGATGCTACAAACTCTACAATTGCAACGAGATATTCAAAAGTTTGTGTCTTATGTACACAATATCTTGTGTGCACAACTACGATAATAATGATGATTATAGAGAAGAGATCACTATGGAGTGGATGGTGAAACTACCACAAAAATTAGTAACTGCAATTGAAATTGGGCTAAAATAAAACACCCATTGATTACTTTGTGAAATATCTTATGATTTCTAGGTTGAGATGTTCACTCGATGTTATTTTGTAAATTATCTAGTACTAGTTCTTTATGGTGGTAAAATCACACACCGTGCATTGGTGGATTCCAAAGTATATGTTGTTTTTATTGTTGAGACACATAGTCAAGCATGAAGGTTTCCCAAAACATTTTCTCAGTGCTATCTAGAATAATCCATATATAACTACCCATCCATTCTTGGAATCTATAGGTTGACTTTAAGCTTTACAAAAAGTGTGATCTAACCAATTTCTTCAGGATTCTAGAAGAATATCCTCTTTTTTTAAACAACCAATGATTATTCATATTTCTGATATATTCATCATTCACAGCACTCCATATGATCAGTTCCTTGTGTCTGTCAAATTTTAAAGCCTTTTGAACCTGGTGTAACCCAAATATCAATCAAAATTTCTCAAGTGTTAAGGAAAGAACCCTATCACCACTTCCATCCAAGAACTTCCTTTTCTCTAGGTTATAATTTTTTGTGCAAACCCATACTAATTTGGGGTAATGTATGGAGGGTGGGAGAGTGACAACAAAATCAAGGTTACTGGTGGCAATTGGTGCCATGTAATCACTTCTCTTAGGGGCATAACGTCTTTGTAATAATTTGGTTCGGTCTGTGTTCCCTAGGTTAGTGTCTGTCACTTCATCCGGGTTACTTGTGATATGTGAAGTGGCATGGGCTATAGCCTCCATTATATTCTTTTTGTTTTGATAAACTAGTTGTAATTATTTATAACTAGTAATATAGAGCTTTACATAAATAAACATGCATGAGAGATGAATAAAAACCATAGGAAACCCTTAAAAATTAAGTAATAATCTAATTTTCAAGGGGACTTACCCATACTTTTGATTTTCTTCAGCATTAGTGTTACATAGGCATACTTAACTCCTTTGATTCTCTCATACAGTAATATATGCAATCAATTCTCATTTTACCCCGATCCAAAAATGTAATCTTAGGGTTTGAGAATTCTTAAATTATTATTCTTAAGGTGTGGATGTTGAGACATTCCACAAAATTTTAAACCTTTACTTATTCATGTGAGTAGCATTGATGGTAGAGGCCATAAATGTGCCACATTCAACCTCCACCATTCGATCTCACCTTTTCTTATTTAAATGAGAACTGTCCATTGTTATATGTTTGGTGGGTGTCGAGGATCGAGAGGAATTTTGCATTTTTGTACCTAACATTAAGAATGTAAAACTACAAATCTAACCAATATGCCCAGTACTAAGTTTATTTGGCATGATGACACATGTCCTATATCGGGCCCAAAGAGTTTGACCGTTGTTTTCCTTTTTATTTGAGGTGGAAAACTGTAAAGTGTAATGGTTGATTAGATTTCCAATACTGTGATGCCCTGTCCTGGTTACACACATCCATTTATGGGGGAAGATTTTTGATTGCAATATATATTTTTTCGTGTGAGTTACACATTGTAAAAATACAATTTTGTATAACTGGTCTAATCATATTCACTAAAATATTCCCATATTGAGGCCCTGAGCCATTTTTTTATTTTACATTTTTACATAAGGTTACGAATAAGAAATTAGTTTCTGACATCACAAATTCCTCCTAGAGAGTGCCACATCATAAGGTGGTGGGGAAAAATTTACATTTTGCATACGGGTAGAACACAGAGTGAAAATAATAAATCTTCGTTGATGGAATTATATACATTCATGATTGATTCATTTGAGTTCCAGACATGTTTACTTTGAATCAATACAATCATGATTTCCCCATAAATGGAGCAATCTCTACTCAAGAGTTATCTAAAAATGGCATTGCAATCATTACCTAGTATACGTTTATTTGGGTATGGGGAACTATGTTCATGGATAGTTTTCTAGGATTTTAAACTTGTATGAAACATATTTTTAACAAGGATGGAAAATTCGAGGAGAGTATTTATAAGTCAAGTTGTAAGATAAAAATGTGCACCAACAGATAGTATGGAAACAATAGAATATGGTAAGGGATAAAGTTTTGACGAGGAAAAGGTCCAAAGAACTTGTGCAAGATGAATAATATAATGCAAATTTTTTATATGAATTATGCACAAATAAGGGGAAGATTGATTATATACCTTATTAAGAAGAGTCCAAAATGATTTTAATCTTCCACATCAAGATTTTCATAACTATAAATTTGATTATCCCAACTGGTTAGATATGGAGCATAGCCAATATATGTACCAATCCCCATACCTTATAAACAATTACCATTTCATAAGCTAAGATATATGATTCATCCATCAACTATTAATAATACAGGTCTTTGGATCTTCACATTGAAAACAATTAATATATGGTATGATAATTGATGTTCAATAGGTTTGTTTATATTACCTTTTTATGGGATATTTTACAATTTTTCATAATGGAATTCCATGATGAGATACATGTTTAATATGTGAAACTAATAACATGTGTTTTAATTCAATAATAAATGAATAGAAGAAGCATAAAGACCAAGATATAACTTTATGGATGTATGATCATATCTACATTGATGGGAACCCTTATGCATGTAAAAAAATATCTATTTTCATCAATAGTAACCATGTGGTGTACGTGTTTTACATATCCCAACTATCAATAGATATAGTATGCTAATAAAAAAGAGTACGCCATATTTGGGGTTCTATCTCTTTATGTCATAGTATAGGTAACAAAAAATATAAAATATGGTGAAGAGCTTCTTATTGAGTATAATATTAAAGGAAGGTAAATAACATAAAAAATTAAGGGGGGAAAGTTGTTGATAATGATGATTAATGTGTATATTTATTTATAAAACCTACTTTTCTATAACATTTTGAAAATAATGCAATGTTTAGATTATTTATGTTATGTAAAATATTGTTTATTTTGTAGTATATTACTATCAAAACATTAGAGAGTGTCGTTGTATTTTTCAAAATAATGTCTAATTACTTGTATATGAATTTGATAGACAAGATGAAAATTGTTTCAACATTTAAATAAATACTAATGTTGTAGTGCATCCTCAATTTATTTACATTAAACAAAATCAATTGAAACATCACATCTAATATCATATGTAGCATCATTTCCAACATTATCTCTAATATCATCACCTTCACCATTACCTCTTCTACAATTATAAGACATGATAGAATATCTACTAGAACAAGAGACCATAATGTAAAACCATCTACATCCACTCATTTAATACATTCCATTATAGGGAATTCACCTTAATTTTCTATACTAGATGTGATAATTAAATGTATCTCTCGATTGGGATGATTAGAAATGAATTTTGTAGTGCCTTGTTCCACTTCTCCCAAATGGTGCTAAGCACAAGAATACATTGTAATCAATTAACCTCATAAACCTCTTGTAAACTTTGAAAACAAATTTAATTTTATATTTATATGTTCTTACATTCATAGACAATAGTAATAAAAAAAGTAAATTACATAAATGAATAATATATATAACTGCAACTACAACTAAAAGTGGGGGGATATACCTATGAAAATCCCATTGATTTTTCTTGTAATGCTCACCGAGAACTAAAAATATGAAATGAATAGTTCTAAATCATTCGATTGTCTATGACCCTATAATGGACTCAACTCTCTCTCTCTCTCTCTCTCTCTATATATATATATATATATGATGTAATGAAAATTAAACTAAAATGAAAAGGAAATAAATGCAACAAAAGACAAATTAAGGTGGAAAAATGTAAATGTATTTGGTAATAAAATATGGAAAGGAGATTAAAATAAGTAGTGGAGTGTGGAAGGTGAAATACATGGATATAGACATGCATCGAAGAATAATGAAAGGGGAACATTATCATTTTTTGGATTTTATAATTACCTATTAAACATGAATATAAACCTTGGAAGCATGCACATGACATGTAAAATGTTGAAAAAATGTAAAGAATATCGTGTTCTGACAATATGCAATGTTTTTACACCTTTTTTTAAGATTCAATTGTTATGGAATGCACAAATAAAAAAGGAATGGAATATTATAATACTAGGAGATATTTTGATTAATTAACTTCCAAAATTAATTACACAATATTAGAATATGCTACCAATGTCTACAATATGCTACAATCTTGAAAAAATAATAAGGAAGATATACTTAGCTACAAAAAATGATATAGGAAAGATATGGGTGGACTGACTAGATAATCTAGGAAGAATCAACCTGTAGATGATTTTTTCATGGAAAATATGATATGAAATTTCCTTATTATGGAACCGTACATTTTTTTCAAGAATGTTTTTATAGTCTTATACTTATTATACATTATTGGAATTGTTTGTACTGAGGTTGTGCAACTTGATATGCCCACTAGTATTATGGAAATATGCTTCATTGTAAAACCCTAAGTGTCACACAATCCCAAAATGAAATCAAATAAATGGAACTTAAAACCTAATCAAAAGTGGAAGACCCTATGAGAAGGTTAGTGTTTGGGTTGAACTACAATTTGTGTATCACCTATGTTGGTAGTACTCTGAAGAGGCCTCAAACCACACATAGTTCTATGCCTAACATGTGATATCTAACTAAATACATCTAGTTGAAAAATTGAATTAATTTGAACATGCTTGACATGGTTTTGTTCTTTCTAAGGAATTTATTAAGGCTCTTTGAGTGCTTCTAAATGAGGGAATTTGAATTCCTTGACTTAGTTGAGTTATTTAGAACTATAGTAGTGACTTCTCTAGTGGATGTACATTAGGTTTGGGGATATTTAGGGAGCCTTGGGTTCCTTTTCTATGTATTTTTCAATGAGTGTGACAAGTGATTTTTTATATGCATTCTAAGTGATAAATGATATGATATAAAATTGTTGATATATAGCTTTGAAGCTAAACTATCATGCAAAGGCCAACCCAAGAAGATGAAAAGACCCAATAAAGAAAGTAAAGTTGAAAAAAGGGTTAGAGGATGTGTTATTCCAAGAATGTACAGGTCAAATAGGACTAAATTCAATATCATAACCTTCCTTTATGGTTTTGGATAAAGACACGGTGTATGAAAATTAGAATTTACATTATGATGGATAGAGATTAATAACTGATTCAATGGATCCATATTTAAAATTTGTTGATAGATCCATGTGTAGAATAATAAATTTAGGAGAAATATAAAAATTACTAAGTGGGGAATAAGAAGAGAGTATTTGTCTTAGAAAATAAACACAATCATAAACAATAGTGTCAAAATGATAAATTTTCAAATTTAGTGTCTATATTTTCCCGCCCTTTAAGTATAAAATGAAAATTACATGCTTAAAGGAAACTAATACTTGAGTGTGTAGAAACACTTTGTATTTTCTCAAAAAATTTATTGTCTAGATGTGTTGGTGTTGGCATGCTCCATAATGAAACCTGTAACACAAATGTTGTCAATCTCCATAGTAGAAATCAAACTATGACTCAAATGTAAATATAGAAGGAGAATTTTATATAAGGTGAAGTAAAGGGATGTAAAAACATGGAAGGAATACAAATATATGTTTTGCAGAGGGAAGAGATCAAATTTCATTACAATTGTTAAAATATCTAAAATATTGGAGATGATTAGTTCCTAATTATGCTCAAGGAAAATTTGGAGTATTAGGTTTGCATAACCCAACACCAAATAGAATACAGAGAGAATAGAAGAGAGAAGTACTAGTGTAACTCATGAAGGAATAAAAACATGTATAATTTTTTAGTAACCCAAATACCGTCCCCTTTGAAATGAGGAAAGGAGAGACTACCTACAAATAACTTACCCGCATCGGTACTTTCCATAACCCCATTGACCACACTATTAACAGAGGATACAAGCCCAACTTTGTATATATAGACAAAGAACGAGTAGCCCCATGACCCTCATATGTGTTGTAATGATGAGTAGAACTATGTATGATGCTAAATTGATGATGGAGAAGGAGGATCATTCCCTTAAAACACTTTCTTTTTCAACCATGACTAAGTACTAAAGTGTAACAAGAGTGAAATATTCATACCCCATATAAAATGCTCTAAAATTTTTCAACTGAGTATGATATTATTCTAATAACCTATACCTATAAGTAGAAATATGAAACTGTAGAAAAATCTAGGGTAATTTCCCCTATGGGATAAAATTATGGTAGTGTTGGGAATGTCCACAAGGTCCTAATATTTATGTTTAATTTTGAACTTGTTTAATATATACCAATTTTTTGGTGTCTAGAGATGTTTTTGAGGACTTGTTCCATGTAAAAAATTGTTCCTAAACCCATAATTCTTCCTATATATTTATAATATATCTTACCGACTAAACCCTTTTTTGAGGCACATGTGAAAAATCACTTGAGTACATAGATCATAAGAAGAGATATATACCCATGTATTTAATATATGAGAAGATAAAAAAGAGTGTGGAGTGATGAAGTGGTGGCCATATTTGGAAACCTATACCTCTATAAGGGGTTGCACATGGTGGATAAGATGATGCACAAAGAGGGAAAAAACATAGTAAGAGTAATAATAGTAGTGATAAAAACAAGAATAAAAAATAATAATAGTAAGACAGATGTAGAAGAACTAGTATAGAGACAAAATAGTAATAAAGTGAGAAAAAAAATTCATAACATGCAGAGAAGATTCATATTAAGTCATAGATCTATAAACATGGGCCACCCATGATGTCACAAGATAATCAAGGAAATCATGAGGTATACAAGAGAATAAATATAAAAAAATAAAGGCATAAAGACACAAACATGGGACACCCATAGTGCCTCAAGATAAGAAATCCATGTATGCCACATACAATGAAGAAGATAAGTAGTAACAAATGAAGTATCAATCATATATAGAATACAATGATTTCAAACAATGATAAGAGCTATATAATTAGTAAAAAAGTAAATTAAGGAAGATATGCCAAAAATACACAAGATACATGAGTTAGTACTATTAGTTAAAAATATAACATGTACACAATATATTTAATATACTCTAATGAGTAAGTAGAAAGGAACTATAATGAAACAATAACACATGTATAGTGTGAAGGGATAAATTCAATAGAAAAATGTAAGGAACCAAGATAACTTATTATAATTTAATTATTTGTGTGTCTTGTATCAAGCACAATATACCTCATGAAAAAATGTATGTAAATAGTAGAAAAGATTTGCTATAAATCAAACCATAGCGAAAAACAACATATGTAATGTAAAATTCCAACAATGCAAGATATATGTATATGTATTAGTTGTTTATTTTTTAAAATACATGAACTTAAGCTATCTACAAAGAGAGGGGTAGCACAAGAGATACCTAATGAGAGTCTCATGAGGAGGTAAAAAATATGTAGAAGAAATAGGAGGCTTGTTCCTCGATTATGTGAAAGAAAGATGCTCATGTGTGAATGATATAGAAGAGATAATATGTGCCCTATAATTCCTGAGAGAAGAACCAAGTGGACTAGATAAAAAAGAAGCAATGTGTAATAAGAAATAGCTATGAGTAGGAACATAAAAGTGAGATCCACTAGAAACAATGTGTGCACTAGAAGACTGATGAGGAGGGATAGAAGGGAAAGACACACTAGAGATAATGTGTGAAATATAAGATCGAAGATGGAATTTAGGAGGGTGAGAGATTTTAAGGATAGATTATGAAACAAAAGTCTTATCTAGAGACCTAAGAGGGAATGATCCATCATAGATAACATGTGAGTAAGAACTATAAAAGTATGACAATACAACAAAGGAAAAGGATCGTGAAGAGGTATATTATGAATTGTGACAACTTGATGTTGATGAATAAACTTTGCACATTATTGTAGGATAGATGGGACAACCCTAATGTCACATTACCATGGCATGCCTAAATGAATGTCACCTAAGATAAGAGAGGAGGCTACTATAAATGGGACATGTGTAGAAATATAGTCGATAATGATAGGGTAAAATAATCTCCATATGAATAATTAGGATCACATGTGATGTTCTCTTTAGAATTGTATAGAGAAGGAAGTAGGTTGAGGGTACAAATATTATACATATTATGTGGATAAACTAGAAAAATATGTATGGGTACTTGATTAATAATTATGCAAATATATAGAGTATCTGAGAAAAGAGTATCATCCATATTATAGTTAATGAATGTAATAATTGGTGGATAAGGTTTCATAGGAACAATAGTGCCAATAATTTCATATAATTGGTCATCATAAGGATACAAAGATGGTACCACATGATGAAAATTATGACATTCCAAAGTATATTTGTCATTATTATTATTATAAAGTTGATGAATGAATATCTTTCAGCTTGGGATTATCATTAGTAGGATTAGGGGGTTCATTGGGCTCTTTCCTTTCATTTAAAATTTGTATACATAAGATTTTTTATAACATATTTAAGATCAGTAAATCAATTAGTGAGATAAATAATGAATCTATGATAGTCATAATATGCATTAACATAACACATATTTCCATGAGGCTTGCACACATCAACCTCAAGTGGTAGAGGGAGAGACATGAGATTGCACTAAAGTAATTATTTCAGAATAGTTCGTAGAGATCAAGGTAAACATGTGAATTGAATTCATATAGGTTACAATTACGTTTAATAGATTGGTATATGATAGAAAACATTTCCTTAGTAGTTGTTGAGTAGACATATTGTTCTAAGGAGTAGGAACACAAAATATTCGTGCAAAGGAGCAAGGCACATTTAAAGGCACAGAAGGATAGGAAAGGGAATGCGTGCCAAGAAAAGCTGATTCGGGACTTAGCCATTTTCATGGATGCGGGATATTTTTGGGAGGTAATGTATAGATCATACATTGGGATGGAGACTTGTATGACACAAAAATTCTATTTTGGGAATGAGAATTTGATAAGCACCATGTAGGAGTTTGAGATAGTAATAGGATTACTACTTCCAACTACTGTAGGATGTCTATTATTAGTGCACTTACATGTTTGTGTGTTATTGTAAAGTCACATGGCTATTATCAGCATGTGACCTATTTTGGGAAGTGTGTATGTGGTTAAGGGAAATTCCCTAGCCCTATAAATAAGTAGTGAACTTTGTAGTTTAGATACACAATTATTGTAGAGTTATGTTGTTGTATCTGATGTGTGCATAACTTATGGTAATATTTTGTAATGTAAGGAGATTCTATGTTTTACAGTGTTTAATGTAATGGAGTATATTGGATTGATAATGGTGTTAAACATGACCATAACTAGTTTTTGCATGGTTAATCTTGTTATGGCTATTGTTTAATTCAAGATTCTCTAAAATCTAGATGAGGAATATGCTTTGTGGAATGTTATGCTTATTTATAGTTTTGAGTATGTTGTATCTTCATTACACTAACATCCTACACAAGTAACTCTAAAGAGAAATCTAGTGGATTTGCATGCTTCGGGTGAGCGCTTAACTTAGGATGGGTGATGTACCAATGCACCTGGGTTTTTATGGATTTTCATTGTGGATTCTAGGTTGCATCTTTGGTTCCATTGCCGGGACCTCTTTTTCAGCTATTTTCAGGATGATTCACGATGAAGAAGTACTGGTTGACCTTAGTAAGCATTGAGGATTGGATAAAGGATATGAAAGAAGAGTACACTTGGAGATTCAACACTAGATCTGAGTTTGATGCACGTGCTTTAGTGGAGCAGAATTTGTATGATTGTCTCTATGAGATCTTCTTTGTTATTTTTCCGGTAGAGCTATATGAGTGGCTCATTTCTTATGCATCTAAAAGAAATTAGAGGTATTGCACACTTGTCAGAATGTAGGAAGAATTTCAGGCCCTTTTTAATGTTAATCTGATTTGGATGTGAATTGTGGATACTCGGTTCCATGGTGTTTTGAATAGCTATATTTTAGAGTACTCAATTTCCAATTATTCTTTCCTAGAGGTAGCTAAGTTCTAGTTTTTATGTTATCCAAGGGGAAATTATTTTCAAGGCATTCCATTAACGATCAAAATCTTGATGGTAACCTTGAACATGGAACAAAAATTGATGGCTAGCTAAACCCCACCATGTGTGAGGGAAGGAACAAGTTTTGTGAAAGATGGTGGACCTAGTGGCAAAGTGGTAGAGAGAAGAAATATAGATATATTTTAGAGTACTCAATTTCCAATTATTATTTCCTAGAGGTAGCTGAGTTCTAGTTTTTATGTTATCTAAGGGGAAATTATTTTCAAGGCATTCCATTAGCGATCAAAATCTTGATGGTAACCTTGAACATGGAACAAAAACTGATGGCTAGCTAAACCCCACCACGTGTGGGGGAAGGAATAGGTTTTGTGAAAGATGGTGGACCTAGTGGTAAAGAGGTAGAGAGAAGAAAGGTGGCTTGAGTAAAATGAGGTGCATGAGAGGGAGATAGAGAAGTAACATGATATTGTAAAGTGGATGGCATTGAGGAGAGAGATGGCTCATGAAGGATTTGAAGTTCATGCAGGAGGCATAGAGCTAGAGCATCTGGAACTCCCCTATTTGGGAAATCATAATAGGGAATTCTCCTCAGCCTCAAATGGGAGTGCATGAGTAGAGACAATCTAGGCTGTAGGCACACATCTGAATCTACGTCTTAACCTAGCCCTTGTGCTTGGATTTCCAGTATCTAGAACAACTAGTAGTCATCAAACTAGTTTGGGCAGTAGAAGAGTAGGATTAAGTTAGATAACAAGTACATCTATTACAAGGAAAATGTATTCTTTGTTGTTTGGGGGTACCTTCTCAGGCACATCATAATCACAGAACTCAAGTGCACAAAATTTTGGACTAACTTCTGGGAGTAGTACCACTTTGCAGACTATAGGAGTTCATTTTAGTACTATGATTAGGACACCTAGAACTACACCTTCTGGTCTGATTTTGGCTACAAATGGAGGATCAAGAGGCATATGTGGCTTTAATTCTAGTGGATGTGGTGGTTTTGGAGGTAGAGATAACACAGGAGGTGTTGGATCAGGTGGGTAGGGTCCGCACCAACCCAAAAATATTTACATGGAGATGTCTCTTCGTCTTCCAGAGTATAGGGGCACATAAAAAGGAGTTATGGATTTTGAGTGCAATGTAAGTCAGTTTGTAAATACATTCTAAGGATGTGCACAAAGTTTGTATATGAAGTTTAACCTTGATTAGACTTGTGTAGATTATACAACAGTAAAGGATGCTTTCCTTAAGGAGTTTCATATTCTTGAGTTTGAGCAGAAGAGTATAAGCATGCTAAAGGGTATTAAGAAGGGAACTACTAAGAGTGTTTAGGAATATGATGCCCATTTCAAGATGTTGTTGTATAAAATTTATGATGATATTCATGCAATCTAGCATGCACAATGGTTCGTTGGGGGCTAGCACTTGAATCAGCTTTGCACACTGAGGCCGTTAGAAGTATAGACACTGGTATGAGCCCATTATTGGAGGCACATATTGCATCTATGGAAAAGAAGTTAGAGAAACTATCAGCAAATTCACCACATGAGATGCATACTCAGATTTGTTTTATAAATTGTGAAGTGAAAGGGCACACAAAAGATAGTTTTCCTTGTAGATCAGTACATTCATTGCTATTGGACTATGAGATATGTCATTTGGACCATGATGTAAGTCAATGCCCATTGTTACAATGCACAATAAGGAAGAATGTATTTTGTTATTGTAAAAAATTTTGGTCCACAACTCATGATATAGAAGACTGCAGGTTTATTGGTCAGATCCATGATGCCACACATAGCAGTGTGTGATAGACTGGAGTATAAGATAACTATAAAGGAAAAATTGAGCATCATGAGTGTGATCACACTCAAGCGTGCTATGATTAGAATGAAAAGCACTTTGAAAGAGGTCATGGAAGACATCGAGGATACCATGGTGGATTTGGGGGATGAGTATGTGGTAGTGGAGGAGGTAAGTTCCCTCATGGAACATGTTTCACATGTGGATCTCTTGACCACTACAGGCATGAATGTCCTTAGAATATTAATGATTCTTTTTTTGGGAAGAATCATAGCTATGAGGAATGTCCAAACATATATGAGCATCTTAGCAAGAAACATAAAAATGAGAACAAAGGTGTAGGGATGGTTAGAATACAACACACTATAGAAAATAAATGGATGCCAAAGCTGACACCGAAACTTGAGGTATTACCTGTGAAGATTACTACATGTGTTGAAGCTGCGTGTGCTTGAGAAGCATTACAGAAGAATCCTAACATCACCAAGGAGGAATTTTTACATACATGGTACTCAGACCCTGCACATCAAAAGGAGGTTTATCAAGAAACCATGGAGGTACTCAGGAATCTTTAGAGTGTAATATAATTTTTTAAGGAATAGTCACAAAAGTTAGAACAAAATAAGGAAACATTGACATTTGAATCAGATATTGATGACTTGAAGGAGGTATGCAAAATGCTGCACCAATAGAATATCATTCCATTACTAGGGAACTGGGTAAAGGGAAACACTCCACTTGCAAGTGTTGAGACTGGATGATAGATATTGCATGATAATCTTCCCCCTCATAGCTTGGATTATGATAAGGAGATCAATTAGAATGTTGTTGTGGATGCGTGGCTCTTGAGTAATATATTGATTGATACATGTGCGGAAGTTAATGTGCTTACTTTAGATGCATGGGTACATATGGGAAGACCTCCATTATATCCATTCTCTAATTTATTGTTCATGACCAGTCTAATTAAGTCCACTCCCATAGGATTTTTAAACGGTGCATCCATTACCATACAAGGGACCAAGTTCATTGGGGAATTTGAGGTCTTAACACTTGCAAAATAAAATAGCTTCCCAGATCTTCTTGAGAACCCTTGGTGTTATGCAAATAATGCTGATTTATGTTTCAACAAGGGGTATATAAGTTTTTAGAAAAAGGAATACAGAGTAATTATCCCTTTGAAAGATGGAAAATCTATGCCTTATGTTGAACCTTTAAGCGAGGGAGACCTAAAAGGAAGGAATACTTCAATGGGAAGATGCACAATCTATCAGTGATACTACAATTATTTCTTGTGGCAATTGGGCACATGGCACCTATGAGATGGTTGGGCATGAATCTAGGAGTGCATTTTCATGGAGAAGAAAGCCTCGATGTATTCGGAGAATAGGTAACAACCATGTACCTCGATACACTAGAGAAGGAGATCCTGTGGTATTCCTATGCACCATGTAGGAGTAGTGGACAAATCAAGTGGAAAGAAGGAATAAGTTAGTATATACATCATGCATGACTGTAATGCACTAGTGGGTGGCTCATAGGGATAACCTTATGGAATGGAATGAAGTCATAATTTCTCTGACCACTCAATTTTTCAGGAGTAATGTGCCTACTACAATCTACACATATCATGGTAAACAACCTACTCAACACCACATTCAGAAGTGTGAGATATTGTACATAGAGGGGTATGAAGCATTACCACCTTCATTTTAGGTGCACAAATTGTATTTCACTTTACAAGGCTATGCATGAGCTTGGTATGTTTATGCAAAGCTGCATAGGGAGATTGGAAATTGGTAAGAATTGATTGTAGGAATGACCCAAACTTTTGACTACTTCTCTAATAAACCTATGATGGAAGACACATTAAGGGTTATTAAGTTCTTAACTATGGGATAGAATAAAAATACTGAAGCACTCATTCAGGAGTTATTTGGTGAGGTAAAATCTAGAACACATTTTGATGAAGTAGACAAGATGGATGCCACATTACTTAAGCATGGTTACTATGAGAAATAAAAAGGAAAGATGGTCTACATAGTGGATGATGAAGAAGTAGAAAATATAGATATAGATTATTCAACAGGTATGTGTGAAGTGTTATACTATGCAGATAAAAACGTGCGCGCCTATCATGAACCTATGAAGACCAAGAAAGTGAACATTGGCATAAATTATGAACCTAAGGAGGAAACAATTAGGGATTATTCATCTACTTCTGAAGTGGCAAATATAATTGAGTTACTACGGGATTTTCAAGACTTACTTCCTAGGGGCTACCATGAGTTAAAAGGAGTGCACGAGTCATTAGGATAGATGAATATTAAGGGAAGGTATAGTGTGAAAGTTAAGGAAGAAATTGACAAAATGTTGAAATATGACATCATCAAGCCCCTAGAGGAATCTGAGTGGGTTAGCCCCATGGTGATCAGTATAAATAAATATAGTCGGATTAGGATTTTTGTGGATTACAGGGAGCTGAATGCTGCATGTGTGACTAATCCTTTTCCAACACCTTTCACAGAGGAAATATTATAACGCATTGTAGGGCGCAAATTTAATTCTTTTACAGATGGATTCTCTAGGTATCATCAAGTTAAAATTACACAAGAGGATCAAGAGAAAATTAATTTCACCACTGAGTGGGGAATTTTTGCATATACTGTGATGCCCTTTGGTTTAAAAAACACACATGTTGTATTTTCATGTATAGTTGTTCAAGCATTCAAATATTTTATTCACAACTTCTTGCAGGTTTACTTAGATGATTGGATGGTGTATGGAATTGTTAAGGATCATTATGAAAATTTACACTAATTATTTGTAATATGTAGATAATTAAACATCTCTTTAAACATCAAGAAGTGCATGTTTACTACACCTTTTGGAACATTTTTAGGGCACATCATCTACAAGGAAGGTTTGTTAGTGGATCAAACTAAGGTTGTAGTTATTATAGGCCTAGAAGATCTTACGAGTCAGAGTGAGGTGCGTAGATTTTTGGGCCACACAGGGTATTATAGAAATTTTATCAAAGGATATGCAATGATTTTTGCACCCCTGGAAGAGTTACTAATAGGAATAGGGACGCTCTATGGGGGAAAACTGCAATAATGTGTATTTGAGGCATTGAAGGAGAAACTTACAACAGTGCCCATTTTGCATTTTCCTTCATGAAACCAACCATTTCATGTACATGTGGATGCCTCTATAAAAACCATTAGTACAGTGTTAGCTCAGCCTCAAGAAGGTATTATAGATCATCCTATATGTTTTTCTAGTATAAATTCGACTCCTGCCAAGTAGAATTATACAACAGAGTGTGAGGCCTTGTCGGTGATGTATGTGCTGCATAAATTTAGACAATACTTGTCAGCATCACCTTTTGTATTCTATACTGATCATATGGCATTAAAATAATTAGTAAATAAGTCCATTTTATATGGGTGCTCTTATTTTAGGAATTTGATTTCAAAGTTGTGGTCAAACCAGGAAAAAGTAATTCTGGCCCAGACCACTTATCAAGGATTCAATTAGGTGAGGACACAAAAAAAATTAGAGATACAATGTCAAATGCATAGTTGTATAGGTTACATTGCGCACCCTCATAATTGGAGGATATTGCTATCTTTTTACACATAGGTATGGTGCCCGAAGGAATGAAAGAAGTAGAGAAGAAACAACATGCAATTCACACGACTCCCTTTATATTGATCAGTGGAGATTTATACAAACTAGGTAGAGATGAATTATTACATCAGTTTGTACTAGAACATGAGCACACATATATCATAGAAGAGGCTCATGGTGGTATTATAGGTAGGCATTATGCAGGTGACACCACCATGTGTAAGATTCTACTCATTAGATTATGGTGGGAGACCCTGTATAAGGATTATAAAGAGTATTGTAAGGTGTGTGATCATTGTCAGCACCTTGGAAAACCTAGGAAAAGGGATGAAATGCCTTTGAGGCCTATTACTAGTGCCGAGCCATTTGATAAATGGGCTATAGACTTTGTAGGTACTATTTCACTAGCCACGTGTAGAAATGGATCATGGTATATTATCTATTGCATAGATTATCTTACAAGGTGAGCAAAAGCAACACCTACAAAGGATTGTACAATATCTACAACAACCAGGTTCTCATGGGAAAATGTTCTTACTAGGTATGGATGTCCACTGAGCTTGACAAGGGATAGGGGCACACACTTTTTGAATGAGACAATTAAGATATTATTCAATGAATTTATGGTTGTGCAGCACATGACTGCATCCTATCATCATCAAGAAAATGGTACTACTGAGGTCTTTAACAAGATATTGAGCTAGACCTTGAAAAAAATTGTGATGTTGGAAGGAAAGATTATGATGATAAAGTTTCTATTGTGCTTTGGGCATATAGAACAATCTACAAGAGGTTGAATAAGGCAACACCCTTTCAGTTTGTGTTTGGTGCAAAAGCATTTATTCCTATGGAATTCATGTTACCTTCTTTACGTATTACACATGTTATAGGTCTAGCTAATGAGAAAACATAAGAGGAAATAATTGATAGGTTAATGCAATTAGATGAGAGGCGTGTCATAGCATGTTAGAGTCAAAAGTAGGAAAATGATAGATAAAATGCATGTCATGACCGATAGATCAAGGACAAGAAGCTTGAGGTTGGAAAGATGGTACTACTTTATGATTCTAAGTTTCTACACCATCCAAGAAAAATCAAGGTGCATTGGTTGGGACTATATGTTATCACTCATATACTTGAATCAGGTGCTTTCCAATTATAGGTGCTTGATGGAATGTGGTTACCTGGTTACTTTAATGGGAGTAGGCTAAAGCCCTACTATAAATAAGTATTCTTGGTGTTTGTAATAAGACAATGTTGGCATTTAGTATAGGTTTCCCTTTCTATATTTCCTTTAATATATTTCCTTCTTCATCCCTATGCTTTGTCAATTTAGTTTGGTGTTTTGTGTAATAATTACGTTTGTGCGCTGGAAGCTCATTACAAACTAAAGTATTTTTATGTGTAGAGGACTGCACATACCATTAGTGTGGGTTGGTTTTTATTCACAATTGGGTATACACGAGAAAAAATTGTTACAGGTTCTATTCAAGTATGGAAAGGTGATATTAGAAAGGAAAATGCTTCTAAAGAAGACCATATATGGAAATAGATGAAGGAACAATATAACATGAGGTAAGAAGTGGCTATGGAAACTACTAGGGGAAGGTGCAATAACAAAGTAATCAGAGCATGAAAGTATTTATAAGAGAAGTATATAGCCAGAGGGTAGGAAGGTGCAGTAGAAGGTTATAGCTGGGGTGTAAAATTGGATAACATAGAAATTCTCATTTTTTTTAAAAATGGCCAATTAAGGAGAGGATTGTTGGTAGGTGATGGACCAATAAATACACTAATATTTTGAAAATTTATATAAGGATGTGATGTGGGTTCATTTTTACCTTTGCAATCACAAGTATTCTTGTGAGATAAATGCAACCATGCCAAGTGAATCGTGTTGAGGTGCGGAGAGTTGCAAAACTAGACGTGGAGAGTAGATTTATGCGCGAAAAGGATTGCATCTCTATTGGTGAAGGGTTTGAGTGAAGAAAAATCTCTGAAAAGGAGCTAGGGCACGTGGTTTTGATCTAGGGCATGCGGATTTGAGCTAGGATTTCATCTTACTCGACACAAAAGATAAAAGGTAGAATTTTGACAATGGTACCTAAGAAAGAACCTGCATAAGTCACAAAAGAAAAAAAAAGGTGGAAGTTTAGATTGAAATTTCTTAGAGATGCAGTACCTAGAAGTGGTAATAGTTGGGCAAGATTGGGATTCCCACATCCGAAGGTGCAAAGTAAATGATTACAACCACCGCATGACTAATAACAAGGGAGATTTTGACAATTTACTGAATAAGAAGACCAACAAGCACATGGTGGAAGATATGCTAGTGTATGATGACACTGGGTAAAATTTTCTTAAGTAGGTAGGAGTTTATCAATTGTATGAGCTCCTATACTTTGGAAAATATGAACCTTTATACTAGTGGATTATGAACAGAGTCCATGAGGAATTCTACTATTTCACTAGAAGAAGGGTTATGCTCACAACGACCCTACTTGCAACATTAACTGGATTGAAGGGCACATGGAAAAAAATTGTTAGTGATCTGACTAATAAAGAAGTAGTTATAGCCACAAGAAAGGAGTTGGGGTATACCAAGGGTCCACGTGGAATTGACATTTACAAGTTGAGGAAGTACCCTGTAGTGTAGACAGCTGTGCATTTTCTCACCAAGATGAATTATCAAGGGAGATGGTCATAGGTAAATACAAAGTGGCTATACATTGCAAAGAAGATGAAAAAGGGAGAAATCTACAACTCAGCACGTTATATTGCAGAAAAAAGTGTTGAGGAAGCACGCGTAGGAGAAAATATAAGTTTTGGAACCATCCTCTTATCTCTTATTTTTGTAGAAATTGGAGTGCCTAATGGGTGAAAGAATAAACTTTGGGAATACCTTGCTAAGAGGAATTCCCTTAGGGAAAGGTTCAAGAAATATTTATGTGAAGGATCAATGAGTGGCCCTTTCAAGCAAAGGGAAGAAATGTGGTATGCCTGAATTTACACGGCATTTGAGGAATGGCACATTCTAAAGGAGATACTTGTAGTAGTAGGCAAGGAAATACAATTCATGGTGTATCAACACTTCTATATCACATAGTTTGTGATGAAGGATGGAACATGGAGTCCATGGTGAAAATTGTCTTATGCCTTTAAAGTGCGCTACTTCCAGGATTCAATTCATATATTTACTGATGCATTTCAGCTAAAATTCATAGATTGTGACTACTGTACCCTTAGGAAAACATATGTATATCCAGGTCGGTCAACCTACATTGAGAGGCTCATTTTAGACATCAGAAGTATGAAGCCAAGAAGTTACGATATCAAGGATAGTGGAGCCGTGCTCATATATCTTCATCTCAAGCCTATGCTAGAGAACAATAAGTATGTGGAGAATGATTTCATGCTCCGGGGGTCACCTAAGGGAAAGTACACAATGGAGAATGTGCTAGCTCCAAAGCCTACTGTGACCATATAGATTAATGAGGAGGAAGAGGAATAGGAAGATAGTGGATCCTTGGATCATAAAAGTCAGAGGCAAGTCACAGAAAAAGTTGAAAGTGAACACACAGATTCTCCACCATAGGTGCAGGATGAAGAAGAGGACTTAGATGTGGATTTAGTCCCTGAAGAACTCTATTTTAAGAAGGTATTCAGAATAACCTAGACCTAAGGAATGGGAACACTATAGCCGGTAAGAATATCACCTAGAATCTCCCCTCAGAAAGAGGCACTTTAGAAGAAGAGAAGGAGAAAGCTGAAGCTGAATGAGGAGGCAAAGGAGTCTGAGGAGAGTGTGTCAGAGACCCCAGTATAACTAGAAGATATGGAGGATCCCAAAGATGAAGAAATGAAAGATGGAGAGGAAGGGATGAAGGAAGCAAAAGAAACAATGTAAGAGAAACATAGTGCTCATGTTACTACTAAGGAAGGAGAAGGGACAACTCTGAACCTTGGCGCTTAGGTTCCTAAGGAGCAAAGAATGAAGAGAACCAGTGAAGAATATGTTGTGCAAGGTATGGGCTACACTAAGGACATAAGAAAAATCATCCGTGCATGGTTTTAGAGCACAGTAGGCCTTAAGGAATTGTATGGATTAGAGCTGATGGATCCAAAGATGACCATAATGCATATAGGGAAACAATGATCATGGTCCATGTAGACCCATATGGATAAGCTAGATTTCGACGTTTGTGAGGAATCTTGTGTATCAAGGATAATGAAGAAGGAACCCCAAGGTAGACACATGAAAATCAAGATTACTCTAATGTCTGATGAGTAGGTAAGAAATGATTTGGTTAAGGTATTTGAAGAGGTGGTGAGGAGGAACCTTGATAAAGCTTCCACTATTAGAATGTTAATTTCATATAATAAGGTAAAAACTATAGAAATAACATGTTTAAAAGGAGAGAAGGACCTAGAATAGAAGAAGAATGAGGCCTTCATTAGCATGAAAGAATAAATTGGTGACTACGTTATGAAAGCAATACCTCATCTTGATTCTAAGGTTCCTGAGAAGTTTCCTTTAGCTATGCATTATGTGCGTAAATTAGTTAATTTAGTGCTAGAAGATGGACCAATTCAAATGCCAACACCAAAAGATGATGAACAAGAAGAAGAAAGAGCAAGGGCCTCTTCTGTAAGAAAAATTTCAACTTACAAGGCATTGCTCAAGAATTTAAAGGATGAGATAAAGAAAGCAGACCAATCTTTGAATATTTGTACAACACCAGAAGTGGTAATTAGAACCAGAACTATAATTAAAGATAATGAAGTTTTGAAGGCCATGAAGGATGAATCAATATGGCATGCAAAAATATTGGCACTAGTAAAAAAAAGTGTGAAGCCCTTGCAGCAGCCCAAGATCCACATAAGGAAAAAATATATGATATTGGGAAGTTGACAGACCAAAATGGATCTTTTAGACAGAATAATGTCTACCATGGCTAATGTAGTCCAAGTATTGTAGAATGAAATGGAGAAAATTACTCAAGATGATTTGGATGCAATAGCCACAGACATTCCAAAGAAGATAAGGACCACACTGGATGACTGGTCGAAATTTGAGGCAGAGATCAAAAGTGAATATCCAAAGTTTATACTCCCAATTGAAGAAGAGAGTGCTTCAGAGTAGAGGTCTATTATTTTGTACAGTGATTCATTATATTCTTTCAATTCTTATTCTATATTATTTGAGAACATCATAAGGAAATAACATTTCAGGGACATCAATGTAATTTAGTGTGGGGTAATGTTGAGAAGCCATAATTTTCTAAGGAGTAGGCACACATAAGATTTGTGCATGGGAACAAGCCACATTTAAAGGAATGGAAGGATAGGAAAGGAAATATGCACCAAGACAAACTAACTTGGGACTTATCCATTTTCATGGATGCGGGATATTTTTGGGAGGTAATGTGTGGATAACACATCAGGATAGAGACTTTCATGACACACAAATGCTATTTTGGGAATGATCATTTGATAAACGTCATGCAGGACTTTGAGATAATAATAGGATTACTACTTCCAGCTGCTGTAGGATGTCTATTATTAGCACACTTTAATGTGTGCATGTTATTGCAAAGGAACACATATATTATTATCATGCAACCTATTTTGGGAAGTACCTACATGGTGAAGGGAAATTCCCCACCCCTATAAATAAGTAGTGAACTGTGTAGTTTAGAGACATAATTATTGTAGAGTTATGCTGTTGGATCTAATGCACACATAGCTTATGGTAATATTTTTTTAATATAAGGAGCTCTTATGTTTTACAATTTTTAATGTAATGGAGTATATTAGATGGATAATGGTGTTAAACATGAATGTAACTAGTTTTTGCATGCTTAATCTTATTATGGTTATCATTTAATTCAATATTCTCTAAGATCTAGATCAGGTATATGCTTTATGGAATGTTATGATTATTTATAGTTCTGAGTATGTTCTAACTTCATTATAATAACATCCTACACAAGCAAATCTAAAGAGGGATCTACTGCCTTTACGTGGTTTGGGTGAGCACTCAACTTAGGTTGGGTGATGTGCTAGTGCACCTAGGTTACTCTAGGTTTTCATAGTGGATTCTAGGCTACATCAGTAGTAAGATTATTATGATTAATAATTACTTTAAATGTAGCTTTACTTGGGAATTTGACACTAGACGTAGTTAAAGAACTAACAATGTATTTAAGATTATTCATATGTAGTAACTTGGCCTCATGTTCTTTGAGTGCATGATATAGATGATAAAATGAGGGGAATTTATTGAAGAAAATTGATCTTTGCAAAGGGTAAATAAATACTTGTGTGAAGATATCCTAAAATTCACTATAAATCAAGATGTTATGAAGCATAATCTTATATCATATAACATAATCACTAATGTGCTCATTATACCCTTGACACACTTTACACATTTGAGCATAATTTGTCTCTAATGTTGATAGAATATTGTGAAAAACACTATTTTTCCAAAGTAGTAAAATATCACATAGAATGTATGGGTAGGTCATAGAACAATTGTAAAGTGAATTCCTTTAGACTTCTACGGAAAATATTTGTAAATTAAATATTTCTAGATTCATAGTAAAATCATGCCACAAAATGATCCAAGGTGTTCTACATGGTCACTCTTTCCATCATAGATAGGAAGCTTAGGAATAATCAAACCAAGAGGAAAGGGATAAGAAGGAAATTCTTGTGTAAGTAGATTATAGAGCAATTGAATAGGATCCATAATATTAAAAGTAACATATGCACCTTGTTACAATTGTAAGATTTAAGCTTGTAAAAAAAGAACAAGTGTTTGAAGAGACTGTGTGCTAGAAAAAAAACATGAGACCCAATACGATTTCAAGTGGGGAAAATGATAGATGTATAAATTTACATAGAGACATTAGCTTTTGGGATATGTGGTGCACCCATAGATGTAGAAATGTACGTAGAGACATTAGGTTTTTGGATATATGTGGTGCACCCATAGATGTAGGCATTGTAATATTGGAATAATAGATGTTTTATGATAGAAGAAGGTGGAGACTTCTAAAACAGGGATTCCTCATTAGATTTCTAGTCATGAATGAGTCTGTTAACACAAAGAATAATAATGATAGGCTTAATGTGATGATGATGTTTATAAAGTTATGCATGAAATTGAGATACAAGATCAACCTATTATTTTCCACATGTCATGGTCATAATCATAATAATTTTCATTAATTATTTCCATATCATGCCATAACATCTCATTAGAAGGATAAAATATAAACAAAATTCTAGAGAAAGGAAATAAAGAAGCCATGGTGAGATTACACTTGAGTGTAAGTGGAGAAAGCTCAATATTCTCATTGAATTTATTGTTAACTTGATTGATATGCCAAAAGAACATAGAAAGGAATCATGTACATACTTAGAATGCACAAAATCATACACAATGAGAGTTTAAGAATCTCTAGGGAAACTAAGGTTTGAGGAAAAATGTTTGATTCAAGAGATGGGTTCAAAAAATCTTTACACCCTTTTTAAGATTAACTTAATATTATATTATTATAAAAATTTGCAATAACTAAATAAGAATTTAAGCTTAGAATACTAGGATCTATTACAATTGATTATCTTCCAAAATTAATTACACAATATAAAAAATAATGTATTAGGACTTGCAATTAGTGTTTACAATATGTTATAATATTGAAAAAAGAAAGATATACTTAGGTACATCAAATTTTATAGGAAATATCTAGGTGCATTGGTTGGATAGTTTGGGAAGATTAAACTTGTAGATGTTTCATTATGGAAAATATGATATGAAATTGCCTTGGTATGGAATTATACTTTCTACTAAGAAGCATGTACAATATTGGACGTATTTTATGGTCTTGGACCCACTAGTAAGGAGCTTCTACAATTTTTTATGCCATTTAGTGTTATAAAAATAAGCATTACTATTAAAAACTAAGTTTCGCTCAATCCCGAAACCATATGAAATCAATATTTGGAACTCAATCGTTAACTATGGGTGAAAGAAAATGTAAGAATTTTTTTTTGGTTTAAGTTTAATTCATGTAATGCCTACATCAAAAATACTCTAGAGAGGCCTCAAACCATTCATAGCTCTCCACCTAACATGTGATATCTAGCTTAATGTAACTTGTTGATAACTTGAATCACTTTGAACATGCTTGAGATGGTTTTGTTCTTGCTGAGACATTGAGTAAGGAAATTTGAGTGCTTGGAAATGAGGGAAGAATAACTCCTTGACCTGGCTGAGTGCTTTATATTTTTAGTAATGGATGACCTAGTGGATTTGCGCATCAACTTTGGGAAGATTTAGGGATCCTTGGGTGCCATTAGTATGTATTTATAATGAATGTTTCAAATGATTTTCTATATTATTTATATGTAATTAATGAGGTGATATAAACATAATTATATAGGAATTTAAAGGTAAATTTTCATGTAAAGGCTGATCCAGGAAGATGAAAACACCTAATGAAGATAGTACATTTAGAAATAGAATTAGAAGATGTGTTGGTATGAGATTGTCTAGGTTGTCCAAGACTAGATTCCATATTGTGGCCTTGTTGTATGTTTTTGACATGGAGATGGTGGAGGAAATATAGAATTTGGATCATGATGGGAAGAGATTAAGCACTGCTTGAATGGATTCATATTCAATTTTTTTGACAAGTCACTATGTAGGAATACATAAGTTAGAAGAGGGATAACAAGAAGTACAAAGTTGGGATAGGAAGAGAGTTTCTTTCTTATTCAAGAAGCATAATCATAAATAGTAGTTTCAAAATGATAAATTTCCAAATTTGAGTGTCTACAATGTTGTAAGGTATACACTAAATTGGTTGTGGAAAATTTAATGGAAACTTCAAGAAAATATATTGGATTGGTGTTTATCCACTATCAAATTGGATAAAAACCTCTTATCTTGTTTTTAAATAATAATTTTTCAATGGAGTATGAGAATTCATTCAAATCATAATGGAAGTCATATTTTTTCTAGTTTTGTAGGTACAAGTGGATAGGTAGATATTTATGAAAATTTTTGGAGTATGGAAAAGGAAAGAAAGTTTATTGACATAATTCCTAAGAGAATTGTGGTCTCATTGGAATACCATGTAGACAAAATATGTACAAGTGGGTATGTTAAAATGCCTTGGAATTACAAGTGATTCTAGAGTATTTGGTGGATATGTGCGTAAATATGGAGCTTTCACAAAAAAAATGAACCATTTGAAATAATTGCATTACACTATATTTATTATCTAGCATGGAATTATCAAAATAATACTAGATAGGTTGTTATGCACTCCTTTTAGTAGGGTTTAAAAAAAAGTATCCTTGATTTTGATGTGTGTAAGTTAAATGTTTAAATGTTAACAATTTTCGTAGTCATGAGAGAAATATTTGTCGAACTAAACTTTGGGTTTAGCCAAATCTTAGGATTAATTAGGATTCTTGGGTGCAAAAGCATGCCACATCCCCAAAAAGTGTATTTTGGGATTTTTGGGTGCAAAGGCATTTCAAAATCCCTTGGAGTGTAAATTGATAGTTTTGGATGTAAATGAATGCCAAAGTTTTTCCTTAATGTGAACAATGATTTTTTGAGTGTAAAGGAACATTTTAAATCCACCCCTTTGTTAATAAAACTTTTCTTGTACAAAGAAATAGTTAAGTTTTTTTCCTATGTGGAGTGAAATTTTTAGTTATAAAAGTGCCTCAAAGTTACTCCTAGTATAAAGTAATTTCTAGATGTAAAAATATCTAACAGTTATTTCATAGTGTGAGGTGAAGAATTATTGTGTGAAAAATAATATAGACTATGCCATAGTCTAAATATAATTGGTGTTGCTTTTTCTCTCTTTAAAATTTGGAAATTTAAAAATAAATAAGATATTATGTTAAAATGTTAATATCTCACCCAAGACATATTTTAATTATGAATACATGAAAAACTATTGTGTTTATCTCTCTACACCCTAGTTATGTCAAATGAATCATGAAAATTTTATAAGAAATTTTAATCCCCTATGTCTCTCAACATTTGAAAAATGAAATATATGATTTCATTTCTAGTTAGGAAGGTAAAATTCATTCCATATTCATGTTGACCCATGATATTGATATGTTTTTACATAGTATGAAGGAAATATCAATGGATGGTGTCACCAATATTTATAATTTATTTAACTTTAAACTTGTAATTTTCACTCTTGTATATTTCAATCTGTAAAATGAAACTTGTATATTTCCATCAATATTTTCCTAAGTGTTTGAGAATATAGAACCAATAAGATTTTCAAAATTTTGAAGAAATTTAGTGAGTGAGTTGCAAATTTCTCCCAAATTTTGGGTTCCTAATCTTGTCTCCTCTTTGTTTAGGTGAATTTAAGAGCAACTCTATAAATTGTGTTTGAAACTCAAAATCTTGGTATTTTCTTGCACCTTTGTATTTGAGACTTTAAAAATTTCCAAATATATTTGCAAATTTCTCTTAAAGTTCAAAGAATTGATATATATTATCCCCTTTTATGTTGCAGACTTTTAAACATCTCCAATAGATTTGAAACTTCATTACAAACTAATCCCAGAGTTTCAAAACCTCAAATTCTCTAGCTTTTTGTTCTTCAAATTGATTTCACAAAAAATAATTCTTACTCATAGGATTGAGATCAATCAGGTAATATTATAAAAATACAATATATAATATGTAATGAAAATTAAGTGTAATAAAAAAGAGGATAAGAGTAACTTAGTTGATAACTCAATGTTTGCACCGGATTTGGGCTAGAAATATGATGGATCTGAATTTGTACGATTTGTCTAGAATATGATGAATGAGAATGATGCAGGATAGAAGTGTTAAGAAGGGGAAAAGACTACCCTAGGTGCTAGTGTTTTAGAAAGGTGCTATTTTCTTGACAATTAGTACAAATTTAATTTGTTATGGGTTTGATCATGACGCCTTCTCTTCACTTTGTGTCCCTCCAATTTTTTAGTGGGGTTCTCCATTTGCATTTGTAGCTACACAAGGCTCAAACACACATTATATGGAATAAAATATGTATATTCTTGAGTCAGAATGACCTCGACAGTCACCCCAATGTAATTGTCACTAAGTGCTACTCTACATTTCAGACTCAATGTAGTTTGTGTGTTTGTTTTTAGTCTTTTATTTCCACTCACATGCCTAGGTGTGTTGCACTTCATCCAGACAGATATGAGCACTCTCCCAAAGCACACAAAGATACCAGGTCCCTCCTTTATGAAATATTTTCAAGATGTTAGCATGTATGTTCATATTTACCATTATCAAAGAATAATTTTATGTGTAGATCATTACACACATCATAAGGAAACACATATAATAAGGAAACATGATATATCACACAATTACTAAGAAAAAATTCACCATATAAGTACCAAACCTAGTTACATCAATTATCATAATATAACTACAATGATCCATTAATAACCAAAAGGATTACATAGTAGAAGTTGAATACATAACAATACTAATACCAATCTCCACATACTTATGCGTGCTAGGAAAGAATAACAGAATAGTACAATACATAACTGGTGTCTAATACATGGTGTCCTAAAATATGTAAATCAAATAATATATAAGGGTGGGAATTTCCCTTCACTTCCCATACATCTCAAAATAGACTGCATGTTAAAAATAGCCATGCGTACATCAATAAAAGAGTGCATGCTTTCCTATCAATCCTAATAATAAATTAATCTATAAATAAAAATCTATTTTAATACTATTATTAAATTGAAGGGAAAGTACCCATTCCTATTTAGATTATTTTACTCCATTGTATTAGAAATGTTTTAGATGATAGGGTTATGTTTCTCTGGTACTTTGGCATGCATGAATCTCTAGTGATTAATGTTATGTATTCAACTTCAGCTATGTAAGACTATGTTATTAATGGATCATTGTGGTTGGATTTTAATAATTGATGTTTTTGAATATGGTGACTAAATCATATATATAATATTAGTTATTATCTTATATGTATGTTTCCTTATTATATGTGTTTCTAAATGAATGTATGTAATGATTTATTATACATGAATGAGTACTTGAATATATAGTATCATGTATCTGCATGCTAACATCTTGAAAAACAACAAAAAGGAGGGACCTAGTAGCTTCACGTGCTTTAGGTGAGCATTCAGATCTATCTAAATGAGATGTCAGCGCGTACAATAGTTGAGTTAAATAATAAGACTATATTTTGTTTCTATTTATGGGACATCTTTCCAAGTTGTTTTCTAGGATGTTTCTTGATAATGGTGTATTGGTTACCTCTGGATAGCATTGAGAGTTGGGTTAAAGATGGACAAGATAAGTTTTCTTAGAAAGACAACACTAGACCTGATTTCAATGCATGATGGTGGGTGGAAGACAACCTTTATGATGTGCTTTATAATACTTTCTTTTGCATCTTTCCAATAGAATTGTATGAATGGTTGGGAGCATATGCATAAGGAAAGAGTTGGAGTTATAGGCCAAAGCTTTGGATGCAGGAAAGTTACCAAACATTGTTTAATGCTGATGTGGATTGGAATAGATTTATAGATCACTGGTGGGATGGTGTATTTCACAATTATATATTAGAGTACACTATTTCTACTTATCTATGTCTAGATAAGGATGATTCCAGGTTCTTGCATGAACCTAAAAGATTGTATTTGTGTGTTATACCCATGGAAATGAATATCTTGATGATAGAGCTAGATTTAGAGCATCTCCCTATGGCTAGCTAAATCCCCACTACACGTAGGCACATGAGAAGGTGTGGTGAAAGATGTTATACCTAGTGGTAGAAAGGTAGAGAGAGGAAATACAACTAAAGTACAATGAGGCATGAGAGAGGGAGTTGGTGAAGAGACATGATGTTGAGGAGTCTATGGAGTTTTGGAGGTAGATGGATCATGAAGGATTTGAAGCTCACATTGAATATTTGGAGCTGGAGAATTAAGCTCTCCAAATATTAGGCAAGCATAGTAGAAAATGCCCTTTGGATTTGGATGAGAGTGCATTAGAGGAGAGTAAGAGGACTACAGGTGCGCATCTACTCCCACCTAATCACTTATCCCTTACACTTGGTTTTCTAGATCCATAGGTAGTCATTGAGAAGCAAGTGGGTATAGGTAATCCAGTAGTTATATGTAGATATCATTTTACATTGAATTCAAAAGTACATCAGATAACACATACAATTATGGAAGCATAGATGAAATAGTTATTCGTAGGTTCTATTTTAGGGATATTTTTTGGTGTGACATCATGATAGAGTGTGGGTACATAGAATATTAGGACCACTTCAGGGATTATTGTGGCTTCGAAAACCATGGGAGATCAGCTCAACATGATAGTTGGGACACAAGGAAGTACATCCACTAGTCTTCTACCCATAATAGGGGGTGTGGGAGGATCAGGAGGGTTCAAAGGATCTATATCTAGCATATTCGGTGGATCATGAGGGTCCAAAACACACACCTCACATTTTATATGAGATGTCTCTACACTTGCTAGAATATAGGGGTATTGAAGATGTAATAGAGCATGTGCATAAGTGTGAAATTATATGGCTCCCTAAGGGAATTACAACTTAATATAGAAATGCCAGTCAATTTTCTACAACACTACAAGGGCGCACACATAGCTGGTACAGGAAGTATGACCCACATCAGACTATGGTAGATTATGATGCATTGTACTCTATATTTCAAGCTGAGTTTCATATTCTCAAGTTCAAGTCAAAGAGCATTAACGCACTCAAATAAATTAAGTAGGGCTTATCCCATACCATAAGGGAGTATGATGTGTGTTTCAAAACTCTATTATCTAAATGGTCTTATGACATCCATCCCAGTCAGCATGCATAGTGGTTTGTTGGTGGATTTTTGACTTCTTTAATGTGGGTATTATCTCATAAGACTTGTGTGGATCTGTGCAAGGCCTTAGTGGTAGCTTTGTGTGTTGAGGAAGTTGAAAGCATTAATATTGGAATAATCCCATTTTTGGAAGCGTAGATTACAACCATGGAGAACAACTAGAGAATCTTTATACTAATTTAGCTCATGAGACACACAGTGGTATTTAGTGCACATATTGTGAGGTTGAAGGACATACTAAGGATAATTTCCCACATAATTCAGTGTGTGCATTGCTAGTAGATTATGAGTTCTATTACTTAAACCATGATGTTCAAGATTCTCCGTTGTTGTAAAATGCTATTTCGAAGAAGGTGTCCATGTATTGCAATATTTTCCAGTCCCATACTCATGAAACCATTGATTGTAGATTTATTGATCACATCCATGAAACCATAGAGACATGAGTGCACAAAACTAGTGTGGCGAGTAATTTTAATGAGTAGGAAGGAAAAAATATTGAAGGGTACAATAATGGAGATAACAGGAATAGAGGATTTCATTGAGGATATAGAGGAAAAGGTTGTGACAGTGGCAGAGGAGAATTTTCTATAGGAACATGTTATCTTTATGGATGTCCTAATAATTATCAACACAAGTGCCCTCAGAATAACCTTTCACATGCTGTGAGAAGAAACACAAGTTAGATGAATTATTGGATTTATATGAGCATATAAGTAAGAATAAGAAGTAAAACAAGGGCGCATAAATGATCAAGGTAGAACGCGCCATTTTTGATCATTGGATGCCTAGAAGACACTTGACCCTAAGTTAAAAACTATGATGGTTATAACATGTGCTAAAGCTACATGCACACAAGATTCCCTAAAAGTTAAGACAATCATTATAAGGGAGGAGGTGATACATGCTAAGTATCCATATGTTGAGCACCAGAAGGAAGTATACCAAGAAACCATGAGATTCATTAGAGAACTTCAGGGAGAGATACAATTCTTGAAAGATCAAATGTGTGAGAGGGAACAAGAAATTAATGTTGAGCTCCCACACAAGGATGTACATGACATGAAGGAGGTTTGCAATATGTTTCACTAGTAAAACATCATTCCTTTGTTATGGGAATAGATACGAAAAAAATTACTGCACACTAGGTTTGAGCATGAGAGAAATATACTTCACACAAATTTACCATCTCAAAATCATGAAATTGACCATGAAATTATACTGGATATAGTTGTTTATGGATGGTTATTACACAACATAATAATTGATACTGATAGAGAAGTAAACGTGCTGACTATGGATACATGGAATCAGATGGGTAGACCAACCTTACAACCATCTTCAAATGTGTTATATATGGAGAACATAACTAGGGAAATTAATATTGGGGTATTGACGAATGCTACTATTACCATTCAGGGAGCCAATTTCACTAGGGAATATTAGGTATTAGGTCTTATGGAAATAGAAAACTTTCCAACATTATTTGGACAACCCTCATGTTATGTGAATAATTCAGGTCTGTTCTTTAAAAAAGGTACATCAGTTTTGAGAATGCAAAGGAGTGCATGATCATATCCTATCATGATAAGAAGGAAGAGATTTATGTTGAGCCCTTCAGTGAGGAGGAAATTAATATAATTTTTTCTCATACAATGTGCAATCCAGAGAATCTAGAACCATCAAGGGACAACATCCTTTAGTGGGAAGACATGTAGTTTGTAAGTGACACTAGTTGTGTTGCTTGTGATAACTAGGCTCATGGAACATATGAAACAATCGAGTGTGAGGTCAAAGGAAGAGCCACTATAATGATTACGCCACACATGGTGAGGTGGCTTGGATATAACCATGTACTAAGGTATACTATTGAAGGGAACCCTAATGATTTTTACAAGCTATGAGACTAAGTGGAAAAATGTAAGGGATATACGGAACATGTTGGTATGTACTCTGTGTGGGACAACATGGTGTTGGTGGGAAACACATAGAGATGGACTTTTGGAATGAAAAGAAGTGAGAATCACCTTTTCTATGTGATTTACTCGGAGCAATGTACCTATGCAAACTTGTGAATTCCATGGGAAGTCTCCTGCCACTCATCACATCTGTGATTGTGAGAGAAAATTGGCACTGGAAAATGAGCCATTACCAATATCACTTTAGGTGCATAATTTCTACCCCACATTACATGGTTGTACATGTGTATGGTATGTACATGCTGATTTGAAGAGAGATAAAACCAATTGGAAACATATGACTTCAGGTATTATTCAAAATTTTGATTATTTTTCTACTAATCCTTCAATCCATAAAGCACTAAAAATTATGAAGCACCTTACGTTGGTAGATATTGTGAAGGCCAAACAAATTATGCTATAATAATTTACGGAACCTGATCTTGAGGTGTTCTTAGATCTTGAGGAGATACGTGAAGAAGAAATGGTTTGCACCTAGAAAGAAAGAAAAAACTAGTATATATGATATATTATGATGAGGTTGATAATTTGGATGTTGAAAACACTGAGGGTATACACGAGGTAATGGAAACCACAGATGATAAGGTGTGTGCATATCATGATCCTATGAAGACAAAGAAGGTTGACATTGGTACAAAATAAAGCCTAAGGAGGCCATTATTGGTGATTATTGGTTAGAACAAGAAGTAACAAAGATCATTGAAATATTGCGTAACTTCTAGGAATTATCTCCATGAGGATATCATGATTTTAAAGGTGTTTACAATTTTTTAGGTGAGATGAAGATAAAAGTGAATGAAGGGGCATGCTCGGTTAGGAAGAGGCCTTATAGGATGAATCCTAATCTTCGCGTAAATGTGAAAGAGGAAATTGATAAAATTCTCAAGTCTGGGATAATTCAGCCTATTGAACAGTCTAAATGGGATAGCCCCATGATTATAAGAATTAATAAGGATGAGAGGATGAGGTTGTGTGTAGACTATAGAGAAATAAATGTTGCATCTATGATTGATCCTTTTCCCACCCCATTTACAAAATAAATTCTTGAAGGAGTTTCTGGATGCGAAATATATTCTTTTACATATGGATTTACGGGTTATCATTAGGTGCGCATCGCGAAGGAAGATTGGGATAAAAAAAATTCACCTCTAAATGGCAATTTTTTCATACATAGTTATGCCCTTTGGATTGAAGAATGCACCATAAGTGTTCTTGAAAATTGTTGTGTTGGGCTTTAAGGACTTTATTCATAAATTCTTGCAGGTATATCTAGATGATTAGACAATAAATGGCTTAGTCAAGGACCATTTTCAAAATTTAAGACTCATGTTTGAGAGGTGCAGGCAATTGAAAATCTCTCTCAACATTAAGAAGTGCATCTTTGCAACACCTTTTGAAACTTTACTTAAACACATAATTTTCAAGGAAAAATTATTGGTAGACCCAACCAAGATATATGTGATCTTGGGTTTGGAATAACTTATTAAATAGAGTGAAATGCATGGATTTATGGGACATATTGGTTATTACATTAAATTCATTAAAGGCTTTGCAAATATTTTTGATCTCATGGAAGAATTGTTTAAGGATAAAGGGAAATTCTATTGGGGGGATACACAACAAAAATAATTTGAAACATTGAAGGAGAGGCTAACCACTACACCTATTTTGCACTTTCCATCATGGGAAAAAAATTTCATGTTCATGTTGATGCCTCTAGCATGACAATTGGCACAGTGTTGGCGCAACCAAAGGAATGAATTGTGGATCATCCTATTTATTTTACAAGAAGGAATTTGACACCAGCCGGACAAAATTATACAACCACTAAGCATGAGGGATTTTCCATTATCTATATGATGTAAAAGTTTAAAAAGTACTTGATGGTAACACCATTCATTTTATTTACAAATCATATGGCACTCAAGTTTTTGGTCAAGAATCTTGTTTGTTAAGGGGGTTGTTGTAGGTCGATACTATTATTTTAGAATTTTGATTTTACAGTTCTTATAACTCCAAGAAAAATCATTTCAAGGTTTGACCACTTATCATGGATCAATTAAGGTAAGGAAACACAAAGAATTGAGGACATAATACCAGATGCACATTTGTTTAGGTTAAATTGTGGGTCTGCAGACTTAGAAGATATTGTTGTGTTTTTGTGCACTAGAAAGGAACTTGAATGAATGAAGACACAAGGGGTTAATATGCTTACAATACATGCAATACCTTATTAGTTGATTGGTGGATATTTGTACAAGTTTGGTTGTGATGAAGTTTTACATCATTATATTCTAGAGCTTGAGCGCTAGGCTATTATAAAAGAAGCTCATGGTGGGATAACAAGAGGGCATTACACTGGTGATGCTACAATGCGCAAGATTCTAATGGATTGAATTTGGTGGGAGAATTTTTGTAAAGAAACTAAAGAATATGTCAAGGAATGTGGTCATTATCAATGCCTTAGGAAGCCTGGAACTAAAGATGAGATTTCATTGCGGCCTAATGCAAGTTTTGAACCTTTTGAGAAGTGGGCTATTGAATTTTGTAGGTCCTATTTCACCACCCACGCATTAGACTAGCATACACTATTTTATTACTTGTACAAATTATTTTAAAATGTGGGTAGATACAACAACTATAAAGGATTATACAATAGCCACAGTAGCAAGGATCTTATGGGAAAATATCATTAGTAGGTATGGCTTTCCATTAATCTTAACAAGTGATACAGAAACTAATTTCTTGAATCAGAAAATCAAAATTCTATTGGTATTTTTTATGGTAGCACACCATAAGACTACTCCTTATCACCCATAGGCTAATGGTACTCCAAAATATTTCAACAGGATCTTGGGATATACATTGAAAAAATGTGTGATGTTGGAAGAAAATATTGGGATGATGAAGTGTTAGTTGTACTTTGGGATTATAGGACCACTTATTAAAGGTTGAATAAAGCCACACCATTTAAGTTGGTATTTACCATAGAGGTTGTATTAACTTTTGAGTTTATGTTACCATCCCTATGTATTACACACACATGTGGACTAGCTGATGAGAAATATGTTAAAGAGCGCATTGAAAAAATGATGCAGTTAGATGAGCAGTGCATCATTGCATGTTAGAGGTAGAAGAATGAGAAGGAAATATATAAGGCATGCCATGATAGGGACATTAAGAATAAGAAATTTATAGTTGGAAATATTTTCCATTTCTATGCCTCCAAGTTTGTGTGCTACATAGGGAAATTGAAAGTGCATTGTTTGGGACCTTTTTTAGTAACCAAGATACTTGAATTATGCACGTTCTAGTTGCTTGCATTGGATGAAACCATGTTTCCCGGTTACTTCAATGGGATTAGACTGAATCCCTACTATAAATAAGGCTTCTTGGTGTTTTTAATAAGGAAATATTTTCATTTAGATTAGATTTCCCTTTCACGTGTTTACTTTCAATGGTTGTTATGCTTTTCTATTTTGTTTCCCTTATTTTTTTGTAATAAGTTTTCTTGTGTGCGGGAAGATGATTACTATCTATTGAGTTTATGCACAGAGGACCACATATACTTTTAGTATGGGGTGAATTAGGTGCAAACATGTGAAAATGATACATTTTGGTACTTATAGGTGAGTTAAAGTGGATAAGAGATATGCGTGCCTCAGTATGATGTTCTAGTTGTAGAGTACAAGAATGGAAAAATTAAAATGGTGCCATAATAAATGAGAAATATGTTGATGATAAGGAATTTACTCAGATGAGGACCACACATGTGAAAAAGGTTCGAATAGTGTAACATGAGGTAGGAAGAAACATGGTAAATTACTTAGTATGAGGCACAGAGGATTATGTAATTCAGTGTATGAAGGTATGTGGATGAGAAGTAGTTGGCACACCAAAAGATTACAATTGGGGAACAAAAGATAGCAGTGCAAAGTGCGGAAAGAGTTAAAAAGTAGAGTTAAAGCTAAATACAGTGGTAGATGAGGAGTAATTAATGTGGAGAATTTGTGAAAAATATATGAAAGGGATTCAAGTAACATCATTTTTTCCTTGTGTGTTTGAGTGTTTGAGATTTTGAAGAGTGAATTGAAGTGTGAATGAGTGCATAGTGTGAGTACAAAAGTGAATCGATCAAGCCCGAGGAAAATCTAACATGGCTTGTAGTGGAGCTCATTTATGGGACATGTTAGATCAAAGGGAAGGTGTGAGAAGGGGTGAATCGAGGCTTGAGGGTTTTCCTTTACAAATTTATGGTTGGAAGGATTCATAGCTAGGGCATGCAAAGTTAGAAAAACCAAAGATAACAAAAAGGTAGAGGATTTCAAGAGGAGGTAGTGGTAAGTCACTTAACATTAGAGAACATTATCAGTTAAGAAAGGTTAATAATTTAGGTAATGGCACTAAGGAAGGTTGGGACCATGAATAAGGATCCCATCACATAGGAAACATTAGTAGAGTCCTTCGTAGAGATGTAGATTTTAGGGGAGGTCATCAAGCATACCATGGAAGTCTCAATTGATGAAAATGTAAGATCAAAAATCGTAATCACCACATAAAGAAGACCTTGAAAGATATTAATGATGAGACCATGATTAATATTATCTAGAGGACTACATATAGAAATAAGGTTTATGATGATGTTGTGCATAGACTGTTGGAAAGTCTCTGAGTGCTTTAACTCTGTGAAACACCTTTCTTTGGGAAACCAGAGTGTTTTTACTAGTGGTTAGTATCACGGGTCCATAAGGACTATTTATAATTTTTGGGGAGAATAATGAGACTTACAGGGCATTTTATAGGTAGAGTGGCTTGTTTATGCAACTCTAGGTGAGACATAGAACAAGACTTGGATGATGAGGTAGGAATAGAAACCATAGCATTCGTGCTGAATTAACATAAAGGGGGTCAAACTATGAATGCATCCAATATTGAAGAATGTGCTGCATGTGTATCTGAACACCTTGTACGGTAAAAGTTAGGAAAATATTAAAGGTGGAAGGAAATGAAAAAGCATTGGTTATACATCACGCATAAGATGGTGAACAAGATTTATTTCAACATTGCCGAGAGCATTTTTAAGGAGGTGCAGGAGCAGACAGAGAAAGGTGAGAAGATCACTTAGGGAACAATATTAATTATTTTAGTATTTTTTTGATATTTGTGTGCTATATAGGCCTAAGGACAAGATGTGGGTGTATCCTGTAAAGCACAAGTCACTAGCCCAGAGGTTCATCAATTTTAATAGTGAAGGTAATATTTAGGGTGCATATAAGTAGTGCATGGAAAAATGGTATAGAATAATGTGTGATGCATTTGAAGGAGAATAGCGCATACCAAGGGAACTTCTAGTTGTTCTAGATAGATAAGATGAATTTGTATCTTATCAACAATTTTGCTTAGGTAGGTTCTTAATGAAAACTAGGGAGAAAAGACCTTGGTGTAAGTTACCGTTCACGTTTACTGTGCACTATTTCAGAGACTCTATAAACATGTTGAATAATGCAAAGAAGTTGATATTTTATGCAAATAAAGTGGACACAGATTATCATATTCTTTGTAAGAATTATGTCTACCCAAACAAAGAGGATTGTGAAGAAATGATGGAGTCAGATAATATTGATATTACTCCTGTATTTATGGCAGTTAGGAATAAGGAGGCCACGTGCATATATGTTTATCATAGGCTGAGGTTCAAAAATTATAAGTACATTACTGGGTAAGACTTTCCACTTGTAGACCCTCTCTAGAGCAAGAAGAATGTAGGTTAAAAAAGGTCACGCGAGGTTACACCTCCAAGACAAGAAGAGGAAGAAGTGAATATTGACCTTGAGGTTGAGGTGATGGATAAAGAAGATGGTGGTGTGTTGGAATTTGGTATAAGGATATTAAGAAGATGACATAAGGGCTCAAGTGTTGGTGAGAGGACCTCATAGCCATTGAGGAGGTCACTAAGAGTACCTCATGTCAGGTCAATCCTGGAGAAGGAGAAGGAGAATAAGATAAGGTGTAAGTATGTTCCTAAAGGTGAAAATGAGGGGGAATGGCTATCTGATAAAGATAAGCATTATATAGAGTCCTCACCTTTTGTTAGTATGGAGGAAGAGATGAGAAAAAATAAGAAGTGTGTGGAAGAAACAACATGTGAGCATGGAGGTTTTTTAGGAGGAACGAGAGTAGGGTTACATACATGCGTTGAAACTCATGTACCTATAGGTAGGTGTATTGGTAGGCAAGACAAGGAAGAAGTGTTACAGATGCTATACTTAGGGTATGTTAATGACCCTACTAAAATCATTTATACAAGGTTTCAAAGAACACTTTATCCTGACTAGCAATATGAATGGGAAATGTTAAATCCGGAAGGCATGAAAAAATGTGCACTAGAAAGTAGATTTCCTAGAATATGTAGTTGCATATAAACGAACCTGAATTTGATGTGAATGAGGAAGCATGAATTAGGTGCAAAAGGAAGAAGGAACCTCTTGCAACACACATCATAGAGAAACCCAAAAAATTCAAAGACGAATAGGAAAGTAATTCCTTGACTAATATGGTAGATGAAATCATTCATAGGAATCTGGATAAGGGAGAAATTCTTAGAGTACTACTAGAGGATAAAAAGGATAATGAAGAAAAAGTCCAGAAACTAACGGATGAAAAGGAAAGAGAGGATCACAAGGAAAAGGTTGTCTTAGATATGGATGAGCATTTAGGAGAAGAAATCTTGGACGTTTGCCTGCAATATAAGGATAAGGTATTTGGAATGTTTCCCTCTGCACTACACTACTTATAGAATTTGGTACATCTACTCTTAGGGGAAGAGGCAAGTGTGCATGCTTCAAGTGAAAAATATATAGTCGCAGAGAAGGAACAAAATAAAAGGTTTGTATCACACAAAATTTTGGAATATGATGTCATGCTACAAAATTTGAAAGATGAACTAAAGAAGGTAGGGTGGGTGCTAAGCAATTGCTAGGATCTAGAGAATATCCTTAAGGCATATAATCTCTAGGAGGAAAATGAAGTTCTCGTAGCTAAGAATGATGAAGCACTAGGAAAAGAAGAGAAGACAACTATGATTGTGAGAACACGCGATGTGCTTAAGGTAGCCACATGATGAAAGAATAGAATAGTTGGGATCACTGGTAGTGTGGAAAATGGATTGCATGGAAGGTATGGTATCAAGATTGGATGGTGTAATAAGGGATCTCAAGCATAAGGGGGAAGATATGACCCTAAAAGATATTGGTGAGATCATTGGAGAAGTCCCTGATAAAGTGCATAAGGGGCTAGTAGATTGGAATGAACTAGAGAGCACCATCAATAAAGAATACCCTAAACGTTTTCTCCTAGTTGAGTGAGTAATAGTGGGCACCCATACTCTTTCATTCTTTCAATCATTCTTTATTTTTTGTGTACTTGGAGGGAAAATTTGAGAAACCCCATTTCCACAGATGAAAATGAAATTAGTGTGGGGTAATGTTGGACTAGAAAAATGACTAAGTGTCAAGTGCATGTGGGAAAGTATGGTGCATAAGTAGAGGGCCTGAGAAGGTGAAAGAATAAGTAAATTTATGTGCAGGGGTTTCACACCCATGAAGAAATCACTAAGGAATTATCTAATTTCACACTCAATGGATAAAAAATAGGAAAAGTGAGCTAGAGTACGAATCACACCAAGGAGAAAAGTAAGGAGACTTGAAGGAAAAACAAGAGCTATTTTTCCGATAAAGTGAAGATGAAATTTCATGCATGGATTGGGATAATAATAGGATTAAAGAAAGGTTTATTTATAGATTTAATTTATTATTAGGCTAGTTAGGAAAGTATGCATGCTTTATAGTTTCTTTTGTATGGATGCATGCCTATTTTGAGCATCCACACTTTTTTGAGCATGCATAAGAGGTGAAGGGAATGTCCCCACTCATATATATATTATTTTACTACATTGTGTTAGACACGGTTGAGATGATATGGTTATTTTTCTATGGTATTTTGGTGTGGATGACTCTCTTGTCATTAATGTTATGTATTTAGCTTCAATTGTGTAAGAATTATTTATTAATGGATCATTGTGGTTGGATTCTGATATTTGATGTGTTTGAATATGGTGACTACAAGGTGCATATGATATTAGTTTTTATCTAATCTATATGTTTTCTTATTACATGTGTTTCCAATTGAATGTATGAAATGATTTCTTATTCTTGAATGAGTACTTGGCTATATAGTATCATGTATCTTCATGCTAACATCTTGATAAACAACAAAAATGAGGCACATGGTAGCTTCATATACTTCAAGTGAGTGAGCATTCAGATCTATCTGAATGAGGTGCCATCGTTCATAGCAGTTTAATAAAATAATAAGACTACAAGTGATATTATAGACTATAGTATACATGCATGCAACCTATTTTAGAAAACACCTCTGTAGAATCTGAATTTTTTGATCTCTTCCATAATCCTCAATATGATCCCAAAGTCCTCCAAAAACTCCTTAACATCCAAAAAACCATTCCCGTTGGGCTTGACAACCCTTATATTTACATAGTCTCCACTGACCAAAGATTTATATCATATTCTCCCTCATCTCCCATATCCACCAATGTTGTTCCATCTTGCTCTCCTTTTCTTATAACAAATGATACAATTCATATATATTCTTTTCATGATTATTTCTTTCTTTTGTCAATACAGATGATAATAATTATACTTCTAATGATGAAAATGTAAATGTTCATGAGAATGTTTCCATTAGTAGTCAATATGAATGTAAAGCTATATCTACTACTCATCCAAATTCTAAAATTATTTCCAATGATTGCAATGATAAATCTGATGTTGGTAAGCCTACAACTTCCTTGTATTTTTATGATACTATGGATTAAGTAGTTTCTTGTGAAAATATTTTGGATAACGATGTTCACTATGCTTTTGATCATGAACATATTAGTGATGATGTTACTTCTCTTATGACTTCTGAATGTGAATTTACTACTCATATTTCTTCTACTTTTGAAGTTGTTTCTAAGGTTTCCCATGATGATTCTACTCCTACCACTAGTGTACGTATTAATGTCTCTTGAGCCCACATCTAGCATTCCCATAGACCATCCATGTTCTTCTCCTCCTCTTTCACCTTTCTTCTCCTCCCACATCCACTCCTCCTTAAGTTCCAATGATCACTCAAAGTGAAAAGATACAACCCCTAAATATACCTCTCAATTTACCAATCATTCCTTCACATGATATCCTCTCCCTCATGTATCTTGTTGGTAATTTGCAATATCAAGTTCATACCCTCACCCTCAAAAGTAAATCCTATCACGCTTCCATTGAATATAATTATTTACATAGAAATCCCATTCCTAAAAATATTAACACTTTCACTTTCCCGAAGGACTTCATCATGCCTACTTTTTCTTCTTTCAATGGTATTGAAAATCCTTATTTACATCTCATGCATTACTATTTATCCATGGCTTCTCATTCTAATGATCATTTTTTACTCAAAGCATTTCATCATCGCCTTGTTGAACATGATATCCAATGGTATAATCATTTAATTTATGGATCCATTAGTACTTATTATGATATGAAGGATGATTTTATTAGATGATTTATTTCTACCATTGGTCTTAAAGTTACATATCAAAACTTTCCTTCTTTGCATCAAGGAAAGAATGAACCAATTTTAGATTACATTTTACTCTTCAATTCTTGCATGCGTCAGTTATTATTTCATCCTATTGATTTAGAAATTAAAATTATTTTTTGTCGTGGCTTAATTCCTCCCTTAAAGGAAAAACTATTATATGATACATGAAAATCATTTACTCTTTTATGTTATAAATTTATTGATTTAGAAAAGGACCTCATTTGGGATAATGTCTTAACACCTTCTCCCACTTCTTCTATTCCTCATATGCCTACTAAGTACTCCCCTATTTCATTTATTGAACCTCTTGCATGATCCCCATCTCCACCTCCATGTAAGTGTCTTTGTTCCACTCCACCCCATTGGCATTCACCTAATTCTTCTTCATCTCCCACTCGTGAACCATTTTACTTCTCACATAATGCTAAACCACATTTTCTCCTATGAACCTTACTTCATAATCAGATCATTTGTCTACCTTCTAACTAACATCATCTACCTCACTGCTTACACCACTAGCGTGAAGACCCTTTCTTAAATTTCCATCACATCAATGGCCACGGTGATAATGAATTTTATACTCTCCATGGTTTTTTACAACAATTAGAAGAAAAATATGTCATTATTTTTTACTCTCACTCTCATGAGTTCTCTCTCTCTCTCTCTCTCTCTCTCTCTTATATCCCTCATAAGCAATCTTCAACCACTATTCACATGTCTTCTTTACTTGCATTTAAGGTTATCATCCACCCACCTCTTAAGGTCATCATCCATCTATAGTTTTCAATCTAATCCACCTATTGTGACATGCTCTCATCCCTCACACATTTCCACAATAACTCATTGGCTCCCTAAGCCTCTTGCTTCTGCACTTCCTATCACTACAACTCCCATTATAGGCTCCCTTTCCTCTAACATTCAATTCATCACTTATCCTCACATCATTTTTATTTCACTTGATCCCTCCATGCCTTCTATGCCTCTTCAATTCTGATAGATGAAATCCATTTTCAATTTCATTACCCATTGACACACTCTCATGCTATGATTAAAACTTCACTGTTGAGGGCATACTATATCAATAAACCTCCCATTCCATACTTATAGCTATGTAATTCATGACATATGTTTTATAGCCACCACTTGCATGTCACAAACCCATTTCCCAGTGATGCACTTCATTTCTAGAGATCATTATTGACTACTGAGTGGGAATTTGTAAATGAACCTCATTCTCACACTACATGGAAATCATTCTTATCCCCCCATTTCATTCTCATAACACATAATTATAAACATTATTTTACATCTCATCATTATTCCATCATCAACACATTATTATTGTTACTTTTATTTATTTACCACATTACAATATATACATACATTTCTAATCATCACATGTTATAACATACATTCCTATTTACACACCTTATTTATCTAGTCCTTTTGCTTGGTTAATATTTCCACATCATATCACATTTCAACCATTAATAATATATATCAAATAAATCATCCCAGCAATTCCTATAGAATATATAAAATAAAATAAACACTACCAAAAACATATAATCATCATCATCATCATATAGTATACAATGCACATGAACAATGACTACTGCATCAAAACACACACACAGACACAGACACATAGACACACACACAAACACACACACACACACACACACACACACACACACACACACACACACACACACACACACACACACACACACACACACACACACACACACACACACACACACACACCAAAATCATAATTTAAAAAATATAATCGCTAGGGGGAAATCCCCCATGCATCACTATAACATATAAAATGGATCATCTATCATCATCTCTATCACTATATACAATCGTGGGAGATCTAGAACGAGAGTCTACAGTGTTAACTTTATTTTTCTAATCTCGGCCTCTATACATCTCTACCTAACTCTGTAAGAAAGGAAGCTCCACCTTCTACTCCACATATTTAACATGTAGCTCCACATAACATGTAAATATATCCTAAGCTAGGCCTCCTCCTCCCACGGTCTCTCTCACTCGTTCTTCCTTTACATGATCCTCATCACACTCACTCAAAAAAACCATACATGTCACCACTATTATTGCCACTAGCTCAAATAAATGGGCATGCTCACTCGTAGTAACATCAACCCGCTCTAGCATACCTCCTCCCATGAGAACATCTGGGGGAATGCTTTAAGTCAATGTGCATATAGAGGTGTCCATAATTAATGACAAATATGTATCCCTTGTAATTCCACAAAATAACATGAGCTATTTCACATCTTTGCATCAATCAAAAAATACCATACAACACTCATCCATACTTACATTCCAATCTCACTGATGCTACATCATCTACATCGGGGGTAGGTTCCTACCCCTTTACTCCAACTTCTGGCCCACCATCTGCATCCACCACTAATGGAAATAACAACACCCATTGGTATGTCACCCACTACTAGATTTACGCCCAAGTCCACCCCACGTAATCTACATGTATAGGATTTATTGCCACATCCATCTCATCTAGACCTAGATGCACTAGTTATGATCCTGTTGGGACTGACCTCACCCATGGTTGTCTTATAGCTCTAGTAGATTGACACCATATATATCATCTAGAGGATCATCCCAAGACATTCAAAAATGTCTCAATACTCACTCACCTTGGAATAACTTACCCTTGGAAAAAAATCCTCTAACCACATGGTGTGTGGTATGTACCGCAACTCCACACCATTCTCTACCCATATGCCATAGTCTTTATAGGGTCTCCGTATAACGGCCCTAGGGCATATCTAATTTATCATAAACCTACATGTGGTCTTGCCCATCCTCCTAATACGGGTGCACACCCACCTCAGTGTGACTATCTTTGGTCGGGCCCAACTGTCCAACGGCCTACTGAGTAACCTTAATATAAAAATATGATCATATGCCCACACATGTCAAAAAGTAGTAGCTCCTAGCCCACAACCAAAATATTCTTAGGTAAATATATACAAGACCCTCTACAAATGGGCCAATAAATATTTTGGCCAGGAATATCTAGTACCATATTGCTCGATGCTGGAATAAATATCATGCATCCGATACAATATCCGAACTACACCACACTACACTCCCATTGAAAAATCTATCACCACTATGATAAATTTCTGTAATTGTAAAACCAAAGATTTAAAAATGGCATCCAAACTAATATGTGTCTTTTCCTGTTCTCGTTTCCCTATAAAATACCATTATGTTTCCCTCATCAAACAATGAGAATCTATTACCACCATAATCCGCACTCTCTCTCCTAATATAGGCAATCATAGTATCCTATATACATCCTCTTGTGTCATCGTCATATAGCCTCTCAGAAACCATAATGTACAAGTATATACACACCATCACTCACACAAAGCATTCAACTTAGGAATATTATTGGGTATCTCTCCAATCTAACAATGTGCCACAAGATGACATGTTCTATTATATCCCACTAAGAATTTGACAACCCCAACGCAAGAAATGTACCCAAGTGATGACCTGCACAAAAATATCTAGAGTATATGTCCCTCTGCAAAACATAAAAAATAAACAAAAGTTTAACATTAGCACACCATACATACTACAAAATTAATCATCATAGCATCAGAATTAATTAAAATACACGTAATGCAAAAAACTGTGCCAAAACCCTACTCTCAGATGCTAGCACCTAGGAGTAGGTCACTAACACCCAAAATCATGTCATTAGCCTCAGGAACTATGAAATAGTGTCCCTAGGGATAGAAACACCTTCTCCTCTCATGTCTTGGTCAAAAACACCAAAAATTTCAAAAATTCAAATTTTTCTAAAAACATTAATAACAGACATATTGGACAAAGTTTTTTGAAAATAATCACACTCACCAACTCATCGGTCATGTGAAAATCCACGACGACTGTCACTCTCTCAAATCTCATCAAACTTGCTGCTCTAACACATGATACATTCTTGTAACTTAGAGCTCAAATTTCAACTACACTTCGTATAAATGAAATTGTAATTTAAATTTTCACTATTACTATATATGGTAATTTTGATTTACCATATAATTTAGTCACTATTTAAAACCAGATTACAACTAATACACAATGCACAGTTTCTCTCATATCTTGAGCCTCATAACTCTGTTAGTCTCATCGTTTACGCCATAGAGATCATAATATCCTCTAGCATTGTACCATATAAATTTAAACACTTCATATTCAACTTTGGCATATTTACCTATCACTATATACTCATACTTTAGCAATACTATTCCATATTATTTCTTATTTACCATTATAACATCTTATATGGCTTGCTTTCAGCGCAGTGCTCTTTTGTCCGCCCTTCAACATTTCTCTAAAAGGGGAGGCATATAATCTAGATCATCTCATAATCCCTCTTAGGATTCAATACAGTCAATCAACACTCCTAACATATTACTTACAACTTTCTTTGACCTCATTAAAAGAAAGGTATAATCATTCTATATGACAATCAATACTTTCTACTATTTCAAATCTATTCCCCCAAATGACCTAATCTCAGGGAAAAGTAAAGACATATATGTGAATAATTTCCTAAATACATATTATTTGATACAATCTTCTACCACTTAGATCAAATCAATCAATCGGTACATTGATCACACTTACTATATCTCACAGATGACTGAACTTGGGAGTTTCCCTAAATTACTATTGCTTCCAAATGACCTAACTTGGAATCCATCCAACATTATTCAAAATTAGAACACCCATTACTGTAATATTGGAGGAAATGATATGTCATTACCTTTTATGTTCTTCTCCTATATGGGTTATTCAATCAGAACAACCAATTTTTCAATTAGAACTAATTGGAGTAATCAGAACTAAATTGGAACTAAATTTGGTCTCTATCCATCTAGAACAGTTGGAAATTTTGGGGATGAGGTCATGTCATGGATTGTAACATTGACGTCTCTCCCAATCACTACTCTGCTATTGGTGACATGCTTCCCAGAATCATGACATTTGAAAACATTTCAAGGTTGGGAATTGTGTTACGAAATTATTTTCTCTCCATCCTATCAGTTTGTAGTGCTCTAGTTCAAAATATTCAGATGTCAGTACACTCTTGTCTCAGTAAACACTATTATGTTGTAGCTTGTCCACATATATTCTCATAGCAATACTCCCATCATCGCACAATATTTGTTGAAGGTTCTTAGCTACATGTTATTTGGCTTCTTCAAACCCTAAAACTCACTTAAGGCCACTTCTCACTCACTCCCTATTTGTAGTCAACTCTTGATGATAAATTTTGATATAGTCATGCCACACCCTTGATTTTTATTTACTCATTGTATATGAAAATATTAGCCCCATGTACTAAAAAGTGATTGTACAATACCAATCTAAACCTTGGGAACAGACAAGGTGGAACAACTCAGATATTCTGGAGTTTTAATATCATTAGAGGATGCTTAACAATGCTCTCACACTCTTATGTGATCCTTATTCAAAGGTCTCAAGTCACTTTCTTGCTCATATTTCCCTCACTTAAGGACTCTAGAATTACTATTATATAGCCTTCTCAGTCTTGGACTAAACATTCAGGTATAGACACTCATTGAATTGAAGATCACTCAAAAGAGGCACTATGAAAACTCAATCACCTTGATCTACTAGCTGACTCAGATTCAGGCTATTTACCTATTATGGGGATGCTCCCGAGTTAGATTCACTTTCCAGCAGAGCTCTTGTTTGGTATCACCAAGCTTCACAATGTACCCTCAGTTTAATCAATTCATACAACTGATGAGACTATGCATTAGTTATACATCAACATTTTGTTATACCTTTTGAGAATCCCATCAATGATCTATAATATTATCCACAACTATAGAGCATAAATTAGTGCATAAGGCATAAGACAAATCTACAAGAATGGTTCAATACACATGTATCCACCTTTACTGTGCAAAGAAACATGCAAAAATTCAGTTTTTTACTCACTTGAAACTTCTGCACTTGATTCATAGCTAACAGATAAGAATTTGAGCTCTAAAACGTATGGGCTGTTATTCTATAGCTTATGGATACCTCTCCATCTCACCTCTTAAACTTGAGTTTTTTATGCTATCTCATTCTCTGGTCAAAGTTACAAGTTTAATGAGATTCCATTAAAAAACAAGGGGTTACTTAATAGGCCTAGGTTTAGTATTTCTAATACATGACATGACTTATGCTTCTAGAAAGGTGCTAATATCCCCTTATTACCTCATTTCACCCTTTTTCAATGTTACATGCTCAAAGTTCATAAAAATAACAAAGACAAGCCAAAATGGCCTCCACATTGAAATTTTACGTTTTGAAGGGAAATACTCCATTTGAATTTTGAAAGACCTAGACACTAACTAACACCTCAAAATAACTCAAATAAAATCCTAGGACCTAAAACCACACCTACAATACAAATTTTAGTTAGTCGAACATTTTAGTCAAATCCAAATATTTGGATGTCCTTAAAAAAATGAGTCTTGATAATTATTAATCCTTGGTGTAATGTGTCTCATTCTTTTGTTACTTTTTAACAGTGGTCCACATAATAGGTGATGTCTAATGGTTATGTAATTAATTCTCTATAGTTATTCATTTTAAGTCTATTTTCTTGAATCAAGTAAGAAATATATTTATCAAAATAACCATTTTGGTATTTTAAAAGGTGTTATGTCTTGTCATTAAAGTCTCAAGTCAATGTTTTTAAGAGTCAAAAAATTAAAAAAATAGTTTGTCTTGTCAATAATATTATTATGTCAAAATCAATACATCATATAATTGTAAAAAAACTGAAAATATTTTTTGGCTTGTGGATGCATTTTCAGTGTTACCCGATGTCCAAGGAAATAAAATGTTTCACAATATAGGAGGAAAGAAAAGAATAAGATCAATGCTTATACAAATGTGCTTCATGTTCACATCCTGCTGAGTTAACAACGTGTATAATGGAGGATGGATTCAATGGAGGCTGGAGGTCAATCAATGACCTCTTGTCATTATCCAACAACAGGTCCACTTCATTGATTTGGTGGCACATGTGTGAGTGGTGTGCCTTGTTTTAGTATGTGGTGTGTTTGATTTCAGCATTTAAGTTTGGTGTTTTTTTCAGCGTGGTGTGAAAAATAAGAACAAATGTCCATTCCTATTCACACGTATATGTCAATATTCCTACATAATTGCCCAGTGTAATAACATAGTGAAAAACAGATAAAACAATGAAACATGACATTATGAGTATTGAAGAAGTTGAATAGTCAAATGTGTTCCTATTCATTCCTAGGTTTGTGGTTATCCTTTGGAAATCCTTAAAAGGTTATTCAGATGTGTTCCTTCTTAAGTTCCCAAACTACTGGGTCATATGTGTTCCCTAGAGTGACTAGTTGATAAGAAGATGATTCCTAAGTGTGTTCCCGATAGTGCATGGTTGATAAAAAGTTGATGTGTTCCTTCTTCTACCTTTAGTTCAAGTGTTGTACCAAGATCATGAGCAAGCATAGGCAACATGATGCAAAAGAAGTGTGAAATTTCTTTTGCTACCATGTAAACATTAAGGGGGGAATGTTAGGAAATTAATGTTTACATTATGGTTTGGGTGGTTAGTTAATATTTATTAGTAATATTGTTATATAAAATATTACGATATAGGTTGTTGAGATATATTGTTATAACAAAATATCGTCGGTTGTTTGTTAGATTGAGGTGAGATATTGGTGGAGATTCCATCTCCCTAATTATAGGAAATCCTTTTCTTGTATATTTGAAATCATCTCTAAATTTTTTAATACAGTAAGAATATAAAAATATATATATTATATTGTGTTGAAAATATTAGTGTTATTTTCTATAAATCTAATCCAAACCTGTGAAATTGATCACTCCCCACCTCTTCTATCACCTTGGACAACAATTCAAAATATCTAAAGTCTCCAAATCATTTAAACTATTTCTCCAAGTGCTCATTATGACAATTTGATATCTCCACTTATGCCACATGGTTTAAAGCATTGATCCATGGTTTTCCATGTTACAAGTTTCTACATTCTATACATAATTTTTATTATGACTTCTCCAAACTCTATACAAGTATATCCCTTACTTCCTTTACACTACTTGAAGTTAATTCAAATAGCATAAAGGGGGGTATAGTGTAGAAATAAAATCAAGCACATATTACTATTTTACTATGCCATCAGTATATTTTTTATATACATGGATGTCACGTAAGAAAATTATTCACTGTTGACACAATCCTTTATCCATATACTTGTTTTGATTGTTTCTATTGTATTTTTTTATCTCACATATGTCATTTCTTTACCCAATTTTTTTCAGGTCACAGGGATCCCTGTATGTCATTATTTTCACATATGTCACCATTTATCCCAGGACACCAGTACCCACTCTAGACATTAGTGTGCATGCACTTCTATCCATTCTGGGTGGTCCTGTCCTCTTCATTATTTTTACATGTTTTTGACATTTATGGTTAACTTTTTTTAGTTTTATAATCCCTATCCCTTGTCCATATTCATCCTTTTATGTCACTAGTGTAAAAATTCAAATAAAATATGTATATGTACACAACATACACACTATTATTATAGATGTAAATTCTAAGGGGAAATCACATCTACATATTATCATTACCATGAAGGAATTACATGTTTGGGATGCATACACTTCATAGGAAGGGGAAGTGTTGAATTCCATACCAAAAATTTCCATCTAATCTAGTTACATCTCATTATATTTTCATCATTGGCACAATGGTAACACAAGGACATTATTTCCCACATAGGCACAAAGAACTACATGGAGTCTGGAATGTAGTGCAACACTCAGTCATAAGTTCACTCTTTGGGTGACCATCAGGGTCAATATGAATTCACATATTACATATTTTATTTATACTTGATGTGTTTTTGAGATTTTACAAGTAACTAGGGTGTATTTTTCACGATACAGGTACCTTTGGTGATAAAAAAATTAATTTCAAGTGACTTGTTGTCCACTCAAAATTTCCCGCTCTGATAAGAGTAAAATTTTCAAAATTTTGAGTTGAAGAGTTCTTCTCTGAAGTGCCTAAGTCGTGAAGTTGAAAAAATTGTGTTTTGGGTATTTTTGTGTGATTTTCGGGCCTGTCGGAACTTTTTGTCCCATCTGTCCCAAGTACAAAAATGCACTCTGTTCCCCGATCGGCCGAAATCCTCGAAGCTGTCCCATTTTCGGGCCCATCAGAAAATTTTGTCCCAAGTGTCCCAAAACTTATTTGCGTGTTGTTCCAATTTCGGTCGAATCATCCTTCCCGCGTACTTCGCACTTTCTTGTCCCAAATGTCCCAAAGTTAAAAAGTGTGAGCTTTCCCATTTTCGGCCGATTTTCCCGAACCGCATCCTTCGGAACTGTTCATCCCAACTGCCCCATTTGAAAACGTGAGAGCTTTCCTAATTTCGGCCGAGCCGGTCAAGTCGCGTACTTCGGAACTTTTTGTCCCGAATGTCCCAAGTCCAAATGGGCCCGCTGTTCCAATTTCGGCCGAAACACCCGAATCACGTACTTCGCACATTTTCATCCCATTCGTCCCAAATGCATTTGTGCGTCCTCTCCCTGTTTCGCCCGAACCGGCCGAGCCGCGTGTTTCGCGCATTCGCGTCTCACATGTCCCAAGCGTACCTAGTGTCATTCGCACTTAGTTTTTCCCCGCTCGCTCCAAGTATGATATTTTTCAAATTGGTGGTTGTGTATTCAATGCGCATTAAATTCATTCCACTCCTCAAACGGCTATATAACCAAGCATACCACCTTCGCATTTTCGCATTGCTTCCTTGCTGTCGTTTGCCCAAACCCTTGCAATCTAGTTCCCTGCGCAAATATCCCTTCCTTTTGCAAATTCCTTCCAGAGTCTAGGTCGCAGCTCCGAATCTATCAATATGAAGATCAAGTTTCAGGGGCAGGAGCAAATTTCTCCACTCGAGTCTGCCGTTAGCAATATCGGAGATAGTGAAGCTCGTCATCTCAACTTCGGTGATTTTTGGTCAATAATGATAGATGCAAACCCTACGCCAATGGCACAGATGATTAAAGATAGCGGTTTAGCTTTTGCCGGAGGATTCCCTATCTCAATGCAGTGTGCTGATACTGTACTTTCATGCGGAGCTCACTTCGACCCCGCTACGAGCGAATTGACAAACGTATAGGGGGAGCTCATTGCCAAGCTGGACGCTGCCGCCATTGGAGCTGCTCTAAGGATTCCAGAGATGGAAAATGCTATAGTTGTCTCTCGAGATCAAGCACAGGCCATGTTCGACCAACACAGTGATAAATATAAAGCTCGAGTGGCGAAGTCTTGGTTGAAGAACCCTAAGAAAGGTCCTTCTCGTCTGACCAAAACCCTTTTCTGGGCAGATTTCAATGAAGAACTGTCAGACTTCATAATACTGCTGGCTCGAGTTATGGGTTTGCCCTCCACCAATGAATTTCATTTCTGGATGTGCCCGCTCATCACCATGGTGTGCGAGGGAACACAAAGTATCAACTGGGCAGAGATCATCAGTATGAATTTGGCTGAGCAGCTATCCAACGTCCAGTAAATAAAGAAGTTCTACATGACTTCATATCTGATGTATACCCTAGCAGTATCCAGGCAGTGGTTTGGTTTCTCCTATGTAGATGCACACAAAGATGATCCAGTGTATGCCTACTACCCGCAGTTCACCCTAAAGACCAGCAATCGGAATTTCAGAAGGGTCGATGATGCTTTCACCATGTACGTGGTCAGATTGCTCGAAGGTGATACTGCAAGAAGGTTTTCAGATGAAGCCATGAACCTGATATCGCAGTATGGAGCCTATTTCATTCAATTCAGGAAATTCTCCTATATCAGGCTGGCTGGCTATGAGAGCACCCCTCTGCGGCTCCCCATGTTCTACAACGACAAAATGGCCCTGATTGAAATATGCAGACAACTAGACAAGTTGCACAGAACTTGCAGAGACAAGAAGATCTCTGGCTTGCACTTTCCCATCTCTCTGGGAAACTATACATGTAAAACAGCTCTGGATGCTCAGAACATAGAAAGAGCCCTGGTCCCTATCACTGTTCACTTCTTCAAGCCTAGAACCTGTTTTGACTTGAAGAAGTTCATTGAACAGAACCTCAAGATAATATATCATCATAGGGTAGATACAGAAGACTACTGGGTTGACTGTGCAGATGATTTTGAAGCCAGAAGAAGGCATTGTGGCAGGTTCTCCCTGCAATTGATCCAAGAACTCAGTCTGTACCAAGTTCCTGAAGGTCTCCAAGATGATAATTCTGAGCTATACTCTTATGAGTATGAAAATGTGATTAAGCACACTCCTCTGGAGGACTTGGATTGGAACAGGAAAGAGAGAGAGATGATCTGGCTGAGATTCTTGCTCCAGTCTTGATCAGAACTAGGGTCTGGTTCAGTAAGAGGATCCGAGAATTCAAGAGGAACTCAAGAGAATCTAGCTCCAGGGATGATTCGACACCCATAAGAGAGACATCAGTTCAAGAGTCTGGAACACCAGTGAAAACACCTTCTGCCTCAACAGCTCGGGGACATGTGGAATCTACTCCTCCATCTACCCAGGTATACAAGAAGAAACTCAAAGAGGTAAAGAAGGAGCCTGCAGAGAATGATCCTCCAAGAAAATAGGCACAGTTGCCTATGGGGCCAAAGAACATCATTGTTCTCAGTGAAAGTGAAGAAAGTGAGATGCCAACTCCTGCAGGTGTTCCTGAAAATCCAGCAGATAAGGAGGTCCAGAGCACTAAACTTCCAGGTACTACTGATTCTTCTACTGCCATTACCTCTAGTGTTCTTCCCACATCTCAACTTGAGTCAACAGCTGCACAGACCTTAAGTGTCATGAGCTCCCTGTCTCTTGGTCCCCTTGCCCCTCCTGTAGATTCTTCTTCCTCTTTTGCTTGGGTGCAACCTCTGGTTGACAAAAGGAAGAGGAAATCCTCCTCTCAAATCTTGGGACCGAATTTTGATGCTGTAGCAGCCTTGTTGGGCACCACTCCTTCTCGTGCCAAGAAAGCCAGAACTACTTCCAGGATTGTGTCAGATGCTCAAGGTCAGCAATTCCTGGAGATTGCTAAGCCCACAGTAGACAAATCAGAATCAGACTTGCTGACATCTGACTTGGAGCTTTCAAGGATCCCTATGGGAGAGTCTACTCCTGAAGGTGAGATTCATAACCTCCAGGAAACAGTCACAAGGGTTATTGGAAGGGTAGAGAAAGGGCAGTAGACGATTGAGCAGCTAGAAGAACAAGCCCAAGTTCTCACGAGTTTTATCAAGTCACTTTTCTCTAAAGACAAAGTTTTGGACCCTACCCCCTTGACTGCTCTACCGCCTCCTGTAATTCTAAGCCAAGACGAAGTGCAAAGTATTAAAGATATGCACAAGTATTCTGTCTATGGCAGAGCTATCGAAGCCATGGTAGATGACATGCTTGTTGCCGGACTAAACTTCATCGATGAAGCTTTTAAGCTACAGGGAAAGGTAGATAATTTACAACAGAGGCTGTCCTCTACTATTGGGGTAATGGATAAAGAGCTTAAGCTCTGGAGTAGTTGCATCGTAGACCTTCGCCTCATGGGCCAGACAGATGAGAACATCTTACTGGCGAATAAGATTTTCGATGATGCTAAGGACAATCTGTCAAAATCTTGGGTCTACAGCGTGGAGTGGAAAATCAGAGTCCTGGAGGAAGCTGTAGGAGAAATGAAGAATAGTTGGCAGAAGGGAGAAGCTTTCAAGACACTGGCTGCTGCTGTGTTCAAGGATATGCATTGTCATCTTCAGGATGAAAACTCTGGCATTCCCTTGTCCTTGCAAGAAATAAAAGCTCAGTTCAGAGCTTTTGTCAAAGATAATCTTTTCAAGGAAGACTCCATCTCTAAGGACAAGATAAAGGAAATTTGCTCTCTTCAGTCTACCATTGAAGAAGCAAACAAAGACTATCATACTCACGTCGAGTTTGATAAAGAGATGGAGAAATGTCTGGGATTTTGGACTCAGTCTGCAACCAACACGTCAGTCCCTCGTGGCAGAGATATAGCTAAGTCATTGAAGAAGTTCAGGCAGTGGATTCTGAAGACAGTGGGTCCCTCCCAATAGCCGGCCACCTGTCTCCTTCTCCTTTCTTTCCTCTTCTTTCCTTTCTTTTCGTATTCTTTGTAATTAGTTATGGTATTGCAATTGGCGGTACTTAACTATTCTTTAGTTAAAAGAAACGGTTACGAAGAGTAACTGACTTGTAATCTATATAATGGCCTTTCCACACCATTTTCAAGGAGGAAGAACTTGGATATTTTGTTGAAAGTGTAAACAGATCTTAAAGAAATCAATACAAAAGGGCTTTCTGTTCTTTGTCTATCTGATTCTTGTTGTGAAGATCATTTTGTTCCTAACTTGTTTAGTCTCTCTGATTGCATACTGTTCAGTTTTGCAAGTACAGTGATCTTGTACAACCAAGAAGGAACTTTGTGTCCTTATTAACAAATCTGAAGAAGGTTATTTACGGAACTTTGTGTCTTTAAATTTAATCCCATTCAGCTAATGCAAATGATCTTGTCTTAAATCCTTTGAAACTTCGCATACACGAAGAATTATTCTGCTATCTATAATTCTGAATGTTGCCATTCTGCTCATCTTCTTATTCCCTTTCCTCAGTCCTGGCGTAACTAATGATCCTTGTGGAAAACACTTTCGTAATATCCAAGTTTGACCATAAAATAATGTTCTGTGTATTTGTAAATAAGTTTGTTTCAGAATAAGGGAACCTCTCCCATTAAAGAGGAGGGACTTTTTGTCCCCTGACTGTTGCTCTTATAAAAATTCCTATTTCACGACCAACATGACTAACAAGAATTATCAGTGGAACTCTAGCGATACAAAAGAAAGAAGATCCTGACCATTTGTACAATCACCAGTGCCCAGAACTAGTCATCAACGCCTAAGTTCCTCTTTCCTATTATGGGAACCCATTTTGAGATGAGTACAGAGTTCTAAATATCTTAAGTGAGCTCTCACGACATCAGTTCTTTCCATATCAAGTATGTGCACAGTCCCGAATAGCTACAAATTACACAGAAATGTGCTAAGTCATTTATCTCTCCCATTTAATTATAGTCGTACATTTCTTGAGTTCTTAACATATATATTTTACTGTATTTTATCATATTAGTTACTCTGGAATTATATTTAATTCCATTTTTATTAAATTAGTTTTGACTAAGAGAAAAAAATTAGTTTTAGTTGTTTATTTTGTATACTAAATTAGGTTGAAGTAATGTATTGTATCTATATTATATTACAAAAATTCCTAGTTTTGGCCATGATTTTGGCTGGAGAATTTAGGACATTAAAATTTAGTATTAGATCTAAGGTTCAAACATTGGAACCTTTAGAACAGAGTAGTGATTTGATGACTATATATTAGATACTAGATTAATTCGAGGAGTTGTGTCATACTATTAACAAACCAATACCTATGATTATATTTATTGTAATTTACCATATGGTTTAGTGTTGTGTATTATCAATACATTAAATTATAAATGTAATTGTTGTGAATTATGGATGTATTATGATGTTATATTTCACAGTTACAATTTATCTATGCCACTAGTACATTAAATGATTTACATGTCCCTTTGTGAATTATGGATGCATTATCCATGTACTATAAATATGTTATGTGATGAACATGTTTCCTTGTAAATTGTGAACATAATTTAATGTTGTATTACCATGTTGTGTAGTAAATGTGCATATAACACTCATGTTATGATGTTGTGTAGAAAATATTCATTCCATAATTTTATTGGGTGTTGTGTTATGTTACTATTATCCAAATAACTCTCCCAGTTATTTAGGTAACTTGTATACACATTCTATCTCTGAGATCTTCATTGAGAGGTTGTGCACACTCAAGTTCACTTGGAACATTCCCTAGGTTTCATTTCCTCACGTTCCTCCCTTACTTTCCTCACACGCACTTGCATGCTTCCCCTTCTTCCCTTTCCCTTCTCCTCTTTGTTCCATCTTCCCCCTACGCACATTCCCTACACTTCCACTTTCCTCTTAACATTACATCTATTATGTGAATGTGCATTTAGTAATTTCTCCAAAGTTAGTTGTCCTTGGTATCCCCACGTTCCCATTCTTTGTGCCATCACATATTATCTTGTAATAATTGCACCTTGACTATGCATTCTAAGCTCACCTATTTTGCCTCATTTCTCCATTCGCATTGCGCACTGTTTCTTTCGACATTCTTCCTATTCCTCATTATTCTACAAGCATAAATTTTTTCCCTCCTCTGTACCTTTCCATTCCACGTCATTCTCTAACACAACTTGAGTGTGCAACACATAACCTATTAAAGTACACCAACAGGGTGTCAAATCATGACAACTATCCAATGAATGACACATGGAAGAAATGACAAATCAGATGAACAATTGGCTAATTTCTTTAGTCAATCCATGCGAGTGACATGTATTACATACCCAAACAACTCTAACATATTCTAACAACCATATATTTTTCTCCAGAGATCTAATTGGTATGCACCTAGTCTTAATCAACAGCTACTGACATAGGTTACAGTGCTAGACATTAAAATTCAAATTCTTGGTAGATCTGGTAGGTGAGAAATGGGAAAATTATTTTTGGGAATTGATGAGCAGACCTAATTTCTCCAACAACATGATTTGATATGATCCACCTTCCTTCCTTCTCAAATATGCCAAACAGACTTGGGGAAACATATTTGACAGATGTGGATCTAGATTCACAGGCATTAAATGCTTCTTGTTGGTGGTTTTTTTCAAATTTGGGTTTTCCATACTTCTTCTCTTCTTATTGCATGGATTCGTAATTAAATGTAAGATCTGGGCTCATAATTAATGTTGGAGATTTTGGATCTTTACACATTTTTCTCGGGACTTCATATTTTCTATATTATGATTTGCAGAAATCATGATCTAGCCCATGCATGTGGATATCGACCTCTTTCACCATTGTAACAGCTCTGTGCATTTCTATAAGTAATATAAGCATCATTTTGTGACTACTTTCTATCCTAATGTGTTTTATTCCTTCTTCTTGCCTTTTATTTTGCATTGTGTGCTCATTGTGCCATTCTACATCCCTTGTAATTCCTTATTTAGTTGTGTTCCATGAAACTGATGTTGTAAATACGTTTTAGTTGTGTTGCATGTGCCCAGCCTTCTTTCACGCATTCCTTTCATTTTCACTTTGAGTAGATAGTGTTCATCCCTCTTTTTATAGTGTTATCACATTTTAGTGTAGTTTCCTTTCATGTTATCCATCTATCTCTGATCCCTTGGTATTGTTAGCTTAGTTATCCCTTTCAGTAGTAGTAGAAATAGATAGAGGAACTGTCCTTCTTTGGAGATACATCTCAAGTGTGCAAGGTCCCACAACTTGGTAGTTCTAGACCCGAGATATGGGTGTAAGTTTGATGACCAACAATTTCTAGCGTGCCCGGTGAGACCAGCAGTGAAAGATTAATTTTCATATTATTAAGTTTTGGTGTGTGGACTTAGTATTTCAGCCTTTGCAAGATTATTTCAACACATCTAACAAATCTAAACATTTACATATCTTTGTTTTAGTAGCCCTAAGTGCATTTCATGAGAATATTACATATAAGGATAAGTGTAGTAGCTAAAAATTCTTTCGAGTACCTCTAACTATCCTTGAGAAGAGTTCATTCTAGGAAGCCCAAGCATGCATCTCCATCTCTACGATGTCGCTCCCACTCAAATCCTCCTTACAAAAGATAATCTGCACACCCTTTCATTTTACATCAGCCACCTCCTCCACTAATGAAATTTGCTAACTTAACTAGAGAAAGTCCCCTAGTTCTAGTTGTGGAAAATGATATGCCAAATAACACGCTCAAAAGTATTCCATACTTTACTAATGAGAATCAAGTCACCCCTTAGGAGCATATCCAGGATGTAGAAAATGTATGTTTACTCTACTTAATCACACATGTTGATGTAGCAGTCACACTACTTGTAACCTCTTTCAAAGGAAAAGTGCTTCAATGGTACTAAAACATGATACTTGGATCTATTGCCACCTAGGATGAGCTTGGAACAACTCTTTGTAATTATTTTGAAGATAAGTCAAATCACTTATCTCTGGTGGAGAAACTGACAACAATAAGGATGGTAGCTAATGAGTAGATGACTAATTTCAACATCATTTCAAAAGACTTGGGATAAAATCCCTCTTTTGGTAAGACCTATAACCCAGCATACTTTTTAATATTGTCTAAAGGTGCTGAATAACGATATCTCAATCATGATTCAATCCATGGGAGGTAGGAATTTACCATCTAATTATGACATTACATTAAGGGCAGAAAATAACCTGATTCAGGTGAGAAAGATAACTCCTATACCATCTATGCCCTTGTTCCTAGAAATTTCACAAGTTCCCTAACCTTTTGTGGCCCTTATTCCTATTCCTAAGAAAATCATGCAACATATTACATCAACATCTTACTCTTCAACGTGGTAGAAAGAAGATGAAGAAATAAAGACCCTGATTAGAAATTTGTCAAACAAGGTCATATAATTAGAAAAGAAATAGGTGCAAGCCTATAGAGGCAGTTATAATTTGGCACATAGACAAACTAGTCAGCCTTGGCAGAAGCTTCCTCAGAAGAAAATTTAATGTTCTTTGGCGCTAAGGACTTATGTGTAATCAGCCAAGCTGCTGAGGACTCAAGAAGACCACACTCCCAAGTTACGTACAACACAATATATAAGAAAAGAATGTTTTAGTTTGGTGTACAGGTCACAATCCCAATAACACAAGTAGACCCTCAAAAGTAAAAATAAACAGTTAATATATCTACTAGTAAAAGTTTGTAAATGCCTATACAAGAGGTCCCATGTAAAGCTCCTCCTGAAGTAGTGTGTGCACCTCCTTTGGTAGGTCAAACCTCAGCTTCGGTTAAGACCCCTGCTTCTGTGCCTGAATAGTCAAGAAAGGATTTTGTTGTTTCCCAAATGCACAAGTCATCAGGTTTTCTATTCAACATTGTGGACTAAATGAAAAGGAAAAATATAAATGTTACAATGTGGAATGCCTTGACCATTCCATCCCAATGCAACTTGTTACATGAAGCCTTGAGGCATCTCCCATACACTAATCCAGATTCAAAAAATTAGGAATCTTCTATCAACATCTGCTAAGAAGAGGAGAAGAAAGTAAGTAAAGTTGTTAAAACCCCACCCTTTTATATGTATTTGATCATAGGAAAACATCTTGTCCATAATTGTATGATTGAATTAGGTTCTAGTACTTCCATCATTCCCAAGAAGATTGTTGATGTCTTGATGACTTGAAAAGTAATTTCTTGCCCTACCAATTTTTCTTGCACACAATATGGAAATCATAATGGTAGAGTTAAGATCCCTTTAATCATGATGACTATATATTTTGGGTAGAAGAAAATATCTCTTGTTTGTCAAATATATTTTAGGATTTCTATAGATATTTTGGGCATCATCTTCTTCATAACAAACATGTAAAATCCTGGGTAAACTAAATTGAAAATATCCTTTATATGGGCTCTGAATCCATGTGCATATAAGTTAGAATAAGCCTCATTAACTTCTCTAGGGATCTTAAGATCCCAATGAGGGGAAAAATCAGGGAAGACTATGATCCCACATACTGCATCTATTAAGTAGGAACCTATGAAGAATTATTTCTTTTTTTTATGTAGGTTTCTGTACAACGGAAAAGTGACAAGCAAGCATGGGAATCTACAAGTGACTCTTCCTCACACCCGACCTCCCGAGGTCGTGCCGAGACAGCCGGTGGGTATGGAATATGTGTGAGATGCAGACAAACTAGTTAGGTAATCTAATGTCTTCAATACGCATTAGCGTAATTTGTGAGTCTAAGGCATAGAAGGCCCTCCTAACTTGAACTAGTGTGATAGATCGATCGGAAAGGATGACTGCTCGAAGGATCCAATCAATATTGATCTCTGGCATAATTCGATCTATAGGTTGTGGAATACGTGGAAAATGACCTGGGATAGTTTCTTGTATTTCTCCGGACATGGTCATATGGTGGATGGTAAGTATAGTCAATTCTATGGACGATTCTCTAGCCTAGTCCAGAATTCCCTAGCTCTATTAGTTGTTGTGTCTAGCAAGGATAATTGTTTGATAATGATAGGTGGAAGTGGGGTAGATCTGAATACTAGTGTGCGTAGGCCAGTGTCTATGTCTAATTCTCCTATGGATTCATTGGGCTGTGGGATTTTTGGGTCACAACCGTAGATTCTTAGTTGTTGTGGACCTATTATGATCATGCGTGAAATCAAGTCCTAATCCATAGTATCTAGTAATCATATGCTTTCTTAGCTTCTATATGTAGGATCAATAACTATGTGATTTTCTCAGAATACCCTACAGGTGTTCGTGCAACCTGGATTCTCAACCTGGTATCTATATCTAGAAGAGTGTCTCCTGCATCTGGCTGTGGGACCAAAGGATCACAACCAAAGGTTTGTTCTCTTTCAAACCCTTCTTCAGTCATATGAATGTTGCCTAGGGTAATCTATAGTTCGGTTGATTTGACCAAAATGTGTGTGCTTGGTCATCTTCTACATTTAACCCATTCAATTGGGAATTGATTTCTTGCAAGCTTACCATTGTTTGGAAGACTTGAAACCTACAATTTTGATCTATATCAGTTATCATTGCGATGAGATTGGGTTAAGGAACGATTGTCTTGAATATGTATTCTCTGGGCTCTCTAGGTCCCGTGATTGTCATACAAAAGCAATAATGTAAAAAGAACTACAGTAAAATGAAACTTAACTATGTCGAATATATTTATAGTATGTATGATTTCTCTATTTTTTTGTGTTTTCTAATGAACTTTACGAATTTAAGAAAGTAGCTATTTAAAATATCTAGAAATGACAACCAAAATAATCAATTTAAAACAAACAAAATAACCGAGTGTAGCTATTTGTCTGTGCAATTTGTAGATCTATTCTAAACAATGAAATAGCTTATCTAATCTATTTGTAAGATTCTCGATCCTACCTCAGAAGTGATGAGTGAATCATAGTTTCTCAGAAACTATCAATCCCCACATCTTCCTTGGCAATATCGAGAATAGAATTTACTTAAACAAAGCAATTAACTACTCTATTTGATATGATTCTAACTAGAACTTTGAAAGCTAGAACTTGGATTCTGTAGAACAGTGGCGAATCTGATGGTGTGTGTGATCTTGTCCCCTCAGTGTGATCTCCTCGTTCCTTCGTGTTCACATGGATCCAGAAAAGCATGTAATGCTAGCATCAACAGAAGCAGATATTTGGACAAAGGTATCTCAAGATACAGACTGAATACAATGCGAGTAGGAGAGGGATAGCGCAAGAGTACAGAGCTTGGCTTATGCAATTCCTAGCAGGATCTATTGCGAGTCATGTAACATAAAGAATCCAGGAACCTGAAACTATCCTATTTGAGGAGAAAAACCTGTAACTTTAATGGCTTCCTAAGTTATTCTATTCCAATGGATTGGATGAAATAACAACACTTCTTGCAATAGATGGATTTGTGGCTTACCAACAGTAAAACAATGCTAACTAAGCATGCAATGAACTAAACTATGAATCCTAAGCAAAATAAAAGACTGAATTACTGAAATGAGAAGATGAGAAGTGAATGAGGGGCCATTTTCTTGAGCACAAGCCAACTATTTATACCATTTGCATTTACCCCAGGTAAAAACCAAATAGAACTCTTAAACTATAAACAATGGAAAAACACTATTCCAGGGAACCAGAATCATAAATGCAAGCTCATGGCGGTGAAAGAAAGATAGTAAAATGATGAATTTACGTGAGTCATGTTAAAAGAGCTTTCTGGAAAATGCATAAAGGACCGCCGCCCTGAGCAGGGTGGCGGTTACAGGACCGCCGCCCTGTTCAGGGTGGCGGTCACGAGACCGCTGCCCAAGTAGGGTGGTGGTTTTGTCACTGAAGAGAAAAGGTTAAGAAAAGAGGGGAAAAGGAAAAAATAAAGCACGTGGGGGCTAAGTGGGGCATGTGGGATGTTAACACACACTCAGAGAGCTTTTCTGGATCCCAAACACCTTGTGAGGAGACCTGTATCATCATTGGGGTACGTGTCACATTGTTCTGGCAGTACAGTACCTTACAATTTTTGGTAGGTACAGTTACATCAATGAGTTTATCTTACTCTACATAGATGTCATCACTTCTTCTTAAAGAAAAGCACGGATCATATGCAACAGTTGGAGAAATTATTCTAGATATGTAGAAAGTATGGGGTGTCTGCTAACCCTAAGAAGTGTAAATTTTCCATGGCACATGGAAAGATTTTGGGTGACGTGGTTTCAAAGGATGGCATCATAGTTGATCTCGAGTGCATCTCATCCATCCTACCTCTTTCCCTATTAGCACACAAAAAGGCCTTACAGTCCTTCCTTGGCAAGATCACCCATCACCCTGATGCTTAAGAAGGACATAGCTTTTAGATGGATAGCAAAAAAAAAAGAAAAATTCAACAAGATCAAGGAAGAAATTTCTTGTGTGCCAACACTAATCAACTTGGATTACTCCAAGGATTTCATCCTTTATACTTATGGCACCGATGCAAGTGTTTTTGTTGTTCTAACACAAGAAAATGAACAAGGGATAGAACAACTAGTGGCTTTATTCAGCTGAATGCTGAAGGATTATGAACTAAACTACAATCACACAAAGAAACAGGTCATCATCATCATGTGCATGCTCAAGGAATTCAAAATTATGCTCACCACAAATCATATCAAGGTGTTTTTCTATCATTCTTCTGTTAGAGACTTAATCATGGGAGAAAAAATTAGTGAAAAGAGAGCTTGATGGGTGGCCAAAATCATGAAATATGATGTGATTATAAAAGCCACAAAACTGGTAAGAGGTGGTGCACTCTGCAGGAAGCTTTCTTAGGATGCACATAATGAATCTGATACTTCATTTTTTTTTATGAGGACCTCGTGTGCATAGAACTCGATAAAATTATAGATCCTGGAGTGCATGACTAGATGAAGGAAATGGGCACATTCCTTTATGAGGGTGCATACCCTCCTAATTTAAACAAATAAAGTATGAAACATATACAGTTACAATCTATCCCTTATGTTTTGATCGATGGAATCCTCTTTAAAAGGAATATTGATGGTGCACTATTAAGATGTATCAATGGTACGCTGATTGAAAAGGTGTTAGCAGAAATTCATAATGGATTCTATGGTGGAAACTTCTCTATAAAAACTATAGAAATGAATATCATAATGACAGGTATAATTTTTCCTACTTTGTTTGTAGATGTACATAAGTGGGTCACAAAATATAAGGAATGCACTTTCTTTACAAGAGATAAAATACTGGTAACACTTCCCCTCTAACCAATTCAAGTAGATCAACCTTTTACGCAATGGGGTCTTGACTTCACAGGCATGATCAATCCACCTTCAAGCGCTAGACAAAAATAGGTGTTGCTAGCTACATATTACTTCTCTAGATGGACATAGCCTATTACACTCAAGGAATCAACCGATTCAGTCATCCTTGACTTTCTAGAAGGTATAATCATAATTTTTTGTGTTCCTCAAACCATTATCTTTGATAATTCCAAATCCTTCTCAAAGCAGAGTGCAAAAATCATATGGCACACCTAGAGAAATCTAAATCTAAGCACTTATGCTAAAAACCTTGGGGTATCCAAATATTACCCTATAGAAGTGCAATGGTGATGGCAGAGTGCAAGGCAAGATTTTGGGCCATGTGGTTTCCAAGGATGGCATCACAATTAAATATGATCACATTTCAGCTAAATAGAGTGGCATACAAAGGTCTTGCATACTGCTCTGGGACAGATATAAGGCCTTATAGTCAAAAGTGGAAATGGGAACTTAACCTTAGGCAATATTATTCCTAAATTTGCAAGGTGGGTAAGCCCCATCACCTATGATGCTCGAGTTTAAGGACATTGGTGCTTACCTAGCAGCTGGAAAACATGAGGGTGCAGACCAAAGCTTCAACAAATTATCAATGATAGACCTAGTTAATCTTTAAGCACGTCAAGGAACTCATCAACCCATATTACTCAAAGGATTTTATCCAGCATTCTTATGTTGTTGAAACAAAGAAATGTTGATATTGACAGAATGACTAGGCCTCAAAATTTCAAATTTGGTGACTTGGTTTTGAACCATTGGATTTCTAACAGAGCTAAACCATTGAAGGCATCATGAATTAAAATTTAGTCACATGGAGAAGCAGGTCTTTGCCATCATGTGTGCATGCTCAAGAAATTGAAAAGTATTCTCACCAAAAATCATATCAAGGTGTTTGTCTTCTCACTCTTCTAGTTAAATACTTCATCATGGGAGCAGAAATCAGTGAAAAGAGATAACGATGGGTGATAAAAATCATGGAATATGATGTGACTATCAAAGCAACAAATTTTTTAAGAGGTAGTACGCTCTAGAGGCATCTTATTGAGGATGTGCATAATGAATCTAAGACTTCATTGTTTCTGGATGAGGACCTCCCGAGTATGTAGAACTTAAGAATAAGTACAGATCCTTACACATGTACGACTGGATGAAGGACATTGGTCACATTCCTTTCCGAGGGTGCATGCCCTCCTGGTTTAAAGAAAGAAAAGAGGAGACATCTAAGGTTACAATCTATCCCTTAAGATTTGATCGATGGACTCCTCTTTAAGAAGTAATCTTGATAGCGTATTGTTAAGATGTATTAATGCGTGCGCATTGATTGAAAAAGATGTTTATAATAATTTCACATGATGGATTCTCTAGTGGACACTTCTCTGCCAAAACTACAACAATCAAGATCATAATGGTAGGTATAATTTGGCCTACTCTATTTATCAGATGCACAAAAGTGGGTCACAAAATGTAAGTAATGTACTTTCTTTGTAGGAAAGAAAATATTGGCAGCACTTCCCCTCTGATAAATCCGAGAAGATTGTGACCTTTTGTGACAATGGGGTCTCAACTTCATAGGCATGATCAATCCACCTTCAAGTAAATAGACATAAATGGGTGTTGACAGCTACAACTTACTTTACCACATGGATAGAAGTTTTCACGATTAAGGAATCAACTGAGTCAGTCATCCTTGAATTTCTTGAAGGTATAATCACATGGTTTGGTGTTCCTCAAACCATTATCTCTGATAATGCAAAATCCTTCCTTGGGACCAAAATCGCTAACTAGGCTCTAAATTTGGGCATTTATTTGAAAACCTATTCCAACTATTACCCCCAAGGTAATGGTTTGGTAGAGTCAAAAAATAAAAACCTGATCAGGATCATGAAATGCATAATGAACATCAACCAAAAGTAGTGGCATACAAGGTCTTGTGCACGCTCTGGGAAGATAGAATCACAGTTAAATAAGGAAATTGGAACTTTGCCTTACAATGCTACTCCATAGAAAGTATGCTACCTTTCCCTATGATGCTTGAGTTGAACTCATTGGATATTTCCCATCAGGTAGAATTTAAAGGCGTACAAACCAAAGAGAAATTAGAATGGAAGAGCTAGTTAATCTTGAAGAGATCAAGGAATTCTTTCATAATTTAGTTACATGAAACATGAACAGGTAACAAAGAAATGGTTTGGAAAGAAAGGATAGACCTCAAGCTTTTACATTTGGTGACTTGGTTTTTAAATGGGATGCTGACAGAGCTAAACTAGGGCAGCCATTCGCAATTTGATGCACTTTTGAGGGGCCTATATACCATCAGTTCATGCAAAGAGGCTAACGATCTTTCGATTTGACTCATCTTGATGAAGGCACGTTGTAAATCCTAGTAAATGGGATCTATCTCAAACCCTTCCATTAATTTTTCTACATCATCTTTGTCTATAGCAGAGTAGTTTTCAATTCCTCCAAGTGCACTATGCACACATTTTTTGTTTGTAAATAGTTATTTCTTCTCACGTGTTTCCCACGTGAGCTCTTCTTTTTCTTCCAAGAATCCAGTCTTTTACAATAGTTTTTAGTAGTTTGCAATATTCGGAGTACAGTCAAGAAATTATCCTTCAAGTAACTTTCGGGGTAGCTCTTCAAAGATACAAATAAAAATTTCATGATTATATAGTAGAATCAATACCCAATGGATTCCTCTAGGCTACTGATCTCCTTCATCTAGCAGGAAAATTAGCCAAAACATTTTCCAAGATTGTTATCCAAATAACTCTCCTAGTTATTTAGGGAACTTGTATACACATTCTGGATCTGAGCTCTTCATTGCGAGGTTGTGCATGCTCAAGTTCACTTGGAACATTACATGGGTTGCATTTCCTTGTGCACCTTCATTATTTTCCTCACATACCCTTGCATGCTTCCCATTCTTCCCTTTTCATTTTCCTATTTATTCCATCTTCCCCCTACGTGCATTCCCTATGCTTCTACTTTCCTCTCAACATTGCATCTATCCTACACGTGTGTGCTTAGGACTTGCTCCAAATTTGGTTGTCCTTGGTATCCCTGCATGCCCCTTCTTCATGCCATCACACATTATCTTCTCATTATTACACCTTGAATATTCATTCTCGGCTCACCTATTTTCCTCATTTCCCCATATGCATTATATACTCCTTCCTTCTGCCTTCTTCCTGCACCTAATTCTTCTGGGCACATACCTTTGCACCTTCCTTTTTGCCTTTCCATTCCATGTAATTCTATGAAAAAACTTGAGTGTGCAACATACAACCTATCAAAGAGTGTCATCAATGCACCGAATCCTGACAACTAGTAAATGAATGACATGTGGCAGAAATAAAAAATTAGATGAACAATTGGCCAATTTCTTCAGTCAATCCACATTTTCCATGTGTCTTGCATGCCTTTATGGTTCTTCCATATTATGACAACCATATCTTTTTCTACAGATCTTTGATTAGTGTGTGCGTAATATCAACTGATAGCTGTTGACATAGGCTACAATGTTAGACATTTAAATTCAAATTCTTGGTGGATCAGGGAGGTAGGAAATGGGAAAACTTGGTTTTGGGCATTAATGAGAAGATCTGATTGCTCCAATGACCTGATTTGATATGATCCACCTTCCTTCTCCAATACGTTGAATAGACTCAAGGAAATTTATTTGATAGATTTGTATCTAGATTCACAGGCATTGAATGCTTCTTTTTTGTGGTTTTTTTATAAAATTTGGGTTTTCCTCCTTCTTGTCTTCTTCTTATATGGATTCATATAAAAATGTAAGAGCTATCCTCATTAAATTAATGTTTGAAATTTAGGATCATTACAAAATTTTCTAAAGAATTCATATTTTATGTATTATCAGTCAGAGACGTCTAGATCTAGCTTATGCATGTGGATATCAGCCTCTTTCACTATTGTAACAGGTCTGTGCATTTCTGGAAGTAATAGAAGCATCATTTTGTGAATACTTTCTATCCTAACTTGTTTTATTCCTTCGTATTGCCTTTTATTTTGCATTGTGTTCTTATTGTGTCATTCTACATCCCTTTCAGCTCCTTATTTAGTTGTGTTCCGTGAAATTGATCTCATAAATATGTTTTAGTTGTGTTACATGTGCCTAGCCTTCTTTTATGAATTTCATTTAATTTTCTCTCATAACAGATAGTTCTTATCCCTCTTTTTTTATGGTGCTATCACCTTTTAGAGTTTCCTTTCATGTTATCCTTCTATCCTTGATCCATTGGAATTGTTATCTTAGTTTTCCCTTTTAGCACTAGGAGTAGCAATAGTAGTAGAAATAGATAGAGGAATTGGCCTTCTCTGTAGATCTGCCTCAAGCACATAAGGTCCCAAAACTTGGAGATGGTTCCATTATTGTCAAAAATGACTCAGTTCTTCAAGATACAAGACACATGTGCATGTTTAATGACCAATAGATTCCATACAATACAAATTCCTATGGGTAGTATCAATTTGTAAGTGTGGGGTGAGAATAAAGGGAATGATTATTCATACTTGCTTAGCCAGGATTCAAGATAGGAAGTGGAGCCTTACACAAAATAAAAACCACCTCTGTTTTTAGTATACATGATATTTTCTAAATGAGTTTCATGTATATTATATTGAGCACACCTTAGGATGAACAAATGAACAACCTATAACATTATTTTCATTAATTAACTGGTTAAAAAAAGGAAACCTTGTGTGGATACTGACTATGTTGAACCTTTTGAGAGATTGGAAATCTATAAGTATTTGATCAAAGTATTTTATTTTATTTATTGTATTCTAGGTTATAAGAACCTAGACAAAATTCATCTTTCTGGCCAAATGATATACCACATCCTCATAATTTGAATATTTTCATCTATATTTTCTTCATATGTTTGACTCTAGTTAGAACTAGTAATTTTCTTTTTCCACTTCTCTTTTATTAAAACTTTTAGATTCTATACTTATTTAATTAGTTTGACAATTTCTTTGTACTAAATTTTTTTTATTGTATTTAATATAGATAATTAGAAAATCTTGATCCTTGAATTTGAGACTTCTGTAGATTTAAATGTCACATGGCTATTTGTCACCTAATGTGGGATTATTGAGTCATTTGATTAAATGGCTATGATATAATCATATGTTCATAAATGTACCTCATCCCTCATTAGAAAATTTAGTATAGTGATGTTTACAAGAGGACGTAGAAATTTTTAGGATTAGCACTTTATATAACTGTGCACATGGGTTACAAAGTGACATGAAAATTTGTGACTAGGGCCCCAAAGAGAACTAAAATAATTTAATACTATTTTTCATAATGTTTTGGGAGGCATTAAACTATTTTTACTATGGGAGGAATTGAGATTTATTTTGTTTTGGAAAAATATGAAGATTTATACCTTACAAGATATCATATATAGGGAATTTATTTAGTGAGCTATGTAATTATGTAATTTTTCACTTGAGGATTGTTGCTCCTAATAGATGAGTTGTGATACAAAAATCTATAAATTTGGCACTATGTTGAATAAAATTATCTCTTTTAAGTAATGTGAACTTAGTTACAAATATATCGATGTAAAGTATTGTTAATATGTTGGGAACATGTGTCATTTATCATTCTCTACTACATGTACTATGATCTAAGAATTGTGATATGTGAACAATACTTTCCCCTCTTTGATGTGTGGGTGAACTAGTTACATGAAAAATATTGTGATAAATGTGATAAAGGATGTTATATGGAGTCCATTATTTATTTTTTTCATAGGTCTTGAATGATGTTTGGATGCCGTGTGTTTTCTAGGAACCCTATGATATACTGAAATAAAATTACTTAACTATAATAATGATGAGAGAAATGACAAGGTTTGGAACTTGAAGCTAGTATGCAAGTGATAACAAGTAAGGTTGTGTAAAAACTTATGTGTCATGGAATTTTCCATTAGGGTGTGAAACCCTTGTTCGTGGAAGCTTGTAAATTATTATTGAGATGTGTTTGGAGTTGAGAATCAATTTTTTGAGTTCCCTAATTATATGAGATACCTTGGGGAATATATGTTGAATAGTATATGGCCATTTTAAAAAATATTATTAATTTGTAAAATTGAAAGATTGATAATACAAAAATAAATATGAAAGGGTAAGATAAATTATAAGTGATGAAAAAATTCAAACAAAGAATTAAAGTAAATATTTAAATGGTAAAATTGTGTAAAATGTTGTAGGAAATCGTAGAAAACTTTCAAAACAAAAAAATGATAAGTATGGAAAATAAGAGTGCAAAAACTAAAATGAATGGTTTCGTTGAAACTTATCTAATGGTATACAGGGAAGTTAGAACATGGGTGTGATATTCTCTTGAGTAATATATAGAGATAATTATTTTACTATGGTTACAAGTTTTCAAAAAGTTATATGATGATAATTTTTTTATGAACTAGAAACCTATAACATGTGATAAATAATGAAAAATTACATGTATGAAGAACCAATAGATAATAATATGTAACCATAGTAAGAAATGTCAATGAATTTTGTATTTTGATAATCAAGTAGAAAAAATGGTGGAAACTCAAGTTAGTAAACAATAAAATAACATGACAATAATTAAAGAAAGAGAAATTCTTGTCTATAGGAAATTAATGGGTTATTAAGTAAAAAAGGAAAAAAAATCTAAAATAATGGAGTGAAAATAATTTACATGGAAGGATTAAATCTATAAATTTGAATCAAAGGTTGTAACAAGTAAAGAGAAGAGGATGTGTATCCTAAGAGATAAAAATAACGAGGAATAATGCAATAAATAAGAGGTATGTTGTCTCCTTAGGTAAGCATGTTGGATTTTGTAAGACCTTAATGATTTCAAAGGATATTCTTATTGGAGAGAACTACCAATTTGCAAAAAACTTTAAAATTGGATGAATGCTTTGAATTTTCTCAGTTTTTAATTTTCCTATATTTGTGTGATTAGGTTTCTTCCCATAGGGAAGTAAGTGGCTCATTTTACCTTCCATATTATAATCCTCTTTTTAACCTACAAATTGTGTTGGATCAAGGGATAATTTTTTATTTCAAAAATTCCCTAAACATCCCTAACTTATGTCAGTGCAGAAGATAGTTTTGAGATCTTTCCATCGACTATGAGAACACAAAAAATGGACATCGGGAGCTCTAGTTATGTGCGGTCAAAGTTTAGTCAACGAGAAAGTCAACTCTGGTCAATTGGTCAATATTGGACCAATGACACTTTGACACGTGGAAAAAATCAAAGGGAGTCATTTTTTGGTTTTTTATCTCCCGTCTTCAACGATTGTAAAAATATTGCTTATTGGAATAAGAGGCTCAACTTTTGTTACGGAGGGGAGCCCAGTCACCATGTGGACTATGGTATTATCACCGACGTGGTGGGTCCACAAGTCACTACATGGCTTGCCACCATGAATCGAATTAGTTCGATTTTTCTATTGAGAATCGATAAGTGCACTATGTGGTCAAGTTGCATTTTATTTTAGCTCGGTGAGCTATTTTATTTGATAACTGAGTTGATCATTTCCACGTGGTTAATACCACATATTTATGACTTTCAAGATATACATTATCTCTCACAATGACTCGGCCCATGCAATGAGTGGTTCAATGGTCCAACCACATGACTCGGAACATAGCTCGGCGATAGACCTAGCCAACCGCTAATGCATAGCACATACCGAGCTCGCCACATATGTGGCTAAAAAAGTGGGACAAGGTGTGACCGTAACCACATCCACCTTGGGTCAGCGAACCCAATAAAAACCCGACCCCCTACCATGACACAAAGAATGTGGGAAATTACCCACTAAAAAAAATGGTCAAGTGGGGCGGAGAGGAATTGGTGAATGGAGTAGCGGAGTCAGCGGGAAAGGGATAATGAAGGGGTCTCTAAAAAGTTAGTGCAAAAGGAACTCAGCTGAGTCATCCCACAAATTGGCTATGAGGAGAGATAGAGGGATAAGCTCTATACACAGGAGATACAAGATCCTTTTGACCTATAAAAGGGACCCCTCACCATTTCTTCAAACACACCCCGAGCTTATTATTTCTTAAGCTTATTGTGAAAATTTATTGTATTGGGGATTTTAATATAGTTTTGTGCACTATATTAAAATCTTAAAATTATTATAGAATAATATTGTATTATTATTGACCTATTATTTTTTAGGCAATAATATATTAAAATATCATTATTGGGGGTATTAAAAACTACCCAATTGGCCCATTGAGCCACACTAATCACTTGCAATCCTAGATTATTAACAGGAGTGTTTGAGGGCACATTGATAGTATCAGGAAGGCTGATCAAAGCCAAAGGAAAGTGTACACTAGGAAGGAAAGAGAAATTTTCAACTGATCATCGGGACTTCTTTGAAGAACTAGAGTATTGAAAGGCAAGTGAAATTCCATTAGGTTTTCTTATGAAAGTACTATTGTAACTTACAAGTTTTGACTAGTGGAACGATTCGAAAGAACCCAGAGATGTAGGCAATTACCAAACTCCATAATCAATTATTGTGAAATTGTCTTTATTGTTTTGCATTAATTTTTAAATTGATTACTTAAAAGGATTAAATTGTCGGCATATATTTAAAGCCTATAAGGGTCTGAGATCAGGTAGATAAAAACTTGATTATTTTCAGATCAATGTTAGGAAAATGAATTTCAATCATATATGATGGTAACAAAAATGTAAACTAAATAAATGAATAAAATATAAATTATTTTGAAATTGAAATTAAAATAAAATAATAAGGAAAGAAATGCATGGAATAAAGAATTGTAAAGTTGAAAAATTTAAATGAAGTTGGCAAGAAAAGATGGTGGGTAGGTGGAAGGGCATGGCAGGAGAGTTAAAAAGTTTGTGGAATTTGGAAGGAAAATTACAGGGGTATGAAAATACATCCAAACATAATGAAAGTTGAATTTTTTCATTTTTTTAGTTTCATCCATCATTAACTTGAATCAAAATTTGGAAGCATGCACAAGACATGTGAGATATTATTAAAAAAATAAAAAGAAAATTGTGGTCTCATAATATGTAATGTTAGGGTATGCAAAAAATGGATTATTGAAAATGCCATGAGAACTTTAAGTAAATAAAATATGATATATTTTATCCCCCCTCAACTTGGATGGAACCCTCCTAGCGTATGCTAAAATGATCTTTTTTAAAAATAGTATGGAGATTCATTGAAAGCATAATTGAAGGAGGATTTTTGTTTGATGTTGTAGATGTAAGTGACCAGGTATATATGTATCAATAATGTGGGAGAATATAAAAGACATGAAAAGTGATTGATATAATTGTTGGATCATAAAATTTTACCATAGATTTGATGATGGAAGATCAAGAATTTTTGGCCAACGTGGGACTTTTTATAAGTGTAAGATTTCTAGCTTGAGACATACCTTCAGAGAAGGCCCCATTGCTTGATTAAGTGTGTAAGGAAATCCATGGAATAAAATCTAACCTAAACTAAAAATTCCAAGGAGACATAGTTATAAGGAAGGGAAAAGTGGAAAATTAAGGGGAGGTGATGCACCAAACATGAAATTTGGAACTTCTCTAGTTCTAAGAGACATAGATGCAAGTTTGTAAATTAGGATCATGAGAAATGTACACAACTCTAATGATAACAATCCAAGAACAATGTGACATAAATAAGACGACATAGATAATCACTCAAAATGCAAAACATTTGAAGTAAAGAAAGAATCCACACTAGTATTAATTGATGTTTTGCATTTTACATCCAACGTCGATGAAATAGAATCCTTTTTCACAAGTTACAAATATTGAAAGCATGAAATTTAGAGTTCATGCGAGTAAAACTCCAAAATTTTCCAAGGGAAAAATAGGATAATAACCCCTACAATTTTCATGAGAACTTACATTTATACAACTCATGGAGGAAGAGGGAAGGAAGGACTTCCATCTTGGAGTACCAAAACTTGAAATCATGTTGAATAAGCATGGACGTCATTTTCATAGTTTTGAAATATAGTACATGCATGGGTACTATATAAAATTAGACAAATACCATAACACAATGCCTTTATTTAATTACACTCCATCAGACTATTAAGAATGATGCCATACTTATTTAAATTCTAGTTGTTGATGTGGTTGGTCATCTTGTTTAGAAACAAGCACAACTTTCACTTGCACCCCATACATTTAATTTGATTTATAGTTTTCCATGACATTCCATATTTCCTTAGTGATGAGTTAATTTTCCTTCTTTCTATGTGGAACTTTATCCTTCACTACATTTCTTTATTCTACATCTCTTGAGGAACCGTGAAACATTACAATCGAGAGGCCCGTAGAATACGGGGATGGTGATTCAGTTCTTTCAACCTTATTAAATTTCCAATTTACATTTCCTTCATCTTTTAAAGCCTCAAAATTCTCCTTTGTGCATCAAGGATTTACTAGAGACAACTTCATTCTTTAGCGTGTGTCAGGTTAAAAAAATTAGTCAGATACTATATCCTTCAATTTTGTGTAATGTTATGCCTCTCCATGTTGTGAAGTGCTAAGATTCTCATTAATTTACTCACTCCAAAAATTTATAAATTTATTGTGGGCATGACCGCAGTGATCTAAATTATCTTCAACTCGTGAGAGATTGGTTTGGTTCCCATGGAATATTGACTTCATCAATGTTGCGAAGCTGTAAAAACTCCATGAAACACTATCTCCTTCAAAGATATACCTAAGTATTGAGTGCTCAACCATTGGGCCTTTATTCAATGGGTTAGGGGAACCTGTAAAATACTAAGTTCCTGTATTCTGTGGAAGACTGACTTAGTTTCCCCTGTCTTTTCTTGAGAAAAAATTGTCTAATTCAAAACTTACATGAGCTGTTCAAAATTTCATCGGATGTAATTTTGAACAATAGTTTGGAGACCTCCAATGGACATATTCTTGCTAGATGATGAAAAATAGTATCCTGAAAGCATACATTGGGTATGGAGTCAAGCATAACCTTAAAGGAAACTTATCTCATCCTTTTAACTTTGTCTCTTGAATCTTCTTAATCTTAGCATTATTGAAGTTGATCTTATGGAGTTGAAAGAATATACATTGAAAGTTCCTCCAAGTTCTTGAATTTTTCCATATAAATTTCTCTAATATTACCCATGTATAAGTTAAAGGATCTTCTAAAACCTATGTACAAAAAGGAAAAGCATACATGTTTCAACTGAAACATGTAAAGAGTACGCAATAAATTATTACAAAGAAAATATGATCACCATAAGGACCAAGGAAGAAAAAATCGGTAAGTGCTCAATGCAAAAAAAAAGGAGGGAACCTCCAACAACAAACACAAAGCACACAAATATTTATAAGATGCAATGAGACAACCTAATGGGAATGTTTAAGATAAATCCCATTGACAGGGATATGCAATGATTCTCCATCAAGGTTGGACAATTTAAAAATATTTGGCCTCTTTGCAGGAGGTGATGATGTATGGATAAATCCAAAGTTCATTAAACTTACAGTATTGTCATGGATTAGTTCTTTCCATGTCCTAGTTGAGGACTAGATAACCTATCTTGAAATATTGTTTCATAGATTTGTTGTCAAACCACTATTTGGTTGAACTTTGATGCTCTTTTAATTTTATCATGGTGAATTTCCTCAATTATTTGAGTTCAAAAAACTCCACCATTTTTATTGTTCTTTGGTATTCACCTTACAAATCTAACTATTTGGCTAGTTCCAATGAATGAAATTCTAGAGATAAAGGAAACCTGACCTCTCTACCATATATAATTTTGAAACAATAATGAACAATTTCTTTCTTTTAAGTATTCCTAACATCCTAAAGACCACTATTTACCTTATTATGCTACTGCCTTTGATTAAATTCCATAGTCCATTTCATGAGTCTAATTAGGTTCTTATTAGTGGATTCCACCAATCCATTACCTTGTGGGTAGTAGTTAGAGGAAGTATTCAAATATACACCATGTCTGGGATCCCAATTAGAGATCTTAGAGTCTAGGAAGACTTTAGCCTTATCAGAAATAATGGTTTGGGAACCCCAAACCTTATTATCATGTCCTCCAAGAAGTCAAGGATGACCACTTCAGTATCCTTCTTGAGTGGTGTGGCCTCCATCTACCTAATAAAATAATCCATGGTTGTCAAGACCAATTTATGACCCAAAGTTGATGGAGGATTGATCATACTTATAAATTCAAGTCCCCATTGAAAAAAATATTCATATGCTCTAATGGGATAAAGGGAAAAGGAATCCATCTTCTATTTAGAAGTGAAAAAAGCACAATATTTACATTTTCAAACCCATTGATGTGCATATGTGAACAATGTTGGCTAGATGTATCCTGTCTTGATAATATTCATCTATGTGGATTTATTTGAGAAGTTATTTCTATATAAGCCATTATGGAATTTTTCCAAAACTTTTTCTACTTGTTCTTCTTTAATGCACCTTGGCAAGACACCGAAGAGATTATTCCTAAAATGAATCCCATATATTAATGTGTAGGGAAATGATTGTAACCTTCCATTATTTTTTTTTTGTATTTTCTTAAGTGATGAGGGTATCTATCTCTTGTTAGGAATGTTTCCATGTTGTTGATCCAAATTTTGTGGCTAAGTTAACTTCCTTTATCTCGTGGAACTTTTGCATTACACAAAAAAGAAATTTTTTGTGGATTCTATTTGCTATATGGGTTTACATATTTCTTCGGGTGTGGAACACTTCAAGGATTTTTAAATTGAGTACCATCCAAATCTTATGGATCCTCTATGAATTTTTCCTATTATTATTACATGATGAAAGAGGCTTCTTGACCATTTTCTGCATCCATGATGAGCTACTCACAAATTTCTCTTCCTCTTACCAATTTTGTGGCCTTGATGGTCACATAAAAATACATGATTTTAGTCACCCATCTGGATCTATTTTTTTTATTATAGTTTCCTCTATGATGAAATACATAAAATTAGGATGTGAGACTAATACTTTAATGTAGGTGGTGGTGAGCATGGTCTTGAATTTCTTAAGAGATCACAAAAAGGTGAAAACTTGTATATCTAGGTGATTATACTTGAGCTCAAAATCCTTCAACATTTTGCTAAAAGAGGAGATAGGTTGCTCCAAGTTCGCATCATTCTTTTGTGTTAAAAATGCAAGGATGCTAAGATCTACCCCATAAGTATAAAGAATAAAATCCTTTACAAAATCCAAATTTGACAAGTGTTGGCACTTGGGAAAATATCGATTTGATCTTGGAAAAAATATCTCTTCCTTTAGTGGTCCATTTAAAAGATGTGTCCTTCCTTAAAATCAAGGTGATGGGTCTAACTAATTGTGGAAAGGAATGAATTTATTGAAAAAATTGATCTTTCCCAAGAAATAATGGATGGCCATCCTGTGAGTTGAAAACAAAAGAGAGAGGATGGAAAAGACTCTTTTAGGTTTGATGATAATACCATCCTTAGAAACAATGTGACCCAAAATCTTACCGTTAAAAACTAAAAAAATGTATTTGTTGTGGTTCAAAGATACTCTGAACTCTCTGCATCTCACAAAAAAATTCTCCAAATTATCCATATATTGTTTCCCCTACTTTGAGAATATTGTTATGTCATGTAGATAGATGAGGATGAACTGGTTGTTGAATCTGTGGAAATGAATTCCCATTACCCTCTAAAATTTGACTCCCACATTTGATAAAATGAAGGGCATATTTTGATATGCATATTTTCCCTTTTTGGTTGTGAACGTGGTCTTATATTGATCCTCCTCCCTTACCCTAATCTATTTGTATCCTGATAAACAATCAGGCATGGAAAATATCTCAGCTCCTACCACTATTTGTATATTTTCATCCATTGAAGGAAGCATGTAGTGATATTTCAATGAGGCTTTATTTTAGTCATTGAAATATATGTAGAGCCTTATTTATCCATTTTTCTTCCACATATGGATTAGATTCACCACCCAAGATGATTATTTTATAGGGAAGAAATTTTTTACCTTTATGAGTTTAGTTAACTCCTTCTTCATAAGGGGCTCAATCTTGGGGTTCATTGGTTACTTCTTTTATCTGACTGGATTGGCCATGTGATCAAGATCAAAGGTGTGTTGAGTAATGTTGATTTCAAAAAATCTAAGGTCCTAATAATTCAATGACAATACTTAATTATATTTCTAACATAAGGAGATGAAATTTTGTTCTTCCTCTTGTTCACATGCCTTCCCAATTAGAAACTCCTTACCTTTTACTCCGGTGACTAACTTGTAGTATTTTTAGCTAGTGCATATTATTTTATTCCATCGTTTGATCTCATCATTAGGATTTAATGTGTCTTAAATGGTTACCAGTCCCTTTAGTAGTTTATTAGTTCACGCCTAGATGATTTTATCACCGTAGCTCTTTTGTAACCCATATTGCATGTCAGAGGAGAAATTGACATCATTTTGGATGAATTGAAATATCATTCTAAAATACTTATGAGATGACTTCATTTTCAAGGATGGATGACCTGATAACAATTTTGACATATTGTTTACCCTAGAAAATGTCTTTTAAAGGGGAAAACTAAGATTCAAAAATCACCACTTGATGTTCTTCCTTATTCTATTTCTACGGAACTACTTGAAGGTTTATGGCTTTAAAAATCTCTAAAAGGTCCCAAAATGAGTGCCTATATGCTCTCAAAATCTTGTTTGTGGCAACACAACTTCTTTTGACCTGATGGATGACTAGTTCAATGTCCTAAAATATGTACAAGGCCTTGATTTTTCTATTTTCCATAATGAGCAGACCATGGATAAATACTTCATATTCAGCCATATTGTTTAAAGGTGAAAACTATAACCTATGCACAAAGAAGATTCTCTCGTCTATTGGGGAGATAATAAATATACCCATTCCAACTCCATTTTTTCTCCTCGAACCATAAAAATATATTTTTCATATGCCAGGAGTGTTGTTATCTTGTTTTAGAGGCGTGGGGGTGGAGAATTATTCTTCATACATATAATAGGTACCCAAACTTATTTCAACTATAGTGTCATAAGGATCAAACTCATATTGCTCTTTGTCTTATTCATAAAGCATGAAATTAGGGACTGATACTGGTGAATGAACTATTTTTGTGGAATCAGGGTCATTTATCACTTCTCCTTGGACCATGTAATTGGCATTGATGTGGACATGATAATGATATTCAACATGGTAAGCTGAAATAAGCTCAGCTTTGATTATAAATCGAGTCCCATACCTTGTCCTTAGTAGCATATGGGATCAATATCAAGACAAATATCCAATTACATTGGATGTGAAATATCTAGAGAGTTAGAGGGAAAATAAAGGTGGAAATCAAATCACTGATATGCATTACATTATAGTTATGATTAGTCAAGCATAAATAGTTAAATCTAGATCCTTGATTACAGCTAATACATTCACTATAGATCCATTAATATGTAAGAAATCAATATAAGATAGACTGTATTCAACTCCCAAAATATACATAACTTTCTTGGGCGTAAATGAGGTACTCACACCCAAATCTATCATACAAATATGTACAATGTGCTTTCTAATAATTAGAGACATGTAAAAGGAAGGAAGTTTGACGACTACACTTACATGTTCCTCCTTGGGATGACTAATATTAACCATAAGGATATATTTGAGCATGAAAAGTTTAAGGGGTGGAATATGCTTCAATTATTCCTCTAAGATATATATTTGAGATGGGATAGACAAGGCATCCCGCATTATGACATTCAAATTTTTCCTTTTTCATTTTCTCGAAAATGTTGAGGGGAATACCCACAGATTTCTACGATTAGAGGGAGTGGTATTTTCCTTTCTTTATTCCACCCACAAAAGTTATTTGGATGGTATAATAATTTCATTCCACATATTTTCATTGAGATGTATATTTTTCCTATCCCACAAAAATTATTTACTACATGGATTTAACGAGTTCCATGGATTTTCTAGAGTATTTGGATTTTTTTAGTCTAAGGATTAATTTTTGAAGCCAAATTTCTTCTCAAGTCTGTGGGTTGACCAGATTTGTTGTGTTGAGTTATAAAAATAAGCGGTGGATACCTTACTTCCATTTGCATATTTTTAGATATTTTATCATCCATGACATGGATTTGTAGTCTATTTGAACTTCCCGTGGTTTGGTTAACCACAAACAAATATCCAAGTCCCAAAAGCATAAAGTTGGGGTTTGGAGCAGATTCTTGTATTTCTTTAGCACTTCCTTCTAATAGAGCCACAAATATCTCTTGTTGACCTAAAACCCCGACAATATTGTGAGGTTTAGGTATAATTGATCTTTTTTAAGAATGTACATGGGAAATACACCACCACTACACTAAAAAAAACAAATGTAAATGAATGCAGATAACAAATTATACTCCAAACTCCATTGTTTATTTATTCATCTATAATAATTACATCAGTTTTCAATACATGCATGTTCTCTCATTCTCATATCTCTATTTTCCTACAAAATATCTCAAATGGCATTCACACATGTCTCTCGTGATGCACACTTTTACAATACATTAGCTACGATAAATATACAAAGTACAATATGTTCCAAAAGAAACTTCTTTTGACTCGTGCCTTTATTGGCTTCTATCTCATATTGGTGTGATTTTTCTTTATTCTGCAGCTCTTTCTAGTGTTATGTGGATTATTCTAATGTTTGACTGACTCCTCTATGTATCACGTATTTTCTTAGTTTTTTGGAGGATTTCTCTATACTTCGCGACTTCTATAGTTTATTGTGGCCTTGTCCTTTTATGCGTGGAACTATACTTTGTTTGTAGCTTCATCCTTTATGTCGCGGCTTGATATAATTCTGTGAGGATATCTACTAGGTTTGACGGATTTACATATATTTTCCTAGCTTATAATAAAATTTTATGAAGAATCTTGTCAACAATATCCCCCTCGTAAACTTTACCTCATCCTTAAAACAACAACAAATGAATAATCCTATGAATTTCTTAAAAAACTTTGTCCAAAAACCCTGATGTGGGCATCAACCACTAGGACTTAGACATTTGACTTAGGGAAGGGATCCCTCACTTGACTCACCCAACTAGATTTATGGGACACCAAATTATGGAAGCATCAACCTCCCCAAGAACTTAGATGTCTGGCATAAGGAAGTGTTCCTCTGCTTGACTTGCCCAACTGGGTTCGTGGGACACTTCGACCTCCTAGCCCTTATAGCGTACTTTGTGGAATATACTATGTTATTTGAGGAATGATGTTATTTTCACAATTTAACTAGGAAACCGAATGTTTATTCACATGTTCTATCCATTCTTACAATTGCGTATTCTCTTGAATTAATAGGACTATTTTGGATGGAGTGGTATGTGTCTTTACCCTTTTCCATCGATCCTATGCAGTTGTAGTTTCTTACTACATCCTCACTAATACTTTGTCTAATATACTACTACATTCTTGCATATCATATATCTTCTCTTGTCGTGCCTTCTTCTGGTTTTGATGTTTACTCATGAGTTCCACCAATTTCTCTCTTTGTGTACCATCTGTATCTTTTAAAATATTGTATTCTATGGAAGCCTTTTGAACCTCATGTTAAAATTTCTCCAAATCTACCTTATCTGCTATGGTATTACTTGGCCACCCAATAGTATATGTGTAATATACAATGGCATTATTTAGCTCTATCTCCATATTTGTTACCGCATTTTGTAATTCACCTCTTTTCTTCTGATTCTCGGCTATCTATGGCTATTTGTTACCACATTATATTCCTCTATTGCAGTTTTTTGGATTCATTCTTTCTCGTCCTCTAATTTAATGCGGTGTTCCTTTAAAATTTCCCCTGCCACACATTTTTTAGTTTCCTCAATAGATAGATTAGGGTAAATGCTAATTTGTAGTTTGTCTGTTTGGATAGAAGAAAGTATTTTATGCATTTCTTATTCAAGTTCAACACATATTTTCATCCAATCATGAGTAGAAATTTTGTCTAATATTTGACTACAAGTGGATTTTTGTAATGGAGTGAATTTATCTAGGTTTAATTTGACACCCTCTGTGGTGTGTTCCAAAAATCCTATTTGTATTTGGATTGATTGTTCTTTTTCCTTTTTTGAAGAGATTGCTTGATTTTCATTAATGGATCTCTGGGTTCTTGTGTAGATACTATATTCATGGAGGAGGAGGCTTATAAGATCTGGTTTGCTTGTTTCTCCTATTTTCCTTCTCCTTTCTTTTCCTTCTCCTATTTATCTTTCTCAACCTCCTCTTCTTTTACATTCCTATCTGCTTCTTTATTTTGTTTCAAGGATTCTTCATGTTTATCCTTCTTCTCTTTCTATATTTTTTCTTCTTCTACTTTCCTTTTTTGTTCTTCCATCATCTTTTCTTCCTTCATTTTTCTTTCTTTTCTTTCTATTATTGTTCTTTCTTTTGCTTCTAATTATTTATCAACTATATGTTCTAGTTTTTTTTGTTTCTCTTCTTTTTATTTTTGTGCTTTCTTGTGTTTCTGCTTAGCCATCTCCACATCTTTTTATTTTTCATCTTATCTTTTCTTATTATCATCTCCTTCATCTATTTCCTTTGTAGGTTTTGAGGCCCTATTCCCTCTCTCTTTTCTTTTTTTATTAAAGAAACCAATAAGTTCTTCCTCTTATTTAAACCATCTTTTTTCTTTTATAGTCCTTTTCTTTATAACCTTCAGTTACAATCTTTATTTTTGAAGTTCCTTTAAGAGGATTGTTTCTTTAGCTTCAATTTTTTCTTATTGAATCTCCTTTATTAGTTCATCCATAAGTAGGCTCATAAAGTCTTCAATAACAAAGCCAAATTAATCTTAGTAATAGACTATTGCCTTTACTATTGGCATTTGTTATCTGCCTGTGCTCACCACATATTCTTGTGCTAATTGAGAGATATCACCTAGAGATAAACATTTCTGATAGTATTTGTAGGCTATTTTTGTTAAATTAGTTTCTATCCAAGGTTTAGGATCTTCTAAGATTTGAGGCACCACTTGGTATTGTGGATGTAGTGGTGAGGGAGTATATTCTTATTCTTCTTCTTCTTTTGACCCTAAAATTTCTTCTAGCTCCTCAGATTGTTCTTGTTCCTTTTCCTTTTTCAGCGCGACTTATTTTAGATTTTCCTTCTCAATTAGGGATTTATTTCTTTTGGTAATTGGTTTTTGAATGGTAGGGGATTTATTCCTTTTTTATGTTTTGGTGCCACTTCCACTTGTATCTAATTTCCTTGATGACACAAAATTATGTTGGTATTCCACGAAGGTTTCAATGATAACATCATCAAATCTAGGAAGAACAGGTTTCATAAGATCCATAGGGTATGCTTTAAATTCTTGTATTAATGTTTCTACTACCTCATCTAAAGCTTTATAGAGTAATGGAGGCACTTGAGTTGTCCACAGAACTAGTGATTTGATAAAATATAGTCAATTTCTGCAATAAACATAACTTCATGTTCATATTTGGCCATTATTTGTTCTGTTACCCTAGATTTATTTGCAACTATCCCCCTGGTATTATCTTTCCATTTAATGAGTGACATTATTTGAGTGATTGCATCCATGGTTCTCATGTGGTCCTAGATTTGTTCTACCACAGGGGTATCTAATTTCAAATCTACCAATTCCTCTTTTTATGGAATTAATTTTGTTAAGTACCTTGCCAAGCATGTTAATATCGACCCATAATAAAAAGTATATTTTCCTTCTTTAATTTTCTTCACATTTCCATGAAATTCTATGGCTAGTAATTCAACTAGGCTATATTCAAAATGGGTTGTTACCATATCAAATGCCAATTGTGAACTCACCCCATGGAAGCCATCCTCTTTATTTGTGTGATAAATTTTTAAACAAATGGCTTTGGTTGCATACCTCAAAGTAGGGTTTTCAATATTTGTAATTTTGATGCCCCTTTTGCATGTTGTGACACCCACCACCTTCACCGTGTCTTTCATCTGGGTTTTCTTCTTTGTTAACATGGACCATCTATTTTCTAATATCCCAGTAACCCTAGCCATTAATTATGTTTTGATATTATATGGTTGATCAAGAAAGAGCATATCATTATGCATACAACTGAGGAGAACCTTAATTTCCATATCTGCCCTGTTAAGGTAGAAAATTCTACTACATACATCCAGTTTCAATTCTGTAATGACTTTTGCATTTTTCTTATACTCTTCTTATTGAGTAGTTGGATTTGTCATGAGAAAAAATTCCCTATCTACCTCAAGTCGGGTATGATCGTATTCAACACTGGTAAATGAATATACTTCTACAAATCCCATGTATGTGTGATCTTGAATGGAATGTGTGAAAATGTGCCATCTGGATTATGTTGGTATGATTTTACATAATGCTTTACAAATTTGGGTCATGTGAATTGTTGTTGTGTAGATTCAATTGGAGTATTCATAGATTCTTCTCAATTTTCCCTATTTTTTCCCTAGCTTACTTTGTGGATTTGTTTTCTCAATCTCTTTCTATGCTTGTAATGCCTTAGATTTTTGTTATTGAGTCCCTTATATAGTTTTAATCCCACTTACCGCATTTATTGTTTCTATAGAGGGTCAACTTCTTTCTTTGTTCCACGTTTTCTACGTTATGTTATGAAATTATTTGTTACACAGTTTGAACATGGTTCATTCAAGGATTTTAACTTTCTTTTTACGTAGCTTTATTTAATTTTCCTTATAGTGTGGTTTTCCCTTCTCCTTTATTTGGCAGTTTCTTTTATTTCTTTGTAGCATGGTTTTATTTTCTTTCTTCGTACTGTGGTTACATCCTTCTCATCTATAGGTGGATTTATCTATTTCCTTCTTCATGTAACTTTTTTATTTCTTTGTTTCGTGACTTTGATGATTTTACATGTCTTCCTTTATTTTACGGGTATCCTGCCTCTGCATTTTTTCTCTTCCTTTATTGCGTGGGTACTATGCCTCCATGGATTACTATTTTCATTCTCAATTGAATTCTTAAGGGTAGAGATGCCCTTGTGGGTTTTCATCCTACCCCTCGACCTATATACCAAATTGTTGGTTTTCAAATAGGCTGGTATTTTCTTTATTGCACAAGTATTCTTCCTCCATGAATTCTTCTTCTTCCACCTTTTCTTATTTTTCTAAGGGTAGATATTCCCTTATGGGTTTTCATCTTACCCCTCGACCTACCTGCCAAATTTTTAGTTTTCAAGTAGGTCGGTATTTTTTATTTTTTATTTTTTATTTTTTTTTCCTTTTTGATTTCTTGCTAAGTTACATAAATCTTGATCCTTGTTCCATTTACATGACCAGAGAGTTATTTTAATTGCAATGTCTATAGTTTCATTGCTCTTGAAGGTAGTATTTCTTTAATAATGTATGGTCCCAACCATCTAGCCTTTAACTTCCCTAGGTATTTATATTTGTTGTCATAAATAAATACCTGGTCTCCAATATCAAATTGTTTCTTATTAATGTGGTGGTTGTGTCATGCCTTATGTCTTCTTTTCTCTTACGTTTGATTTTACACAACTATAAATCTCCTTTCATCTAATTTCTCCATCTCTATAAATCTTTCATGAAGGGAATCATATTTTGTCATCCTGAATGTTACTGTAATTATCAAGATAGGATGAACAAACTCTATGGGAACTGTGACTTCCAACCCATATACCAATATGAATAGAGAATACTTTGTAAGTACCTTATATGTTGTGCATTATTCTCAGAGAATGGTGGGTATCTTGAAGTCCCAATCCATAGTTTGTAAAGAACAAATGTTCATTAAAACGTTCTCCAATACATTTTTAAATTATTCAATGGTTCCATTTTCCTGCAGGTGGTATGGAATGCTTCTATTTAGACTGATCATGAACCCACTTAAAAGTTTGTGGATGTTTTCATTCACAATTTTTTTTCCCTGAGCACTGGTAATATGCAGAAGGGCACTCAAATCTTGTAATTATATTCTCCTACAAAAATTTAGCCATTTTTTTGTGGTACAATATTTTTGGGGACCGCCTCCACCCACCTTGTTAGATATTCTATTCTATTGATGATAAATCTCACTTGAGAATATTTAGTAGATGGTTTAATTGGTCCTATGAAATCAATAACCCATTTCTCAAAAGGGGCTAGCCCCAATATAGGTCTAAATGGTATTTCATCTCTTGCATTTAATTTTCCCACTCTTTGAAAAATATCACATGATCTCGCATGTTTATGAGCATCTCTAAATAGTGTAGGCCGCCATAGTCTTGCCATCATCACTTTTCTTGTTGTCTTCTCCCCTCCATTATGTTTGTTAACTATGCCTTCATGTCCTTCCATCAAAATATTTTTACTCCCATGATCTAAGGCTACTCTTCAAAGGAAATCATCTTGTCCCTTCTTGTATAACTGTCCCTAAATCAAAGTAAATGGGAAATCTCTACACAACAATTTTTTCTTCTATTGTTGGGTATAGTCATTTGGGAATTCTCATGTAGGTAGAAGCTAGGAAATATCATCAAAATCGTTAGGTATAGTTTCAATTCTAAATAAGTGGGCTCTAGGAAAATAATAATCTATAGGCCCTTCAGCTTATCCATTCTCAATCCTTAACAATTAATCTGGACTATTGTATAACTTCCCAAGTTTGACTGCTACAGTAAAATAAAACTCTTAAAATACCATAAGCCACCTAAAACTTCTTCCTTGTAACACCAGTTTATTTATAAGGTATTTGTTAGTGCAAAATCATAGAACCCCCAAATGACTCATCAGATCTAGTTTTCTAAGGTAGAGTCATTTGGTGTGATTCACATAACATTGAGTTTTACCTAAGGTGTGGGACCCTATAAAAGGGAAAACTCTCCAGAGAAGGTTGGTTCCTGCTTCCTAATATACCTGCCATAAGCTACTCCTGTGTAGGTTGAATCTAACTAATCTTAATCTAACCATTCCAAGGGGATAGTGAGAGAGAGAGAGGGTGAAAGAACCTAAACTAAGCGGTGATATACCAGAAAAGGAAGTGTTTATCATCTAAAAAAACTATCATAAAACAAAGGGAGGTGAGCAATAGACAGGATGAAAAAATGCATCACAGGACAAGGTTTAGATTCACACATAAAATGTTTCAAACCCAAAAAACACATCTCCCAGATCTACAAACTAACATCCAAAACATGCACAGATACCCTGCAATGAAGAGAGGCAAGAAGAAACAACCAAAAAGAACAAAGGATGAACAAATGCATCACAAAACACGTTTTTTATTGCTTCATAATTTTGCATAGAACATCATTCACGAGTAAGAGGAAAAAATGCCATTTACAGAGCAGGGGAGGAGGTTTGAACTCCATTTTTTACCCTAAGGAAGAAAAAGAGGGGGAGGCAGAGAGGAAAAACAAACAATAACCTTATAATGAGCCCCAACCATGCTTTTATAGATTTAGTATAGATGAAGAAAGAGGGAGAAGTGGGAAAAGCATTTTTGGAGCTCAACCACTGCCTTAAATGTCTCTTACAAAATATACACGTAAAATTGTCTTGACTAAATCGATTTCTCGTTCAGTGCCTCGAAGGAGGAGGAAACGATGGATTAGATCGAATTTGATCTAGTTGTTGCGAAAAATAGATCCTGCATTAAAATCCCAAAGACATTTCTCCATTTTTCTCCCACCTAACCTCCCAAAACTTAAATTTTCAAATCTCCATGACATAGAAGAGGCCGAGATCTTTCCAATGGTGTCATATTTGCTATATTTCAAGCTCTGAGTTGAAATATACGCCCTTTCAAAGTTTGTATTGGGTCCGTATGAAAGGGTGGGAAAACCAATTTAAAAAATGGGTCCACTTTTTAAGCTGGACACGTGGAGGGCTGGTGCATGTCTGAGGGAGGCCTCTAAAATTTTCTCTTGGAATGGCATGGGGCTGACACATTGCTTCCTACACCGGCCTTCTCAATTTCTATGTTTTTTTAGCTAAATCCTTTGGTCAGTGGGGTCATATTTCTTAACCAGGGACATGCAGCGGCCTAACGCTTGCTTAAAAACCTCTTTTCAATCTTTCTCTTGAACTAGCACCGTTTGGACACTTGGCACTCTCTGTCAGCCTGCCATCATGCATTAAATATTCAACCCGACCCTATCCCCTTTTGAAATGGGATGCGTGGAGGCTCTGCACTTGCTTAAAAGCTTGATCAAGATTTTCCTTTAAAGGAGTATCAGGTTGACACTTGGAAGCCTCCGTAGGTATTTGGAATTTTAACCGCCTCTGTCCCTTTTCAGACCTTGGGCTATGTGTTGAGATGGCACTTGTTTGAGTCTCCCCTGTTGGATTTACCCTTGGATATGTGCAGAGTCGACACGTGGCTACCTCCATGACCACTTTTATACTTAGCCTTTATTAAGACCCACCCTATCTACCTTTGAGTTTTAGCTTTGACTTTACCTCCATTTTAGGCCTGGGACACATGGAGACTCAACACTTGTTCGAGCCTCCCTTTTTGGATTTAACCTTGGAGAAGTGCCATTTGGACACTTGGCTCTCTCCGCTGTCTCCTCCACACTTAATCAATTTTTTGGAATCATTCTTAATTGTTTTGAGCCTGAAGACTTCAGATCTTTGCCATTTATTTCTTTCTTGCTCTTGGCTTTTTTAACACCATCTCCTTCTTCTCTGACTCTGGTACTTCATTTCCAAACCCACCTATAATCTATTTGATGAATTTAAGGCACAGATTCTATCGACATAGTAATTTTTCTCTTTATTCTTACATCTAGTCGTTTGGTCTTTCACAAGCCTCACCACTCCATTGTTGAGTCATTTTGTGACCTGTTAGCATGATTAAAACGTGTTTTCTCTGGTTCTTTCTCTGCAAGGTCATGGCTGATCCAATACTTCACCGGGGGGGAAAATATGGAAAATAAATGGCAACTCATGGGGACATCTTCCTGCTAGATGAAGAGACCAGTGGCCTAGAAGCATCCACTGGGCATGGAGTCTTCCTGATAAACATGAAACTGATATGAAATTTGAAGATCGGATCTCTGAGCCACTGTGAGCCTGACTGCATGCCTCTTCTATGTTTTTTCTGACCCTGAGCCTTTCCTATTGTCTGCACTCTCAATTTTCATAAATAATATTGAAATAAAGATTACGAGAGTAGAAAATTGGTTTGACTCTAGGGCTTTCATCTGTCCCTGAAATGGACTATTTTGAAGATGGATTTTAGTTGCTCTACATTTGCTTCTTTTGGAACTAGCAAGTGTTACAGACAGTTATGAGTCTTCTACCTTAAATACTGAAGAGCCTGACCTTATGTACCTTCGAATTAATACAAAATTTATGTACAAAGACCAAATCATACATGCCTCAAATGAGACATGTAGAGTGTGCATAAGTACTTCTTCTATTGGAAACAAAGTCTACTCCTACTCCTAAACTAACCAGGGAGAAAAATACTAAACAAACCCTGCTATAGGCAGGGAGAAGTAGCTTCCCTTTCTCAAAAGAGGCAGCCATACAAATGATTTGACACTAAATGTAGCTACCTGAATGAGTGAAAAGATGGCTATAAGCCTGTCCTCCACCCAAATCAATAAGGTATCAACATTAATGGAAAATACCTATTCAAGCTAATTTACATTAGACTCCTGAAGGTATTAATGGTGACCCTTGGTACTTTGATAATTTTCCTCATGCCCTGAAGTAGCCATGACCAGTTTTGGCTCCTCCCTTAGATCCAATGAAACCAAGTACCTGATTTGGTATGGTCTGATCCTTTGGATGCACCCATTTTTCTAAAATTTAATTCCAAAAATGGAGTATTCTTATGGACCTTCTTAGATGGATGGTGTGAGAGAGATGATGATATCCTTTTCTTGTGTTTTCTCTTCCATTGCAGTAGGTGTCACTTTTTGAAGATCAAACTCTTCCAACATGGGTTCAGGAGGCATGTTGCAAACTGCAGGTTGTGTTTGCATGTTCCCTTCCATGGCAGTAGGTCCTTGTGGTTGAAGACATTATTTTGAGTCTGATAGGATATCAAAATATTAACTATCTTTTTGTAGAAAAGTCTCCCCATCTTGCATCGTGATCTTAAAATATTCATTATTTTCACCATATGAAGCCTTATCTTCAAATATGAAGCTAGTGATTTTAGGCTCCTTCAAAAAATCAGAATTTTGGAGAGGTTAAATGAGAGAGAGGTTTGTATTTTCTTGTGTAATTAGATCACGACTTAGTGCCTCTGAATCTGTCTTGGTCACCTCCATATTCTCCTTTTTAACTGGATTCGGAGAAGGTTGTTCCTCTTCTTTTCCTTGTGGAGAACATGGAGGACTCATAATTCCCAATCTTGGTTTTAGAGAGGTGTAGTGAAGTGCAGGGTGCTGTTATTGAATATCCCCCTTCATGGTAATAAGCTCATATGCTTGGAATTTGGTTGATGGAGGAAAAAATGGTGTTATCTCTTCAGGATCTTCTCCATCAAAATAATCCTCCAAGTCAGACAAACAGTCTGCCTCATTGTCCTACTATAGGTACTCTACCTCTTTCATGGTGTCCTCCTATTCTAAAATTGACTCACCATGGTTCCCTTCATCCTCAAACATGAAGTTTGAAATCTAAAACTCTTCTTCAACATCAAATCTTGGAGGGGAAGAAGTGAAAGGAAAAAATGAATGTTCTTCTCTAGCCTACTCCACATTTAGAGCCTCTGAAATGGTATGGTTCTCCTCCTTTTCTATAAACTCAGCCTCAGCCACCACTGGTTCTCCAACCCAAACCTCCTCTATTGGCTTGACAATTAAGGGGATATTTGTAAACCCAGATTTGGTAGCCCAACTCTTTAGGTTGTCTATCATTTCTTTTTTGTTGGGCTCCTCCTCTTGTTGTTCTCCTTGACTGGTTTCTTAGGTTTTTTCCCAACATGGACTTGGAAAAGAAAGAGGAGTGGCAGGTTAGGGTTCAACCAACTTTGTAATTTTTTGTGGTGGAGAGGGAAGTGGAACTTCTTTATTTTTTGAAGGGGATGACTACTTGAGAGAGAAAAGGGGAGAAGAATTGAAATGGGGTGGAAGACTAGGAGATGGAGAAATGAAATCAACACTTGGGGGGAAGCAAGTGAGAAACTTGGAAATTGGAGCTTGGGTTGAGATGGTGTTGCTTGAGAAGGAGAAAAATAAATGATATGAGATGGTAGACTTACCATTGACAAGGTTGTCTCAAACTTTTCTCATAAGCTCCAATGTCCTCAATCCACCATGTAAGTTGAGGTAGCACTTCAACCTTGAAGTCAAGCTTCTCTTGAGGGTTGGAATGTCTTGGAAAAGGGCCTTCCCATGGACAAGGTGCCCTGTAACCAATCTTGAATGCCTTAATTTGTGTTACACCCCTGGATTGTACCATGTTAGCCTCCATTCTTTGAATCTTCTCCAAAAAAATAGTGTCGTCCATTTGATTGTTGTCATTGTATGTATACCCTTTCTCATGATAAACTCCATGGTCAAACTGACTTTGATCCTACTCATATGGGTAAGCATAATAATGGTCTTGGATCTAATTATAATGCTGATTTGGAGGAGTTGGAAAATGCATTGGAGGTGAAATACATTATTGTTGTAGGTGTGAGTTCCATGAAGGAAATGAAGTCATGATTACACAACTTCATGGAATGGGAGAAAATCAAAGAGATGGAAGAAGAAAATGAATGAAAATGAGTGGATATGGATGGAAAATATATATAACTTAGAGATGGGGTTGTTGACCAGATGGAGTCACCAGATGTACTTGCATGTGCCTCAAAAGGATGACCCTTAACAAGAACACATCAACTTACTAAGATTAAGTGGTAAGGTGCTTCACACCTGTCCCACCATTCCAAAACTGTTAGAGTGGTTGCATGGTGGCTTATGATTTGTTGTTGTAATGAGACACCTTGTAGAGATGGAATATCTAACCTCAGTCCCACCAGGCATGCAAAAATTGTTAGCGCAAAATCACAGCACCTCAAAATGGCTCATCAGATCTACTTTTCTAAGGTAGAGTCATTTAGTGTGTTTCACATAACATGGAGTTTTCCCTAAGGTGTGGGATCTTGCAAAAGGGAAAACTCTCTAGTGAAGGCTGATTCTTTCTTCCTAATCTACCTACCACAAGCTACACTAGTACGGGAAGAATCTAACTAATCCTAATCTAACCATTCCAAGGAGAGAGAGAGAGAGAGAGAGAGAGAGAGAGAGAGAGAGAGAGGGTGAAAGAACCTACATTAAGCGGTGATACACTAGAAAAGGAAGTGCTGATCAACCAACCAAACTACCATGAAATGAAGGGAGGTGAGCAATGGAGAGGATGAACAACTGCATCAGAGGAAGAGGATTAGATTCACACAGAAAATGTTTCAAACCCAAAAAACCCAGCTCCCGGATCTACAAAAGAACATCCAAATCATGCACAGATACCCTACAATGAACAGAAGCAAGAAGAAACAACCAAAAAGAGAAAAGTATGAACAAATTCATCACAAAACACATTTTTTATTGCCTCATAATTTGGTATAGAAAATAATTCACGAGCAAGAGGTAAAAACACCATTTACAGATCAAGGGAGGAGGTTTGAACTCCATTTTCGACCTTGAGGAAGAAAAAGAGGGGGAGGTAGAGAGGAAAAACAAACAACCTTACAATGAGCCCCAACCCTGCTTTTATAGATTCAACAAAGAGGAAGAAAGAGAGAGAAGCGGGAAAACCATTTTTGGAGCTCAACCACTTCCATCAATGTCTCTTACAAAATATGCCCCCAAAATTGTCTTGACTAAATCAATTTCTCATTCGGTGCCTTGAAGGAGGAGGAAATAGTGGATCAGATCGAATCTGATCTGGTTATTGGGAAAAATAGATCCTGCATTAAAGGCCTGAAGACATTTCTCACATTTTCTCCCACCTAACCTCCCAAAAATTTAAGTTTCAGATCTCCATAGCATAGATGAGGCCAATATTTTTCTAATGGTGTTAGATTTGCTAAATTTCTAGCTCTGAGTTGAAAGATATTCCCTTTCAAAGTTTGTATCGGGTCTGTACGAAAGTGAGGGAAAACTAGTTTGAAAAATGGGTACCCTTTTTAAGCTAGACATTTGGAGGGCTGGTGCATGTCCAAGGGAGGCCTCTATATTTTTCTCTTAGAATGGCATGGGGCTGACACATGGCTTCCTCCACTGACCTTCTCAATTTCTATGTTTTTTGGCTAAGTCCTTTTCTCAGCAGGGTCATATTTCTTGACCAGGGACATGCAACAGCTTGACGCTTAATTGGAAACTTCTTTTCAATATTTCTCTTGAACTAGCACCATTTGGACACTTGGAACTCTCCGCCAGCCTGCCATCGTGCATTGACTATTCAACCTGACCCTATCCCCTTTTGAAATAGGACGTGTGGAGGCTTCGCGCTCGCTTAAAATCCTGATCAAGATTTTCCTTTAAAGGAGCGTTGGGTTGACACTTGGACACCTCCGCAGGTCTTTGGACTTTTTAACGGCCCCTGTCCCTTTTCAGACCTTGGTCTATGTGGCAAGTTGGCACTTGTTTGAGTCTCCACTTTTGGATTTACCCTTGGAGATGCACAGAGTCAACACGTGGCTTCCTCCGTGACCACTTTTATACTTAGCCTTTATTGAGGTCTGCCCCATCTGCCTTTGACTTTTAGCTTTGACTCTACTGCAGTTTTGGGCCTGGGACATGTGGAGACCCAATGCTTGTTCGAGCCTCCCTTTTTGGATTTAACCTTAGAGAATTGTCATTTGTACACTTGGCTCTCTCTAATGTCTCCTCCATACTTAGTTGATTTTTTGGACTCATTCTGACCTATTTTGAGCCCGAAGACTTTAGATCTTCATCATTAATTTATTTCTTTCTCTTGGCTTTGTTAACACTGTCTCCTACTTCTCCAACTCTGATACTTCATTTCCAAGCTCGCCTATAATCTATTTGATGAATTTAAGGCACGAATTCTATCGACATGGCCATTTTTTCTCTTTATTCTTGCATCATGTTGTTTGGTCTTTCGCAAGCCATGCCACTCCATTGTTGAGTCCTTCTGTGACCCATTTGCAAGATTAAAATGTGTTTTCTCTAGTTCTTTCTTTACAAGGTCGTGGCTTGTCCAATACTTTTTCGGGGGTTTAAATATGGATAACAATTTGGCAACTCACGGGGACATCTGCCTGCTAAATGAAGAGACCAGTGGCCTAAAAGCATCCATTTGGCATGGATTCTTCCTGATAAACATGGAACTGATTTGAACTTTGAATATCTTATCTCTGAGCCAATGCGAGCCTGATTGCATGCCTTTTCTATGTTTTGTCTGATCACTAAGCCTATCCTGCTATCTGCACTCTCAGTTTTCATAAGAAAATCTTGGAATAAGGAGTTTCTGAGAGTAGAAAAATTAGTTTGACTTTGGGGATTTCATTTATCCCTAAAATCGACTGTTTTGAAATGAACTTTTAAGTTCTTCTGCGTTTGGATTTTTTTGGTTTTTCTTGCAACTATTACAGGAAACTATGAGTTCTTTTGTCATAAATAGTGAAGATCCTAGCCTTGTGCACCTTTGGAGCAAAACAAACAAAACTTATGTATAAAGATACCAAATCATACATGCCTCAAATGATACATGCAGAGTGTGCACAAGCACTTCTTCTACTGGAAAGCAAAGTCTACTCTTACTCCTAAACTAACCAGAGAGAAAGAATGCTAAACAAATCCTGCAACATAGTAGGGATACGTAACTTCCCTTTCTTGAGAGATACTAGCCATACAAATGGTTTCACACTAAATATAGTTACTCTGTATGAGTGAAAAAATGGCTATAAGCCTATCCTCCATCTAAATCATCAAAGTATCAACATTAATGTAAAATACCTCCTCAAGCTGACCTGCATTAGAATCCTGAAGGTATTGATGGTGACCCTTGGTACTTTAATGCTCGTCTTCATGCCTTAGAAGTAGGCATGACTGGTTTTGGCTCATCCATTGGCTCCAATGAAGCTAAGCTGCCTGAATTGGGTACAGGTATAAACCTTTGGATGTGCCCATTTTTATAAAATTTAACTCCAAAACTGGAGTCTTCTTATGGACCTTCTTGGATGGATGGTGTGAGAGAGATGATGACATCCTCTACCTGCCTTTTCTCTTCCATTGCAGTAGGTGTGACTTTTTGAAGATTAAAATCTTCCAACTTGGGTTCAGGAGGCATGTTGCAAACTGTAGGTTGTACTTGCACATTCCCTTCCATGGAAGTAGGTCCTTGTAGTTGAAGAAATTCTTTTGAGTCTAATAGGATATCAAACTCTTCACTGTCCTGTAGTAGCAAAGTCTCTCCCTCTTGCATGGTGATCTTAAAATCTTCATTATTTTCAACATATGAAGGCTTATCTTCAAATATGAAGCTAGTGAGTTCAGGCTCCTCCCAAAAGAAATAATTTTAGATAGGTTGAATGAGAGAGGGGTCTATATTTTCTTATGTAGTTGGCTGATGATTCAATTCCTTTGAATCTATCTTGGTCACCTCTATATTCTCCTTTTTAACTTGACTTAGAGATGGATGTTCCTCTACTTTTCCTTGTGGAGAACATGGAGGACTCATACTTCCCAATCCTGGTTTTGGAGAGGTGTAGTTGAGTGCAGGATTCTGTTATTGAATGTCCTCCTTCGTGACAATAGGATCATATGCTTGGAAGGTGGTTGATGGAGGAAAAAATGGTGTTATCTCTTCAGGCTCTTCTCCATCAAATCAATCGTCCAAGTCAGACAAATAGTCTGCCTCGTTGTCCTACTTTAGGCACTCTACCTCTTTCATTGTGTCCTCCTATTCTACAATTGACTCACCATGGTTCCCTTCATCCTCAAACATGAATTATGAAGTATCAAAATCTTATTCAACATCATATCTTAGAAGGGATGAAGTGAAAGGAAAAACTGAAAGTTCTTCTCTATCCTGCTCCACATTTTGAGCCTCTGAAACTGTATGGTTCTCCTCCTTTTCTATAAACTCAGCCTCAGCCACCACTAGTTCTCCAACCTAGACCTCCTCTATTTGCTTGACTATCAAGGAGATCTTTGTAAACCCAAATTTGGTAGCCCATCTCTTTAGGTTGTTTGTCATTTCATTTCTGTTGGGGTCCTCCTCTTGTTGTTCTCCTTGATTGGTTTCTTGGGTTTCTTCCCAACATGGACTTGGGATATCAAGAGGAGTGGTAGGTTGGGGTTCAACCAACTTTGCAATTGTTTGTGGTGGAGAGGGAGGTGGAACTTCTTGTATTTTTGGAAGGAATGACTTCTTAGGAGAGAAAAAGGGAGAATAATTGAAATGGGGTGGAAGACTAGGAGATGGAGAAATGAAATGAACACTTGGGGAAGCAAGTGAGAAACTTGGAAATTGGAGCTTGGGTTGAGATGATGCTACTTGAGAAGGAGAAAAAGAAAATCTATAAGATGGTGGACTTACCCATTAAAAATGTTGTCCTACACTTTTATCATAATATCTAATGTCCTCAATCCACCGTGTAAGTTTAGGTAGCACTTCAACCATGAAGTCAAGCTTCTCTTGATGGTTATAATGTCTTGGAAAAGGGCATTCCCATGGACAAGGTCCCCTATAACCAATCTTGAATGCCTTAATTTGTGCTATGCCCCTTGATTTCACCATGCTAGCCTCCATTATTTGAATCTTCTCCAAAAAAATAGTGTCTTCCATTTGATTGTTTTCATTATATATATATACCCTTGCTCATGATAAGCTCCATGGTCAAATTGACTTCAATCCTGCTCATATGGGTAAGCATAATGGTCTTGGATCTAATTATAATTCTGATTTGGAGGAGTTGTAAAATGCATTGGAGGTGAACTACATTATTGTTGTAGGTGTGAGTTCCATGAAGGAAATGAAATCATGATTGCACAACTTCATGGAATGGGAGAAAATGAAAGAGATGGAAGAAGAAAATGAATGAAAATTAGTGGAAATGGATGGAAAAGGTCTGCAACTCATAGATGGGGTTGTTGACCAGACGGAGTCACCATATATGCTTGCATGTGCCTCAAAAGGATGACCCTTAACAGGAACACATCAACTTGATAAGATTAATTGGTAAGGTGCTTCAGACCTGTCCCACCTTTCCAAAACTATTAATGTGGTTGCACGGTGGTTTATGATTTTCTATTATAATGAGACACCTTGGAAATATAGAATATCTAACCTTATTCCCACTAGGCATGCTAAAAATGTTAGTGCACAATCACAGCACCCCAAAATGACTCATCAGATCTAATTTTCTAAGGTAAAGTCATTTGGTGTGATTCGCATAACATTGAGTTTTCCCTAAGGCATGGGAGCTTGCAAAAGGGAAAACTCTCTAGAGAAGGTTGGTTCCTACTTCCTAATCTACTTTCCATAAGCTACTCTAATGCAGGAAGAATATAAATAATCCTAATCTAACCATTCAATGGGGACAGAGAGAGAGAGAGGGTGAAAGAACCTACACTAAGCGATGATACACTAGAAAAGGAAGTGTTGATCATCTAACCAAACTACCACAAAACAAAGGGAGGTGAGCAATGTAGAGGATGAACAAATGCATCACAGACCAAGGATTAGATTCACACAGAAAATGTTTCAAGCCCAACAAACACGTCTCCTAGATCTGCAAACAAACATACAAAGCATGCACATATACCCTACGATGAAGAGAGGCAAGAAGAAACAAGCAAAAAGAGCAAAGGATGAACAAATGCATCACAAAACATGTTTTTTATTGCTTCAGGATTTTGCATAGAACAACATTCACGAGCAAGAGGAAAAAATTCCATTTAGAGAGCAAGGGAGGAGGTTTTCACTCCATTTTCAACCCTGAGGAATAAAAAGAAGAGGGAAGAGAGGAAAAACAAACAACAACCTTATAATGAACCCCGACCCTGCTTTTATGGATTTAGCATAGAGGAAGAAAGAGGAAAAAGTGGGAAAACTAGTTTTGGAGCTTAATCACTGCCATCAATGTCTCTTACAAAATATGCCCCAAAAATTTTCTTGATTGAATCAATTTCTCATTCAGCACCTCAAAGGAGGAGGAAACAGAAGATTAGATTGAATCTGATTTGGTTGTTAGGAAAAATAGATCCTGCATAAAAGGCCCAAAGATGTTTCTCCATTTTCCTCCCACATAACCTCCTTACACTTAAAGTTTCAGATTTCCATGGAGTAGATGAGGCCGAGATCTTTCCAATAGTGTCATATTTTCTATATTTTGAGCCCTGAGTCGAAAGATACGCCCTTTTGAAGTTTGTATACGAAAGGGCAGGAAAACCAATTTGAAAAATGGGTCCCCTTTTTAAGCTGGACACAATGAGGGCTAACGCATATCCGAGGGTGGCTTCTATATTTTTCTCTTGGAATGGCGTGTGGCTGACACATGGCTTCCTCTACCAGCCTACTCAATTTCTATGTATTTTGGCTAAGTCCTTTGCTCAGCGGGGTCATATTTCTTGACTGCAAACACGCAGCGGCTTGACACTTGCTTAGAAACATCTTTTCACTCTTGCTCTTGAACTAGCACCATTCTGACACTTGGCACTCTCCATTGGGCTGCCATCATGCATTGACTATTCAACCCGTCCCTTTCCCCTTTTGAAACGGGACATGTGGAGGTTCTGTGCTCGCTTAAAAGCCTGATAAAGATTTTCCTTTGAAGGAGCATCGGGTTGACACTTGGAATCCTCCACAGGTATTTGGACTTTTCAAGGGCCCCTTCCCTTTTCATACCTTAGGATATGTGGTGATTTGATGCTTGTTTGAGTCTCCACTTTTGGATTTACCCATGGAGGTGCACAGAGTCGACACGTGGCTTCCTCCACGACCACTTTTATACTTAGCCTTTATTGAGGCCTGCCCTGTCTATCTTTGACTTTTACTTTGACTATGCTCTATTTTGGGCCTAGGACACATGGAGACTAGTCACTTGTTCAAGCCTCCATTTTTTTATTCAATCTTAGAGAAGTTTCGTTTGGACACTTGGTTGTTTTCGTTGTCTCCTCCATACTTAGTCGATTTTTTGGACTCATTATGAACTGTTTTGAGCCCAAAGACTTTGGATCTTTTCCATTTCTTTCTTTCTTGCTCCTAACTTCATTGACACTGTCTCCTTCTTCTTCGACTCTGCTACTTCATTTCTAAGCCTACTTGTAATCTATTTGATGAATTTAAGGCACAAATTCTCTTGACATAGCCATTTTTTCTCTTTATTCTTGCATTGGGTCATTTGGTCTTTCGCAAGCCCACCACTCCATTGTTGATTCCTTCTGCTACCTTTTTGCAAGATAAAAATGTGTTTTCTCTTGTTCTTTCTCTACAGTGTCGTGGCTGATTCAATACTTTACTAGGGGAAAAAGATGGATAATAGTATTTCAATGGTTCATGGTCAATGTAGAATGTGAAAGAAGTGGATAATAGATATTGTATGTACTTCATTAAGGCATACACCATACTAAGGGCCTCTCTTTCAGTTATAGTAGTTTCTCTTTGCTTTATCTAGTTTTCTGCTAGCAAATGCTACTGGGTGGTCCATATTCTCTCTTGGTTGTGTCAAAATAGCTCCAATGGCTATTCCAAAAGTTTCCACATGGACGTGGAATGCTATCTTCCAATATGGAAAAATCAAAATAGGTGCATGTAGAATTTTATTTTTTAAGATTTCAAATGCATTTACACACTCCTTAGGCCAAGTGATTTTCTTATTTGCTTTTTTCTTTAACAATTATTTTAAAGGAGTAATTATTTCTGCATAATTTCTGATGAACTTTTGATAGTAACCAGTGTAGCCCAAAATGATCATCACATCCTTTTGATTTTTTAGAGGTGGCAAATTTACAATTATTGAAATCTTTAAAGAATCAATCAATAAACCTTCTTTACATATTATGTATCCCAATAGAGTACCAAAAGGAGTAAAGAAGATATATTTTTTAAAATTTAATGAGATTTGTAAAACTCTACACCTTTGAAACATCAATCTCAATAATTGTATATGATTCTCCAATAAGCCATAAATTTTCCAATCATTAATATAAACCTATAGAAAATCATGAATAAAATCTTTAAAGGCATTTATCATGATCCTACTAAACATTGCTAGTGCATTCTTCAGTCCAAATGGCATGACTGTATACATAAATGATCCCAATTAAGTGGAAAAATTGGTCTTTGGTTTGTACTTTGGACCAATTTTAACTTGGTGGTAACTAGAGAAATCATCTATGAAGGAATACACTTCTCTGCCAGCCACATTCTCTATTACTTCTTCTATAAAGAGGGTTAGAAAAGGATCATGTATGCAAAATTTATTCAACTCTTGGTAATCTACACATACGCAAATCTCTCTAGTATTTCTATTTTGGATAACCATGTGAATGATCTATTTTGCATCGGTAACTAGTTTAATGATCCCAACACTCAAAATTTTATGAATTTCATATTTCAGCTTCACCTTTAAATTTGGGTTCAATCTGTATGGCCTTTTCTTCATTATTTTGAACCCCTCTTTGATATGAATTTTCATCGTTCTAGTTTCTTCATTTATCCGTTTCAATTATTTAAATTTTTTTGGTAAAATGTCTTGGAGCTCTTATAACAATTCCACTACCTTAACTACTTATTCCTCTATCAAGTAATCTTCAATTTAGCCATTTTTTCAGTTCCCTCTGTCCCAATATTTTCATTCCTAATTTTTAATGGCTAGTAGGAGTATTTTCTCCTTCATCTTTGTTTTATACTACTTGTTTCTCATCTTCTATAACTTTGTATCTTAATTTCTCAGGTTTTTCTTCCTTTTCTTGTTTCTCCACATTATATCATCTTGTCATGTCTTTCATCTTTATTGGGCTATCTTGCGGTTTTAGGATCTCTCATTTTGTCTTTTATTTTTCCTTAGAAAATTATTTTTTGGCTTCCTCTAGAGTCATAAATAAGAATTTTATAATCGTTTGTAGATCCCTCAAAATTTTTAAATCTGCATCCCAAAAGGTGAAAGTATGGCGGGAATCTTTCACTATTTGATCCCACTCTTTTTTTTTCTACCTAATCTCTTGTTGTGTGTACCATGATCATGGTATGAGCCCTAGGGTCCATAAAAATAACTGAGTCCATAACAAGGGAGAGGTCACCCCACATAACCTCCAATGCTTCTCACAGGATTGAATATGTTTCCACAGATTTGTTTCTATAGTGTATTCAAGGATTACAACATAATATCCTTCACTCTCTAAGAATATAGCTTTTAATATTATAGTTAGTGATTTCCAATAAGATATAGTTGTTTTTTGCATTTCCCACCAACTCACGGCATTTATGATCAAAGTATCATCAAATGCTTCCATCCTTTCCTTTTCATTAGGAAATATTCTCTCCATGATTTTGATATAGATCTAGAATATTTTGGTAATGTCTAATGATATGCCCCACGACTCAATCTGTATACTCTCTTGATTGGAAGATGTTTCACTTCTTATTCTTCCGTAGAAAAATCCTCTTTGGATGACATAAATATCTCCCTTTCTTATTCCTCTTGGGTGGATTATTATTCTTCTTCTACTTCAAATGTATATTTTTTGGGTACAAAAATTTCACCCATGACATAATAAATATCTTCTAAAGTGATGATTCTTGGTGGTATCCTTCTAATGTAATGTAACTTTTGACTCCTTGATTCAAGGCGCCATGTATCCATGCATCCAGAACATTATTTGAGCTCTCCATAGTATCTTCTGATTTAACTGATATCTCCCCATCTGAATTTATCTCAAAATCTTTGTCAATATTAGAAAAATTACTTAATGCATAGATTCCTTAGATGTCATAAAAGTATTCTCCTTCTATGTCAATCCATACTTCTTCAACCCACACAACACTCATACCTACATGTAGAGGTACATGAACACATATGTCATTTTTTCTTAAGGTCACCTCTTCTTATTTAGAGCTCAACGTTGTATTACAGTCTATAAACCATTCCAAGGCTAAGATGAAATTATATGAGGGATTCTTAGATACATTTTATAATAATTAAAAATTCACCATATTTTTTATCCCCATAAAATTCACTATTACATTCTTTAGTACCCCTAATGGTTTTCTTAATAACCCGACCACTAATCCAATGAAGTATCTTATAGGCTCCGAAGTAGGTCTTCCAAGAATTTCCCCTGTGGTTTTGTACATCATATTGACATCCGCACTAAGATCTAGTAATACTTTAGTGGTCGTAGTATCAAAAGTGTCTACATCTAATTAGATGGTGGACTTCCTCCATGTTGGATGAGTCTAGAATATGTTCCTTTTCTTCTTATTGTATCCCCTCTCAATTCTATGGACATGGTGTGTTATCTCTTCTTTATTCTAGTATTTGATGAATTGTTTCAGTTTATCTGTCAGCTCATTATTGATGGTTAACTTTCCTACCTCCTTTAATACTTTAGCCTCTTCTTCTACGAAACAATTTTTCTCTCTTTGTTCATTGGACTGAGCTTTATGGGTGAGTGCTATACTATTTTCACGTTCCTTAAAATATAATTCAGGTCTAATATCCTTGAGTTTCTACTCCTCATCAGATGAATGCTGTCCTTGGGGTAATATCATTATTTTCTTCTTTTTAGGGGGCACCTCATTCTTGGAAGCACTTATAGTTGTGACAATAACTCTATATTGTTGTTATTCATTATTCTTTCCACTCCTCTCTACCTTCCTCTTCGTATACTTTTATTTTTCTTACACATTTTTTGTTCTTCTGTGGTTCCTAAAGTAGAGGCACTCACAGATTTGTCTTTGGCTGTAGTTTTTTTGTCCCAAGGAATTCTATTAATATGTTGTACTTTTCTCTAGGCCTATTCTTATAGTGCCTCTAATCTTGTTGACCTGCTTCTATAGAATTGTGCGGCCTCCAGGAAGTGGAATGCATCATTTCCCTTCTTATGGAAAAATCCACATGGATCAGGTTTCGTGTAATTTCTAGCCAGGTGCCCATCTTTACCACACTTATAGCAATTCATTGGTCTTTTATCTTGGTATCCTCCTCCTTTATTATATTCCTTATAATAACTGCCATCATTGTAACCTTGGTATCCTTGTTAGCCTCTCTCTCCTTGATAATTGTCATAGACACTTCTATACCCTCATGTATATCTTCAGCTAAAACCTCCTCTAAATTCACCGTAGTACCCTCTGCGATAACATCCATCATTGTAACTTTGATAGTTATGGTCATAATTGTCTCCCTGGTATCCACCTACAATCTACAGCTGACCACCTTATTGATTTGGGTACTGTGGTGCAATTATTGCAAGATGTGTAGTTGGCGGAGATGTTGTAATCATCGGTGGTTACATAGGAGGAGAATTAGGTGTTGTATTTTGTCTTGCGGCCCTAGCTCTCCTAGCAATGTAATCCTTCAAGTCATCTAATCCATCCACCGAGTGGAAAGTATGATGATAATGATTATATGAACCACATGCAGTATAATACATTAGTTGGTTTATAGAGGGAGAAAATTCTAATATTTAGGATAACTGTCCTGAGTATGCTGATGCAAAATTATACAAATCCCACACCATGTTCTTTTTGAAGGAATTGTTTTGCTAGAGGATGCTTTCTATGATGAATGCACTCTTGCTACAACTACTCTCTTTAGATTCCCAACATATGGGCATTCAATTCTACTATGGCCTTTGACACAGCAGAGTTTACACCATATCTTTGGCCTCATATTATTCTTTGGTGGGGAACTACTTCTTAATCCTTTAGTCCTCTGAATTTCCTATTGTAATTTCAATTTTCCAGCTCTTATTGCACCTTCTCCAATTCAGTTTTAATCAAATTTTCCCCTTATCTTCTCCATGGCTGAGCTTCTAGTTTGATTTCCATTTCAATTTATTCTGAAAATGCTTTAAATTTTTTATAATCTAATTCCACTTTGAGATAAGTAAGTAGCCTCGAGGTGAACCACTCAATTATTTGTTTATCTGTTAGGGGCTCTTCAAATTTTCTAGTAACAATGTTAAACCTCTGACTAAATTCCTTCACTTATTATCCTTCTCTTTGTATAATATATCTCATATTTCTTACTCCTTTTGAAGGGGCTTCTGGAAAATGATAGTTTATTTTAAATTCTCTTTCAATAATAACCCATGGCTTTGGTCCTTGATAATACATCCTCATGTACCACCGCAGTGCATCATACCTTAATGAACGTGAAAAATCTTGTATTTTAGAAGCCTCGTCTATAGTATTATTACTCTTATAGTAGGATTCCAATAGGAACAAGTGTTTCAATGCATCGTTAGAATCCTTTTAAAAAATGGGCATCTTAACCTTCTACACCATTTTTGCTTGTGTATTTGTTCTAGACTAAATAACATGTTGTTTCTTAACTTTCTTTAGTTTGTTTGTTTGGTTATGAACTAGTTTTGAATTTCTTTTTCTTCCCTTATCTCTACCTAACTTGGTATCAAAATAAGGTTAGCCAAATAATTCTTAGAACTCTCACACTGTTTCTTGTCTTCTCTAACTCTCTTCTTGTAATAGTTGATATATTTTATCTAAAAAAATCATTTTTTAGATTCTCAAATGGTGTATCAAGTAACACATGGAATGGCATCCGCTCCAGGGGGTCATCTCTTTTAGGCTCACTTGTTGGTTGGCGGAATGTCTTTCTTTGGTGACATTTTTGTAACTACTATTCTCCATAACTACCTTTCTATATTTATGATTTCTTAATATATATCCTTCTTATAGTCCTTCATCACTTCCTCTCTTTTTAATCTGTTTCTCTTTCTCTCTCCCTTGATTTTCCTCTCTATATTTTTCTTCGTTTTTCTATTCTACTATTTCTACCTTTTCATTTTATATATTATCTTCCTCTTTCTTCTCCTCATCCACTATTTTTTTTTCTCCAAATTATTCAACTAATTCCTTCATTCCAATGACCTTGTATTCTTCTTTGCCTCTCTCCTTAATCATTAATGGGGTCCTCAATTCCTCTTTGTTCCACCCTTCTGCTTCTAATACTTTCTCAATTGTTGGTTATAATCCTCCTAGTAAGTATTGTAAATCTTTCATGAGAGTTACTTGTCTTGTTAATGTTTGTTGAACCAAAAATTTTATCACATATATGGGATTTATTGGAGTAATAAACCCTTGTTGATCTCTGCATGATGTGGGTATAATAGCTAGACTTGAAGCATCCACCTCCATTTTTGGGTGACCTAATTGTTAGCCTCCACTTGAAGTGGGTGAATCTTATACCTTCTCTACTTTATTTTATTCTTTCTTAACTTTATTCAATTTCTCCTTTCTTTCTTTCATCTTCTTTACTCTCTCCTCTCTTTCCAATATCTATTTTTGTATCTTCTTCTCTAAATCCTTCTTTGATGTGACTAACCTTTCCCTTTCTTCCATCCTTCTCATCCTTTCTCTTCCTCTTGTTTTTAATTATCCCTCACAAATTACTATTTCTCCTTATTTCTCTTAATCTTTTCTTACTATCTAATCTTTCTATTTTTATTTTTCCCCATGTCATCCTATTTCTACCACCCCAACTAGCACCCCATTAAATATGGTAATTCAAGACTCTTGGATCACCCCCCATTCATGTAATCCATCCCGCAATGCTTGTTCCCTACATGAACTTTTTTGCTTCTCTAATTAATCCCTTCCTGATCATTAACAATTTAATTAAGAAAGGGACTAATTGAAGAAATCATGCATGGGTTCTGGTTTAAATTTCATGTTTCTTGTTGTTAAATCTTGTCCAACCCTAAATTTCCCACATGATTATGAATTAATCTAAGGTATTATCATACAAATAATCGGTCACTCTAGTTCACAACTCATCTAGATATTTTACTATTGTTAATTTTTCCCCAATCCACTCAAAGGTTTATCTTAAGTACATTTTTGTCCACTCTTTCCTCTTTGCATGTGCTAAAAAATAGGGCCACAACTGATGAGAAAAATAAGACTATAAATAGTCTCTGAACTCTCCAAATACTTTCTCTTCTACCACCTTATAATTGATTTTTCTCCTTTTTCATTTTCCTTTTGACAAATATATCAATATGTTTTTCCCACCAATTTTCAATTTCTAATAACATGGGCTTCCAATACCTTGGCGGTGAACTATTTCATGAAATCCTCTTAACAAAAGAAACTTGGGCTTAGACACTAAATGTTAGCCTAAAACCCCGACAATATTGTGAGGCTTAGGTATAATCGATTTTTGTCAAGGATGTACACGGTAAATACACCACTACTACAATAAGAAAAAAAATGTAAATGAAATTAGATAATAGATTATACTCCAAAATCCATTCTTTATTTTTTTCATTAATAATAATTACATCAGTTTCCAGTACATGCATGTTCTCTCATTCTCCTATCTCTATTTTCCTACAAAATCTGTCAAAATGGTATTCACACATGTTTCTCATGATGCACACTTACACATTACATTAGTTATAATAAATATAAAAAATTACAATATTTTCCTAAAGAAACTTTTTTTAAATCATACCTCTGTCAGATTTTGTCTTGTACTTGTGTGATTTGTCTCTATTTTGTGGCTCTTTCCAGTGTTACGTGGATTATTCCAGTGTTCGGTGGCTTCCTCCATATATCACAGATTTTATTAGATTATAGAGGCTTGCTCTATACTTTGCAACTTCCATAGTTTATCACGGCATTGTCCTTTTATGCACAGAACCATACTTTATTCATGGCTTCATCCTTTATCATGCGGCTTGATCTAATTATATTCGGCTATCTACTGAATTTGATAACTTTACATATATTTCTATGGCTTATAAAAAAATTTGATGAAGACTCCTATGAACAACTCTTTTTAATAGATTTGATTTTTCACCATGGTATCCTTCTCCCATTATGCATTCATTGTAACTTCACACTCATATTGATTATGCGGTCTATCACAAGGATAAAACCACTAAAAACTTTGGGCCATATTGCTCTAAATTGAAATAATAGATTTACTCAAGGTATGGGATGGTAGAGGTAGTAGGTTTAGATTTAGATTTCTTCTTGGTAGGTAATTAAAATATTTGGTTTGGCTATTGGGATCCTTATTGTGGATAATATTGGGGAGATGTAGGATAGATATTTAGGATTTGAACTTATTGTCTCTTAAGGGAGACAATCTCATTTGTTAATTTTTTAGTTGTACACTACGAATTTTCATTTCTTCTTTCTTTATAGAGGAACTAGATGTGGACATGGATAATAGGGCAGGTATATGAGGGATATGAGAAATCATTGCACCCCCCGAATGGCCTGAAATGAATCACGACATTTGGTGTGATTAGGAAACATGGGATCACATCTCAAGCTGTGGGACTTGGTCTTGAGGTAAACCTCCAGAGAAGGCTAACTTCCTATTCCTAGACTAAACACAACACTACTTCTGATCTAAGAAAGATGGCTAAGTAATCCTATGCTAACATTTCATGAGATTTAGGGAAGAAGGATACAAGGAAATAAAATCTATTCTGGAAGTGGATATGCACCAAGAAAAGGGAGATTTAACTTCTAGAAGGGTTAATGTGGGTATGATGATTTCACCATTAACCACCCTCAACTATTATAACTTGGAAAGGATATAAAATAAAACAGACTAGAAGCACACGTTCCTTTGTTAAACCATAAACATAGATAATAGAGTGATCAAATGATTTGATACATAGGTAATTTTATCAAAGGGATAATCACAAGCACATGTTCATTATTCACTTAAATGATAAAATTAAAGTAACTCTTGACCAGGAGAAGGAAAATATTTTCTCACAACTGATGAGAAGAAATCACATTATTCTTTTCTCAATATGAAACAGATAACCTGAACTAAAAGTAATTAATTAGATAAGGCTAAGGAATAACATTAAAAAGGCATGTAATGATTAATCATTCAACACAATAAGATAGATTTTCAAGTGCAAGGAAAAAGTTTGAATATAATTAAAAGGTTTCAACAAAATTATGAAAGCACTCTTCCAAGCTTGAAGAGAAACTTTCCTTCAAAGCTCTAAAAAAATGTATATCAAATAATGGAGAGCATTCCACAATTTATAAGTTCCTAGGTTGAGCCATTACAATCGAGCCTTAACTAACAGTTAACTAAAAATAGTAATGTAATTTATGAAAGGGAATAGGCACCCATAAAAATAGAAAATTTGTTACAGATGGTTGACCGAGTTAACTCTGTAACTTTGACCATTTCTAGAGCTTCAACCTATCCTTTTATGGCTGCTCAGCTTTGGCCTAGTTCACCCTCCTCTCCTTTATCTACATACTTTTGTTGCTCTTCTTCCCATATGGCCATGAGGTGTCTGTATTTGAAGAAATACTTGAAAATACCCCGAGTTTCTTCATCTCTAGGTCCACACACATAGTGATTCACCATGTCTGCTGTTTTGATCTCCTTTGTGATCCTGGCTGGCAACCTTCGAAGCGTACTAACAACTTTCTTTAGTCTCCCTATAAATATTCATGCATAGAACTAGTTGATCAATAGAGTCACTATTAACAATCTTCGCAACATCATCGTCCTGCTTCACCAAGTCCATGAAATTCTATTTGATCTGGTCCTCGGGAAGAGCATCGGTATTCTCATTGAAAAAATTATAGTGGGCATTATCGAATTCTTTAGAGATATCATTGAGGGCATCTATAATCTCCACCCACTTATCCTCTAATTTCTTAATTATATCTTGTAGCACCTGACACCAAAATTCCATGGCTTTTTGATATTCAAACAATTTTGAGGCATCATCAATTATCTCTTCTTGCAGAATTAAGTCAGAATCTTCCTCTCTTATGTCACTCCACATCACCAAGGTTAGATTCAAGTTATTATTATCTTCGGAGAAGGATTCATCCACTTAGCGATGGTGGCTGTTGTAATATGTAAATCAACATAAATCTCCATACCTTCCTTGATCAAGACGTTGGCCTCCTGCAATATCCTCTCCATCAATCCATTCATTGTTCTCCCTTTCTAGCCTAGCTTCTCGAGCTCATGACAAGAGATATCATTGATTGTAGATGATATTTTCATGGCCATTGTAGTTGAGATGTCAGAGGATGGAGTGGGTCAAGTTAATATGCATAGCAATGTAGTGAGTTGTTCAAATTTGGCCTTAAGCTCATCCTTGGTGGCCTTATCTTTATTACACTTCTCCAAAAGGGCTCTGTACATACCAAAAATTGTAAGGTACTGTACTGCCGGAACAATGTAACAAGTGCCCCAATGATGATACAGGTCTCCTCGAAAGGTGTTTGGGATCCGAAAAAGCTCCCCAAGTGTGTGTTAACATCCCGCATGCCCCGCTTATCCCCCACATGCTTTGTTTTTCCCTTTTCACCTCTTTTCTTGGCCTTTTGCTTTTCAGTGATGAAACCGCCGCCCTACCTGGGCGGCGGTCTCGTGACCACCGCCCTGAATAGGATGGTGGTCCTGTAACTGCCGCCCTGCTCAGGGTGGCGGTCCTTTACACATTTTCCAGAAATCTCTTTTAACATGACTCACGTAATTTCAACATTTTACCAGCTTTCTTTCACCACCATAAGCTTGCATTTATGATTCTGGTTCCCTAGAATAGTGTTTTGCCATTGTTTATAGTTTAAGAGTTTTATTTGGTTTTTACCTTGGGTAAATGCAAATGCTATAAATAGTTGGCTTGTGCTCAAGAAAATGGCCCCTCAAACTTGCCTCTAAATTTCTCTTTGCAATAGATTTAGTCTTTCATTTTGCTTAGAGTCCTTAGTTTCTTTCATTACATGCTTAGTTAGTATTGTTTTGTTGTTAGGAAGCCACATATCTAGCTTGTGCAGGTGCTGTTATCATTTTATCCAATCCATTGGAGTAGAATAGTTTTTTTTCAATAGGAAGCCATTAAAGTTGCAGGTTTTTCTCCTCAAACAAGATAGTTTTAGGTTCTAGATGTTTCATGTTGCATGACTCGCAATAAATCCCGCTAGGAATTGTATAAGCCAAGCTCTGTACTCTTGCCCCTCTCCTACTCACATTATATTTAGTCTGTATCTTGAGCTGCCTTTGTCCCAATATCTACTTATGTTAATGCTAGCATTACAAAAAATTTTGGATCCACGTGAACACGAAGGAACGAGGGGATCACACTGAGGGGACAAGATCACACACACCATCGGATTCACCACTATTTTGCGGAATCCAGGTTCTAGCTTTCAAATTTCTAAATTAGAATCGTATGAAATAGAGTAGTTAATTGCTTTATTTAATTTAATTTTACTTTTGATATTGTCAGGGAAGTTGTGGGGATTGATAGTTTCTGAGAAACTATGATTCATTCCTCACTTTTGAGGTAGGATCGACAGTCTTGCAAATAGATTAGATCAGTTATTTCATTGTTTAGAGTAGATCTACAAATTGCACAGACAAATAGCTATACTCGGTTATCTTGCTTGTTTTAAATTTTTATTGTAGCTGTCAATTCTAGATACGTTAAACAGTTACTCTTTTAGATTCATTCAAATAGTTCATCAAAAAATACAAAAATAGATAAATCATATATAGATATATTTCACGTAGCTAAATTTCACTTTGTTGTAGTTTGATTTACATTATTGCTTTTGTATGACAATCATGGGACCTAGGGAGCCTAGAGAATATGTATTCGAGCCAATCATGCCTCAACCCAATCTTGTCACAGCAATAGTTGACATAGACCAGAATCTTGGTCAAATCAGCCAAATTACAGGTTACTAGAATCTTAGATTCCAAGTCTTCCAAACAAGAACAGACTTACAACATATCAGCTCTCTGTTGAGAGGATTAAACATAGAAGACAATCAAGTGCACATGTTTTGGTCAAATCAGCCAAATTACAGGTTACCACAGGTTACCCTAGAAAAAAACTATCCACATGACCATAGTAGGACCGCAACAACCAAGAGTCTATGGTTGGGATCCACAAATCCTGTAACCCAACGAATCCGTAAGTAAAATAGACATAGACACTGGCCTACGCACAAGAGGGTTACTAGTATTCAGATCTACTCCACTTCCACCTATCATCATCACACAGTTATCATTATTATACATAGCAGCTAACAAAGCTAAGGAGTTTTGGACTAGGCCAGAGCCGGCTGCTCATGCTTCTCCTTCTTTTCCTCCTATTGCTGCCCCTGCCACCCAACCGCCCATAAAAATAACTACATCCATCATCCACTCTATGACCCTTTCTGGAGACATAGATGAAACTATCCCAGGCCATTTTCAGCATTCACGTCTACCACAACCCATAGATTGACTAATGACCACGCTGGGTAGAGCTCGATATTGATTGGAGCCTTCGAGCAGTCATCCTTGCCGATCGATCTATCACACTAGTTCAGCTAAGGAGTTTAGACTAGGTTGAAGAATCGCCCATAGAGTCAAATATATTTCCATCTACTCATATGACCTTATCTGGAGACATACACGAAACTATCCTAGGACATTTTCCACGTCTACCACAACCCATAGATTGACATGCCAGAGCTCGATATTGATTGGAGCCTTCGAGCAGTCATCCTTGCCGATCGATCTATCACACCAGTTCAGGTTAGGAGAGCCTTCTTTGCCTTAGATTCATAATTTCCACTCATATTTCATCCCCATCGGCTATCTCGGCATGACCTCGAGAGGTCGGGTGCGAGGAAGAGTTACTTGTAGATTCCCAAGCTCGCTTGTCACATTTCCATTGTACAAAATTGGTGAACCCAACATGAAACTTTCTACCTTCTGATTTGGAGTTAGATTTGTACTACCTCATTAGTTTTCACCATCACCTTTGCTCCCTCCCATTATTCTTGTGGGTATTCATATACCCCCCGAATATGTTAGGATTTGATACATATGGCAAACCCCTCTTGGCCCTTGAGGCATACTACACCCAAAAAAATAGGTAATCATCACCCTCACTCTCAGTATAGGATGACAACTACTCAACTAACCAGTTGTTAACACCAACTCCAAGGATCAGATATAACTCATCTTTTCAAACTGAGGAGTTAGATCAGCTCGCTCAAACACAACAAATAGAGCGTTCAGGCTCGAATAATATGGTGTTCACTGGAGAATCTGGTTCATCTCCTCAGGTGCTACTTAGACCACAAATTAGTAGACAATCAGATCCATACCTAGTTTTAGATGATGAACAGTCAATACATTATCCCAGGAATGAACAACGCTCTCGGAGTATGTACCCACCTATAAGAAGTTTACAAACACAACCCAAGGCCTCTTTTCAAGAAAATACCTCTATACCACTGCATATAGGAAATACCCTTGAAGAAACTTGGCAAGACAATGGTTAGTTCATAGCAGGGTATCATAGACCTATACAACATTAGAATATACAACAAATGTTGCTAGTGAAAAATATCGTGACTTCACCATATGAAGTCATATCGACTTTGGTAGACAAAGTTAAGGGATTAGAACTTGCCCAAGCAAGTCAAAATTCTCAATTCATGCAAGCAGGAAGTTCCAATCCCCCACACCATCCTAGCCAAGTAGACCTCCTCATAGGAATAGGCACGTTAGGCATACCTCCTCAGTATTCACAACAAACGCCAACTAGACCCACCATCTCTAACACCATTCCTGGACAATACCCTGTCATACTTAAACATGTACTCCAAATCACCACAAGGGGATATGTTCTCCTCTCCTGGCATGTTTTCTTAAACACGGGTGTTTCCTTATGCCCTTACCAATGCATACGCTATGCCATATCAACAACCCATTCCACCACCACTCCCTTAGCAAGCACCATCAATGGTCAAAACCTAGGCGATAGGGACTTATTCAGAATATTTGAAAGTGCCCTTAGGCTTCACCATACAAAGCATCATGCTTCCAAGACCCCTTCCTAATTTACCCAAGTACAAAGGTGAGGGAGATCCAAACACACATATCAAGGCTTACGCTACAGCCATACGAGAACTACTCCCTTGGGATGGGGTTGTTGCTAAAATATTCCCAAAAATCTTGGAAGGCATCGCTCTTGATTGGTCTTATAGAATACCTGAGGCTTCCATCCATTCATTTAAACAACTTGTTCCAGATTTCATTAAGGCATTTGAGATGAACAAACTGTTAAGAACAGGAATAAGGGAGTTCTTACACATTAAGCAGGAACATAATGAATCTGTCGCTCATTTCATCCAGAGATGGCGTACCATTCTTTATTCCTCAGCCAGTGCCGCAAATATGGACCAAATGGAACTATGTGATTTATTCCTTCATTCTCTCAACAGAGAAGTGAAGGAAGAAGTCCAGAAGTTCCCACTACAGACTTACAATGAAGTACTTGAGAGCACTCTCCGAATAGATCAAGCGGCAATAGATAGTGGTCATAAGACATATGGAACAAACGGGAGGTTAATCACCTCCAGCCAGAACACTACAACTTATCCTACTACCACGAATGTCAATCAAGGACCTAAAATCCTTAACAAAAAGCGCAGGGTGACATAAGATGGAGTAACCGATCAACTTAAAAAGGTAAATACTGTGAATACTTCACCACTAATGAATAATCAACGAAACAAAAACTTTACCCCAATAACCAATACAGTGGATTTTAATCATCCTCATCAACAACAACAACAATGGTGAAGCCCTACACAGGGCCCAAGCCAAAATTCAACTAGGTACCAAAACCAGAATTCAAACCAAAGACAACAAACGTAAAATTTTAATACTAATAGTCAATGGTTTGATCAAAATTTTGGGCCACAATATACGCCAAACCAACAAACCAGGAATTACAATTCCAATTCATATTGTGGTTTCCACAAAATTTGAGTTCATGACACTAGAACGTGTCGTGACTACAATAAATTCATGTAAAATTTGCTAGAGGAACAAAGACAATTCTTCACAGATATGTTCTTGGCAGATCCTGTGTCACCACCACCAAACATGCTTGTAGGGTCAGTTTCCCCTCAGAATGCTCCCCTCAAAATCTTTAATGATCCACTCCCAAATCATGATAACAATAGGCTAAGTCTAAATGGGACAAACAAAAGCATAATGACGGGAAACCATGATCATGAAGCCTCGACTTCACTAAATCCATCAGTTGTGCCACAACTAGGGAGTCAGCCACAACTTAAGATAGTTAGTTTAGTATAGTTAGATGCCAAACTACCCATCGAAACTGTAACAATGACACGAGAGTATTTCTCTCAGCCAAGCCCAAGTCACCTGCCATGAATAGATAAGATCCAACAAATAGTAGAAAAACCCATAGGTGCCTATGATTTAATTAGCAACCTAACAAAAACCTTCTCGCACATTTCATTTTTGGACTTACTGAAGAATTCTCCTGCCCACAGGGCTGCTCTTCTAGAGACATTAGGTTTAGGTCATCTAATTAACATCACTCCACCTCCCGAAACACAAGTGAACCATGTAGACTTTGATATCCACCCTCCGGGGCAGCTAGATAAGGATGTCAAATTCATATTCAAAATAAATAAAATGCCTACAGATGCTGAGATTGCATGCCAAGGTGATCTAGCCTTACACTTACAAGTATGGGTTTATAATAACTGCGTGAAATGAGCAATGGTTGATGATGGGGCAACAGTTAACATAGTCCCCTTCTCTTTCCTTCAAAAACTAGGATATGGGGAAACAAATTGTTCCACAACTCGAAATACATTAAGATACTATGATAGCCTTAAAGCCACTTTGATTGGGACTATAATAGTACTAGTCACCTTAGGACCCAAAACAATCCTAACTGAGTTTTATATTATAGATCGGGAAACTAACTATAATATGATCCTCGGCCGACCATGGATACACTGTATGAAGGCAATCCCTTCTATGTTATTCCAAGAAGTAAGATTATTACATATAGGAAAGGTGTTTGTAGCCAAAGGTGATCCAAAGCCATTTAATATACACCTAGCTGACTTAAAGAAAAGACCAGGTGTACACTCGGAATTTAAACTTCCAACAAACAAACTTAATAAACCCACTGACGCAAAACCAGAGGAAAAGTTGGTACCTACAATGGATCTTGAGACTATGAGTCTAGTCAAGACAATCCCAGCCTCAAAAGATGAGGCTAACACTATAGAAACAGTATCATTAGGAACTACTGCAAAAATCGTTGAATTGATAGAACAAGATCTACCAATGTTCTTACCATTTGATTCTGTAGGCATGGGATATTCCTTAGGTGTTGGTTCTCTTCCAGCAGAGGATCTCTATATGGTGGAAGTAGAATGTGAAAACACAATAGATATCCCAGTGTCCATATTCCCAGCTAAATATTAGATGCTCCATTTTGATGGAGCTAGATTCCGTTATGGAGCGGGGGCAGGTGTAATCTTTACTTCCCTTGAAGGAAAATTCCTACCGTTCGCCTTCAAACTAAATTTTGAATGTACAAACAACGATGCTGAGTACGAAGCCCTCCTCCTTGGCCTCACTTTATCCAATAGGATTGATGTTAATAACATCAGGGTGTTAGGTGACTCACAATTGGTAGAAAACCAAGTCTCTGAGATATATGAAACTAAAGCCGAGAACTTACAGCTTTACAAAACAGTTGTGTTAGATCTAAGCAAGGAGTTTGACTTCATATCAATTGAAGCAATCCCGCGAGAACAAAATCTTCTCACCGATTCTATAGCAACCTCGGCATCACGCTTTACTCCAAACAGTAAGTTAGAGGATACCCGTTTCATGGTATCCCTTCGTGATAAACCATTGATAAAAACAACAACAAATTCTCTTTTAAACAGAAATGAAAACAAATATACTATCCTAGACCACATTGATAGTGATATGGCCACACTGAATTACTTAAACACCTATGTGGCATTACATCTCTCCTATCATATGATAGATTTGTCCTTAATCCCACATTCATCTTCCTACTTCAGAAATCCCATGATGGAGCTTCCCTTGCAAATGGAACCAAGTGTATATATAGTAGAAAATGGGGACGATTTGAATTTACCTCCAGCCCCACCTGAGTTTGAAGAAGGTAATGCCTCCTTAATCAAAGAAAAAATTGATGTTGACATTGGAATGGAGGATGAAAAAAATATCTTGAAACTAGGATCCTCACAAACCCCAAAAGAAGTAGAAATACACACTCGAATCCTCAAGGAACATCAGAAGGCTTTTGCATTTAATTATAAGGAAATGACAGGAGTTGTACCCCACATTGCAGTGCACAACCTCGTCACTAAATTTGATGCAAAGTCAGTCAAACAAAATTTGAGACCAATGAAACCTAAGGTAGCTCTCATGGTGAAAGAGGAGGTGATAAAGCTGCTCCAAGTAGGATTCATCAAACCAGTCAATTACTCTCAATGGCTATCTAATATCGTTCCCATTCTAAAAAAGAATGGGAAGATACACATCTGCATAGATTTCTGAGACATTAACAAAGCATGTCCTAAGGATGACTTCCCATTACCATCCATAGATGTCATTGTTGATGTATAAACTGGATTTGAACTTTTGTCTCTAATGGATGGATTCTCAGGATACAATCAAATCAGAATATCTGAACAAGATCAAGCTAAAACCACGTTTATAACTCCTTGGGGAACCTATTGCTACGCTGTTATGCCATTTGGTCTCAAGAACACTGGCGCCACATACCAGTGAGCTATGACGTATATATTTCATGATCTAATTCATAAAATTATGAAATCCTACGTAGATGACTTTTTAGCTAAGGCCAAGAAGCGTTGTAACCATCTGGAAGGTACTCCACATCATTCTTTCACATATGATATAATACAGAGTCACGCTAAATCCAGAGAAATGCATCTTTGGTGTAACAGGAGGAAAGCTCCTAGGTTACATCATATCGTCACGAGGGATAGATGTTGATCCTAACCAAAATTCAGGTTGTCCTCGAAATGGTCCCACCTTCGAATGAATTTGGAATCAGGTCATTTCTCAGAAAAGCTTGGTGTAATTTGGAGATTCATCCCGGACTTAAGCTTCACCATCCATCCAATTAACAATTTTCTCAAGAAAGATTATAGTATTGATTGGACCGAAGACTGTAATGAATCTTTCAATGCAGTTAAGTCATTTCTTGCTATCACCACCTATGCTAATGCCACCTACGCTAGATCGTCTGTTAATTTTATATTCGCGAGCTACCAATGTCTCGCTAGCCTATATGTTGGCTCAAGAAGATGATGACAAGAGAGAACGTGTGATTTATTTCATTAGCCAGACATTTCTTGACTATGAAACACATTACACACAAGTAGAACGAGAATGCCTCGCCATAGTCTTTCCAACCAAATGCTTAAGACATTATATGCTAAATCAAGAAACAACGGTCATGGTAAAAACAGATAATTTACGAACTTTTCTCACGCAAGGGTCCTTGTCTAAGAAGGCTAGACGTTTTATAACCTTAATGGGAGAATTCAAATTAACATTTGTAAATCAAAAATCCGTTAAGGGACAAATCATCGTGGATTGGTTAGCTGATAACCCATTAGACGGAGGTGATCTAGTAAATCTAGACTTTCCCGATGAGTGCGTATACTACATTGAAACCAGACCTCCTATCTCTGAGTGTCCCTGGTATACCAACATTATTAATTATATCATGGACCATACGTATCCAGAAGGGGCTACACCGCAGCAAATAAGGTCGGTTATGCATTATCATAGCTAAATACGTCATCATAGAAACAAGTGCTCTATCGGAAAGAATTCGATGAAATGCTTCTAAGATGTGTCGAGACAGAAGAATCCAAGAAGATTCTCCATGAATCTCACAGTGGAATGTGTGGAGGCCACTTCAGTGGCCATGCGACCACTCGTAAAATACATCGAATGGGGTATTTCTGGCCCACTCTAGAACACAACACAATAGAGCTTGTATGCAGGTGTCATAAGTGTCAAGAATTCTCCCACGAGATTCACGTGTCGGCACAAGCTCTACAACCAATTGCTAATCCATGGCCCCTTTCTACGTGGGGTCTTGATTTGATAGGGAAATTCTCTCCCTCATCTACAGATGGCCATAACTTTATAATCACAGCCACCGAATATTTCACCAAGTGGGTAGAGGTTATGCCTCTTACTACTGTACCAGGGTTCTGTAATCGCTAAGTTCATTTTGAACCAAATCATTTACAGATATGGTATCCCACAAATCATTATATCAGATTACAAAACTTCTTTTAAGAATGATGAAGTTTGCGAGCTATGTAATAAATTTAGAATAAGCCATCATATGGCTTCCTTGTATTACCCTCAAGCCAACGGACGGGCTGAAGTGACAAACAAAACATTGAAAGCCATTCTCCTTAAAACAGTGAAAGAAAACAAATGAGATTGGCATTTGAAGTTATATCTGACGTTATGGGTCCACCAAACCTCAATAAGAACACCAACGGGAGTCAATTCCTTTCTCGCTAGTATTCAAGAGCAGAAGCAATTCTCCCACTTGAGGTTGAAATACCCAATCTCCGCATTTCATTACAAGGGATCCTAGAATGAAGACGCTTATAGAGAAGAACGTCTTTCCCAATTAGAAAGCCTAGATGAAGCTAGGTTAGATGCTGAATAGTGGCACAAAGTCTATGCTGACCGGATGTTCCGGCAGTATAACAAGAAAGTCTATGAATGTGACATATATAAAGGTGATCTAGTTCTAAGTCTAGAAAGCCGGATCGAAAAAAAGACCGACGAAGGAAGAAAGTTATGACCCAAATGGTTGGGCCCATACCGAGTCATGAAGGACTATGGAAATGGTGCATACCTCTTATGTACATTGGAAGGTGAGGAATTTGAAGAAACAATCAATTCCCTACACCTCAAGCAGTTCTACGCGTAAGCAACTAGCTCTATTTTTAATTACATTTACATCACATCTTCATATAGTTAGGATCATTTTGTCCGCTTGTTTTATAAAAAAATAAAAAATGTGTGATCAAGGAATTTATTCTCAAAGCAATTCATTACAAACTCATGATGTTGTTGGCATAAACACTCTAATCATACCTCTCCATTTCCATGATAGCATCAAACTATCTCGGAATCATTTTTATCAAATAAATCTAGATATGGCAAAGTCTTAAACAGTGACCATGCCAAGATCTGCAGGTTTATTCTCACTTTTGGTTTCTTCTTAGGATAGGTGTCTTTCCTATGTTCTGTTCTAGAAGCTTCATGGTGCCACATCTATCCCATATGTATATCTCTTTTGAAATAAGCACATACTGACAGTTTACTCAAGTAAACAACTCAAATATTAATCAAAGCAGAAAATTTTAATTTTACACATTTCCTTGCCCCACCAACCTTTGGAGATGAGCTTACGTCTCTTACTAGTGACGTAGGGTTGGGAAAGGATGGAGATGCCCTTACTCACCTATGCTTTTCCCATGGTGATAAACCCACGCTTCTTACTAGTAGCATGGGGAAAAGTGTAGGGGGTCCTGTTGACAAACAAATGTAAAAAGGTCATATACAAAAAATTCAAAATCTCGAAGGCTTTAAGTCAAAAACAAATGAATAAGATGTCCAAAATTCCAAAAGAGTTCAAAATCCTAAAAACCCAGATTTTGTCTACCATGAGGCCATATAAAGATCTAAGTTTGGATAAACCACAAAGTGAGTTACATCCAAAACTATGAAGTCACTCGAATGGAGTAAACTTGTGGCATCCTAATTTGGTTCCGCCAAAGCTTTGTCTATCTTTCATCACTATCATTTCAAAACATTTCATAACTTACGCCCTTTCCAACTCTCGGTGATAAGCCCTCGCATCTTACTAGTTGTGTGGAGTTAGGAGAGGGGAAAGTCTATCTGCTCATCATATTAGTTTATCTTCACCACTTTGCCAAAACAAATATGAAGTATCCAAAATTGCTTACAGAAACTAAGATTCAAAGTCACATTGTATCTACATTATCATATATCAGCATCATGAAATACAAAAGGGAAATAAACACTTGCATCATTTGTTCTCCATTGCATACATTCTAAGGAGCATAAATACATACATACATACATCATAATCTACATGAGGAAACTGGAAAGGAAACAAAGCCATAAATGTCAAAAATTCTGATCCAAAAAAGAATATATATATATATATATATATGATCAAAGTTTCTGTACAATGCCATCATGTGCTAAGCATGGTCAAAACGCCCAAAGAGCCTGGGATATACAAAAGAATATATCATACAAAATCTAGAAGAGCCAAGTGGCTTCTCAATCCATACAAAGACCCCTCAGAAGGCGCACGCCCACGCCTAGGACTCTGGCTATGCACCAGCGCTCTGAGTGCATGGAGGGCTTAGGATCCTGAGGGGTAGCCACAGTCTCGCCATGAGAATGGCTCCTCATCAAGCAATCGGCTGTCCTATACCCCACTAGCTTCTGTGTGATATAGTCAATACCATCCTGGCCACATGCCAGACTGGGGAAAAGACGTCAGTGTGTCTACCAACTACTGAGGACTCCCCAACATCTACAGACAGCTTTGCGTGGGTCCTCTCCATGGGGATCATTAGGGTATCAGTGTACATACCCTGCGAATCAAGTATCGCCACTCGTCGACGGTCTCTACAAAACAAAGGAAACAAAAACAAATTAGAAATAAACAAGAGATAAAACACAAGAGTAAACAAGAGGAGAGATAGCAACTAAGGGGATCCTAACTAAACAACAAACATTAAAAGGAGAAAGGGTAACTTACTCGGATCACCAGGCCTCTAGGATGGATCTATAGGGATCAGCACCTACTCACGGATGCCGCCGCTGACTGAGGGGCTGCTCCTGTGACTGGAGCAACGTAACATCCCACAACAGACTCATCCTCCCCATCCATGGTCCTAGGAGAGTGGCTCCTCTGAAACCAGAGTCACTCTCTCTACACTCTGCTCGGCCCTCGCTGCCTGCATAATATCCTAAGTGTCATGCCACTCAGGATCGCTGTCCTCCTCTGTCTCTTCCCCTGTAAACTTCTCAGACTCGGAGTCTATGTCAATGGGGTCATACTGCTATGGGCAGGACCCACGAAAATCTGAAGTAAGGGTTCCTGAGGTGCACCGGCTCTCCCTCTGGCACGTACTACCCTCTTGGCCATGCAATAGGAATGCAAGGAGTAACCACTATCCAACCCCGGCCTCTAGGACCCCCATCTGGCCTCTCTGAACCGATCCTATATACTGGCGCTACTGGGGGAAGCATACCCATGTAAGGTAGGACAAACTACTGAGGAACTCGGCCAAAGGGGTGTATCTCCACTCGCCCCACTCTATCAATGAGATGCCCTTGTGGTGGAGCATGAGATCAAAGTAAGAGCCTCCTCACCCCATATACCTGCCATAGTTTGGTACGGTGTGGCCTCCATGTCAGCAGTGGTCAGAGAAGCAACTGGCTGATGAGGTGCTCGGAGCACCGACATATCTATCCATCTAGCTTCCCCCATAGCTCTGGGATCTATCACCTCTACACCTCTACCATAGGGGATGAAGTGCTCATAGGCCCAACTCATGACCAAGGTCGGGTGGCTCAAGGACTGCCCCTGTAAACGGACTATCCTGTATAAATCATGGTAGGTGGTTCCAAGTATGTCTACTCCCCAGGTATATATCTGGCCATTTCCCTCTATCTGTGCAATAATGGGGGACAAACAATATAACAATGTGTCTCCTCACTTGTCCTTGATCAGTCTCGAGGCAAGGATCCCCATAATAGCGCGTTCGAAACGATTTAAAATTCCTTCTCGGGAAATTTAGCTTTCGAACTTAGTCTTTTTTGAGCCTTTTTGGCTGGGCGCATGTATTTGTCTTGCAACATCGTGTTTTGGTGTGCCAAAGGGCGCACATTTCCCCATGTCGACATCCCTTTGGGCGCGCCAAAGGCGCACCTATGCTCCTGTTGTCATTCCTTTTCGCGCGCCAAAGGGCGCACGCTTTTTCCTGTCGACAACAGTTTTTGCGCGCCTTTTCAAATGGTGGTTGGCGCATTAATGACAAATTTTGTTATATATACCTGTGCGCGCCATGTCATTTTCATTGCATTTTGTCAAGGCACGTGGTTGCTCTGGGTGTGTCAGCTCTGCTCTGTCAATTTTCATTTGCTCTGTGGACCCGCTTTCCAAACCGTCGTTATACATTCGAAGGTAAGAGGTCCATCCTCTTTTTCATTTTTGTGCTTTGGTGTGCTCGGTTTGGTTTTCGTTTGATGGCCTGTTTTAAATGTCGTTTTGCATTGGGCTGGTTCTTCCCCTATCCCGCATATTTTAACTTCTTCATCCTCTCCCTCCCTCATTTCCAGTTTGTAGGGGGAGTTGGTTTGATTAGGCTTGGTGTGGTTGAAACCCCTTTTTTTTTTTTTTTTTTTTTTTAGGCCTAGTTCCACCAAGCCTCCTTTGTGAGTGTTAGAATGAAGAATGTTTAAATGTTTAAGTGTTTTGGTATTTCCCATGGAGCGCTGTCGCGTCATGTTACACCTTAGACAGTCGCGCCCCTCGGCGCGTCTATCCCCCATGCTGCAGTCAAGAATCATGCGCCCCTAAGCGCACCCTTTCGGCCCGTAACACGCTCAAAACCCGCGCCTCCTTATATCCCTTTGGTGCATCTTTTACCTCTGTTGCATCCCTCTTCTATGCGCTAAAGGGCGCGCCCAGCTTCCATGCAACGCAAGAGCTATTTGCGCAAGTGTAAAGCCTCCAAGGCGCGGGCGCACCTTCCGTTGCAAGTACATGATGTTGTGTAGACCCTCCATGCGCCGCGCCACATACCTTTGGCGCGCCTTTTTTCCATGTTGCACAATCTGCCCATGCGCCAAAGGGCGCACCAAATCTCAATGTAACATGCATTTCCTGTGCGCCCTTCTATATAATGCAGTTTGCTTCATCCATGCGCCATGCGCCTTTGGCGCCAACTTAACCTCTGTTGCACCCTTTTCCTGTGCGCCTTGACTATTCAGCCTGTTATATACATTTTTCATGCGCCTTGCGTCCCGAACCTTAAAAGTTCTAACTCTTTCTTCTGCTAGTATTCCAATGGAAGATCAAATGACTAATTCAAGCTTCTTGGATTGGGTTTCGCTCCTTCTACGTGCAGATCATCAGATAAGCCTTGAAGAACACATGTCTACGTCAAGCAAGAGACCCACCAAACCAAGAGGGAAGGCAAAGCTAACAGAAGAAGAAATGAAATACAAATATCAGAGGGTCAGGATGCCCGAATCACAGGCAGAGTGTAATATGGATGTCAGGGATTCTGAACTGGGCCACATTGACATAGAGGAATTCTGGGTAAGGACTCAGAAAGTGACAAGGAGTCCATGGATGGATAAATTGATAGGCAGCGCCCTGCACTTCGCCGGTGGGATTCCTGTCAGTGCTGTTAATAACGAATTCATGATGGTTGTTGCACAATCCTTCAATAAAGACACAAGATGTGTCGAGAATAGCAAGGGCGAGGTAGTTATAAACCTTACTGCCCGTCGCTTTGAGTTAATGCTTGGCATCCCTCATCACCAGAACTATGTGGCTGTTAGCCAGCAAGAATGCATCAAGGCTTGGGAGGACAACGAGGACCAGTGCATGCAGTTAATGAATGAGGTCTACCTTAAGAATAAGAAGGTAGTGACCCGGTGGCCTCAAACTATCCACCGGAGTGATTTCTCAGAGGAACTCAGTGATACAATCACCTTCCTGAGCAGAGTCTTCGGTCTTTCAGATGCTCACTACTTCCATAAGTGGATGCTGCGGTACCTGGAAACAATGAATAAGAATCTGCCCGATCAGCGTTTCTGCTGGGGGGAGATAATAAGCAGCACAATATCCGAGCAACTGCAACAGTTCGCTACGACAGGAGTATTCCACATGAACTCCTACGTCGTCTATGCTGCCGCAGCTGAAAGGGATTATCCAGGGCTGCACCGAAGTGGAACTTGGCCTCAGGCCAAAATATATGAATACTATCAAGAGCTGAAGCTGGAGAACAGCATCCAACACTTCGCTAAGATCAATGATGTTTTCTTCTATCACATCATGTGCATGTTGCGGCCAAATTTGACTCATAGCCGGACAACCAAAAACATAGTGGCAGTCACAGAGAAATGGGGGGCCTTGTTCACCCAGTTTCCCACGTTCACCTATCTAAGGGCGGTCAACTTTTTGGGCGAACCAACCAGGTTGCCAAGGTATGCTGGACCAAAGCTGATTTTATTGGAACTGTCAAGACAGCTCGTCACATACCATGAAAAGTGCCTCAAGAGAAAGAAGGGCGGAACTCCTTTCCCCCTCACAGTAGGCCGTTACACATGCTCCAGCTATCACAAGGCGAAGGAGATGTTTGCTGAGCTAGAATTGCTCAACCTAAAGCATGATTTCCCAGCAAGGCCTACATTCGACCCTAGGGGCTGTCTACCAAGGGCTAAGCTTGATCCGATTCATGTCCCTCAGATTGAGGATATCTACATTGACGTTCTCCATGAGGTAGAACTCAGAAGAAAGGATCACTCTCGCTTGGCATTAACGGAAATCATCCATTACGGAGTGGCCATTGTCCCAAAAGGCTTCCAAACCACGGAAGACGAAGTAGACAAAGTGTATAATGACACAGAAGGGGATGATTGGCCCTTCCCAGACATTGACAGAAGCAAGGCTCCTCAGACAATCGAGGAGAGGGTCAAGGAGACTATGCGGAGAACAGAGCATTGGTGCCGCATGAATGGGTTAATCTACCTCAGTGTAGATTTTACAACTTCTCCTTTGGGTAATGCACCTCCAAGGTCAAAGAAGCAGCTAAAAGGCAAAGCTGCGGAAGGTGAGCCTAGCACCATTCAGGAGGAAGCCCCTGAAAGTCCTCCATCCTCGGAGCCCGAACAGGTTATTACTCTTGAAGAAGAATTGACAGAGGATAGTCCTATACGCCCATCCACCCAGGATGTCGGCATCGCTACAACTACAGAGGTCCCTTCTATCCCTTCTTCTTCTCTTCCTCCCCTTCCTCAGATGTCGGCAACCACTCCTTTGGTTGTGTCCTCTCCCCCTTCTTCTACTCTCTCCCCTGCCTCTTCGTCCATCTTCTCCTCTCTCACTGATTTGTCTTCCTCTATTTCTTCCCTCATCTCCGAGCTCCCTTCCCTTCCTATCTCTTCTGCAGCTGCGGTTTCCCTTCCTCCCGTGGGCATGTCTTCGGCTATTCTTTCAATGCCGCCGCCGCGTGTCTCCACGTTCTTCCCCTCTTCTACCGTTGCTGCCTCCCCCTCTGTCTCTGGTCCTTCTTCAATAGGACCAGCTTGGATCTCTCAGCAGCTGAGCCAACCAAAGAGGAAAGTCCCCATCGCTCCGATGGACTTTTCAGTCATTCTGGCTAAAGGAGCAAAGAAGCACAAGCCGGTTACATGCTTCTCCAAGAGCGCTGCAGGTGAGAGGGTTATGGAAATTGCCTACCCCGATCCCACCAAAGAGAAAGAAGATCTGTCTCCGGCAGATTTCACAGTGACCCAAGTCACAATGGGGACATCCTCTGAAAGTCTCCAGGGGGAAGCTCTTTCCGCAGTTGATGCACTCTGCGAAAAGCTTCAGGAAACAAAGGAAGAAAAGAGGCTACTGAAGGAGCAGAATAAATACCTGCTTCAAGCCCTACAGAAGATGGGAAGTGCACCTCCCACAACTGCCGCCGAGACTCCTGAGCTGCTCAGTCAGGAGAAGATCAATGAATATTCAAAGATCGGCGAGCAGGGTATGGCTGTTTCTGCTTGGAGGAGCCAAATCCTTAAGGATAGTGAAAAGGTGATCGCCGAGTATATCAGTTTATACCTGAACATCGAGAAGGTGAATAAGGAACTCCAAACATTAGCAAGTCCAGTATCAGAAGAGCTCGAAAACGCCAGACTCCAACACGAGGCCTTCCAACAAATGTTCGACTGTTCAGTCGAAGATTTGGTCAAGTTTGGAGTGTTCGGTCATCCAAGGACCCTCAACAAGACCATGTCCACTTTGGACTATCGGATAGATCAGCTCGAATTTGTGTTAGAGAAGATAGACAAGGTGAAGGAAGAGGCCCTGGATGCGATGCATCAAATGGAGAAGATTGTTCTATCTATGACTCCAGGGTTGCTCACTCCTTCCCTCACCTTGAGATCAGCTGACGATACTATCCGAATTTTCAAGGAGTTAGCTTCTCAAGGGACAGGGCCAGAAGTCACGTTTGACATCGAATCCATCAATAACCTACTGGCCTGTAGGGACTTCATCGGATCCCTAATCGAGGCGGGTAAAGATTATTCCAAACTCCCGGAAAAGCTCATTGATGAGCGGGAAACTTGCGAAGCAATCAGTGAAAGGCACAAGGATCCATCACAGGATCAATTTACACCAATGATCAGCAAGTTCTTGGAATACCGGGCTCAGTTCCACATCTCATCTCCTGATCAGCATCAGAAACAGGCGACCCCTTTTAGGCCACAGGATGATGATGATGAATAGCTTCTTCTTCTTCTTCTTCTTCTTCTTCTCCTCTCTATTCTCCGACTTTCTCTTCGAAATATCTGAAGTGTGTTGGCACAAACGATGACATCATCCATGTTACATCATGGGATGATGTCATCCATCCAAGTTGTCAAAGTCAACATGACTTTTGGATATTTTGTAAATATCTTGTGAATAAGTGGTTGGCTCCATTTTGCCTTCTCTCTCCCTCACTTTCTATAAATACTAGAATACTTGTTGTATTCGAGGGGTGAACATTTTTTAGATAGAAAGAGAGGTGAGGAGAGAAAGACTTTGAGCTTTCTTGTAACAGATAAAAACAATTAATACAATTATTCAGACTTTGTGCTCAATAGCTGTGTTATACATTAGATCTTTCTTATGTTAGATCTGCATGTGTCTTTTCTGTTGAATTCATATCTACTTTTCCGTCACTTGTTTATCAGTATTGCTTTGTTTATTTATGCAAGTAGGTTTGGCTCTGTTTACTACCAAGCCCAAAGCATAGATTTTCTGACCCTTCCGCTTTGGAACTCATTTCTTTTCTTCCTTCGGATCTGTTCTTTCTCTTCTCCTTCTTTTATTCCTTTCTCTTCGTAGCCTAGAACGCTCTACTGGGATGAGATCCCAACCCCCGAAGGCAGAATCTGTGAGACTTGCATAGGTTCCTGCTAGTAGAAGTAGCAATAAACCAGTTTCGCTTTGCTGTCTCAAAGAGGGGCTAAGCCCTGCACACCGTTGGCCCGTCTATCCATAAATCTGTCCACGCGACAGAGCTTGAACAAAACTGAGTCGACTTTAATTCAGGAACGTTAGGAAGTCAGATCGCACTCAGTTGACCGACTTTTTACAGAGCCTCAGATGAGCTTGGCTCAGCATGGTGATGATTGTGCCCACTATGCATTTGGTGCCCAGGTGAACCTGCTGATGCTCAGAGGGGTGAGTTCAACATCGAATAACTTGGCTCGATTAGATCGATGTTACCGGGAGAAGTCTAATAAAAATCCAAATTTGGGCGAGGCTGAAATGTGGAGGCTTGGAAGAAACTACGCGGAAAGTGTTCCAATCAGCATCACAACAAGCTATGGAAAAGAAGAGATTAGGGGTCATTCGACTGAGTTGATGCTCGATCAGGTTGAGCAACGTGAGGCACGCGCAATATGTAGTTAGATCCACTTAACATTGAAATGACTTTCCCCATGCTATGAGAGGGCGTTAACGAATCCTAGGAGCTAAGTTTGGGTTTTTCAAGGGAGCGAGCCATGGAATGTAATTTTCTCACCTACATATACGTAAAAACACACTTGTCGGGAGCAAGTTCAAAGTGATAGCTTGAGCCAGGTTATCATGAAAAGCACTGTTGAGGAGATGCTAAAAATAAGGGGGTAATATAGATATCAGCTTCCACATATCCATTTACCTAGTCAAGAAGGTACATGTCCGAGGCCAGATGCATAGTGGAGATGTTTTCAAGGGACCGTTGTGGTGGGAAGTTAAATTTTGTTGCCAAGCTAACAGAGTGGAATTTAGTGGAAGTTATAAACAATTGAGGCATCAATCAATATGGGCATGACCATGGTAGTTAAATTTGAATTCTACGTCGAGCTCTGAGCCCCCCCTACATGGAGCCAATTAAACTATACTGGTCAAAAATTAGATTCCAAGGTGGCAAGCAGATTTTAGCATTTTTAGGTTAAGTGGCCCAGAAAATGCACAACTTGAGAGCTCACCAACTAATGTGATGCCGAGTGGGTTCAACATGATATGCTCGCGGAGGCATGATCACTATCTCAACACAAACATTTTGACTCATGAATCTTGTGCAACAAACCATCACCGTGGGTCCCATAGCTGATAACCATTCAATTTGATGGCTGAGTTGAATAGCAAAATGGCCCACTACCGTGTATATAGGGGGAAAGTCGTCTGATTTAAATGCCTTTTTCGTCGGTCATAGCTAGTGAAGAATTCGGTGGTAAGCTGATTTTAATCCTCACAAAAAGTGGCAAGTCATAAGGAATTCAATGTTTGGCGGTTAAATATGTGGAACCCACCATACATGTTGAGAGCATGACTGGGAAAGACATAAATCACTTGTCGATTTAGAAGGGAGTGAGCTCATTTTGGATGACATCAGCTCAACGAGCACGGTTGATGAGCATTAACTTGTTAATTTCCATTACAGAAATCCCCCAAACTTGGATTAATTAACTTTTTCCCCTCATAGACCATGGCTAAAACACTTCTCTGAGGGGGCAATATGAACGTACAAAATATTATTGTAAGGTATTATACTGGAAGATAAATTCAAGTTTTTGAATACATGTAAGGTGTTGGGGATGGTAGATTTTTCTCAATGGTGCAATTAATGGTATAATCAAGCATACCCTGCTTAGACCATCTTGCTATAATTTTTCCCAAGATTTAGGATTCCTCCTCTTTTCTCACTAGCTTGGATTTCTCTATAAGTGAAATGAGGAACCGCCGCCCTGAACAGGGTTAGACGGTCCTGTCCAATTCCTCTGCTCTTTTCACAACCTAAGCAGTCCTTATACGCATTTGGGAACTCCAGAAGCTCTCTTCTAACATGACTCACGTAATTTCAAGCCATTGCCAGCTTCCATTCACTATAATGATTGCATTATACATGTGATGAAGTTCCCTAGAAATTAGTGTTCTGTGCCTAATTTATCAGTCCTTTCAGTTATATTTGCTATTACCTTGGGTATTCTTTCTCATGCTATGCAGATAGTTGGCTTGTGCTCAAGCTACAAGTTTCCAGTCACAAGTTTCCTCTGAGTTATTGTCTCTTTGCAATAGGAGTGAAGTTCTGTATGCATTTTGTTTGTGATTGCTTAGTTCATCCTTTCATTTTCATATTTCTTCAGTTGGAAGACAAAAAACTTGTCTAGTTAAGAACCCTTTCTTGGTGCATCACCATCTTCCTAGGTGTAGGTTTTCATTTCTATCCAATCCATGTCTCTCTCCAATCAAACTATAAATGTTAGTATAGGTCTCGTTAGTCATTTTTCATGTTGCATTAGGAGTCAAAGTAAATCCTTAGTTTAGGAATTGATAAGCTGAGCTCTATACTCTAGCAGGTATCACCTCTCCTACTCACATTGTCCCATTTACTCTGAGAGGTGATCTCATGAGCTTACCTAATCACACCAAATCCCACTTTTGTTGATCTAGCATTGCACGCTTTTCTGGATCCATTCAAAGGGTGCAATGATTTGGCGATCACACTGAGGGGAAAAGATCACACACACCATTTTGGCATTCACTCAGTATGCGGAATCCAGGTTCTAGCTTTCAAATTTCTAAATTAGAATCATATCAAATAGAGTAGTTAATTTCTTTATTTTAGTTAATTTTACTTTCGATATTACTGGGGAAGTTGTGTGGATTGATATTTTCTGAGAAACTATGATTCATTCCTCACTTCTGAGGTAGGATTGATAGTCTTGAAAATAGATTCGATCAGTTATTTCATTATTTAGAGTAGATCTACAAATTGCACAGACAAATAGCTATACTCAGTTATCTTGTTTGTTTTAAATTGTTATTGTAGCTGTCAATTCTAGATATGTTAAACAGTTACTCTTTTAGATTCATTTGAATAGTTCATCAAAAAATACAAAAATAGAGAAATCATATATAGATATATTTCACGTAGCTAAATTTCACTTTGTTGCAGTTTGATTTACATTATTGCTTTTGTATGACAATCACAGGACCTAGGGAGCCCAAAGAATATGTATTCGAGCCAATCATGCCGCAACCCAATCTCATCACAGTAATAGTTGACATGGACCAGAATCTTATAATCTAAGTTTTCCAAACAACAACAGACTTACAACAGATCAGCTCTCTGTTGAGAGGATTAAACATAGAAGACAATCAAGTGAACACGTTTTGGTCAAATCAGCCAAATTACAGGTTACCCTAGAAAAATATCCACATGACCATAGCAGGACCGGAACAACCAAGAGTCTATGGTTGCGATCCACAAATCCCACAACCCAACGAATTCGTTAGTAAAACAGACATAGACACTGGCCTATGTACACTAGTATTCCGATTTACTCCACTTCCACCTATCATCATCACACAGTTATCCTTATTAGACATAGCAGCTAACAAAGCTAAGGAGTTCTAGACTAGGCCAAAGAACCACCCATAAAAACAACTACATCCATCATCCACTCTATGACCCTGTCTGGAGACATACACGAAACTATCCCAGGCCATTTTCCACGTATACCACAACCCATAGATCGAATAACGCGAGAGCTTGATATTGATTGGAGCCTTCAAGCAATCATCCTTACCAATCAATCTATCACACCAGTTCAGGTTATGAGGGCCTTCTTTTCCTTAGATTCACAATTTCCACTAGTGCGCGTCGAAGACATTAGATTTCCTAACTAGATTGTCTGCATCCCACACATATTTCATCCCCACCGGCTGTCTCGGTACGACCTCGAGAGGTCGGGTACAAGGAAGAGTTACTTGTAGATTCCCAAGCTCGCTTGTCACTTTTCCGTCGTACAGGCTCCAAGAGCACTATGTACATCTTTCTTGGCTACTTCATGTGTAGCCTTACCCAATGAGAACTTCGAGATCCGGTAGTATGTTGCTGTGATAGTCTCTTTAGTTTTCCCCGAAATAGGGGTATCCACTTCTATTACACACTCTCTTAATGGATTAACCATTAGACTTGATCTAGTTCTTGGTCTCTTAGCTTGTCTTTTGGGCATGGACTCCAATATGCTGAGATCTATCAAATCTTCTAGAGGAACTTTTTTCTTCTACTTAGGATTTTTCCTAAATAGCCACTCTGGTATAGCTAGAGTTGACGAAGATGGAGTAGTAGATCCGATACTTGAAGTACCAGTTAAGGAAATATCGCTAGACATGCCAACTAATATCTGAGAAGAGGTGGTAATGATGGAAGGTGTGGGATTGAGGAGATCCATGGGAATTGACAAGGTGATGATGGGGGCTGAGATTGAAGAAAATGGGAGTGTCAAAGGTAGTGAGGAATAAATGGGTGACCCAATATTTTCTCCAGATGATAAGACTGGAAGTGATGAAAATAACTAGGCCACAGAAGGAGATGTGAAAGAGGAAATGGTAGAAGTGGAGGGAACTGATATTGGAAGTGATAATGGAGGAAGGGGAAGATAGGATGGATCCTGAATGGTACTTGGGGAATCACTTACTTCTAAAACCTTAGCAACTGATACTGTTGATGCTGTAACCTTGGAAGCAACAGACCTAGAAAGAGATGAGCCACCAACCACAAATGAGATATTCTTTGGAACCATGGGAACCCTTTGAGTCGATCTCTTGCCTTTTGTAGGTGTCGGTTGGTTTACTGTTGATGTGGGCCCTATATTTAAAGGTTTATTTTTACCTTTAGGTGAGATTTCCAAAGTGTCCAACCAACTGAAAGTTCTTTTTAGAATGGGCCCCACCCTTTCTTTGGTATTGCTGCATTCTTATACATACCAGTTAACCCATGACAATGGTTTATTGGCAACATCACCATCCTTGTATGATGCATCTAGGACCTCACCATTATCTTGTAAGTCCTTTGGTACATCAGCCAACCCAAACTACCACACTTCATCAAGGGTTAATCTTTCGTAATCCCTTTGTTGTATGATGAATTCATCTCAACAATGGATGCATATATCTTCTAATTGGGGCATATGAGCACTGGATTTCCCTGTTTCCCCGAGTTTATCCTAATAGTTAAAGTTAGTTCATGGATGGAAGGTTTGCAGGGTTACCTCACCCATTTCAGCATCCACATTTCTTACCTTATGGATAGTTGGGAAAGAATACCTACTATTTGTAACAGGGAAATACATTCCCACCTTGTGACACTTATTTTGGATTTTGTGGTAATCCAATAACTAAAGAACCAATTCTAGAAGAACCCACTTATCAGTGGGGCACCTTGGTAACTTGTTGGGGGTGCCTATGAAACCTGGAATCTGAAGGTAGGTGAATGTGGGAAACTGAAGGTAGATTTCTCCCCATTTCCACACCTCTAGGAAAGCCTCATCAGAAATCTACTGATTATATAGCTCCTTGTCAAAGTGATAGAGGACAAAAACAAAGAAAGCATCACTAATTCTTCAGAAGTGCTTGCTTCCCTTGTCTAGAGTAAGCTGGGGATAAAATTCATAGATTTGGGATGTGCTGTGAACACCCCTAGTGTTTAACACTACAAAATCTACCATAGCAGAAGCTGCATACACTAGGAAAGCTGTCATGTAGAAGGATTTAGTTTCTGCCTCCTTTTCCAACTGGTAGCAGATGTTGCTACTGATATGTTCACCCCATCAGATAAACTCATCATTATTTTTTATCATTACTATGTATAATAACATCCATTCTTAGAATTCCTTAGCAGAAGCAAGACCTAACACTCTTCTCAAGAGTATAATGAGGTTGTTGAGCACTTGAATAAAATTTGATCGATGTAGAGTCTTGGGAAATTTTGAAAAATTAGTTAGGTAAGACTTCATCATAACCTTCGAGCATACTTCCTGCTTCTTATCTGACTGCTCAACTACTATTTCTGGTGAGATAGTGGTGTAATCTTGTTTGTATGGAAGTTTAAACAAGTCCTCAAACAAATCTAGGTCCAGATGGATTACCACCTTATTGTCACTATCTCTTATTGACATAGAGTCTAAGTCATAGTGATCTGTTGCAACTAGGAAATATTCTGGGCATTGCATGGATGCGAGAAAACTAGTGGTAAGAGAAAGACCACTGTTGAAGATAGCCTACATCCACGGCTTTTTATTTGGGGCATTTAATATTTCCCAGAACTTAGGAAGATCAATCTACCCGAGATTGGTCTCCCTGATATTTCCTAAATTAGAGGTTAAGCAGGATTGGGGAGAAACTCCAAGAAATGTGTATTTCACCTTTTCTTTCCCCTTTGAAGTAGAGTTAGACACCAAACCTATGTTTTGGGAGTTTGAATGTTATAGAAATCCAAAATTTTGAAAGCAGGAAAAAAATCTGAAAACCCGAACCGAAAAAGTACGAAGGAAAACACTAAAAGAAATATCCAAAGAATTTTTCCTGTGTGCATGTATACTTTGCTTAATGCTAAATCAAATGAAACAAGAACTACCACCTAAAATAGTTCTAAAATTTAGCTAAAACAAAGCATAAACACCATCATAATAAGAATTAAACAAGGGTTAGATGCTAGCATTCATCAATACAAACTTTGAAACTAACAATGCTAAATATCTAAACTCCTCTATTCTCTAACAACAAATAAATGAATGGACCTAAGTAATCTCCATGGTTATCAAAATAGTTTTCCTTAATGTTCCAAGAACCTAGGAATGGGGGCTAATCAATGTTGGGCTACAAGACTCTTTTAACACCTCCCATATGACCCAAGCACTTTAAGAAAGAGGCTTAACTCTTCAAGATGATGAACTCTCAAAAGGGAAAGGTGCAAGCTCTTAGTCTCTTTGCTATATGCTTTGCATTTTCTCTCTTAGAAAGTTCAGGTGTAAGTAAAAAGGTAGGTGGAGGGCTCTTTATATAGCCCAAAGGATAAAGGATTCAACACATTCTCATGAATGTGGGATAAAGGTAAAACATGATTAGGAATGGATAAGGTTGCTTTATTAAAGGTAACCATACTTTAGAAGGGTTTAATACATGTTTAGCAAGTCATGGGAGTTGGGGGTACTTTAATTAATCAAAGGTGATTAATTAATAGGTAGGTGTAAGCTTATAGAAGCCAATTAGAGGAATATTAGTGCGATTTAGGCTATTATAAGGGGATTAAATCAATTAAATATTGATTTATTGGTTAAATGGAAGGGAAAGCTAATTAATTAATAATAATTAATTAGTCTAGGTAGAAGGGATGATTTATTAACAGAAGGTCGTTAATTAGGGTATTTGTTGGATATGAAACTTAATTAATTAGCTTAGTGTAATTAATTAATGATGATATGAGGGAAAATGAGTGCTTTTGACGATATGTCGTTGATTTGTGAGAAAGGGGATAATTAGCACAATTTAAGTATTTAAATTGCTTGGGCATAATTATAGGTGTCTACATTTGCCCCTCTTTGGGGTGGCGTAAGTGATGCCACTTCAAAGATAGTAGACAGAAGAGATTTTGAAGGGATAGAAGAAAAATTAGGAGGGAGAGATGCCCCCTCGAGTGTCGATGGGGTGATGAAGGAAGCCGATCAACGATCGAAAAATATGACAAGTAGGTAGAAGAATGGGGACGAGGCAGGATGCCCCAAGGAGAGGGAGAATTCGAGGTGAAAGGGAAGTTGTGTAGAAGAAATATGGATGAGGGGATAGAAGAGCTTAACCTCTAGCCGCTTATTTGTTTGGAACAAATTTGATGTCATCATATTGCCATAGGAACTACAACATCGGTCCTTATGAAAAATATAAGCATACGACAAAGGTAGAGTAACATGAAAAGCCATACTATGAACAATTGTCCATTGCGGATACAATAATGCAATGCAATACGAGAAGGAAACAAGCTCATATAACAGGGAAAACAAGTACAAACACACATATCTAACCCAACAACGGTCAAGACAGTTGTACAAATGTTTTGTTATCAGTGTTGAAGAGATCCACAAGTTCATGATTGACAACAAGGGTTAAAAATGATGCCCCAAGCAAGGATACATGTAAGGGGAAATGAAAATGGACATGGGGTCCATGAAAAGCATTTGTGCACAATGAAACAGCACCAGGTAACCAAAAGTGCCCCAGAGTACAGACGAAGCAAGCAACTAGCTTTTGTGAATGGTTGTGAATCCAGTGATCCGCGAGTCGTATTAATTGGGGAAGATGTGAGACAAACCAACAGGATATGGAGAAAATACCATGCGCAAGACACAAGTTTTAGCCGTAAGAAGCAAGTTACCATTTTGTAGGGTGTTTTACTTATTAGGAATTTTTTGAAATTTTTTTTCCTTGTTTTTAGATTTTTTTGATATATATATATATATATATTTTTTGTGGTTTTCTCGAAACAATGTTCTATTGTTTTTGTGTTTTTCTCGAAACAATTTTCTATTGTTTGTGTGTTTTGTGAAACAATTTTCTATTATTTTTGTGTTTTCTCAAAACAATGTTCTATTGTTTTTGTGTTTTTCTCGAAATAATTTTCTATTGTTTGTGTGTTTTTAACAGTTTTCCAAAGCTATGTGTAGGTAACCAAGAAAGCATGGATGCCCCCAGCGTTAGGTGGGGAATATACAAGGGCAGAAGCCACGTGCTTATGAACAAGAAGGTGAATTCGTTGAGTGGCCCCCAGTGTAAGATGGGAAATAACGAAAGACCACGTACCTTACAGATGAATAGAAGAAGGTAAAGCCAGATCAAGGCTAGACTAGATGGTGTGCACAAGGAAACTCGAAGGTAGAACCAGGTCCAGGACAAAGACAACTACCCTTCTAATATAGAATTCTTGTGAACAACAAATCCTCCCAATGCGCCGGAAACCGGGTTTTCACCCAAGGACTTGTCCAAAGTACCACAATTATGTGGTTTTCACTAGTGGAGGACCTGTTTTCTCTTTTTCTTTTTATGTTTTTTTTTTTATGTTTTTATATTTTTTGTGATTTTTATGAATTTCTTATGCCATGTTTAGGCATAAAACCTCTTAAGATGCATGGAATTCATGGGATCCCAGAGCTCATCACCATTGGGGTGAGCCAACTTGTATGCCCCTATGCCATACTTGGCAACTATGACATAGGGTCCTAACCAGTGTGGTTCTAACTTCCCTTTCTTTTCTCATTGTGCTCTGGTGTTGAACTGGTTCTCCTTCATAACTAAATCACCCACCTCAAACTGGCGAGGGATGATTCTCTTGTTGTAGTTGTGGGAGATTCTATGTTGATATACCTTTAAGTGATTAAGAGCACGAATGCGCCTCTCATCCAGGAGCTCTAACTCAGCCAATCTTCATCCTTCTCTAAATAGTCCCAAAGAGAAATTCGCAGGGATGGGAGTTCAATCTCTAAAGGGATGATAGATGCTGTCCTGAATACTAGGGAATATGGTGTGGCACCTCTAGGAGTGTGAATTGATGTTTGGTAGGACCAGAGGGTTGGGTGGATTTGTAGGTGCCAGTTTCGACCGGTTTTGCTAACCATCTTCTCCATTATCCTTACCAAAGTCTTGTTTGTTGCCTCAGCTTGTCCATTACCCTAAGGGTAATATGGCATGGACCATTTCAATCTGATTTGGAACCGTTGGCAAATACCTTTCACAGTTTTGTTCTTAAATGACTTCCCATTATCTGTGACAATGGCTGCAGGGATACCATATCGGCAAATAATATGATTCATGATGAATTTAGAAATCTGTGCTCCTGTGACATAGGTTAAAGGGACAGCCTCCACCCATTTTATAAAGTATTATGTAGCTCTGATGATATGTGTATGACCATCAGATGAGGTAGGAGTAAGCTTCCCTATTAGATCAAGTCCCCACTTGGAGAATGGCCACGGGGTAGTGATTGGTTGCAATGGTTGCGATGGAGCATCGATGAAATTTTCATACTTTTGGCAAAGCACACATTTTATAACATAATTACAATAATCAGTTTAGATGGTGGGCCAATAGTAACCTACTCTTAACAATTTCTTAGCCAAGACCATTCCATTTGTATGTGCTCCGCATACTCCTTCGTGTACTTCTTTAATTACCTGGATTGACTCCGTCACATCCAGACAATGTAACAGGTTCCCATCGTAGCCACGATGATAAAGTGTACCTCCTAAAAGGGTGTAATGGGCTATCTGGTGAATCAGGCTTTGCTTTTTAGAATGGGAGATATTGGGAGGGAAAGTACTGTCCTTAAGATAGGTGAAAATGGGTTCGTACCATGGGAAATAGGGACCAACAACCTCACAATCCATGCAAGATTTCGGTACGTCATATGCGGGTTGGTGTAGATTTTCTACGAAAAATGGCATATCATTGTTCCCTGGTGGAATACAAAGCATAGATCCCACTGTTGCCATAGCATCTACCAATCTGTTCTATGCTCTTGGGATCTGCTCAAAGGTAATGCGCACAAAATACTCCTTCAGAGTTTCCACCAACTTCTTGTAAGGTATGAGCTTGTCATCCTTAACTTTATACTCGTCATTAACCTGTTTGATGATTAGCTGTGAATCACCTACAACCTTAACATGTTTAATATTCCACTTGATGGCTAGCTTCATCCCTGCAATGAGTGCTTCATATTCCGCAATGTTGTTCATGCAAGGGAAGGCCAGGTGGAAAGCCTGTGGTATAGGATCACCCGAAGGAGTAATAAGGACCACTCCTGCACCTGAACCATGAAACGTAAAAGATCCATCAAAATGTACCTGTCGTACAATAGATTATTCAATGTAGAGAAAAGATTCATCTGGCAGATCCAGACTCAAAGGTTCTGTGCTTTGCAAAGGTGCTTCCGCTAGCTGGTCAGTAAGTACTTGTCCTTTAATTAATTTTTGATGGACAAATTCTATATTAAACTCACTGAGTAGAATGATCCAATTAGCCATTCTACCTGTGAGGGCAGGTTTGGACAACAAATACTTGAGTGGGTCGACCTTGGATATGAGCTTGGTCTTAGTATTTAGTAGGTAATGGCGAAGTTTCTGAAAGGTAAAAACAACAGCCAAGCAAGCCTTTTCAATCTGAGGATAATTACATTCATAGGCGATGAGGGTGCGACTCAGATAGTACACTGCTTTCTCTTTATGGATAAGGTCATATTGGGTGAGCAGTGCACCAATAGCATATTACGTAGTGGATATATAGAGCAAAAGTGGTTCTCCCAGAGTGGGAGGCATGAGGACAGGTGGATTAGCCAGGTACTGTTTAAGCAAAGCAAAGGCTTGTTGTTGCTCAGGGCCCCAGATGAAAGTGATGTCCTTCTTAAGCAAATGAGTGAATGAGTGACATTTATTTGCAAGCTGGGAGATAAAGTGATGAATGGCTTGAATTTTTTCTTGCAAGCTACGCAGTTGCTTGATATTCTCAGGTGGAGGCATTTCAGTGATGGGAGACACTTTAGCGGGATCTACCTCAATACCTCATCTTGACACAATAAAGCCCAATAGTTTCCCAGATAACACACCAAAGACACATTTCTTTGGATTCAATATGACTTTTTATTCACGTAGGCATTCAAAGATACGCCGCAAAATGATAGGATGATCCTCTCTTGTTTTGGACTTTCCCAAGATGTCATCTACGTAGTCTTCCATGATATCATGAATCATATTGTGAAAGATTACTATCATGGCCCACTGATAAGTTGCTCCCACATTCTTAAGGCCAAATGGCATCACCTGATAACAGAAGGTGCCCCAAGGAGTTGGGAAAGCTATTTTGTGTTGGTCTTCCGTAGCGATCTTAATTTGATTATAACCTAAAAATCCATCCATGAGTGATAGCATTTCATACCCTGCAGTTGAGTCAACAATTATGTCAATGTTGGGCATTGGAAAGTCATCTTTAGGGCAAGCTTTATTGATGTCCCTAAAATCTGTGCAGATTCAGATACCGATAGGTTTCTTCTGGACAGGAACAATGTTCAATATCCATTCAGAATAATCAATTGGCCTGATGAATCCTGCTGCAAGTAACCTTTCCAACTCTTCTTTAACTAACAAGGCCACTCTTGGGTGCATCTTTCGGAGCTTCTATTTGATAGGCTTAGTGTCTGTGTGCACAACCGGGTTGTGCACGACTAAAGTTGGATCTAAGTCGGGCATGTATTTGTAAGACCATGCGAACACATCAATAAACTCTCACAGTATCATAGTGAATGTCTTTTGTTCTCTGGCCGAGAGTGATGCTCCCAATTTTACTGTCTTGGGATCTTCTTTGGTACCAATATTGACATCAATGGTTTCTTCAACTAACAATTTGGATAAATCCTCCATATGCGTAGGATCGGGAGGTAGGTTGAGATCTTCATCCAAGGATGTCTCTACGAGATTTTCATCCTTGGCGTGGTCACTTTGTTTGTCCTTTGATTTTCTTATTTGTTTGTTAGTCAATGCCTCAAAGAGGTTTTCACTGTGTGACTTGGACTTTGATTTTTGCCAAGGCTTTTCTTTAGAACTCTTGCCCTCGCTTTTATTTAAATTTTGCTGACCACGAAGTTCAGCCTCCTCGCTGAAGTAGGCGCAGGTGTCTAAGTTGATAAAGAAACCCTTCTTGTGATCTCTAATAGGAATTGTATCCCTTATGCCCATGAACTCTACAATAGCCTCATCATTCTCGAATAAATCTAGTGGCACGTGACATTGTTGGTCCCATTCAACAAGGGAGGGGTATACAAGGTCAAGGGTTGGTTCAGTGGGGGTGATAGTTAGGACAGCGTTATTCATGAAAAGGTTCCTGGAGGCCAAATCCTCATATTGGCTACAACAGGAATCTGTATTGCTGTCTGGATAATTAGAGCTATCCTCATGCTCAGAACAAGTCGCATCTTGATCGTTGGGGTGTGCTCCATAAGGGTGAATCCCAATGCCATATCTTTCTGTTTTGAAATGTGGAAGAGGGAATGGTTCTCTTTGTCCTTATTCATTCCTCCCACATCCTAGGCCTTTGTAGCCCATGGAGTACATCATTCTGCTAGATTTTTCATATTCTGGGGTTTGATAACAAGATGGATGAGTGTCCTCAGGGACCCAAGTAGTAGGTGGATCAAGTAATTTTTCCTCAGCTAACAAGCCTCCATGTAGGAACAACCCAATAGTGTGTTCCTCTCTAGGTCTCCTGAAGCGGTAGTTGGGTTGACCTCTAGTCTTGGGCGACAAGGAGAGGTCAGAAACCAAGAGCACTTGTTGTACATTATACTCCCCACAGCCATATTCCAGAATTTTCATCTCCCATGAATTAAATGGAGATGTTGAAGTAGATGCCCCATGAGTGCAAGAACTAAGAGAATTTGAATCTACTCGAGATTCCATGGCCTCAGAATGAAGAGGGACAGCTATATCTGTGGAGGGACATGCGTATGTACCCTTTCATGTAAAGCTATTAACAGCTCTACAATGAGCAAAGGGCTCTGAGTCTCTTGGTATTGTTACTGTATGTCCCTCATGCTTCAGCTTAATGCATTGATGAAATGTTGATGGCACTGCTTGCATGGCATGGATCCATGGTCGGCCTAGAAGCATATTATATGGAAGTTCCAAGTCTAAGACGTGAAACTTTGTCTAATGGCAAGTGGGGCCCACCTCCATTGGCAGCATAATGGTGCCTGCTAACTCTCTTTCCGCATTGTCGTATGCGGTGATAGTGATGATATGGAACTCAAGATTTTCTTCTGTATGTCCCAATTGTTTGACTAATTTAATCGTGCAGATGTTCAATCCAGATTCGTTATCCACAAGCACCCGTTTGATTTTTCTATGGGTAACAACTACCTCAATGTATAAGGGAAGACTATGTGTAGGATTCTCTGTAGGGACCTCCCTATGGTTGAAAGTGAGATGCTCACTTGGTGTAATATTTGCCACCGTGGTTTGAAGGTACGCCGGATTGACTTCTAAAGGCACTCCCGACCCCTGAAGAGTTTGATACAGGATGTCCTTATGTACATTGGAAATCTTGAGAAGGTCTAAGATCGAAATTTTAGCAGACGTCTTCTCAAGTTGTTCTAAAAAGTTATACTTACCAATATGTGGGGTTGATAGAGAAGGGTCTAGAATTACGAGGTGGGTGTGCCTTGTTACCGCAGCATAGTCCTTTCCCTTAATCTAGATGGTGTTGACGCGGTCAGCAGGGGAGTGAATACATCCGATAAGCGAATCGTAATGATTGTTATCTCTCTTGGTATACAAGTAATTCACGGATTTATAGGTTTGGGATGACTCTCCCTAATCCAGTTTTTCCTTTTCCGACTTATCATGCTTGGCAAATGTTTCCTTATAAATCCCCATCTTCTCGTTAGGTGTTTGCATATGGCTAGGGTTATCCACCTCTATCTCCCCGTTGTCAATGAGGTCTTGAATATAGTGGTGAATTCACAAACATTTATCTGTTTTATGACCTTTAACGTGATGCATTTTGCAATATTCATGCTCCTTATACCATGAAGGTTTAAGAGCGTTGTCATCAAACGGTTTGCGTTTGTAGGATAGGTCATCATGTGGGGCCGCATCAAACTGTTTTAGTATGACGGACAACAACTCATTGAAGGAGGTGAATGTTCGTCGCTTTGGTGGTGGTTTAATTGGGCCCTTGGTCAGTTTAAAATATTGACTAGTTTGGACTGTTTGAATACGTTTGGAATCAGTGATTCCGTCACCCACCATGTTTTTATTTTTGTTAAAGATCTTTAGCTTGTCAGCGGGTTTGACACTTTGGTTTTCTTTAGATTGGGTTTTGAGGGTGCCTTTGGCAATGAGAGCCTTTTCTATTTGAATCCCTTTCTCGATAACCTCCTTAAAGGTTTGGACACAATGCATTTGGAGGTGGAAAGCTATATCTGGGTTGAGATTAGGGACGAAAATACTGACCAGCTGCTTCTCAGGGAATTCACAAGGGAAGCGACTAGCTATCCCTCTCCATCATTGGAGGAAGCTAACGAAGGTCTCATTTGGGCGTTGTTTTGTGCCGCACAAGTCTGCCATGGTGATGTCACTCTTTATGTTATACGAGAAATGATGCATGAATCTTTCTGCCAATTCCGGCTAGGTGAAAATTGATCCTCGTGGTAAGCGCGGTAAACCATTCCAATGTTTGACCTCCGAGACTCTTAGGAAAAATTATGATGAGGTAATTATCACTATAAGACACCTCTTGACATGCCATGTAGAAATCTTTAACATGATCCCTTGGGTCTCCCTTTCCTTTGTATTTTTCAAACTTTGGCATATCAAATTTCTTTGGAAAGGGTTGAAGGGTCATTGTCTTGTCAAAAGGATAGGGGCATAATTCTTCGTATTGGTATTTCCTAATACTCCCTATATTGCTTTCTTGTATGCTCGAAAGTTTTGCTTTCATAGATTGCACTTCTTGTGCGAGAAATTGTTCTTTAGTGGGAGAAGCAGGGATGTGTACACAATGATACCCTGTGTCTTCTTCTCCTTTGTTTTCTCGATGGAGTTCGTTGATCCTAAACTTAGGCTTTGACTTTTGAACGTTCTTGTTTGTGTCTTTCTGTACCTGGAAGTAAGCAAAGCTAGTTGTCGGCTTAGGTTACTAATTAGTTGTTGGATTGTGACTTGGTTTGTTTCTTTTTCTTCTAAAGGTTCTTCCTCTTCGTATTATGGAGGTTCTTCCCCTGTCTCATGTTCTATCTTGTTTCTTCATGGCACTTTGATGAGGGGTATTCTATGCCCTACCACTTTATCATTTTCTGTGTAAGAAGTGGAAGATTGCCCACTTGTTAAAATATCTTCCATATTGATAAGGGGGCATTCTTCCTTAGTAGTGTCATTTGTAGGTAATATTGGTTCATTCTTGGTGGGAAATTTGGCCCCTAATTCCATGACCCATGCCAAAACTCTATCTTTATTTCTAAGGAGAAACTCATCTAGTAGAGTGGGGTCAAAATCAAAGTCTGCGTGTGGTGATTCTAATTCGTTTCCACTATGGTCGACCATTTCTTCTATTTCCTTTTCTATAGAAAATAGTGGTCCTAGATCATGTCCGATAAATGGGTTTGACCCTTGTCTGTTAGAGGTTTCCCAAGCTTGCGCCTATTGTTCCTCATATGTTTGTTTCTTTAAACCTAGACGCATCTTGGGAGCCATGTTTTTGTGATAAGTTTCACTAAGGTAAGTTGTAGATTTGTTTAAAATTCAATGACTATCCCCAAGTAAAACACAAGATGTACCTGTTAATAGTAAATTAACCGTGTGAGAATACCAATGTGATAGAGTGATAAAGTCAGCAATGAAACAATCATTTGGTACCAAAACTTAATTAAATGAAGTACTTCCTAGACTACGTTTCAAAGTAATTTGTGATGCCAGATGATTAATAAGATGTCTCCACTTATGCCAAGTTCAAAGGAATGAACAAGACGTAAGTAAATACATGAAGTTAAATGTGATCTCCCAATCAAGATATACGATGAGCAAGCTCAAGTCTGATTAAGACCTATATCTCAAAAAGTGCCAATTACGATTTTTGAATGACACAACAATATCACCAAGATATGTTAACCCACTTTGCAGGAAAGTGAAGTATTGATATAGAGTTGTTATTGATATAACATGCACAAATGGTAGTGCCTAGCACCTTTTGAAATCAAGGTAATAATAAAACCGAACAAAAAAATGCTCAAAGTATAGCTAGGAATAGTTAAGAATGTGTGCAGCATAACTGTACAATATAGGTATTTATGTCAAGTTTACAAGAAACAAGACGTAAATATCAAAATTGTAATGATACGAGACAAACAAGCTAACTCCTCTATGGAAGTCCGCAGTGATGAACCATGCCTAACTACAATGATGATCTTGACGTGGGTATCAAGATCACAATGGCTACCAAATGACGTGAAAATGCCTCCACTCACTTTAGACGTTTAACTAACCCAGCCGCAAACATGGATGGGCATAAACGGACATAAAAGTGAGGGAAACAGTCAAATGGCAACACAAAGGTAATCACATATCTTTTGATCAATAAAGTGTCAAAAGAATATGAAGGAAATAAATCAAGAAAAAATGACAAAAAATGCTAGTCTCACTTTGGCAGAGTTTCGCCTCGCCTTAAGGCAAGTAAAAACTAGGCAAAAGTAATACGTCACACGTTTCTCAAAAAGAAGGTTCACAACTCAACACTATTTTAAAGTGGTCAAAGTGGGCTCCTGGCCAAAGTATATTCTCCTAGGTGGTTCTCTCACCTTAGGTGTTACAAAGTTACCACGAGCGAGCGCGATTTACCCAAAAAGTCACACTGACTAGTTTGGGAGTATCTCAGCTTTACTTTACCCCCTTCAAGAATAGTAGGCAACTAGTGCGTCTAAGTTTACTATCACTGGGGTCGCCACAATGGAAAACTTGTAATGCTATCTCACAAAGGAAACACTAGTCAAGTAGGTAGTGTGGAGCACTTCTAGTTTCATCCACAAGGTTCCCTCTTGTGTGGACTACTTTGGGGTTCCTGTAACCACCCCCATTGTTGTAGCTTAAGGCGTTATGCCAAAGGGGTCATGTTCCAGTTGAGCGGAGAGGGACGTACCCTTTTCTGAAACCTACAATACAGTGTTTTGAATATGTTGTTCTTTTTATCTTGTTTAATTAGGTGTGGTTTGATTGAACACCTTTTGGCAACCTGTATAAAAACTTTATTAGTAGTTTTTGATTTCATTTTGATTCCTCCTTTCTTTGACAAGCGTTTTTAGGTCATGCACTTAAGTGTTAGTAGTTTTCCAAGAAAATCATATTATTTAAAAGAGGATTAAGAGTTACTTTTGATTCTCAATATCATCCAAGGATGCAAGAGAAGAGCATACACAATAAATAATCCCAACTATATAGAAATGGAAAACTTCAAATGTTATAAAATGAAACTATATAGAAATGGAAAACAAAGGACCATTGAAAAATGCTTTGTAAAAGGTTCATTCCCTTAAGTAAAATGAATAATCAAGTTTCCAAGTTTAATCCCAATGTTAACAAGATAGAGATCAAAGTTGTTTTTGATTCTCAATATCACCAAAATGTTCAAGAGAAGAGCATACACACACTTTGGTCTAAATCGAGTAAGCATGGAAATACAACATTCATCAAAACATTAGACATGTTAGAAAATGACCAGTTTTAAAATAACAGAAAAGTCTACAACTTTTGTAAGTATAAATCCTAAATTTATGTTTTCATTTCATAGCTAACTTCAATACCTTTCCAACGTAAAAAAATGGAGTCATTTCGAGTTCGGGAGTAAAAGTTATGGCCTTCGGAAGATGGGTTACGCATATGCTCTTATGCTCATGGGTGTGCACTTGACATGCACTCAAAAAATGTAAAAAAAAACGTCCCTTAATCTACAAAATGGGAAAAAATTTCCAACCAAGATTCAATTTTGACAACAACCCATCACATTAATATATGAATATAAAACTCAACGCTATCAAACATTAACATACATGCTCAAGAATTTAAGATTTTCAAGAAATTGACAAAACTAGCATGTAGAATGATGAAAAAGTAAGCTCTAAAAATGAAAACATGATGAAATCTTGAAATTTTCTCACCAAGATTTAAATTTTGACAGCAACCCACCACATTAATATGTAAATAGAAGACTCAGCACTATCAAACACTAACCTATATGCTCAAGAATTGAAAATTTCAAGAAATTGATAAAACTAGCATGTAAAATGATGAAAAAGTAAGCTCTAAAAATGAAAACATGATGAAATCTTGAAATTTTCCCACCAAGATTAAATTTTGACAGCAACCCACCATATTAATATGTAAATAGAAGACTCAGCACTATCAAACACTAACCTACATGCTCAAGAATTGAAAATTTTCAAGAAATTGACAAAACTAGCATGTAAAATGTTAAAAAAGTAAGCTCTAAAAATGTAAACATGATGAAATCTTGAAATTTTATGACCAAGATTAAATTTTGACAGCAACCCACCACATTAATATGTAGTTAGAAGACTCAGCACTATCAAACACTAACCTACATGCTCAAGAATTGAAAAGTTTCAAGAAATTGACAAAACTAGCATGTAAAATGTTAAAAAAATAAGCTCTAAAAATGAAAACATGGAGAAATATTGAAATTTTCCACTCAATTCCAATTTTGACAGCACTTCACCTCCTTCATACCTACAAGGAAGACCCAACACATGTAAACTCAACAAAACATGTTAAAAAAACAAGTTAGATCAACATGTGTAAAAGAGGGTTAGTAACCAAAAATAAAACTTAACTACAAAAACTTGAAATTAAGTGTAAAGAAAAATAGAGTATGTCCCACCGGGTGTGCCAAATATGTGCATGTATACTTTTCTTAATGCTAAATCAAATGAAACAAGAACTACCACCTAAAATAGTTCTAAAATTTAGCTAAAACAAAGCATAAACACCATCATGATAAGAATTAAACAAGGGTTAGATGCTAGCATTCATCAATACAAAATTTGAAACTAACGATGCTAAATATCTAAACTCCTCCATTCTCTAACAACAAATAAATGAATGGACCTAAGTAAGCTCCATGGCTATCAAAATAGTTGTCCTTAATGTTCCAAGAACCTAGGAATAGGGGCTAATCAAAGTTGGGCTACAAGACCCTTTTAACACCTCCCATATGACCCAAGCACTTTAAGAAAGAGGCTTAACTCTTCAAGATAATGAACTCTCAAAAGGGCAAGGTGCAAGCTCTTTGTCTCTTTGCTATATGTTTTGCATTTGCTCTCTTAGAAAGTTTAGGTGTAAGTAAAAAGGTAGGTGGAGGGCTCTTTATATAGCCCAAGGGATAAAGGATTCAACACATTCTCATGAATGTGGGATAAAGGTAAAACATGATTAGGAATGGATAAGGTTGCTTTATTAAAGGTAACCTTACTTTAGAAGGGTTTAATACATGTTTAGCAAGTCATGGGAGTTGGGGGTATTTTAATTAATCAAAGGTGATTAATTAATAGGTAGCTGTAAGCTTATAGAAGCCAATTAGAGGAATATTAGTGCGATTTAGGCTATTATAAGGGGATTAAATCAATTAAATATTGATTTATTGGTTAAATGGAAGGGAAAGCTAATTAATTAATAATAATTAATTAGTCTAGGTAGAGGGATGATTTATTAACGGAAGGTCATTAATTAGGGTATTTGTTGGATAGGAAACTTAATTAATTAGCTTAGTGTAATTAATTAATGATGATATGAGGGAAAATGAGTGCTTTTGACGATATGTCGTTGATTTTTGAGAAAGGGGATAATTAGCACAATTTAAGTATTTAAATTGCTTAGGCGTAATTATAGGTGTCTACATTTCCAAAGTGAGGGGTCACAAAAATCTAAAATATCTGATTCTCCGAAAACCTAAAGTGTAGATCTCCAAAAATATGAAACTGAAAAACTTTGAAAACTCAAAACTGTAATCTCTAAAAACCTAAAAATGGAAAATTTGAAAACCTGAAACTGAAATCTCTGAAAAATCACTCTCCAAAATTCTGAAACTAAAATCTCAGAAAACTAGTTCTCCGAAATTCTGAAATCTAAAAACTTTCAAGATTTTTTTGCTGAAAAATTCCTCGCATCTAGTTTCCTACCTTGTGATCTTTTGAAGGAATTCTCTTGAATGAATTTTCCAAAAATAAACTCTGAATGATCTCTGAAGTAATCGAAAAAAATAAGTGTTAAGAAACCAAAGTGGATTTTGGGAAATAGGAGGAAGCATTAGGGACTCAGAAATATTCCCATACTTGAAAACCTGGAAAAACCTCCACAGTAAAATAAGGTGAAAAAAGAAGGACATTGCATGAAAATATAGAGGGAAAATGAAAAGGAAACCAAATGGGGGAAAAAGGAAGAAAAGACCTAAAAACCAAAAGAAAGTAAAAGAAAAAACATACCTTGAAAAGGACGCTGAAAAGGACAAGAATAAGATGTTAGATAAAATGTGTCAGGTAAAAATGAAAAGTAAAATTTTTTGTTTATATAGAAATTTCGACATTAATGGTAAAAATTTGATACTTAAGGAGGTAGGTGAGAATTAATCATTCTTAGAACCTCTGAAGTTTTGAAACCCGGAAACCCAAAATTCTGAAAATTCAGTATTTCAAACTTTGAAAAAAGGGAAGCAAAAGGATAAATTGGTAACTAAAAGTCTGAAACTTGAAAACCTGAAAATTCAAAAATTTCAGACTTTTAGAGTTTCAAACTTTAGAAAAAAACAAGTGAAAATCCTAAAATGACTAGGAAAACTCCGAAAACCTGAAACCTGAAAGTCCAAATTTTCATAATTTCGGAATTTCAGATTTTTGAAGTCTGAGTCGGATTTAAACAAAAAAGCCAAAAAGTTTCAAAAATTTTAAAACTTGAAAGACCAAATTTTCAGAATTTCAGGTTTCAAACTTCAAAAAATCTCAAAGGTAATTCTGAAATTAGCTTAACAACTCCTAAAAGGAAAAACCCTGAAGTCTGAAAATTTAAAATTTTTGGACTCTTGTTTTTAGCAAAATTTATTATGTGAGGATTTCCTATAAACATAAGTCTGACATACATCCTTCCTCTGGATAGGTTAAATGGTTAACATTTTTGGCGATCTCCAAGGAAACATTTCCTGCTAAGCTTCTAGACTAGTATCCTTTAAGAAAAACACTGGGCAAAGGAGAAAAACAAACAAGACCAAAAAAGAAGAAACCCACAAGCAAAAGAAATGAAAACCAAAATATGTGTAGAGCACTTGGAGGAAAATAAAAAAATTGTACAAGGTGGAACATCCTCAAAATCAAGCTTTGAGTTGTATCCCATTCACATGAATGGGAAATCCTTCTCCATTGAGTATGGATAGGAAAAATGAATTTACCTCCCTGTAGCTTGTAATAACATAGGGCCTGCTCCAGAGAGCATCGAACTTCGCATGCTTGTTTGGTTTGGCATGATCTTCATTTCATTTTAGAACCAAATCCCCTTCCCTTAACAACCTATCAGAGGCTTTCTTGTCAAAGGATTTCTTAACCTGAGCCTGATGCTCTGTCAATGTGTTCATGGTAGTGTTTTGAATCTCCTCTAGCTCCATGAGTTCTGAAAACCTCACTATCAAGGCTTCGTCCTCCATAACTTCTAGCAAATAAAAAAAATCCAAGGAAGGCATTTCTAAGGAAAGTGGCAACTTTGCTTCCCTTCCATATACGAGCTTAAAATGTGAAACCCCAATGGCTTTTTTAGGTGTTATTCGATCTACCCATAGAGTAACCTTAAGCTACATATGTCAGGTACATTTGTTGGTCTCCATTGTGTGCTTGATGATTCTTATTAGGTTCTTATTGTTGGACTCGGCCAATGCATTTCCCTATGGATAGTAATTAGATGAATTCTTGAGATAGTCCTCGTTCTTGATGGCCCATTCATTTATCCTCATCCCGAGGAATGCCATTGTATTGTCAGAGATGACATTAAATGGAACATTTGAACCTTATCATGATACTCTCCAAGACTTCAAGGACCACTTTTTCATTGCTTTCCTTCAAGACCACTGCTTCTATCTAGTGGGTGAAATAATCTGTCATAGTAAGGACCCATTTTTTTCCTTCACTGGATGGATGGTTGATCATACTAATAAAATCCAACCCCCATTGAACAAAAGGTTCATCTACCTAAACGGGATGCAATGGGAGAGCTGCCAACTTATTTTTACCTACAAAGAGAGCACATTCCTTACATTTCTGTACCCAAAAATGGGGATCTTTGAACAATTCTGGCTAGTGGTAACTGGCCCGCATGATCTTAGTAGTAGTCGTTTTTGCCAAATAATGTCCTCCTAACAGCCCATTGAGGAATTCCTCCAGTATCTTGGTTACTTGGTCTAGATTGATGCAGCGTAAAAGAATGTCATTCAAATCCTTTCAAAAAAGAATTCCATCTACCACAACATATGGAATAGACCAGAGATGGAAAGTTCATCATTGAATCTTATCCATATTTGGGGGATATACTCCTAAGAGGAGAAAATTTTACAATGCAGTAAACCAGTCAATCTAACCATTTCCTTCATCAATGTTAAGGAGTGCAACATCTTTATCATTCTTTATCCCCATGTCCATGACCAAATGCTGACATAACCCCTTACCTCTGACAAGTTTAGTGACTTTAATCTGTACATCATACTCCATTAATTTCGTGATCCACATAGCACATTTCTAATTCATCTCCTTATTCAACAAAAATTCTTTAACACTAGGATGAGAAACCATTAAGTGTATCTTGTTGTTGGAAAAAATATGTCTAAATTTTTTCAAAGCTCAAATGACCACAAAAACCGACTTTTTAACAAAAGAATACTTTATCTCTTATTCCTTGAGAGACTAACTGAAGAAGGAAATACGTTTCTCCATTAGATCATTGTTCTGTTGAGTGAGGATACCCGAAATACTCTCATGACCTGCGAAAGCATAGAGAATAAAATCCTTGTCAAACTGGGGGTTTACTAGTGTAGGTGCTTGGGAAATAGCAGCTTTGATGGCCCCGAAGATTTCTCTCCCCTCTTTTGTCCACGAGAAAGGAATTTTATTTTTAAGCATGGCCGTCAGTGGCTTAGCTATCACTTCAAATTGGGGAATGAATCTCCGAACAAATTTTATAGTTCTCGGGAAGCTCTAGAGACCCTTTTTGTGACTTGGGAGAGATAGAGACAGAATCAACTGAATCCTAGCTAGGTTGATTGAGATTCCTTCAGCCGAAACAATATTCCCCAATAGCTTGACTTCCTGCATAGAAAACATGCATTTTTTGGGGTTTAGTGAGATCCGAAACTCCCGTCACCTTCAGAAAACATTCCTTACGTGAGAAATATGATCATCGAAATGTTTGGAATAGACAATAATATCATCAAAGTAAACCAATATCATATCATTGATGAGTCCTCTAAATGCCATGTCCATGTCTCTTTGAAAAGTAGCCCCCACATTATACAATCTGAATGGCATTTGGTTGTATGCATATGTGCCCCACTTAGTGGTGAAATCCATTTTGAATTAATCAGATTCT